>CM031237.1:451034382-452234382 GCA_018340775.1 Taxus wallichiana var. yunnanensis | reverse complement strand
CAAAGGTCATCCAGACTCGAGAATGGTCCCAACCTCAACTTAAATATACACCTTTATGGGAGTCCTATAATGCCATATTTGCAATAATTTTGGATATTTTTATGATTAATCTCCCTCTCATCTAACCCATCGACGAATCCGCATCCAAACCATCATGGAATATGGAAAATGACTATTGTCAATATAATCAAGTCTAAGGGAACAACATTTAAAGATATCACTCATTTAGAAAGACCCTCCAAGACCTTATTAATTGAGGTGAACTATAACTTGATAAACCAAAAACACCTAATAAAATCCTATATGTGTTTAAACAACCCTTTCTGAAACACCCCCAACTAGTAATCAACCTCGTTTAATGCCATAGGGTCTCATCATATCATCAACACTCGTCAATGATCTCTCACCTACATCTCATAGCGTACCATATTTTTCCATAGCTAAAATGCCAACCAAACAACCCGACTCTTTGTATCTCCTCACTACTAAGATATCAAGTTTATCCATGCTACAACATCAAAGATCTACCACATCTGCTCACATAGAAACTCCCCATATCATGAGAATATAATCATGCTATTGAAATTTTAAACATCTCTTTCTAAGACCATGTTGCTCAACACTGAGTTAAATATCTTGGTAATCCAATATAAAAGCATACAAATCATCTATATAAAAATACATAAATCCTAAAAATATTTTCTAGAAGAATGTATCATAGGATAGGACATCCCTTTCCCTCCATTCTAGGACCGTGTCCCTCATCAAAAATTTCAATCACAACCACATAATTTAAAATTATCCCTCGACCGTAACCTAAATGTACCCCAAAAACACAAATCAAGCATCTCATACCTCTAAACCATAAAACAATATAAACAATTTGTCATCCTTGTCACAATCTTAGTCATCCATGCTAGGATATTACACTAAGAACCTTGAAAAGCTTGTGCGATCATAAATCATAAAATTTCTACCTATTAATCCCTCTAATCCTCTAGGGTAGAAACCTTCCTTGTATAAATATGATGTGTTCCACGCTTATCATAAAATACCAGGACACTATACGGAGGAACAAATCCCTCCATTCCATAATACAAAATCTCGCTAGCAAAGGAATTATCCCAAAAATAGAAATCACCCTAATCCACCTACTAATCTCTACATAGCTAACCCTAAACATCAAGTCAAACTAACACTACAAGTCCTTAAATATACTAATTTTAAACCATTGTTTGATACCGTATCTAATTAAAACAAGGTTTCTTCAAGTAAATCCCCTCTTCAATATTTATGCCATTTATATAACCAAAAGAGCACACACTCAAGATTTTAAATCTGCAAATCAAAATAGAATTAAAGTATCTATCTCCATCATTTGCTTTCCAACCCATCATCTTCTAAATCCAAGGTTTCCATCCTAACGACACCTCAAATTTAATCCACAACATCCATACGAACATTTTCCCCAAACATTTACATCAAGCTCCTATTAAATTGTATCTTTATGATATTATTCAAAACTATGTGTAACATTGACAAGCCATGATTAAAGCCCTCCTAGCCATTTCACTATCATCAGATGACCTCAACCATTTTCAAACCTTGTTTTTTCCTTAAACTGCATTTATCACCATCGCATTCGAGGACTCTAATATTCTGTTATTACAAGTCAAAGATCATAATCTTCATCTCTTTGTCACCTACCAAATCAACAAAACTATAGGTAAGAGAGTAATGTTTGATAATGGTACTAGAATCAATATCATATCATCTAATTCCTTTTAAAAACTTCAGTTACTTGATTCCATAGTTTCTCACTCACTTTTTGTGCTCTACGACTTTAATGACATTGTCTCCCCAAATTGGGCATGGTCATCTTACCTATTAAAATAGGTGTCAAAATCCTTCATGAGCTCTTCTATCTTGTAGAAGGAGAGTTCCAATATAACATATTATTAGGTCATCCCTAGATACATGTTATGTGTTATATCCCATCCACATTGCATCGATGTCTAAAGTATGAACACGACAAGTAAAAACTTTATGATTCCCACTTATATAAATCCATTCAAATCCTATCACATGACCTTAATAACCAATGACATGTTTCTTCCTTTATAAAACTTTGTGCCTTAAAATCAAAATTATACAAGCTCCTCCATCCTTGGATCCAAACTACCAGATGATTGATCCTTTAAATATGTCATGCAACGTCTTTCACTTGGGAGTATCAACTTCTAACTCTTAATACACTCCCTATACCTAAAACATATGGGAATCTTAAAAACAACCTCTATACGCTATCAACCTAGGAAATATCATTTCCTTTTGGTCCCCCTTTCCTTCGAACATAGCTCATGTACGGAGGAATTTATTACCCCCTCTTCCCATCTTGACATTAAACCTTATTCTCTACCATTCTCATTATATTTTTCATTCCTGTAGAAACCACAGTTTGTCCAAACATACCTCCATCATTGTTCCTAGAAGGGATCTGGTCTGGTTCAATATGAGCAAGATCCGCATGACTAACCCTTTGAATATTTAAGGAAACCTCACGAAAAACACATCCATAGATTCAAAGTGTCATCCTCATAACTATCACTATTAATATAAGAACCTCAACCATAGAATCACCATCATCAGATGTACCTTATGACAATGATGATATCATATCTATCCCTCCTAACTTCTTTTAATCAATACTATCACATTAGGCCCACTCACTTATCAAGCTAATGGGAAAATGAAAAATCTTCCTGGTACTATTACATAGGATACAAGAACATTTCTGCAATATCAACATTCTCCACTGTCAATTTGATGATGTTATCCTAACCTACATGGGTGGTGAAGATCGATATTTTCATAAGACTTTACCCTTTGATAAGGTTACACTTCTCAATGAATCAACCATCGACATCAATATCGGCACATAGTAGGAACCACACATTGTCAAGATTGGTCAAACATTAGACTCACATGAACTCCACAAATTTTCCACTTTCTTATCCAAACACAGTCAAGACTTCACATGGTATTATAGTGACATGCATGGTATAGATTCAAATATCACCATCCATAATATCATCACTATCATAGATGCTAAGTCGGTGAATAAAAATATTCATAGGATTCATCCACGCATCACATGCGTCAAATAAGAACTACAACATCTTATTTCTTCCAAATTCATACTACCGACTAATTATCCATAATGGGTTTCTAACATCATTCATGCCAGGAAATTCACTACAAAATTTTGAATTTGTACAAAATTCTGAGATCTTAACCTCACTTGTCCAAAAGATGATTTTCCCTTATCTAGTATCAATAATCTCATCAATCTAAAAACATGCCACAAGATGTTGTCTCTTATCAATGGTTTTTTGGTTACAATAAAATCCTCATCACACCAAAAGAGAAGTATAATACATACTTTATCACCCCATGGGGAACCTTCTACTATAGAGTAATACACTTTGGCCTAAAAAATGTAGGAGCTAATTTTCCATGCGTTATGACCTACATCTTTCATTACCTCATCCATTAAAGTGTAGAAGACTATGTTGATGATATCTTAGGTAAATATAAAACCGAAGATACCATATAGTTGTCCTTGACATGATATTTTCATGTATATTATATTTATTTATCGTCCTTAATCCTACTAAATGCGTATTCAAATTTCACACAAGAAAACTCCTAGGTTTCATAGTATCTATAAGGGGGATTGAAGTTGACTCCACCAAATTCAAATCCATTATCAAAATTCCTCCACCATCCAACCTCAAACAACTTTGTAGCCTTTAAGGAAAAATTCAATATAATTTTCGCTTCATTTCTCAATTATTAGGCCGTTGTCAACCTATAATTCATAAAAAGGTACAACTTCTCTTTTATATTATATTTCTATCCATACATCTTGTCTCAAAACAATTCAATCATTCAGTCTCTTTTCAAAGTCTAAAATTCGAATCACAATCAAAACTACCTTCACATAGTAATCTCCCATGATTCCTTTGAATCATCAACAATTTATCTCGAATCACCAAATGATCCCTATCCCAAACCCCTCTATCACATTTTTAGCATATTTCTAATCATTATCAAAATTTGTTTATATCTAATCTATCTATTTCTAAGTGATATTTTCTTTTAGATGATTTTTCCAGTGAATCACACAACATTAACATTATTTATGACCTTCGATCACCTCCCAACCCTTTGTTTGGGACCGAGACGAAATTGCACAAGATTTGAGCCTATGCGTCATTGTCTTGACACCAAATCTAGATAACATAGAGGATCATATAGAAGTAATATGAGAAATACAAGATGCCATCGAGCGAAGTGGCTTGAGTATTTTGAAGAACTCTATCTCTTTCCACAAATTTAGCTTGAGCCATCTACTATGTAGAACAAGGTCTTCATATCCCCATGGAAGATTAGTTTTATATCATCAATATATTGTCTAGGGACCTAAATTTTTATCATATCATATATTTTATCATTTATCACTTGATTGTTAAAATGAATTGACACCCTTCAAAGGAAGCTCACTAGCTCCTAGGATCATCATTTTCTGAGCAACTCATCATTTTTATCTAATATCTATGTTTTCAAGTTGTTTATTTGTGTGTAGGTTTCTCTCATTTGTTAAAACGAGGATTCTCTTATATTTGTTTTGCATCCATACATCTCGACATTATATTGTCAGCGTAAGTATCAGTAAACCTTATTGTCTTATGAGTTTTTGGTGATTTTTTATCTATCATAAAGTAAACCAAAATCCACCATAAATAATTACAACCCTATGATGGGTTGTTTGACCCTAAACATTATTTTCTAACCTATGAAATGAGATGGAGACTCAAAGTATTAATAGATGAAAACAAAAATAAGTGTGAGCTCATAGGATCCTTGTAAGGAAGGGATTTGGAATTTATATACTCAATGAATCTAAGTACTAAGACCTTGCAGAATTCAAGGATGTTCTTAGTTAAGAGTTTAAAATAAATACGTTTGTAGGGAAAACTATTTAAGATCTGAAAGAAATCAAACAAAGGTCTCAAGAATTTGTCATGGAATGTGACATGTGTTTTTCTAATGTAATGAATAAAACTAACTTCAATTTTTATGAATTCATTAAAGTCGTCTAGTTTTTGAAAGGAATACAAAGTAAAAATTATTTGCTATTATTCAAATGAAATTTTCCAATAAAGAAAAATCCATAGAAGTCATTATAAGAGTAGAAAACATTGAAGATTATTGAGAGAGTGGAATAAGTAATCGAAAACTTAATCCAAATTATATTTTGTAATGTGAATATTAGAATAATTGTAGTAAGGAAATAACCCTAGTTAAGCATCTAGTGTATACTACAAAAATGAAGGTCATCATAAGAATGATTATACAAATGCGACAAGGAAACAAACCATTATTCCAATTAGATGGGAGAGAAGAATACTACGAAAGATGTATATTATGGGGATTTCCTATTAACAAGTTTTTTTGATACAACATTATGTGTGTCATCCCTATATTATTGTGTGAACCTTTGGTAGGTCCACCTCTCATGAGGCCAAATATTGTAGGGCATTGATGGATCTGAAGGATGAGGTAATGAGAAATGTATTCACAGTTTAATCTCAATTGGAAAAAAAAACCACCATTGAAAACATATAATCAGATAAAATTTTAAGGGGGTGGGTTCCTTCATCCCCTTAGCATATTGCACAATGGACACCATCTCTAAAGCATACTACGTAATGGGTTCCTTTATCTCTATAATAGAGTTCGATTTGGGCTCCACATTCTCAGTAAAACATGATGACTTGGGCACCCATGTCTCGTAAAAATTTCCTAAATGGAATGCACCACCATCAAAAGGGCCATATGAAGGATACAAAAATCAAAACAAAATTTATGGTGTACCTAAAATTCCTTATGGAGGATATAATCAGAGAATAAAATAACCTCTCCCACCAAGGTAGGATTCAATTTTTCATCTTTGCAGAGAACCTAATCATGTTACACGTAACTTCCCATCCATTCCAGAGTGAGAATTATTTTTTGCATAATATTAGATAGCATGAAAACATCACATTGAATATTTCCCCACACTATAAAAATAGAATAAGGAGAAGCAATTGTTAAATGTAAATATGATAAATACAGTTCAGGAAACCATGAGTCTACAAGTTCGTGACCTAGTCGCAGTAAAGAAAGGAACAAGGGTTGGGACCCATGGATATGCCTTTAGAACCCCAAATTAAGAATTCATATTGTAGTAACAAAACCATGTACTCTTTATGTACATCATGCCTCTAAGTATGTCATTATGTTCATGATTCCTAAGTAAGAAAACAAGACATTAACACCACTTGTTTTTCTTTTACATTTCTTTATACTTTTGGCACTCTTATCATTTTATTTTCTTGAATAGATACTTTAATTTTTGACATTAGAAAACATATGACCCAACTCTATAATTTATGCTATATCCTATGAGAATCTCAGAAAATACCATCCATTTAGGATTGGATCTTCTAAGTGTATTGTCCCCTTTGGGTGCTTATGTCCTTTTCCTACCCTTTCTCAAGTTTGAAATGCCACATCGCTTTTTTTTATCTTTTCTAAATTCTCATTTATCACTGTGGGTTTACCTTTTTGGTTTTTAATGATGAAATTCAAATAATTAAATCATATATACATGAATTATTCACCATTGTTAGGGGCTAGAAAACTAGGTGTATTACTTAGTATCTACTACTTGGGCAAAGAGTAACATTCAAGGACTACATTTGGGCCGCATTATTCACTACATAGGAGGGATTATTTCTGAATTCCATCTCACACATATATTTTGGGGGAAAATAAGTTTTATCCTGTTATCTTTGTGTGACTAGCACAAGGTAAACCTAGCTTCAAGGGAAATAACTCAATCACACACACAAGTGCCCAACTCAGACACTAACACTTGGGTAGTCGTGTCCATATCTAGGAAGTCCCATCTAAAGAAATTTTAGATTACATTTCTCTAAATGATTCTTACTCAATCTAGATCTAACATGTTCCATTTAGTTTCTAGCCCGTAATCAACCCATATCTCTCGAACACAAGCTAAATCACCCTTATCTCACTATTTCTCACACTTGCTTGTTTCTTGCATGATAAATATTTCTTATTATTGTTATATTCAATTGATCTCATTACTCTAATAAAGATTTAATATTTCATTAAATCATTTGGAAAAACCTCTTGTTGATCAAACCCTTGATTTCCATAGGATATCTCATTTTTTTACTTCATCTTAGCCTTAACTCAAGTACACTTACGGTTATTTTATAGGTTTTGGATTTCAATATCTTTCATTCATCTTGAAGACTCTCAGGGATAATTATCAATATCTATCTAGCTTTCCCACATCTCCTAGATATCATAATTCATAGGCATCTTTATCTAGTACACAAGAACTTGATTATATTATTCATTCCCAAACAATTATTGACAATGCTCCTCCATTGTATATTCAGGTTCAAATTCATAATGTGCTTGTTAAGTGTGCTTTATTTGATAATGGATCTAGTCTTAATATATGCAACATTTACTTTATCCATTAAATAGGATTTTCTACTACAGATCTAACTCCATCTAATATTTGTATTTATGGATTTGATAACACACCTAAGAAAGTGTTGGGATAAATATTTTTACCTATTATTGTGGGGCCTTTCAGTTTTAATGCTATATGTTATGTTATGCCTCATAGGCTTAGTTATAATATCATTTTATGTCATCCTTGGTTACATAATGTGTATGTAATTATTTATACCCATGTCATAACATACAATTCCCATACAACACATTTTTCCATTACCACACCTCATGTTATTAATCTTTATGATAGCCCCTACACGCATGATCATGAAGACACTACTTACATTACACATAATTCTCCTCTTGTGATGGACTATATTTATATTGATTTACATGATAAATTTATATTGGCACCCATGATACTCCTCTCATTATTTCTCATGATGCACTTATAATGATCATATGCTTAGTGATTCCAATGTTACATCACTCTCTACACATTCCTTATCACAAGTTAGAACATAGTGTATTGATTTGATACTGATTCCTAATGTTCTCACTTTCCCACCTTCTATGCATGTCTCGTTTACTATGGCTACACCTCATTTTGTTACATCCATGGGGGAAATCAATTCCCATCTTTATACATTTATGTCTATGGTCATAAGGACTCATCCATACAACTTTAATACTTACAATATTACCAAATTACACCTATTACTTATGAAGAGTCTTATATATATATCCCTCCATTATGTATACACCTAATTTTTTATTTTCATATTTCATACCTATTACTAACAATTTCCTCTGTGTAGATAAGGGTCTAACATGCATCTATTTCTTGAGTGGGTGCCTTAAGGGGCCTGCTAGAAATAGGGTATGACTATTCACATGGTCATTATGGGTTAGAGAAAATACATGGAGAGAGTATGCCTATGTGATCTTAGCTTTAGTTACTCTTGCATTAGTTATCCTTATCCCTTTATGTATCATATACATTACACTCTTGACACATTTCTTTCATTTCATTTTTGACACTTTTTCATCCTTCGCTTGATTCACGACACATATTTTTCACTTTACATGACATTTAGATATCCCCTGGCCTGACACAAGTTAGGTTTTTACCTAGCAGACACCATCGTCTCGTAGGTGATGGCATCTTATATACATGGTCACCACACCTAAACATTAAAGATGAAGGAAGCCAAAATCATAGGAACTATCCATCCGCTCTACTCTTTTATGCTAAATTTGAATTTTCTTTATTTTCCCTTGGTTCATCTTACAATTGACTTGGATTAAATTATAAACTCTTCTTGATTGAATTACTTACAATATTGGGTCATCTATAACGAGTCTACGAAAGGAAATACGTTCCCCTTCTCTACCTAATAGTGCTTCTCTCTCGGTGTGTTTATTCTCTAGAGAGATAGATGCATCAATGACCACCCCACTGGTAAGTGCTCTAACTTTTTTGGTTATTTTAAATAGACTAGTTCATTTCCTTTCCCCAATATTATATGTTATCTTAGCATTGTATGAACACCGGTGTTAGCATACTTCTCTTATATGATCAGCTACTTAGCTTTCATTCTCTTTATTTCTGTTACATTATAGTAGTATACATTTTGCATGTTTTACTTATCCCCCATCAATCTATATCTCTCGATATTTACCAATATCCTAGAAGGGTACTCTCCTCTATCTTGATTATGATCCTTAGAAACCCTAGGTTCACCTAGTGTAGGGATTATTTCCTTATGGATATGTGACCTTAGTGATTTTTGTAGCCCCTTTAAATGAAATCATTGTGTTATAGTTCATGTGTGACTCGTATTTGTTGCCTCAAAACCCTTGTAAAATAGAATACTTAGGATTGCAAGCCATTGAGACACATTATTTTCCGTCATACATTTCTAGTGAATTCGATCTTATTCCAAACCATCAAAAATTAGATACCATCACCTGTGGGTGATATTATTTGTTTCATCATACTTTTTTCTAGACACCTTCGGCCCTGTGTAAAATTTCTTACATGTTCAATCCATTCTATTTCTCCAAATATTGCTCCAGATGCCATCACTCCCTCTATAAAATTTCATACATGGCTGATTATGTTTATAATCTACATCCCAATATTTTCTCTCTACCATATTATCACTCCATCATGGAGTATCTGGGACTAGCATCTTCATATTTTGTTTTGTGTACATTCCCCGAAAGTTATCATCCCGAAGTTAAATTCCCATTTTTCATGGTCTATTATGTCATAAGAGAACCTATAAAGAAACATTCTACCCACCGCAATGACCCACTTGAGTATGAAGAAAAAGAAAAGAAAAATACAATACTTTTGATCATCCTCCTGAGATTTATAAATTCATCAAACAATTTCATCAATACAAGGATGAATCAAAATAAATTCTTAGAAAACGCCTCCTTGAATTCATCTCTAAACAACTTGACAAAGAGGGAAAGAAAAGGGGAAATTTCATGAAGTAGGTTTATCTAAAAATGCCTCTAATTCCGAATTCTACCAACCTTATTCTCCTACTTATTGATATGATGAACCAGGAGTTGTCCACTAACATGGCTCAACTAGTCAATTTCCCTATAATGGTCTCTTAAGGCACCATGCCCTCTCCTTTATCTAATGGGATTAATAGGGTGCCCATCACCCAACCCCCTATCAAAAACAAATTCTTAAGAGCAATGGAACAAGAGCCTCTAGTATCTTACATTGATAGCATGGATATTGGTAGCATTTATCCTTCTATCTCCCTATGACAGGGGCCTTTGATAATATTTACAAGGAATGGAAAATAACCAGTTAATATGCTGCAAAAAATATCCTAACGGCTAATACTGAGATACCGCCGGAGATTATTTGGATTGATATCATACTTTACATCCTAATTTCTTAGTTGAGATATAATCATTGGTGATATTTGGTAAATAAATTTCAATATCATGATCTACTTGAGAACAATATTTTCTTTCATTAACTTTCAACACTATGAAAATGAATCATCATATTATTTCATTAAGCACGAAGACCCTATCCAGAGCGAACATAACATGCATATTGGACCTCTTCTAACATTTCCTCGAGATCTTGAATATTGCCTTCAATACAAGCAGTGGTTCATTTTAAGACACCCCTATAAAATTGAAGGTGGAAAATACCTGGCGAATATCCCCGTAACCACTTTCAGCGAAAGGCGAATTTGACAGTATTAAAAAACAAAATTTTCGCCTGGTTTTTCAAGGCTAAATCAGAATCCTTAAAGACGCACGTCACAGGCGCGACAATAGCTCCTAATGACGTGCGACACTGGAGCGACACTAGATCGTAATGACGCGCGACATTGTAAACAAATGACGCGCGACACAGTCACAAAATGACGCGCGACATTGTAAACAAATGACGCGCGACATTGTAAACAAATGACGCGCGACATTGTAAACAAATGACGCGCGACATTGTAAACAAATGACGCGCGACATTGTAAACAATTGACGCGCGACATTGTAATCAAATGACGCGCGACACTGTAATCAAATGACGCGCGACACTCTAGACAAATGACGCGCGACACTATAACCAATTGACGCGCGACACTATGAAGAAATGACGCACGACATAGCAACCTATTGACGCGCGCACAAAGCAATCTATTGACGCGCGACACTATAATCAAATGACGCACGACACTGCTTCCTATTGACGCGCGTCATTTGAAGCAAATGACGCGCGTCAATAGGGGCAGTGACGCCTATATCTAGGTTATAAATACCCTTATTCCGCTCATTTTCTCGTTTACGTTTTCCTATTCTTGAATTTTTGCAGGTCGAAATCTTCTTCAAAGACGCAATTTCAGCTACAATGTCGACTTCACATGCCTCCCAATTGCAAGTTCAGCAAGAAAATGAAGAGAATCCAAGTCAATCGATTTCCAAGATAACCTACAGGAATCCCTTATGCCCTCACATCCATACGGCTTTAAGGATGTCTCCAGAATATCAAGGTATAATAGAAGAGTGTGGATTTACCGGGTTAGTTAATATGCCCCATTTCGAAACAGATCCCGATATTTTGAATTACCTTCTGTCATGCTACAATTCAGAGGACGGTATATTTTATGTGACTCTGAACGATGGCCACATGTTCCAATTCTCTATCGATCCGAATGACATACATCGGTTTACCGGCCTTCCTATCAGAAACTTACCAAATGTTACAACCAAAGCAACACTCGTGGAAGAAAACAAGAAATTTCTCGAATCAAAGTACGGTTTCCATGTTGATTGTAAGTAATTTATTCTGTTTTTTATTTTTTTTTTTATTCTGTTTTTTATTCTGTTTTTTATTCTGATACAATTTGCTGTTATAAATTGATGCTAATTTTCACTGTTTCGCATTTGCAGCCCATGTCAATAAATCCAGGCGTGGTGTAGATACACAATCAATTGCACACCACTTTCTTGCTGCACTTATTGCATTTTTTCAAGCCAGAATTGTTATGCAGGGTCGCCAAACAGATATCCCAAATTGGGCCATTGCATACATTTGTGCCACTATCTCAAAACAACAATTCGATTGGTGCACATTTATATCAAAAAAAATTAGAGCTGACATATCAAATTCGAAAATGTCAGAAAAACCTTTCATTTATTCAACCAACTATCTCCTCGGCTTCTACTATGAGGCACTTTTAAATTTAAAAGCTAAAGAAATTCCTACTTGCTCTGATGAGGCTTTGATGAAATTCTCAATTCCATTTGCAGAACAACAGGTATAAACTTTTTAGTTTGTAAATTGTATTACAATTTTCTTCATTACAGTGCGAAGTTATTAAAACTTAAATTTTAATGTTTTGCAGAGAAGATATCTTGAAGCCATTCCCAAAAAAAAAAAGATGTCGAGAGGAAGAGGCCAACTACACGCGGAGGCTTCGGGGGACTCCCATTCCGAAATGGAAGCTCACTCCTCTCCAGACCCTCAACAATTTGAACTCGTTAAACGCCAGAGAAGTAATACATTCTCATATATTAATTACAAATTCCAAAGTTGCAGATTTATTTTTCAATTTAAATTTTATCAAACTGAATTGACAACACTTAATATTGATGAATAGCAGGGACTATGGAACCTTCTTCCCCAACTCACTCAATACAGTCCCATGCATTGATATCTTCAGAACAGCCACTGAGTACAACTCCTACAAGGCCACCCGTAGCACCGAAAAAAACAACCCCTCGACAACAAGGTACAATTTTTGTATAGAACGTTTAATTTCGTAGTTTTTAGTTTATGAAATGTTTTAATATTTTTAATTTTTTCTTGTACTTTTCAGCACATGTCAGTCATGAGCAAGCCACGGCACCGACACCCACTCAACCATTAATTTTTAAAATGCCAACCAGAGGAACAGTGAAAAAGACCATTGGTAAACGAATGCCTTTTGCTCCGGCCCCTAGTGGGACACTGAACCTTGACTCCTCGTTTCGAATTCCATCTCTCTCACTTGGTGGCTTGCCCAGTGCAACGGGCATATCTGTTTTGAACAATATAAATTTAGATGAAGATTATTTGGGCATTGATAGCAATGACCCAACTGGTTTTTTCGATACCCGCGAGATGATTCAAGGCCAGCAGGTATACTTCAGTCTTCAAATTTCAATTTTAATATTCTTTACAATTTTTAATTACATTCTGATTTATCTAAATCTAAATATTCAGTTTTCAAATTTATTTATCTAAATCTTGATTTATTTTTTCAACAACAGGATCAGCCCACCCAAAGACAGAAACAAGGAGCAGTTGATCTTGGTCATGGTGAAAGCCCCCACTCTTCTCCAGCAAGATCTTCTGCATCAGATTCAGAAAGTGAAGAGTTTCCACATTTTCCTTTGGAGAACCTAATTGGTAATGATTGTCAATCCCATGTCAGTGAGTTTATAATTCCTCAAATGCAACAGCTTATAGAATGGGAAAAAAGGGCTAAAATTCTTATCAATGAGATTATTAGTCGTTATGAAAATTATTGGCAAAGGGATAGTTTATACGCTGCAGTCCAGAATCAACCTGCAAAGATGGATTCCCTACTTACCCAAGTAAAATGTGGGACTGTCACTTTTAACAACGACTATAAAGATGGCATTTTAGATAAAGCACTAAACAGATTGGAAAATATTAGTGCCGAGGCCCAGGCATATTTTAACAAATGGTCAAAGGACAAGGATTTGGTATCAATCGCAAATGCCGAAAGAGATAGAGCGGTTGTAAGTACTATTACATTCTAACAATCATTTTTGTTAATTTGAAATTTTGAATTTACATTAATACTTTGAATTGACGTTACTCTTTTTGTGCAGTTGAAATATGAAAATTTGAAGAGTCAGGCGAAGGTTTTGCAAGTTCACTTGGAAACAGCAAAGAACAGCTTATCCGCAGCAAAAAATTTGAAGCAAAATATTGTTTTGGTTAACAAACAAAACAATACACTAAAGCGGATCATTAAAGAGCACGGTCTCGACCCTGACATCTTGTTCAAAGCCAAAGCAGTTGCTGATCCAAATTTGCTGTCTCATGGAGATGCAACAAATCAAGAAGAAAGAATTATAAAAAATCTGGACAGTGCTGCAGAAGATCTTATAAGTTCAGGGGTTATTTCTGCTGTTGGGGAAAGGGTTACAACCATAGTGGAAGAAGCCGTTGGGGAAGGGAGCAGAGTTGTACAACTGGATAAAGAAAAAGAGGGTTGAAAACTAGAAACTTTTATTATTATTGGGGAAACTATAAATATTGAGTTTGAAAACTTCTAATATTGAGTATGGTATTTGAATTTAATTATATACAATCTTAAATTTTGATTACATTAGATGGTTGTGAAAATTAGAAACTTTTATTATTGACTAAACTTTTAATATTGAATTTGAAAACTTCAACTATTGAGTTTGTACTATGCTATTTGAATTTAATTATATGGTGATTAGATGGTGATTATCATGAATTATATGTATGTTTCTTGTTTACTTGCATTGTCATGAATAGTATGTGGACGTAGATGATGAATGATGACAATTGATAATCAATGATAGATGATGATGAAATACGATGATCGATTTAATGTGTATAATCTAAAATTTAGTGCCTGAATATCTTGTGGGACTTTAATTATCTTTAAAATTATGTCGTGGGACTTTAATTGTATCTGTGGGGTTATACTGTCTATGAAAGTAGACTTAAGGTTGATAGGTTAAGAATCTCTGTTGTACTATGATTTTTCAACGTGTTGAGGACTTCAAAGTGTGTTTGGATTTTATGAATGACCTTTATCAGTCTAAAATAAAGATAGCCAAGTCAATGATGCTAAGGTCTAGCAATCTGTCCTGTTATCTAGTTGGTAAAGCTCAATCAAATGCAAGTTACTCTGTCAGTGCTTCAAGCTGACTCAGTCCTAGTTGGTGATGAAAATTCTCTAAAAGTGGTATAAGTGGTAATTGGAAACAGTCTCTTCCAGTACAAGAAGATTCATGGTGTATGGTCAGGTTATCTAAGATGAGCTTTGTAACTTTGTTTGACCTGAGGAGTGCAGTGGAAAAGTTTAAACAAAAAAAAGATCTTAAGAAAACTGATGGAACCAAGAAGGGGAAATTAATTGATGTTCCCAAACTTGATGCAAATCAAGCAGGAGGGAAGAATTCTGATCAATGTACTTTAATATTAACGGAGGGTGACTCAGCCAAGGCTCTTGTGGTTTGAATCAGGGAAATGTGAATATTGAATTTGGTAGTATTGTGACATGTTTCGACATCACTTTCCAATTTAATTTTTTGTTATTTTAGGTATCCTTATCCTATCAGGTGGCAGGAATATCTATTTTTTGGGAAGCTACCACTCACCAACAAATGGAGAATAAAGAGATAGTAAATAGAAAAAAAATCCTTGGTCTACAGGAAGATAAAATATATTAAAAATAAATAAAATATAATTCTAAGAAATCAAGAAAGAATCATCACTGGTAAGAAATTAAACATAATTGCAAATATGCTAGGATTTAGCTTACCTCTTGCGTATTAGATTGCTGTGAAATCATCAAGGGTAACGTGCTAGATCTTTGTTTCACATGACATTGTAGATGGAGGGGTGAGTTGCTTGACATTGTCAGTCCTGAGAAGTGCCAGCAACATCTTTAAATATATAGACCAACAATATCTTTAAAGGTCAAGTAAATATAAATATTATGTTGAAGAAGATACCTATTTAAAATTGAAATCATCAACGGTAATGTGCTAGATCTTTGTCTTAAAAAATTCAACACAAAAAATTGATTAGTAGATAGATGGGTGAGTTGCCTGACGTTGTCAGTCCCGAGAAGTAAAACTTCCTCGGACGGATGTCAACCCACGTTTTCAAAAAATAAAAATTTTGTATTTAACTAAATGTAAATACATACACCTGTAACATTTTTAATTATAACCAGAGTTGAAAAAATGAATAGTAACAAACAATAAGATTAAGGGGAAAAAGATACCTGCTTAAAGTTGAAATCATCACTGCCACTGGTAACAATATAGATCTTTGTTTTAAAAAAATCCAACACGAGAAATGGATTAGTAGATAGATGGGTGAATTGCCTGACATTTTTAGTATATAGACCTGTAACATCTTTAATGATAAAGATAAAAGATAGATAAAGAAGATACCTACTTAAAGTTGAAACAATCCATTATCAGTAGCTTCATCAAAGTCGATGTTGTCTTCTGTAGAATGTGACGAAGAGCCAACTACACTCTCAAGGTTAAGGGGAAAAAGATACTTGCTTAAAGTTGAAATCATCACTGCCATTGGTAATGAGCTAGATCTGTGATTTAAAAGAATCCAACACGTGAAATGGATTAGTAGATAGATGGGTGAATCGCCTGATATTTTTAGTATATAGACCTGTAACATCTTAAATGATAAAGATAAAAGATAGATAAAGAAGATACCTACTTAAAGTTGAAACAATCCATTATCAATAGCTTCGTCAAAGTCGATGTTGTCTTCTGTAGAATGTGACGAAGAGCCAATTACACTCTCAAGGTTGGGTATATTTGTACTTGTAGCTGTATTATTTACACCTCTTCTTTCGCAAAGGGAATTCCAAAGGCGCAATTGTTTCACAAACGGAAAGGTTTCGAGGGAGTATCGTGAAACGTAACACCTCATGCAACTTTCCAGATTTTTATCCAACCTGTTTCTCAGTTTTGATTTTATAAATGACAATGCACTGAAAACTCTTTCATCCTCCACAGACCCCAAAATCATTGTCTGGCATAATTCATATAGTCTGAAATACTCACTGATATCTTCTTGTAAGATAGAACTTTGATAGATTCCTCTCCACAGCCTTGTAATAGCACCACTTTCAGAAGGTTGATCTAAATTCTTATATTGGTTCCTCATTGTTGTTGCAAAATTGGTTGACTGAAACTTTAATAAATCGGCATTCAGTATACCTTTGATTTCCGTACCCTTGAGCTCTGACGTCTTAGTAAATTGTTCCATTATTGTACCCATTGATTTATGGAAATGCTTACTGACAAAGTCTGCACGGCCACCTTCTGTATTCCAAAAATTCGGATTCATCACACCCATGGCTTCCAGAATTTTATCTTTACAGAAACGTTCCCTAATTTCGATTTACAAGGTTTCAAATTTTTTAAGCTTTATTCTGGTTTCAACTATCACAGACTCAAACAAATTACGTGTTACAGGAACATCTTCTCGCTCCGAACCTGTAATATCTTGACGTCTTTGCAAAATGTGCATAGGTATTTCCTTCCCATTAACAGAGATGCATAGGTGATCGTGAATATTAAATCTCAAATAGGTGTTAGGATTTTTAAGATCTAATAAATCTCTCCAATTTTTAAAAACAGGTGCATCAAAACTATCCTGCGAACAATACAATATATCAAGACTTTGACATACCATTTTCCTCATCCTTATAAAATCCACAATATAGATCAATCTGCCCTGTGCATGCTTCATCAGTGTATTGATCTCCTTTAACATTGGAAGAATACCAAGCAATGTAAGCAAAGTCTCCAAATCAGTTAAGCGGAACAACAGGTCCCTTGCCCTATCAACTTCATGACGGTATTTGTGCATGAAACCAACCAATGAAGGATACTCCTCACGAACTCTGCATGCTGGTTCATACAAAGAGATCCATCTAGTCTCCACATCCTTCAGAAGTTTTTTGCCGTCTGTAATTCCAATTGCAAATTTTTGGAACTCCAGAAAACGTTTTGGGCTGCTTGACATATAGGCATGGAGTTCTCTTATTATGTCTTCTAATTTAGCAACATTTTCATGGTTGCTTACCATTTTATACGCTAAATTCATTCTGTGAGCCATGCAGTGAATTGGTAGCATATATGGGGCCACTGTTGTTTGTAATCTAACACAGAGCCCTGTTCGGTGACCCTGCATGACAGATGCACCATCTGCTCCAACGCATACCAACTTCGTAGCAATTTCATAATCAGTCATACCAGCAACATCTTTCAAATGAGAAACAACTATTTTGTATAGGTTTTCAGCATCATAGCTTTTCAACCATTTTCATAACACCCAATGATGAGGTGTCCTTATATGATTTTCTAATGTATAGATGTGGATACATACCCATGCGGTGTTGTCGACTGCTGTCACTTCATCAATTGAAACAGAGATAAAGTTTGCTTTTTTTACATTCTCTTTCAAATCTTCCTTCTCTATCATCGAGAGGCATTTTGCCATTTCCCATCCACTACTCTCAGACCAATGAGACTGAGGTACATTCAGCATTCCGTTAAATTGATACAAAACTTTGAAATCAAGGAAATCTGACATCGCCCTTCCTTTTTTAAGTATTTGAAAAAGAGTAGAGAATTGTATGAATTTTGCATGTAGATTTGTTTCTTTCATCTTACCAATATGTGATGTGATTGTTCCTCCCTTTTCCAACAGATGTCTGTGTTTTTTCTGCTCTGCCTCATATTCCGCTGCGTATCTGACATGCATGCACTCCTTTTCAGTTTTCCACCTATGTGTTTTGATTTTCTGGCCATCCGCCTCACATACGCTTAAATATTGTTTTCCACAATGTTTTTCTATGTGTCCACTTCGCTTGCATTTTTTGTTGCTTTCCCAATTTCCACGTACATATATTGTACATGTACATTCACATGGGATTTCTTTCAGAATTTGATGATTGTACAGTTCAATAAATGGAAATTTAGCTGCCCAATCAAACTTGTATGTCCCGCCAATGGTCCACATATTCTTGTTTGTTTTCAATGCTTTACTTTTTTGAGTCGAATTTTGAGCAATATCGCAATCACCCGGTTTCCTCTTTCTTGACCGAGTTTGATATTGATTTTGCCTTCCATTTTGCTCAAGTGTTTGATCTCGTGATATCTAGCTGCACTTCGCCGCACCCCAACAGAACAATATCTTCAAGATCTCGGCATATTATCGTAGGTTTCATTTGTTTGACTGTGATACTGTGCAGAATGCATGTCCACCTCAATAATGCCTTCCACACAGTCAGTATTCTGATTCTTTTTGGTGGCATCTATATGATTGGTATTTACATTATCTGTATCCGCAGAGTTTCCAAAATACTTGAAGAGTGATTTCTGAGATTTCTTACTTACTTTTAGGTTATTCGTATTCTTTGAGGTGGCACCTTCCATTATTCTGAAAAGAGTCGCAAGGCGAAAGAAAAGAACCAAGAAGCGACTCTGTACAGTCTCTGAGGTCTTGTCGCGCGTGAACTGTCAGATGTCGCGCGTCAATACTGCCCAGGTCGCGCGTCAAGCCTTCATCTGTCGCGCGTCAAGCCTTCCTCTCGCCAAGCCGGGCCCTTCCTCTCGCGCGCGCCAAGCCTTCCTCTCGCCGCGCCAAGCCTTCCTCTCGCCGCGCCAAGCCTTCCTCTCGCGCGCCAAGCCTTCCCTCGCTCGCCGCAAGTCGCCAATTTTCCTTAGCCCAATAAGTCGCTGGCGTCAAGATTTTCTCTGCAAAGGGTATGCCGTTCCAATAATGCATTTGTCAGCTTGAGGCCAACAATCACAGGATAACAAATGAATACTCAACCCCAAAAAAAAATATCTTTATATTTTAGTGCAAAGGACACCACCCATGCGAGTTCAAATTTTCAAAAGATTGGTAATTTGGTAAGCTACTTGAGGTATACTATACCCGGCAAAAAAATATACTTTATATTTTAATCAAATAGGTTTTTATAGGAGATGTTTTCAAATGAAGGCGAGGATCCTCTTAAGACAAAAACTAATAAAAATTCCAAATCCTTCCCAAAAAAATATACTTTTTATATTTTTGCTTCTTTGAATAAGACTTTTTAAACATTGACAACAAGAATCCTAACTATCATCAATCATTGAGATAGGAAGAGTTAAAATATTTCAAATTTTCCTGATCTTAAATCTTAAATATTCCTCAAAGGCATGATGAAAATAAATTCTATTAGTGGCATCTAATTGGGATCACTCTAAAATTACTACAAACACCTACCATAAACATTTTCCTAGGTTCCCAATTTGACCATGATACCATCACTCGAGAGAATTTTTCTTAAGTGGTGAAATCCCATAACACATCTCAACAAAAGGATCTCCACAAAGATATCAACCAAGCTAATGAGAAGCTACAGATCTTATCTAATCCTATTCCTAACCATAATCATTATGAGTTATAAGAAGCAAGAGCATGCTACCTAATGTATTGATGACACATACTATCCACCTAAAAACATGGTTACAATTCATGATGTGAAGTGTGTCATAGCTTATGTAGAACATGAATATAATACATTATTCCATACTCTAACTCATAGGGTTATATATGCTTATTTACCTAAATACAAGGCTTTCCAAAGTAAAACATTTCCTCCTCTAGATGCCATCGATCCTTGTGGAAAATCTTCTATAGTGTCAATGGTGCTTAGATCTATTTTCTAGTTACAGAAACCATTAGCTCCAGTGAATATAAGACTTGTATGGCTGATGATGTAGAAACTAAGAAAAAAACAATTCAAAAATTCTCTTTGATCACACCTAATTCTTCTGGATATTTTCTGAGGACTCCTATCACTCTCAGAATACTTTACAGGTCAGTCATGATGAGTGGGATCCACTTGAAGAAATTTCCCAACTTCCTAGCCAAGTCCCCTTTTTAGAACTCATGTGTACGTCACCTCACCACCATTAGTGTCTCATAACAACATTGTTTGACATGAAAATTGCATTTTCTCCCTCTTTGTGGTAAATTCCCACATTACATGGCTCAGAGGAAAGCATATGTCATCAATGTGAGGAGCTCTCCATGTATACAAACCTTGCCACAGATTCTCACTCTTGCATTCATTTCCGGTGGCCTCTATGATCCCCGATGATCTCTTGCTCCACTTGGATGATATACGTCTCTTTTTCATTTTAATTTAAATTGGTCATACTATGGCCAAACATGCTCTTGTTTATGAAGGATCAGACACATATGTGGTCTCATTATAATTCATTAAGGCTCTTGGTTACACCATAGATAACTTAAAATCTACAAGTAGCAGTTTCCAAGGGTGTAATCACCAATAGATGCCTCTTATGGGGTGCATCTGGTTTCCCATAACTGTTCCTCCTAGGACTATCTGCATCAAATTTATGTTCTTCAACTTTCCTCTATCTTATAATATTCTCGTAGGATGACCTTAGACTCATTTCATGAGTGTTTTCACTTCTTCCATGTGTCAATGTGTCAAATTCACTCATCAAGAAGCTATTTATAAGATTCAAGGGAACTCTAATCCTTGGAAATATGATATGATCTAATAGAAGGGGACATACAAACTCCCAACACTAGACAAATTATATTTTATCCCCTTTTGAGAATATTAATGTTTTAACTATCTTATAGATTCTCTTTATGGTAATGTTGGTCATCTTGAGTTGGTTGGGTGTACACCTACCAATATCTTAGAGTCGGATGAAGATGAGCCCAATGAGGTCACATTTAGAATTAACACTTCCGATCTTCCCAAAATGATCACGATTTAACAAAAATAATTTTTTTGTATAAACCCTATATATTTTAGAGTCGTATGCACTGATAAAGTACATATCTGACCTAAGAAACAATCTAGATAAAAATGAAACCCTATGTGCAAGAGAAGGGATAGAATACTTAGTTGATTTCGTAATTAATTCTCAAGTGTGTTGAAATGGGAGACTAATGAAAAGGAGGAGGAAATTGTCACAACTAATCTCAAAAATTGTGCGACCACCAGATATTCCTAGATCGAGGCTCATGGAGTAGGTCAGGTGCATGGGTCGTTAGAGACTACTTATGGGTACACATGACTATAAAAAACCTCATGAATTGAGTTCTTCTATATGGCAAGATGGTCATTTAGTATTCTATGTTTGTCTCATGTGTATCACACTATGCCCGTAAAATTCACCTATAACCTACAAAGAGAAAGATAACCTACAAAACCCCAAAACACATTAAATCCTAAAAAAAAAGATGCAAATGGGGAGTCAGACTAACCCCGGTAATCACTCAACTAAGTGAACTTACGACCAAGTATTTTACTACATTTCAGATTCCATGTAGTTCTTGTGTGTGTGTGCAATAATCATGCCCTAAGTGGCTCTTTTGCAAGATGCACTTGATAGTGATAAATATCTATATGTAGAAATATAGATAGACGTGTGGATGTCAAAATTAACTTCCCCTCCTATGTGTGTATGCATAAAATATAGTCCCTTGTCCCTTGAATGAAGCTAGATGGGTGCGTTGACACTCTTTAAATTCCTTTGGATGCAACCTCAGGTGACAATAATAGATGATTAGATATTGTTCCTTTATTATGGTTACATAGCTTTATATTTATATGATTCCCTTGGTTGAATTTTGTAATTAAAAACTAGAAGGCCAACCCATAAGAAAATAAGATGCCCAAAATATAAAAAGATGACGAAAAGTAGCGAGTTAAGTTAAGAGATGTCGGGACGCCCAGAAGGATGGGGGCACCTAGGCGCGACATCCTATCTAGGTGCTTGTGTCCAGATTCATAAAATATAAAGAAATAAATTATTGATAGGGTTGTAGGGTGTGAGAGGCCATAAAGAAGACATAAACATAGACAAAATTCCAAAGATAGCTATCAATTGCTAGTTTTCTCACTTATGAACCATATGAATAGTAGTATGTGATTAGGACCTAGAAATGTACCCAAGTGCATAATTTTGTGCCTACATTTGCCTCAGTTTATGTTGTTGAGTGAATACTCAATAAAAAAATTAGATAAGAGATACGTGCTCTGATAACCATGTAGATCTATGGCAAAAGCATGTCAAGGAGAGAAGCAAAAGCGTGGAGTGATAAAAATGAAGCATGGAAGCTAAGCTAGGAAAGATGAAGTGACCCTAGGGGTGAAAATCATAATGTGTGTACCATGTTATGCCTATTTTCATTTTCATTCTTCTTTTTTTTCTTATGACTATTATTTCTTACAAGGAAAACCTATAAAAAGAATAGAAAACGAGTAATCAAAGTCATGTACATGTGAAAAAATCAATCCAAATATGTAAAAGTATGTTAAAATGTGAAAACCATGTGCACTTGATCCATGATAAGTGACAAGGATAGAAAGTGTCATGAAATGCTGTAGAAGAATGATTTTTTGGGTGATCTCATGCCAAGAGAGAGTTTTTTGGGAAATATCATGACAAGGAAGAAGAAGTGTTGGGGAGAAAGGTCTAGTGTTATTCTCCATCCTTAACTGCTTCCCAAAATTTATACACCACTGCAAATGGTGTGGTCTTGTTTTGTTCAAGTTTGATCTAGTTTGGTCCAATTTGATCTAAGTATAAGAAGAATATAGAATGCATTATGGTTCTTTGGAGGACGGTATGTGTACTGTGTAAACTATTATGTAAACTACTGAAAATTTGCTAATATGAGAAAGTGACTATAACTTCCCCTGGTCATAGGCACATAGGAAGGTTCGGGGGTTCCCACGTGCTCATGTCTATATCTAGGTGCTTTGGCATTTGTGCTAAACTAAGGACCTAATTTAGGATCTGGATCGTTTCGAAACTAAATTCTATGTTGATTTTGTCTTGAATTGTGTTATATTGTAAGATCTGATTTGTTGTATGGGGTGAATAATTCACCTAATGTATGCCCCCTCATTTGGGGTGTATGTGACATCGCTAGAGAATGTGACCCAAAGAAGGACCTGATGTTGATATGAAAATGATACCCTACATGGGAGGGAATATGGATGGTAGAAACCAAGGCACACACAAACAAAGTGGCTAGGAGATGTGTTCATACAAAACGATAAATACACATGTAGGAGACAAAGTTTAAACTAGCAAAAAAAGAAGACAATGTAGACTGTAAAAAGTGGGGTTTAAACATGGTACATCACTCACAATGTCATAATAAAATCAGGGGAAAAGGGGAAAAAGCACACAAGAAATGAACAAGAAAGACATAGGGAAAATCCCACAAACAATGACATACAATAGAATACAAGAGAAAGTAAATTATCAGACAACCATGGTGGAAAAAATTTCCTGCAAAGAAAATTTTACACATGAAGTACCCATTAGCATGTTAGATAGATAAAAAGTATTTCAAAGCATGTATGTTCCGATAGAGTAGTGTGCTAGTAAGAATATGAAGTAGTACAAAATGAAACAATAACACTTGTAGTGTGTACGAAAGTAGATTTCCCCAGGAGCCTTGGTGGGAATTCTAAAAGGTACAATGCAAAGCATTTTTATTGTATGTAAGGATCTATAGAAAGTTTGCATTCACAACTAGATAACAAGTGAATGTGCATGTGTATATAGAAATGTAATTACATACGAAGTATTCTTATATCATGTAAAACAAAGTGTACATGTAAGAAAAAATAAGTAATAATAAATGTGACTAAAATATGAAGTATGATGTGAATGTGAATGGAATGGAATGAAAAGTGGATGTGATAAGAGCAGCGTGCCCTCCGAGTGAATTCAAATGATTATGAGATGAGATTCATTATAAAAATACCCCTCAATAGTCAAGAATGAACTATAGAAAAATAGTGTGTCATCGGAAATGGTTTGATAATGTACGCTAGAAATATATGATCAATGCGAGTGTAGAGTGTAGAGTGTGAGTGAGTGTAGTGAAGTTCATTTCAAATTTAAAACCTCAGCGAGTTGAGTTTGAACCATAGCACAAGAGTGCATCATAGGGTAATGACAATACAAGAAGTGTATCAAGTTGTGTAAGATGAATGAAAAGGAATAAATGTGAAGCACGAAGCATAATAGCAAAGATGCAAGACACTTGACAATGCTAAGAGGGAGAAGAAGTAAACATGATGTCTCCCAAGTATGTGATGTAGAGTAATCTATCCAATAAAAGTGAAGGAAAAATTTTCCCCATTCGATGCTTATGGAGATAAAGGCATGTGACCATACTACGATATTGGTGATGTTTGAGGCATATGATGTATCAAGTAATGAGACTTATGTGTATGAAACCCTAGAGGTTATGGATGCCTATGTGAAGGCGAATGAGGAGGGAATGTGCACCTATGTGAAGGAGACCGAGGAGGTGATGTAAACCTATGTGAAGAAGACTAAAGAGGATATGTTCCCCTATGTGAAGAAGATTACAGAGGAGAGGTATACCTACGTGAAGGAGCCATGTGAGTAGTGGACCTGCATCGATGTGATGGACTAGTGGACCGATGAGACTGAGTGGATTGTGTGTGAATGGGAGAGCTAGGAATATATTTTTCTTTGGATTTAAGAGGCCCTAGGGACCCAGATGCTCTAGTGAGTGCAATAGAAACCTCAAGAGGAGGTTAAGGAAATGGATTGCATATCATGAATGAACTTAATACATAAGCGAGTATGGAAAATATAGCCTTAGTAGCACATAGCAAAGGAATACCTAAGAGTAGGTAACAACCTTTGATTGAAGGTACCAAAAAAATGACACAATCATGGTGAGAGGCCCAACTATGATTGGAAGTTTGAAAAACCATAGAATTTTGGAATTGGATATGAAATTTACAATCTTGGATAATTGATAGAAATGAGCAGTGCAATAGAACACACATAAAGAGGAGACGATGAGTTGATCATAGTAATGTTGCAAGATAAGATCCTATATAACCATTTATATGTAAGGTAGTAGAATAAAACGGAGCACGATTGTCATGATCAAATAATGCAATGAGTGGTGGAGAAGCCTCAGTATGTGTAGCTAAAAATCAAGAGCTCACGATGAAGGAGGAGGTACTTGCATGATATGTATGATTGGCGGATGAATCAACCACTTACTTGTCAATATTAGACAATGGATCATTGAAGATTTTGAGATTTTTATTTCTATTAACTCGCTTTGAGATGTGGAAGTCTTAGGAATCTCAATTGCATTATTGTTGATTATATATTGAATGAGATGTCAAAGTTTGAAACATTGATTAGTGGAATTCATGACACATTGATGATAGTCACATAAAACAATTGTTATAATTATGTCCTTTAGGGAGAGGTGGATTGAGATCAAGTGGTGGAGGAAGCGTAATAATATTACTCTTAACAAGTTGTGGTAGTAGAAGGTGCAGAGTGATAGGTAATTTCGTGAATGTATGCTTTGAAGGCTACCATTGAAGCTTCTCGGGCATAGTAACAACATTAAAAGCGGATTTGGCTTTAAAAAGTTTAATGAGATGGATTGAAAGTATATTTGCTTTGAAAAAAGTAGAAGATGAAGATAGATCATGATATTTAAGGATTCCCATAGAGATAAGTTTTCCTTCATGTAATTTAAGAGTATAACAAAAATGATCAAATGAAGGAGATGCATTGAATATGAATCTTTCTTGTAGAGGTGGTAAAAGAATTTGGACAAATAGATCTTAAATTTTAGAATCTTCCAATACATTAGACATCTTAGCTAAGTTGTTCTTATATCATAAAATATAATCCACTAGCTATTCATTAGATATTTTCTTGATTTTGCACAAGTTGAGAATGGGATATCTTAGAGCCAATATTAATTGAGAAATGAATGATAAATACATTGGATAAATGCATGAATCATGTTACCGAATGAATAGGAAGATCTTAGAACTAACACATTGCATAATCTTAAAGGCTTATGGGAAAGATATTTGCTAATAATGTATGATCATCTACATAATCTAGACATGCCACATGAAATTCTCAAAGATGCTCTTAAGGTTCACCATGGATTTTGAAGGTGGGTAGCTTAGGTGTGATGAAATTTGGAGGAAGTGGATAGGTGTAAATGGCGGTTGAGAAATGAGTGTGAAGGAGTAAAGTGGAATCAAGAGATGGATATGTGTGAGAAGTAACTATTTAAAGTTGACTAATTTGAGTCTGTAAATCATGATATAAAGAATTTAAATTAGGAGTG
The DNA here is from genome assembly GCA_018340775.1 of Taxus wallichiana var. yunnanensis. Taxonomy (NCBI): domain Eukaryota; kingdom Viridiplantae; phylum Streptophyta; class Pinopsida; order Cupressales; family Taxaceae; genus Taxus; species Taxus wallichiana. The sequence goes on along the minus strand of CM031237.1, from coordinate 452,207,264 downwards.
TTTGAAAAACAGCTAGGTTGGCAATAAAAGTAGTATATTGAATGATGGGAATGATAGTAGTGGGAATGGAAGTAAGAATATGAAGGGTTTTTGTGGAGGCCATGAAAGCCAAGGAAGAAGCTACAAGTGGTACATAAGTAACATCTCAAGAGTTTTTAGTAGCTATCAAAGCATGAAGAATATGCGGAAGATGCATAGGATTATCATGCAAATATTGAAGAAAATTAGTAACCTTTTCTAGTTATTCTTGATCAACATTGGTGTCTTCATCATAATATTTGCGCTATTCTATGTCTTAATGTCTTCAAGAGGAAATTTTGAGATTTGGCAAAGGGGTTATCATATTTAATCATTGATTTGGAAACCCTACGGGAAGATGAAGGAAGATAAAAATTATCAAAAGATCCGAACCGACCATTGCGGGTGATGGGCATAAGAAGTAAGGGTTTGAAGGATGAGTTCACCAAATTATTTAACAAAAATATACTTTTTCTTTATAAACCCTAGATATTTCAGTCACATGCAATAAGTGAATCAATAAAGTACAAATTTGACCTAAGTAATAACCTAGATAAAAATGAAACCCTAGGTACAAGAGAAGGGATTGAATACTTAGCTGATTTTGTAATTACTCCTAAAGTGTGTTAGACTAAGAGAATGATAAATAGAAGGAGTAAAATGTTGCAACCGAGCTCAAAAATTATGCGACCACTAGATATTCCTAGACTAGGGCTCCTAGAGTAGGTCAAGGGATCTTGGGGCATTGGAGACTATTTCTAGGAGCCCATGACTGCAAAACCTCAGAACTGATTTCTTTTATGTCATAGGATGTTCATTAGTATTCAGTTTTTTTCACCTTTATATTGCACTATGCCTCGCAAAATTCACCAAGAACTGCAAATAGAAGAAGATAGCTTACAAACCCCAAAACACAAATGGAGATTCGTATTGCCCCTATGGTCACTCGACCTGAGTGAAATTATGATTGAGCATTGCACTACACTTCAGACTCCATGTAGTTTTTGTGCATGTGTGGAAGAATCATTCCCTAGGTGGCTCTTGTGAAAGATGCACTTGATAATGAGAAATAACTAGATGTAGCAATGTAGATAGATGTGTGGATGTAAAAATTAAATTCCCCCCCTATGCAAGAAATGCAGTCCCTTGTCCCTTGAATAAAGATAAATGGATGTTTTTATGCTCTTGAAATGAATTTGGATGTAACCTTACGTGATAGTAATAGATTATTAGAGCTTGTTCCTTTATTATGGTCACAGAGCTTTATATTTATATGATTCCCTTGGTTTAATTTCACAATTAACAACTGGAACATTGACCCATAAGAAAATAAGATGCCCAAAAGATAAAATATGCCCAAAAGGAGTGAGTAAAGTAAAGATAGGTCGGGGATCCCTGGAAGGATAGGGGCACTGGGCACTAACATCCCGTATGGATGCTAGTTTCTAGAGTCATAAAAGATAAAGTGGTAAAGTATCAACTAGGTTAAAGGGTGTCAAAGGAAAGAAAGAAGACATAAAACACATTAAAAATGCTAAAGATAGTTGTTAATTACTAGTTTTCTTTCTTAGGAATCATATAAATAGTAGTATGTGATTAGGACCTAGAAATGTACCCAAGTGCATGATTTTGTGTCTACAAAGCATATCTAATCTACCTCCTTCCTTACGGAATCATTCTCGGAAGAAGGATATTTTAGTTCCCGTAGTCATCTCACATACACCACAGTGCCCACTAGAGCTTGTAGTCTGAGTAGAGACCATAGTCAAATATTACGGTGGATGCCTCCATATTAGATTACAACAATGGTTACGCTTTAGATGATCCTCACTTGGCTAGCTATGCCCAAATTTGTGATAGGGAAGTCTTGCATTACCAAGAAATTCTTCACACTAAATTCACTCATGATGTAAATGTCATCCTAATACAAGAAAAAATATTCAAGTGTAGTAAATAATTCTTCCCAACTGGTGCTTGATTCTCGACTACTCCCGGTGGCTACACCTCCACACGCTACCATTGACCTATTCAATCCATTTTCCTCCCTGTACAGTAGATGATCGTATTGCTAGTTTTGACCATGAAGCTAATGATCTCATGGGTGATGATCCTATCTAATTTTCCTTGATGATTGAGTGATAAATTTATCCATCGGTGCCATCTTCACCCATTGCATCGGTTCCATCCCCACATATTATTACTATCCCTCCACATTCTCGTGAGACTACCCTTTCTACCTCTTTCCCTTTATGGATCCTTGTTCCTCTACGACTAAGCCATATTGTACATGGAATGAGGCCACGTGGCATGATGTTTGATCTGTCAGAGTCTATCAACACCACATGAATAAGCTTGAAGATGAGATTAAATAAGATCAAACTAGAAAGGCTACACAACCTTACACTTTGTCTCTCTTCTTTTTTTTCTCATCATGGGTATTACATGCACACCGATGCCAACTATCAGGTTCTATGTAGCAAGCATACAAGTTCCCCAAAATTATTCCTATAATTGGAAGCATGGGGATAATTCCTCTCAAAATCAACCATGTTTCCCTTTACTAGTTAGACCATAACCACTTATGGACCATCGCATCTCCTTGATCCTCATCCCTTTATGAATGATATTCAACTTGACATTCTCACTTGGCTAGAGGATCATATTGATGACAATTTATTTGTGATGAGATCTAAATTTCATCAGAAGTTTTTTTATTACATAGCATGCCATAGAGGACCTCATAACTTGTGTTAAAATTCACATCTTAAACCAAGTTGATGACATCATCACTAATGCTAAATGATTTTTTTTTCCCTCATGGCTAGATATCTTTACAACACCTTGATGACAATTTTTTTCTTTCTTTAGCCTCGAGCTCTTGCCTTCTCCTAGTGGTCTCCGCCCCCACTTGGTCTTTCACACACTTCCTTACATATAGTCGTATCTTTGTTGGGTTGATTTCCCACTTGTATTTATCATAATGTATGCCCTAGTTCCTACTACCTTGGAGTGAATCGATCTTTATTTCATCTATCTTAGCTTCAATTCACCTCGGTATTTCCCATTGGATCGCTGTAGTATTTTGTGCATCCTTACTTAGGCTTATGGCATTACTTATATGTATCTACCCAATCACACCCTAATATCCTACCATTGGATGTCTTGGCCTTGTTTCACCCCATGAATTCTTCACATCGCATGGGTTGAGCTATCCTATCGATACTCTTCCCATTGGTTTTACCTATCTCATCATATCATCATTATTCCTAAATACCATGGGTATCATTGTATACATACGTTCCTAAAGTAGGAAAATGATAAGTAAAGCAACATACACACATCAAACATCTAATATATAATATCGCCAAAATCATTATCTATCTATATATCTTGAATCAATTTTTATACATCGATAAAATAGCTCAAAATCAATACATGGCTTTATCCCATCTACAATATGGCTCAAATATCCTCACCACCTGTGGGGGTCACTAGATATTCGGGCCAATGGGGATGTACTAGTAGCTTTATTTATACGAGCTAGGGAATTTTCCTAGATCGGGCTCCGGAGGCCTCTCCCTTCTCTATCGCCAATGTACCTCTAATGAGGTGATCCTCTCTATTTTTCTTCATGCATCTAATAGGTGTTATGCCTACTCCCGAACCAAGATTGGCTATGCTTACAATAAGCTCTATAACATAACATATATGTTTTCGTAGCCACTAATACATGTACATCTCTATACCTCTATAAGTTCCTTGATGCCTCTCCAACCAAACAAAAATCACTCATTAAGTCTCCTACTCGATGATGATACATGATCCACCATCACTGTAGTATCCTGGAAATATAACGTTGGATCTAAGATCTCATGGTGGTATGTCTCTATCGAGGATTTCACTCCTCCACCATCCACTCGAAAAACAAAATAAAGGCCACATGTCACTTACAATACACATACAATAAATATTATCAATACATATAAATAACATCAAAAATGCATACCTAACTACCGGGCCTCGCCATGATGGTCTCAACATCTTTGCATCCACCTAATACCTCCTCCTCCTCCTCTTCATGATGAGATCTAGCTCCCATGTATTGTACCTATCAGATCGGAGGGGTTAAACACATTAGACATTAAATAAGATTCAATATTAATAAAATTAATATAACAAATATTATAACAACATTATAACATCAAATAAATAAAATAACATAAAAACACATATTTAACATTGAAAAACCCATGATCCTGATATGCCTCCTACATAAATCCACCATGTGAATTAAATTGTCATCCTACTTCATAAATCTTGAAGTAATACCTACTGCATAAGCAATGTTAGGTCTAGTAATAGTAAGATAAATCAAACTACCTACAAGTTGCATGTACAAAGTAGGATTAGCTTTTTCACATGCAAGTTTAGGATCTAGTTTACATCCAACTTCTATAGGAATAGAAACAAGTTTACAATCAATCATATTGAACCTTTTAAGAAAATTAGTGGCATATTGTGATTGAGATACAACAATAGAATTTTTATCTTGATATATAGCCATGCCTAAGAAATGATGCAATAATCCTAAATCAGTCATTTCAAAGTAATGTTTTAATTTAGCTTTAATTTTGAAAATCAAACTATTAGAATTACTACTAATAAGTAAATCATCAACATACAATACAATGAGAATAATATGATTTTCTTCATTTTTTACGCATACATCATTATTGATTTTACTTTTAACCCTATATAAACTTTACATTTATAGGTTAAAAAACAAGTTATATAACAACATGCTTATCAAATAACCATTTTATATTTCCAATATGTTGAACAATTTCAACGTATTAATAATATAAAAATATATATTAGACGTGATCAATATTTGATGTCTCCAATAAATACACAAAGATGTCCTCAAGTGTCATTTGATATGCATATAATAATATTTTTAGTACTCACATACTAGTTTAGAAATGCTTAATCAACAACATATATATCTTCATTATGTAAGAATGACCAATCATGCAAGAATAATCACATACTAATATACTCAACTAGATCTTGATTTTAAATCCATTAACTAGTCATTAACAAGACTTATCTTTGATAATTGGTTAAAATTACTTATAATAAGTAAGTAATTTACATAAATAAACAAGATTTGAGAATACTCAAATTGATGATGATCTTTCCATCTTTATCAAGGATATTAATTGCAACTTCGGGTTCGTGACCAAGGCTTAGTAGTATTAAGCGAGTGCCACATATGTTAAATACTAACTGAATTTATTAATCAAAGTGCATATAATGATATTTGATCAAGGAAAGTAAATAATATAAAGGTATAAAGTGATTTAACAGGTGTACATGTGTCATAGATCCAAGGGCTAAAAGAGGGACACGTGGCATAATTCCGCAGGCTTTTCAACCAAATGTATTCTATGGACCTCAAGTCCATAAAATAAACTGAGTTTCAAATAAAATATTTTGGGTCTGAAGGACACATGTAGAAGGTAAAATGTATACATGAGGGAAAGAAGGAAATAATCACAAAGTCACACATAGGCAAACCTAAAACAAATCAGAAGTTGTCACATGTCGACTTGTTGTTCCTCCCGAGATGCACAACTTTAAATGGCCATAACTTTCTCTCCACAACTCCAAATTAGGAAAAATTGGTCTCACTTTGGAAATTTATTTTTGATCCCTTCAATACAACACCATCATATTCAAGAATTGATGGATTTTTGTGTGATAAAAGAGGAAAAACAGTTTGGGTATTAAAAACATAGTTCCATACTCCTAAGCATCAGATTAAATTTATTTATTTATTTGAAACCTTTTGAACATGCTCTAATACCATGTCAGATCCGAGGGGTTTAAACACATTAAACCTTAAATAAAATTCAATATTAATTAAATTAATATAAAAATATTATAACAACATTATAACATGAAATAAATAAAATAACACAGACACACATATTTAACATGGAAAACCCCACGGGTAAAAACCACGAAAAGAGATAATTCCATTAATCGAGAAACATAATTATAGTCTAGATCTCCCTCCTCACTTCTCTCCACCAATCCACCATGTGAATTAAATGATCATGCCACATGATCATATTTATTTAACCCCACAGGTCATGAACCATTAAGTGATGGGATGTGACTTTATAAAAAGTCACCGATTTAAACCATTGATTAATTAATAATCAATTAAACATAAACACTTAGTTTATATTAAATAATTAAGAATATAACTATTCTTAATTATTTAATTATAAATTAAGGTTTATAGGCACTTAATATTACATTCTAACATCGCCCACTTGTCTCAAGGCACAAATATCATGTCCCCTCTACATTTTTATTTGGGCCTCTGCCTCGCCTTAGGTGCATGGCCATCCGGACCCGATCGACATTAGGTAACCTCCTCTTGACAACCAAATTTTATGCTCCCTCAACCATGTTTCTAGATTCCCTACTAATCCATCTCTAGTGCTAGGATTAATTCCATATACACCCTCAACTTATGAACCTATGTTAGCGGATTCTCCATCAAATCCCTCCTTTGATCCACTAGACACTATGATCTCGGTGGGCCCCGAGCATCCCCATTGTACCTATGTTATCTCGACCATATCTACTTGTTTCTCATTCTCTACGAGGTTGTAATGATTGTACCCTCATCTTTCCTCATGTGGCATCTCTAGCATATTTACGCCAAAAGAGGATAATAATGGTAGTATCACCATAGGTGTTGGTCTCCCAAACTACCTCAAGACCCCTGCTCACCACATGGGTCTCCACCCAATATAAGTAATTCCCTGTCACCTCAATGATGGCCTCTAAGTACTCTTCCCTAGGAAAAATAGGCCACGATCCATGTTCCATGTGTCGGGTTTCCATATAGCATCATCCAGACCCACCGTGCATTTAGTGGCCAAAATTCTTTAAGTGCTCTTACTACCAACCCATGTGCCCACTAAAGTACTCTAAAAGAATCCGCCAATATTACCAATGGTCTCCCTATTGGCCTATACATCTTGAACCTCTAATATATCCAAGTTTTCAATAATATGATTGGTTCCATGACTCTTTGTCCCTTGCATCTGATCCTATACAAGTCAAGCATCAATTGTACCCATATAGTTGTGCCCTGACTAAAAATACACCCCGGTCCACAACATCTCTACACAGACAACTATCAAAGATAGGGTAATGGCCCCATCGGCTTATGACATAATATTTTTACCACAAAAATCCCCATGACTACTTCATATATAATATGAATCCCTACAGCTTTTGGCATGCTTATTCAAACGCATAATATACCCTCGTCATATGTATCACTCAAGTATATGTGGGTCCCTCCAATGGGTAACCCTAAAATCCTATGAATGTCTTACAACATCAGGGCCATCTCCATGGTATCACATTTTTCCACCACCGAAAGATGTTGGACCTAGTTTCTATACAATCAAACACATATGGAGTAGGTCTAGATCTAATGGTATCATGGGAATTTGCATGATGCCCCCAAATCCCCAACCTTGTAACTAGGTCACCTCCGCCTAGCTCAATATTTAAATAAAACCACTAAGCTAAGATACATCCACACTCCTCCATAGGTGAATCCCACGATCTACATATACCCACAAATGATAGAAAAATAGGCATTATAATTCTAAAAATCAACTTAGCATGAAAAATCAAAATTTACAACTCACGTCTATAGTTATCCTTATTCCATCAGCCCTATGGATTATGCCAATGGCCCCTAGAAAATTTCCTTGCCATTGTGACACCATCGGCCCTCTTACTTTAAGGGGGCCAATGGCATCTTGAAAAAAAGCAATGTGACTTTTCAAAACCAAAATCTCAAATAACGACAAAATGACCAAACAAAATTCAAATCCCTCCTAAACCCACTTGTATTTTTTCCTAACCTACCCTATGAAGAAATTTTTTGACAATAATTATGTTCTAACGACTCCTAAAATAAAAAATAACTAAAAATCACCTAATCTACCTTACAACATATAATGCAACAACTTACCCATGGTCGCTCCTGCCGCGTGCACTACCTCTTCATTCTCCACCACCACCACGTATTCATTTCATGTCTTAAAAATACACCCAAATTTGGATTTCCATGGCTTATTTTTCTTAATTCTAAAAATAGCAATAAGAAAATAAAAACCAAATGACTATATAAAACTTAAATTTTCTATTCAAATTTAGTCGCGATAACCCTAAATCTTCCAACAACTGCCATTTTTTCTCCCAAGCTCCACAAAATGCATCATTTATTATGTCTTGATCATGTTCTTATTTTGTTTACTTCAAAGTTTTACATGTATAAATTTTATGACTTTCAATTTTCACCTATGTTTTATACTATATCTCCATGTGATATTTATGACATTACAACATCTTGATACTATGACATGACATTCATCCCATGGTCCCTTAACTAGATGGTTTATTTCTTAGTTTATTGATGATCCTCTAGTGTTTCCTTTCAATTTTTATTCTCCAGGTTCTTTCAAGCATGGTAGGATGAATGACACTATTAGGTACACATTAGTGGGTATATTTTATTTTAGCTAGTCCTTTCTTACTTTCAGTATCTACTTTTGATTTCAATGTTACAGACTATTTATTTTCATTGACCACCCCATGTTTCACTATTGTGACATGTGGTGATCAACGATTAGGCATAAATCATGGAAAAGGACACAACAAGTAGCTAGTTGAAATCATGGGAAACTACTTAGGATGTCACAAGACACTCAAATCCTTCAAAGTTATAAAGGGAAATATGCAATAAATCATATAGAATAGCCCATACACAATGACAATTAAGGTACAAGCATAGACAAAATAAAAGAAAAGAAAATAACCATGGTTGGTAGTACAATTACAATAAAAATGTTACACATGAAGCACATGTTAGCATGTTAGAATAATTTATAGTATGTCATAATGTATACAGAAGTAGGAATGAAAGCAATAGATATACATTAGGAATATTCCTTCGATTAGTGCTCACATTATTGTTTGTAATAGTTAAATGTAATATTCTTATATTACATTAGTAAGTTTGAGTGATATTAGTTAATTTGTAAATTATTAATATTGAGTTAATATAACTCATATTAATAATATAGTGTGAGAGTATAAATAAATGTAAATGAGTTGTAATAAACAACTCATATAGATTATTGTAATAGTGAGTTGTGAGAACAACTCACGTAGATAATTGTGTGTGGAGATATTGGTGGGATATGTGAGAGAATAGTGGTGAGTGATTATAGGAGAGATATGTGGGAGTAAGACTAGGGATTAGAGGAGAGATATGGGGATAAGGTGATGAGACTTGACTCCATGATTATAGGAGCAAGCAATTGTATAAAATGCCCTCCAATATTCAATAGAAATTTCTCCATTCTACTTTCATTTTCTCTATATTTTTATACTTTCCATTTCATGAGTTAATTTGATTTATTGTTGTTGAATTTATTTACGAAAATCTAGAGATTTAGCATCATCTTGTATCAGAGTAGGTTTCCTTCTGCAAGTGTAGAAGAAGAAGAAGAATATGGTTGAAGGAATCCCGTAAGAAAATTTCCAATAGACACATCATAGTAAAAATAACTCGTTTACTCATATGACATCCGATTGATGTCTCGTTTTTTTTTCTAGAAAGATAAGAACAATACACACAATATTTCAGTTTACATTAGCTTTATATTCATCTTGTATCTATGTGTAAAATTATGTGTAAGTTGAGTGAATTTTTTTGTTGTTTTTAAAACAAACGTTTGATAGATTGAATGTATCTAAAAACCCATATTCAAAATATTACAAAATTTATTAGGTTTGTTTAGTTAATATCTGGAATTTGTTAAAATTTTACAAAAACCCAGTTTCTAGTTTAAGAGAAAAGTGGAAATAAAAACAAGGATCTGAGAAAAAAAAAGTGGTGCATAATACATTTATGTAATTTTTTAATTGGACGCATTTTCACTTGTATATGCGACGTCCGCTTTATGGGGGTATTTTTGAGCTTCATGATAAAATTTTCTGAGTAACTAAAGCAATAGATGATGGAGGAAGGAGGCAATAGAGGAAGGAGGTTAATCAATGACCTCTCACAAGCCACAAGCAAAGGGGCCACACAATGAATTTGTGGCATTTATTTTTTTGTGTGTTTAATTTTCATTATGTGATGTAATAAGAACAAACAATTTATTCATTTTTCGCTCTTGTAATAAGTGAGCTCCTACGTGAGTGATATTTCTTATATTTTCCCTTGAATGTAAAGATGGGGGTGGGGAAACATGTACGCTGCTATGAAAGTGGTTGGTGGTCCACTAGAAAACTAATTTGAGAGTTTGTGAATCTCTTCAAAAATCACATACAGATTGGTTAATGGTTCCACTAGAAAACCTGTTGGAGTTGATGGCACTCTTTGAAAACCATCGGATTGTAGAACATGAGCAAGTACTAGACAAAACTCACCCATATTCGCACTAAGGGGGGAATGTTAGGAATATTAATTGGATTAGTGCTCACATTATTGTTTGTAATAGTTAAATGTAATATTCTTATATTACATTAGTAAGTTTGAGTGATATTAGTTAATTTGTAAATTATTAATATTGAGTTAATATAACTCATATTAATAATATAGTGTGAGAGTATAAATAAATGTACATGAGTTGTAATAAATAACTCATATAGATTATTGACTAGTGAGTTGTGAGAATAACTCACATAGATAATGGTGTGTGGAGATATTGGTGGGATTTGTGAGAGAATAGTGGTGAGTGATTATAGGAGAGATATGGGGATAAGGTGATGAGACTTAACTCCATGATTATAGGAGCAAGCAATTATACAAAATGCCCTCCAATATTCAATAGAAATTTCTCCATTCTACTTTCATTTTCTCTATATTTTCTATACTTTCCATTTCATGAGTTAATTTGATTTATTGTTGTTTAATTTATTTATGAAAATCTAGAGATTTATCATCATCGCGATAGAACATGAATATAGATAAATAGTAAAGGTAGATGCCCCTAGGAACCACAATGGTACTAGTAGGGAATAGTTGCAAGCATCATACATCATGTAGAAACCTATAAGTGATCTATATTCATCTCAAAAACTACCATGTGAATGTGCATGTGTATAAGGAAAAATGATAAAAACATATTATGAATCTATGTAACCTTATAAGAAATGTGCAACATAGAATAGAATGAGTAAGCAAGGATACAACCAATTAAAATGTAGGCTCATGTTTTTATTTTTTTATAATTATTGGAATGAAATTCTTATGAAAAGGAGAGGGGAACAAATTTACCCCTAGTGGATGTGTGAAAATTGAGGTCCATGTAGGTAAGTGCACCCTTAATAGTCATGTATGAACCTAGAAAAAGAGTGTGTCATTGGTAACAATGGGGAGTATGCCTCAAAGTGTGAATTCCATGGCGATCTATCGAATGAGGATAGGGGAAATGGCCCACTATATGCTAGTGTGATAGGGGTACACATGTGAACTTGATCAAAGAATTTATGGCCACAAGGAAGTGCATGTATCATAGCATGTGGAGAAACTAGAATAGGTGGGACATTAGGAATTAATAAGTGCAATTTGGGAACCATAAAAGCTACCAAGGAATAATGTCAACACAGTAAGGGGAAAACAATATATATTCTAAGATCCCAAATGTATGAGGAGTAAGCGTAATAACATAAACAATAAGGATTTGACCATTAAAAGAAACTATAATAGGTGGAATATTGGGCTTGTTGGTAATAGTGGAAATATAAGGATCAATGTGTGATCAAGAGATGTGTAACATATGTAATGCTAGAGGATCATAAGTATCAATGTCAAACAATATGTATGGTGGGCCAAGAATGTGTCTTAATGGTTTGCACTCCTAAGTCTTCCATTCTACAAGGGTATTGAGGAAACAAATAGGAGACACACATGAACCGACACACAATGGGTTGATTTAAAGGGGCTACGGTGAGTGCTAAGGTTACATATATAGAGGGTAGTAATCCCTACACTAGGTCAACCTAGGGTTTCCAAGTCCCATAATCAAGATAGAGGAGAGTACCCTTATAGGATATCGGTAAATAAGGGAGAGATATAGATCTATGGGGGATAAGTCAAGCATGCATAATCTATACTACTACAATATAACTAAAATAAAGAGAAGGAAAGCTAAGTAGTTGGTCATATAACTTCAATATACTAACTAACACCGATTTTCATACAATGTTAAGATAACATGTAGCAATGGGGAAGGGAAATGAACTAATCTATGCAAAATGATAAACAAAGTTAGAGCACTTACTTATGGGGTGGTTGATGATGCATATATCTCTCAAGAGAAGCAACACACTAAGAGAGAATTTCTATTATGTGAAGGGGAACACTGTTCAAAACCTAGAATCACTATAGATGACCCAGTATTGTAAGAAATATAACCAAGAAGAGTGTCCAATCCAATCTAAGTCAAGTAAAAATGAACCAAGGGAAAATCAAGCAAATACAAAGTTGGCTTAAGAGAGTAGAGAGAATGTCTAGTTCTTGTTATTATGGCTTCCTTCCTCTTTATTGTTTGGGTGTGGTGACCATATATATATATATATATATATACACATAACACCATCACCTGCAGACAATGGTTTCATCTAGGGAAAATCTATCTCCGACACCATCACCCATGGGATATGGTGTCAGCCAGACTTGGATATCTAAATGTCATGTAAAGTGAAAAATAAGTTTCATAGATCAAGAAAATGGATGAAAAAAGTGCCAAATGGTGAAATGTAAGCAAGGTGTTAGGAGTGCAATGTGTATGAGACATAAAGGGACAAGGGTAACTAATGTGAGAATAACTAAGTATATGACCTTATAATGATATTCTCTATGTGCATTGTCTCTAATCCACAATTACCATGTGAATAGTCATACCCCATTCTTATAAATACCCTTAAGGAACCTGCTCTATAAATAGATTCATCAGTGACCCCTATCTACACAGAGGAATTTTTAATAAGCTTAATAACAGGTATGAAAGATAAAAATTGAAAACTTAGGTGTATACACATTCACATTGCACTTTTTGAGGTGAATACAGATCACTTGTAGGTTTATAAATGATGTATGATGCTTGGCATTATTCCCTACTAGTACCAATGAGGCTCCCGAGGGCATCTACCTTTACTATTTGTCTATATTCATGTTTTATCATTGTAATATCTATTATTTTAATTCTTACTTTTGGTTGTATACGTTGTGGCATAGTATCAATTGTTCTAACATGATAACACCTACTTCATGTGTAGCATTTATACTGTAGTTCTACTACCAACTATGGTTTTTTATTGTATCTTGTTTATTCTTGTACCTTGATTTTCATTATTTAATGGCTATTCTTTATGTTTGATTACATGTTTCCTTTTATCTCCTTGAAGGATTTAAGTGTCTTCTACAACATCATGAATAGTGTATCATGAATTTAACCAGCCTACTTATTGTGTCTTTTTCCATGTTATTGTGTGTTTTGACTAGTTTCTATTACATCATACCATGTTTTTTTGTGACTAACACTTTTGTCTATCCTTTTCCATTATTTAGAATGTGTCATGGTTATTACCATGTGTATTTCTCTATTCCCCATATTTGAGTTCTATTTTAGATGTGGACATCGAAGTGTCATATTTCTTTGTTTGGGATGCACTCGCCTTGGCTCATCTCAAGCTTCACGAAACAAGTGGGGAAATCATCAAGTAGGGGAAATCATCAAGTGATTATTTCACCCTCTCAATAGTTTAGAAACTAGACACAAATATAATACACAAAAATTAGGATACAAAGGAGCTAAGAAATAAGTTTAGAATAAAATTGGGCAAAAATCATTATAGGGACAAAAGCACCCAACACATACATGAGTAGTGGGCACTAGTGTCCCACCTAGGTGTTCTTGTCCTAGGGAAAAATAGGTACAATACAAGATCAAAAAGTTTCTAGTGACATGTTTCTCCAAAATCCGAAATAGATACTCGATTCTAAAGTTACTATCAGAATAATAGGAACAAAATTAGTGTCAAGTTACACACTTTGAGAATTTTCTATTAGGTTTATTACCATATGCAATGACACTTATCTATGGGGAAGCATTAACAGTTAGAGGGAAAATCCTACAATTCTCCCAATACTCTTCCCTTGGTGATAGGATGCCTAAATTCTCAATTTAGTGATAGGACGTGTTAGTGCTCGATTGTAATCTCACCCCTTTTTGTTTAAAATTTCTCAATCTGCATGGGTAGAATTATTTTATGTATCCTTGTATAGATGTGTGAAAAATTTCTCCCTCATTTAGTTTCTATTTTCAGTCCTTTCCTTGGGTCATGGATCACATTGAGTCTTGGTATTATTTATAGTCTTCTCCGCAGGGAAAATTTTTGTTGTTGGGCATCTTCCACGATTGTGTCTCCTCTGTAAATCCCATCCCAACATCCATGGATACGTGGTCTTTTCTGATTAGATGCAGCATGGTGGGTCTATTTGATATTTTGATGCATTATGGCAAAGGGCTTGAAAGTATAAGGTAAATTCCTAAGACCCGCAAAAGGACATGTGGAGGGCTTGTGCTCATTTGAGGATCCATCTTTAGGTCTTACCTTTGGAGTTGCGCCAAGGAGACATGTGGAGGCTTCTACTAGCTCCTCTTTATACTGAGACTTCTCAATGGCCGAAGTGACTTTCTTGGGCCCAGGACACATGGAGGGCCCGTGCCTGTTTGGGGACCTACCCCGAATTTTACTTTTGAAAGAGTGTCGAAGAGACACATGGAGGTTTCCACTGGATCTTCCCATGCTTAGAATTTTTAAGCGGTCGATGTAACTTTCTCGGACCTAGGCACGTGGCACCTTTCGTTGGTTCTTAAACTTTTTCAACAGTTGGTACAACTTTTCTAGGCCCAAGACACGTGGAGAGCCCACACTTATTTGGGGTCTCCGCTTTGGGCACCATATCAAAAGTGCACCAAAGAGACACGTGGAGGCTTCCACTGGATCCTCTTTATACTGAGACTTTTCAATGGCCGAGGAAACTTTCTTAGGCCTAGGGCATGTGGAGATCCTGCACTCATTTGAGGTCCCGCCTCTAGACTTCATCTTTGAAGTTGTGCCAAATAGACACATGGAAGCTTCCACTAGACTTTCCCATGCTCGGATTTTTCACCAACCGGTGCAACACTCTCGAGTTCGAATACGTGAGGGCCCACACTCATTTGGGAACCTACCTCTAGACTTCACCTTTGCATTTGTGCCAAGGAGACATGTGGAGGCTTCTACTAGCTCCTCTTTACACTTGGCTGACTCAGACTTGTAGTGCAAATATGTGGTATAATCCATACGAGGACACTCATTTCTGAGAGGCACGAATGCAAGTATCTATTCCTCAAGGTGTATTCTTGAAGGTGAAAAGGATTGCTTGTTAGATCAAGCCATATGGAGCCACCTGAGAATTATTAAAAAGGGGATTTCTTGCACGACAAAATAAAAGAATGATTAAAAATATTGTCAAAAGTTATGACATGGCATCCTAGTCATAGTTGAGGAACTGAGAAACATGACCAGTTCATGATTTATCCACCTAGCCACAGAAAGTAAGACATTTTTAAGGGACTAAACATGATTAAACGATATGTTGTAAAGAGGAATATTCTCTTGAAGATTTAAAATTTTGGGGGGAAATTTTAGGATGAGTGAGCATGTGAAATTGTATAAATGCAATGAGAATACTCTTGCATATGGGGGTTAATTGTTCGAGAAAGTTTGAGAAAACCATTTTCCCAAGAGACCATCTAAGAAACCTGTTTATTTCCTATTTTTGTAGATTTAGTCATGTCAAGATGGTTGCAAGTGTACTGACCATTGACAAGCTCCGAGATTGTTGAAGAAACTCTCCCTACTGATGAATCTAGTGAACCTTGAATGAATTTGTGTTAATCATGAGCATAATTGTGTTTGCTTTTATTTCAGAATGTTTTCAAATAGTTTTTCATGTTCTTGTTGCAATATTATGTTAAAATCCATTTGAATCACATAAGATATTATCCACATGGTATTATTGTGGCATTTGTAATTTCATTGTGAGGAGATCTTTCATATTGTAATGAAATAAAAAATTTAAAATCACTTTACTTTCACCGTGTTGACAAAGATTGTGTTATCCATATTTTCCCCCGGGTAAAATTGGTCAGCCATGACCCTACACAGAAGAAACTAGAGAAATCATATTCAAATCCTACAATCAGGAAATAGAGGGACTCTATAATGGAGTGGTGGGGCCTGCGAAAGATCAAACGACCCCGTGCAAGAAGAAAGTCAAAAACGGCTCCATCAAGCGATCCCATGCTTCAAATCTAGAAAATAGGTTGTATGCAGGCTGTAAAATGGAATAGAAGGGTCAGAGAAGGAGAAGACAGTGTCAAAGAAACCAGAGGCTTAAAGGAGAAGAAACGGTGAAGGCTCGAAGTCGTTAGGCTCTGAAATGATTCAAAACGAGCCCAAAAAAAGGACTAAGTATAAAGGTGCTAGCAGAAGCTGCAATACATTAGGTTGGTGCATCTCCAAAGGTAAATCCAAAGGTAGCCCCAAGACATGCACTAGCCCTCCACATGTCTGATTTCAATAAGGGGCCCATTTTGGTAATTGGTTCCCGCCATTTTGTATGTACCCGATTCAAATTTCAAATGGGCATATCTTTTGACTTAGTGCACGAAATCGACAAATCTAGCACCATTGAAAGATACCGGCCTCATCTATGCCGTGGATATCCGAAACTTTAATTTTTGAGAGGTTAGGTCGGGAAAATGAAGAAATTTCTTTAGGCCATTAATATAGGATCTATTTTTGCCCAAAAACTAGATCGATTCGATCCGATCGTCGTTCCTCCTCCTTCGAGGTGCCGAACAAGTAATTGATCATGAACATACGAGAGATTTGGGGCAAATTTTTAGGAGGCATTGATGATAGTGGTTGAGCTTTGAACTAGTTTTCCTGCTTCTCTCTCCTTCTTCCCTTTATGTTGAATCTATAAAGGAAGGGTTGGGGCTCATTGTAAAGGGTTGGACATTTCGTTTTATGACCTCCCTTCTTCTTTTGTTCATAGAAGGATTTGTAGAGCTTTTCTAACCTCTCCTTCAGGTTGTAATGCAAGTTTTGATTCTTGGCCACTACAATATACTATATTGAATCTTGAGCAATAAAGTATATTTATGTGGATGATTCTAACCGTCTAATATATTCATTATTGTCTTTCTAATCTCTTATTGTGGTCTAGTTATCTATGCATGTTGTTTATATTACATTCTTTTGAGTCTGTGTTAAACTAAAAATGAGAGTCTAACATTCCTTTCGTGTATCACCTCATTCACTTTGTTTTATTTTATTACATCTCTCTAACCCCGTCTCCTTGTGCGATAGAATAAATTTAGAATAGATCCTCTACAATTTTTTTGTGTACACCTAAACAGAGGGATAGGAACCGGCCTCAATCCGGAGATATCTCTCAACTCACAAGGTCCCACACGTTGAGAGATGCTCCATGTTGTGTAATCACACTGAGAGTCTCAAGACATCTAGTTGTAGACATTTGGGGATGTTGTAATTATGCACTAACAGTTTTGGCATGCTCGATGGGATAAAGAAGTCTCCATATTTATTGTAGTAAGATTTATGTGCACTTGTTATGATTATAGATTTTAAGAATCTTTAAAACTACACATTTGGTGACTCCAAAAGGGACAGGATCCACTAGTTTCAGTAGTCCAAGCTTGCGAAGTTCATGAGAAGAATAAAAAAGAGGTCAAGAACCAGGGAAGAGGGATAGTTTGTCTACCCGCACTTGTCTCTAGATAGAAGGAGAAGGGGGAGAAGATCCTAGAGGTATCCATCTCCACCAAACAAAGCTCTGTCAACACCTCCTCCTAGTAGGTCATTCTTTCAATCAAGAAGGGTGCTCAAGACAATCAAGATGGCATAACCAAATCCTTATGTCAATTTCACTGGCAGCATCCCACTCTCTCTTAATGCACAAAATCCAGTCCTAGTGCTAGCATTATAGAGCATCCCATATATCACTGGATAAAACCAAACTTTTCCTAGTGACCACATTCAAGACATTACAAATGTCTGTGCAATACATGAGATCACTGAGATGGACATTGCAATCAAGTTGTTAGCCTCTTCACTCAAGGGAAAAGCTTCACAATGGTTTAGGAGCCTAACAACATGCTCTATTCAAACTTGGGACCATATGTGCAGAGCTCTTCATGACCAGTTTGGAGAAAAAGGAGATAACTTGTCCTTTTTGGAGCAACTGAAAACAATCAAAAGAGCTCTGAACAAGTAGTTGATAGATTTCAACCTCAAATTTCAAAGGACCTGGGATAGGATTCCATTGGCTGTAAGGCCCACAGATGTAGGTGCTTTCTTATACTTTCTTAGAACTCTAGATTCTGATATTGCTTTAATGATTCGGATCAAGGGAGGCACAACCTTACCTATAGCTTATAGCATTTCCATAGGAGCTCAAAATTGTTTAATTCAGGTTGGAAAACTTTCCCTAGGCCACCTTGCCTCTATATCCAAAATTAGGATATCCAAGCACTAGTCGACACCCACATTAGCTCCTATACCTAATCCCAAAAACTAGAGTTCACCTAAAGCCTCCACCTCATCCTCTAACACCTAAAAAGAGATTCAAGAAGTGATGAAACAATTACGTAACCTAGGGAATGAGTTAGTAACTATCAAGAGGAAATAGGTTCATAGTTCCAGGCCATATCAGCCTCGTAATCGAGTGATCGAGGCTAGACCCCCATATCAACAAAATAGGCCACCAACTTAGGCTGTAAATCAGAATCAAAACCAAGGACAACCTCAAGCTACTAGAACTTTCAGGTCATATGATCCAAATATAGCTTCAAAATCAAGGGCATTGGTTCCAGCATAAAATAACAAGGTACAAGAATATGATTGGTGTTTCCCATGCAATCAGCCACATAACCAATCAATGTGCTTCAATGGTGCACTAAACTAGGCCTTGATGGTACAGACCATTGGTGTGTCACAAGAGTCTAACCAAGAATAAAATCAGTAGCAAGGATCTCGTCAAGAGGCACCTCCAAGTGAAACTATGCTTATCAATTGGCAAGTTGAAGACTTATGTGGAATGAATCAAGACCCTTCTCAAAGTATAACTGCCAATACATGTTCCAAGAAAAGGAACATTGGAGAGGGACAATCACCAAAATCAGGTAATCCTCAATCCTCCATTACTTGACAAGGTATTGGCACTCAAAATGAAACTCCCAATATGTAGAGTCAGTCTAATCCACCTTAGAAATCCACTCATGCACCGGTTATAATGGCCCATGTGCAAGAGAAAAATGTGCCATGGAAGGGGCGAGAAGAAGGATAGCTCATTTAATATAATTAAACAAATGAAGAAGACAAATGTGAAAATTTCACCGTGGGAGTCTTTGGTCATTCCAGGATAGAAGGATCTATTGCAAACTACCATGGCCAATTGGTCAAGCTCAAATAGGCCCCCTAGCCAGCAAGAGAAAGTGTTTTCCAATGCATCCCAGATTGAGGGAAACCATGGAGGACAAAAAGGTATGAATCTTAACCCTCCTCCATTTTATCTTTCATTGGTCATTGGGGACAAATTGGTACATAATTACATGATTGATTCGGGGCAAGTAGTTATGTAATGCCAAAGAAAATAGCTGATCAACTAGGTCTTCAATACGAAGTCATCTCTAGAGGGGTAGTGCAATTGGATGGGACAATAGTGACAACTATTGGAGTCATCAAATATTTGAGCCTCACATTGCATGCCTGCCCCAATGTGATTGTATTGCAAAATGTATCAATCATAGACTTGCCACCACATTTTGCATTGTGTTTGTCTAGGGCTTCACTACCAAAATTAGAGGCTATTTGTCTATTGATTGGTCACACATGCTTTTAGAACAAGGTATGGAGCTAAGGCCACAATTAGATCTGAGCCCATAACAGATTACCACATTGGGTCTTATGTACCCATCCCAATCAATGCCAATTATTTAGTCTTTAATCAGGAGGACCTCCTAATTACTTGTGAAGAAGATACCAAGGTGGGGTGTATCCCAGACTTGACTCTTAACGAATGGGTGAACAAGAGGCATGATTTTGACCCCTATAAAGAGATGGAGGAATTTGAGCTAGGAGTCTACTATTTGTATGAGGAGAATCACCCTCTTCCCGACATCATTAAGCCAGACCACAAAGATGATAATGAGGTATGGTAGTTATTCTTTGATGGCTCAAGAAATAGGCAAGGATCCGGAGGAGGAGATATGCTTGTTTCCCCAAAGGTATGAAATACTACTCAGCTTTTTGTTTCCAATTTTCCTATTCAAACAACACAACAAAATATGAGGCTTTGGTTCATGGATTGCATTGGGCAAGGAAATGAGGAATCAAGAACTTGCAAGTGTTTGGTGACAATGAACTAGTTGCTAATCAGGTCCGAGGACAAAATTCTACCAAGAACGACCTGTTAAATAGTTATAAGAACCAGGTATGGGACCTCATCAAGGATTTTGAGGCATTCAACATCAACTCCATCCCCAGGAAGAAGAATGAAGCATCGCATGATTGGTAGCAATTGGGGAATCATTTAATGTTGTAGAGAGTATCAAGAGTGATAAGCATAAACCCCATATAAATTTGGTTGTAAGGCCAACTATCCTAGAAAACAAAAAAGTTAGAAAGTCTTTGAAAATGATCAAAAATTTGTCAAATTTCTACAAGAATAAGTTGAGTTATCCTCTAGGAATCAAGAAATTGGAGCAACAATATGGTGATCAAGTGGTGCAGCTAAGGACTAATAAACTACCAAAGGGTCTTGTCACTTTGGAATCAATATTCAACCCAAATGACCAATTCCGAAAAGAAAAGGAAAATATTCAAGTAAAGGGTGAAGATTCATAACCTATTTTTATAGAAGAAGGCAAAACATTGCAGATTGGCAGGGTAAGCACTCAATAAGAAAAATCTGAATTTGTTCAACTCTGTCAAGAATTCCCATATGTCTTTGCCTGGACTTATAAATATTTAAGAGGTTTCAACCCAAATATGACACAACACACCATCGAGTTAGATCTAGGAGCTAAGCCTTTCAGATAGAAGCAAAGGCCAATAAATCCCCACATTGAGCCTCTCATGAGAAAATAATTGAACAAGCTAATTGAGGCCAATATCATTTTTCCTATCAAGCATTCAAGTTGGGTTGCTAACTTGGTACTTGTGAGAAATAAAAATGGAGAAATCAAGCTGTGTGTGGACTTTCGTGATCTGAACAGAGCATCACTTAAGGATCATTACCCACTTCCATCAATAGAACAGATCTTACAAGTTGTAGCTGGTTCTGAGAGATTTTCATTTTTGTATGGATACTCGAGTTATAACCATATACTAGTGAAAGAGGAATATCAATTCAAGACAACCTTCACCACCAAATGGGGTACATATGCTTATAAGAAGATGCCATTTGGACTATCAAATGCTGGAGCAACATTTCAAAGTGAGCTATGGACATGGAATTCAAAGGCTTGATCAACAACATAGTCCTGGTGTATCTAGATGATATCACTGTCTTCTCAAAGAATGTTGCAAACCATATCTTTCACCTTAGACAGGTATTCTAGAGATGTAGAAGGTTTGGGGTGTCATTAAACCCAAAAAGTGTGTGTTCCTAGCTCATGAAGGGAAATTGTTGGGCCACATTGTCTCAAGAAAGGGATTGGCAATTGATCCTAAAAGGGTTGAAGCCATCTGGACACTTCCATTACCACAACATAAAAATTCTCTCCAAAGCTTCTTGGGGAGGATAAAATCTATTCATAGGTTTATACTTGACTTTTCTACGCTTGTGAAGCCTTTAACAATTATGTTAAAGAAGATTCTTGCATTTAAATGGATAGCTAGAAGGTAAAGAGAGTTTTGAGGCCATCAAGCTCACAATATCACAGGCTCCAACTCTCATTAACCCAGACTTCTCAAAATAATTCATGTTATATGCTTTTGGAGGGTTAGACACCATCTCAGCCATCTTGGTCCAGCCCAACAATAAAGGTTCAAAGAAACCCATAGCTTTCTTTAGTCAGATCTTGGAGGACTACAAGGTAAAATACTCTTTTATTGAAAATTAGGTCCATGTTATTAGGATCTTAAAGAAGTTCAGACACTTGGTCTCAAATAACAAGATTCAACTGTTAGTATCTCATGTTGGTGTTAAGGACTTACTTTTAAATAAGGATTTGAATGAGAAGAGGGAAGGTTAGAACACTGGGTAATGGAATATGACATTGAGATCGGGGTGACCAAACCGGTTAGAGGCAAGAGACTATGTGAACAGCTAGCTTCCAAGCAATAGGTTGATTCGGTGGGTGAAAAGGAGGTTGTCCTATTTCTACAGAATGATAAAGAACAATTAGATAATGATGCACCTATTCCATGTTGGAACCAAGCCTTGGTGCATTACCTTCAAACAACTTTGTGCCCCTCAAAATGGAACAAAGCAAAGAGAAGATACTTGGACTACAAGCCAGTCCATATGTGCTTGTTAGTGGTGTCTTGTTTAAGAAGGATATCAATAGTTTTCTATTGAGGTGTACTGGGATAGGTCAAATTGAGAGAGTGTTGCATGAATTCCATGATGGAGAAGCATGAGGTCACTTCACCCCTCAAGAAACACCTCTCAAGATCATGAAATCAAGTTATTATTGGCTTATAGTGTTCAGGGAATGCTACTCATGGGTCAAGAAGTGTAAAAAATGTGCATTATTCACAAGAAAGGAGAAGCTAGCATCCCTTCCCCTTCATCCCATTTTAGTGAATCAACCATTAATGCAATGGGGACTAGACTTCATTAGGTTGATTAACCCAAATTCAAGCCAAGGCCACAAGTCGATACTTACCGCAATAGACTATTTCACCAAGTGGACTGAAGCAGTGACACTAAAAGAAGTAAATGAATCCAACATCTTGGATTTTTATGAAGGAATAGTCACTAGGTTTGGAGTCCCTGCCACTATTATATTGGATAATGCATTGGCATTCCTTGGTACAAGGATCACTTAATGGGAAATTAAGAATGGTGTGTATCTCAGCACCTCATCAAATTATTACCCTCAAGGTAATGGCCAAGTAGAGTCCAAAAATAAGAACCTATTAACGATTATAAGAAGGACTCTTGATGAAAATTAGAGGACTTAGCATATAATGCTCAAATTGCTCTATGGGATGATGGGATCACATCAAAGAAGTCCATAGGTAGCTCACCATACAAACTTGTATATGGAAAGGAGATAGTATTGCCCATCTCATTGGAGTTGCCCACTCTGGAACTCATGAAACAGCTTAGAGTTGGTTGAGTTTGAACCTATGGTGATCAGGTATGTATAGATGATGGAGGTAGGGGAAGAAAGAGAGCATGAAATGTAAGTCATGGAAAAGGATCAAGCATTGATAAAAATATTTTTTACAAAAAGGCAAGAATGTGGACCTCTCAAGAAGGGGAGTTAGTTATAAAGTGGGATGTAGATCGGGAAAAGACAGGAAAGTGCTCCAAATTTGATGCCATTTGGATTTTCCCTTACATGATCACAAAGTGCAAAAGTAGCAATTCCTTCTAGTGGCTAAAATGGATGGTGAAGAATTGTAGATCCCAATGAAAGGGATCCATCTCAAACGTTACACTTGAATGAGAAGTTTCCACCCCTATAAATATTAGCATAGGATTTTAATTTCCCTAAGTGTGTATGTAGGTTCTTTTGTTGTGGTGTAGTTTTTGTTTCCCTAAGTTTTGGCACGTTTCTTTATTTCTCTAAGTTGTGTCGTTACACGTTCAACATTCCACCAAGTGAACGTGTTATCTTTTTAAGTATTCATGGCAGAAGACCCATAGTTTCCTATAACAATTGCAAATTTCAAAATAAAACAAATGCAGAGAAACTAAATCCATCTTCAAAATAGTCCATTCAAGGACAAATGAAAGCCCTAGGTCAAAACATTTTCTACTCTTAGAAGCCTTGTTTCAAGATTTCTTATGAAAATTGAGAGTGCAAATGGTCGGGCTCATGGATCAGAGGTAGGATCAGTATCAGGCCATCATTCTTGACTCCATGCCCAATGGATGCTTCAAGGCTATTGGTCCCTTCATCTACCAGGTAGATGCCCCTATGAGTCGCCAAATTGTTATCCATATTTTTCCCCTGTAAAATTGGTCAGCCATAACCCCGCATAGAAGAAAGTAGAGAAATAATGTTCAAATCCTACAATCAAGCAACAAAGGGACTCTACAATGGAGTGGTGGGGCCTGCAAAAGATCAAACGACCCTGTGCAAGAAAAAATTCAAAAAATGGCTCCGTTAAGTGAACCCATGCTTCAAATCCAGTAAACAGGTTACAGGTGGGCTCTAAAATAGAATAATAGGGTCGGGGAAGGAGAAGACAATGTTAAAGAAACCAGAGGCTCAAAGGATAAGAAACGGTGAAGGCTCGAAGTTGTCAGCCCTACGAAATGATTTAGAAGAAGCCCCCAAAAATACTAAGTATAAAGGTGCTAGCGGAAGCTACCATGTGTCAGCTTGACACATCTCCAAAGGTAAATCCAAAGGCAACCCTGACATGCACAGTCCTCCACCTTTTGATTTCATAAAGGAGCCCGTTTTGGTAATTGGTTCTGCCATTTTGTACAGACCCGATTCAAATTTCAAATGGGCATATCTTTTGACTTAGTTCACGAAATTTGACAAATCTGGCACCATTGGAAAGATACTGGCCTCGTCTATGCCATGGAGATCTGAAACTTTAATTTTGGAGAGGTTAGGTGGGGAAAAATGAAGAAATGTCTTCAGGCCATTAATATAGGATCTATTTTTGCCCCAAAAACCATATCAGATTCGATCTGATCCATTGTTCCTCCTCCTTCGAGGTGCCGAACAAGTAATTGATACAGACACGAGAGATTTGGGGGAAATTTGTAGGAGGCATTGATGATAGTGGTTGAGCTTTGAACTAGTTTTCCCACTTCTCTCTCCTTCTTCCCTCTGTCGTTGAATCTATAAAGGAAGGGTTGAGGCTCATTGTAAAAGGTTGGACATTTCTATTTTGCACCCTCCCTTCTTCTTTTGTTCATAGAAGGATTTGTGGAGCTTTTCTAACCTCTCCTTCGGGTTGTAATGTAATTTTTCTTCTTCTTCACATTGCAATATACTGTATCGACTCCTGAGCAATAAAATATATGTTTGTGGATGATTCTCGACCCTCTCATGTATTCATTGTTGTCTTTTTGATCTCTTATTGCGGTCTGGTTATCTATGCATGTTGTTTGTATTACATTCTTGTGGTCTATGTTAAACTACAAAATGAGTGTCTAACATTCCTTTGGTGTATCACCTCATAGCTTATTTTTATTTTCTTACATCTCTCTAACCCTGTCTCCTTGGTAGATATAATAGAATTAGAATATATCCTCAATAATTCGTTTATGTACACCTAAATAGAGGGATAGGAATCAGCCTCAATCCGAACAGATCTCTCAACTCGCAAGGTCTCGTACCTTGAGATATGCTCCATGTTGTGCAATCACACTGAGAGTCTCAACCAATCTGGTTGCAGACATTCAGGGGTGTTGTGATTTTGCACTAACAGATTGTTTGTTAGCCTATGATTGTATCTTAGGCGTGATTAATTAGGGATTTCCAATGTTTAATTGAGTCTTTAACATGGGCCTTTGTGTTGAATTCTTGAAGGGTGTATGAAATCGTGCATCTCTAGGCCTCCATTGATACACACCTTCTAGTTGAAGGAATATTTTTGCTATTTTGAAGCATTTTGTCTATGAGTGTTCCAATATTTGTAAAGGCTCTCAAATATCTGGTATAATCAACTTTATCTTTCTTAACTTCCCACCAAAAATTCTCAAATGATAAATCCTACATGAACTACCCCTATTTGTACTATGTATCCACAAAGATTTAACAAATTTCATTGCCAAAATATGTAGAGACAATCAAGTTTCAATTATTATCTTTAGTAACCTAAACCTTGTCCAGGAAACATCTCCACTCTGTAGTGTGACAAATCGTGAGAGTTAGATTCTATTGTATTGATCATATTTTCTCAAGGTTTTCATGAAAATTGTGCAAAGAAGGATTTCTTGATATCCTTCACCAACACAGGTTACAAAACGAGTCCTCTCACCCTGGTTGAAGGCACAACCTAAAGTAGTGATGGTATATCAAACCCTTAGTAGGCGATATCCATTTCTCTATGCCCGAGTGACAAAGAGTCAGCTGAATCCCGTCCTCAGCTACAAAATGACTTATATAATGATTTTTTTCTCTAAGCATCCTACTAGTTTTGTGATGTTGTTCAGCCCTCATAGGAGAATCAATTTAGATACCAACAGGATGCCTAAATCCTTAGTTTAGTGAAGGAACATTTAAATCCTTAGTTTTGTGTTAGGATGCCTAAATCCTTGACATAATTCCAACCATCTCTAAAGAAATAAACATATAGTAATAATTATATCTCTTCTCTCATGGCACATAGGTGTACTTTATCCTTAATTCACTTTTTTAAATAAGCATTGCTATTTTCACATTTAGTAAGTTAAATTTCAATTTCATTTATCAACAACACCGACTACACTTATCCTAGTTTTTAGGTCCTACCTTACTATGATGAAAGGTAATGCACAAATGGAACAAGGAATAATCTCAATCTCAAGATGCTCTAGAAAATACAATATCCAAGGAAAAAATGTAAACATCATTTATACTACACAAATAAGGTCACCCCTAAGATCCTTATCCTCTTCTAAATTCCATGATATATATTTTATAATCTCAATTTGGCACAATATCAAGTACAATCCTCATTTGGCATGTTATCATTTAGAAATCTATTTAGCTCTTCACAAGGTACACTCCTCTTCTCTACTTTATACCACTAAATATTCATTCACTAGCATAAAGAGGTGGGAAAGATGGTCACAAAATCATGTACTTTATATGTATATCATGCCTCTAATTTTTTAATTATATGCATAATTCATAAGTAAGAAAAATAGACATTACCATTTGATCTACCTAATCATGAATTTGAATTCTTAAGGGCCTTGATGATTAAAAATTATGATGGAGGGATCTCTTCCAAAGAGGAAAAGCAACTGTTAATGAATGCAGTAGTTGCTCAGGAGAAAGAATATAACACCAGAAGTAAGGTTGTCAAAGGGGAGGGCCACAAACCAAGCCAAAAGTTCTAGTTCTTACCAATATCCCGAAGGAAACCCCTAAGAAAGATACATCTGGAAAAGGCCTAATTACCCCAAATAAAACATGTACTCTTGCCCATGCCCAGACTTTGAAAACTCCTATACTATCAAATGAAACTGTGAATCTTCCTCCTAATATTGTCCTACCCAAATATATTCCTTGTGACATAGCCCAAATCTTGAGTCAGATCAAGGTTACTGTTCCCATTGTTGAGTTACTCAAGATCCCTGAGCATAGGAAAAGGGCATTCGAATATTTGGGATTTAAGGAAGAAAATATTACTCAGGGCAAAAGTGTTAATAATGTAGAGATTCCTCCTATTATTGTAGAATCAGAAATACCACAAGCATTAGAGGAACTAGGTGAATCATCTGAGGTATATTTGGGAACTTCTCTGGTTGAATCTTAGTTGGATGTCGATCCATTTTTTACCACTTTGATTATTAAAGATAGGCTGGTACATAACTACATGTTTGATTCAAGAGCCTCATGTAATGTAATGCCTCTTGAGGTAATGAATGAGTTAAATATCAAGGTAACAATAGCTTTTGGGAAATGTACTACTATGGATTCAAGAGAAGTGCCAGTAATTAGATATGTCAAAGGAATGGTAGTGCAACTAGCAACTTATCCAGGAAAATTCTTAACCATGAATGTGGTTATTGTGGATTGTCCTGCCAAGTGGGGGATGTTATTGTCTAGAAAATGGGCAGCTAGTGTGGGTGGAATCGTACAAATGTACATGTCATATGTAACCATACTAGTGGAGGGGAACCTTGTGAATTTTTATAGTGAGAAGAAAATGTTTCATATCATTAAGGACCCTAACAATGCTTCTTATCGGTATTGTACATATGTCGATGTCGATAACTTTATGGGCTATGCTAATTATAAAGAGCATAAAATTAATGAGTGCGAATATCCTAAGCAAGTTGGTTCTCCTTGGACGCTGATGTTTGATGGGAATTGTTCTAGATCTGGTAATGGCAATGGTGTTGTCTTGATATCTCCAAGCCAAAGGGAGTTTAACTTTTCTGTTAAACTCAATTTTGAGTGCATGAACAATATTGTTGAGTATGAAGCACTACTCTTGGGTTTAAGGATTGCATGGAAGTATGGTGTCAGAGACATTATTGTTAAAGGAGATTCAGAGTTAATAGTCAAACAAGTCAAAAAGTTGTATGCTACAAAGAGTCAAAGAATGAAGCAATACAAGCATGCAGTTTGGGACTTCATTGAAATGTTTGACTCTTTCAATATAACGCACCATGATAGGAAGTACAATACTATAGCAGACAAGTTGGCAATGTTGGGATCAAGGTTTGAGAACTGTATAGTATCCCCTATTGTGAATATGATATTGAAATATTGACCAAGCCATCAGTCCTTGATAATATCAAGCATTGGCAAGTCTTTTAAGATGATTCCCTGTGTCCAAAGGTTTTTGCGCAAAATAAAGGAGAATATACTAATCAAAGTATGGAATGGGAACCAATGGTCTATGTAAATGATGATAAAGAGATCTTGTTTGGTAAAGACATTATCTAATTGAAAACCAATACTATTCCGAGAGGTTTGGTTTCATTTGAATCAAATTTTATAATGCTTTGACCACATTGTTAATAGACACATGTTAGCCTCAAGAGATATTGAAGAATATAACCTAGGCACAAAGGATAAACCTAGGAGAATATGGCTAGGCGAAACTTGAATAGATAAGAAAAATAATCATATGTCCAATTGCTAAAAAGTACCGGGAATGGTTGGCTTAGTCGTATTCGAACTAAAAGTGTATAGGGAATACCTTTTCAACATGAAATGCCCCTGAAAGCTAATGCCAAGTTGTTTAAGCAAAAGAAAAGACCAATTAATCCACTCCTTTCTCTAAAACTGCAATAAGAGTTGAAAAATTTAAGGGATGGAGGAATCATACAACCTACAAGGTATTCTTCATGGGTTGCAAACCTAGTACCTATCCAAAAGAAGAACGGAGACATAAGATTGTGTGTCAACTTTAGAAATTTAAATAAGGCATCAATTAAAGACAACTATCCCTTGCCAAATATGGATAACATGTTGCAATTGGTTACATGTTCAGAATTGTTATCTTCTCTAGATGGTTTTTCTAGGTATAACCAAGTGGTTGTGAAGCAATCAAAGAGAATCGAAACCACTTTCACTACTCCGTGGGGTATCTATGTGTACGTAAGAATTTTGTTTGGCTTGATGCATGTTGGGGCCACTTTTCAAAGAGCAATGGATGTAGCATTCTCAAGATATATAAATGACTTCATTGTTGTGTATCAGGACGATGTGATAGTTTTTCAAGGAAGAGAAGTGTGTTTCACACGATTCTAGATCGTTTCTTTGAAGTATTGATGAAACAAATAGGGTAACGGGCATAGGAGGAATACCTATTTAAATGATGGTTGATGGGTTTTTACATGCGTATGACTTATGAATCCACAACTGATTGTGAGAGCTTCCTTTTGGCTAGGAGGAACTACCTGTAATACAAAGCAAGACCACCAGAAAAAGTTAAACAATATATGCAGTGAACTACCTAGCGTATGCTAGATCCAGGAAGTGTGATACTTCCTAGATGGCTATTAGTCCACTATTTTAAACAATTTAATGCGGTAAATAAAGTAAATCCTATTATAATTTGAAATGATTTAGGTATCTCACTTAAAACACAATAAGAAATAGATATAATCTAACAGGATAAGTTAGAACAGGATCCAAAGGTCAAGTAAGCTGGTTTTGTGTCTCTACGATTCGACAGAGGTCTCAGAGTAGATCACAGGTGAATGAGGATGAAAGGGAATTAGGTGGATAGGTCATTGTTACGCTTTATATGGGAAAATACGATGAACCGATGTCAATTAAGCGGAGCGTATGGCGGCGGTTGGGTGTAACCGGTGCCGATTCTTGTGGAGTTCTAGGATTGCCACAGAATGATATTTAGGTCTCCTTTGTGATTGCAAAATGGAATTTGGTTGGTTACGATGAGGTATTGAGTGATTTAGGTAGGATTTGGCGGGGTTTTAATGGGTATATGGAGGGGTGAGTGTTGAGGGAGGTCAATGGGTGGCTAGGTAAACAAAAGATGATAATATAATGATGAAATGGAATAAACCAGATAAGTATAATGTTTACTTACTTGGATTCTGGTCTTGGATGCCTATGAGTGAGGGATGGAGGTGCTTGATGAGAGATTTTTGAAGGTGTAGGTGATCACCAATCGAAGGAAAGCTTCGCATGGGTTGCATGTACATTCCTCTTTGCTCGGTTAGATCATATCATTGTTGGGATGGTTGTACAAGAAAATATGCTTGCTCTCATTCCTTACATTGGTGTTCTCACCGGAAATTCACCGAGGTTCGCTAACTTTTCCAATAATTTTCCAATCTTCTTCCAACCTTGAGAATAAGGTTGTTTTGGGGTTAAAAGGGTAAGCGCGGTGGTTCCGGCTTTACAAAAATGGTTAGGGGTAACCAGAGTTGGTCAAGGTGGGATTTCCTAGGTTTACTAAACTAAGGAGATCCTCTTGATTTCCTCGGATATCATGCCATTAACCCGTGGATTAGACTGGGAGCTTCTTGTAAGCATGCAGGAATGTGGTTAGAGGGAATGTAGGAATTGATTTTTAGGGTTTGGGTAAGTCTTAGTTAGTTATGGTAACTTACTAAGAATAGGTCTTAGGTTGAGTTGGCTTGATGAGGTGTCTAAGTGAGGTGTATGTGTGGATATTATTTAAATTAAGATATTTAAATAATAAATATGGTGAGGATAATGAATTAAATTAATTAAATTAATATTAGTGGGATGAAGGGGGCCATGGCTAGGTGAATGTGATGAAGGGTGCTTATTTGTCGAGGGATCAAAGGGGAGTGTGACCTAATTTTAGTGTCTACATTTTGCCCCTTTTTGTTGCGTAGCTTGTATTGGTAAGTGATGCTAACAAAAATAAAATGTGGTTGCCCCATGTGTGGGTGAAGGTGATCTCCCTCAACTAGGAATTGATGAGGACGAAGGAAGAATCGGTGAGTGGTTTGATAAAAAGGTGAGTGAGAGAAAGGGGAAGGTGGGGAACTGGGGAAAAGAAGCAAGGTCTACTTGGGTAAGCTAGGTAATGGGTCTGGGTCAAAGGTAGCAACAGTCAAACGCACGCACACGTATAAATTGCAGCACGCTACCGGGTTGAAGAGCATGTAAACTCTACATCGTCTAAGGTCGATAGGTTTATCCAAACAAGGTTGAAGTGATTCTAGTATCCAAGGTATAGGATATGGTCAAGAAACACAATGTAGGTTAGGTGTAGGAACGTTTAGGTATGTTCCGGTACACCAAAGGTAGGGTCAGGATAAACGATCATGGAAATAGGCTAGGTAAGGTCATGAGGTGAACAACACAAGTAATGTGAGTGATACAAGGTATAACGAACACATAAGGGCAAAGGTCACTAGTGATGGTCTAGGTCCAAATATCTAGGTCACGGCATGGGTAAGGCCAAGGTAAGGGTAAAATAATGAGTCCCCAAAGGAGGAAAAAGGTAAATGGGTAGGGTAAAGGTGGGGTGGGGTAAATGATTAGGGTGAAGGTTGGGTGGGGAAAAAAGGGAGGTAGGGGTAGGAATGGAGGAGGTATGTGTGGTTGATGGTGACCGATGCCGGTCATGGATAAGCGATGTCGGTGAGAGTGAAATCGATGAAGGTTAGGTAGGGCATGTGACCGATGTCGGTCAAGGGTAACTGACGTCGGTTAGGTCAGGTTTGTTAAATTATGTGAAGTGAGAAAATGAAAAAAAAAAAAGAGAGAAAAGTGTCGGACAAAATGGAGCAGTGAGTGGTAGTGTGATTGACGAGTGATTAATTGGTGAGAAATGGGTACACGGAGTTCATTATGAGGGATTTGATTGGTGAGAGGTTGTGAGTAGGTATTCGGTGATGGCGGAGGCCAGAGAGGGATCAGGCGGGCCATTGGTACGGCAAGCCAAACATGCCACCAAGACGGTGGTAACACAACGAGGTAAGCGCCCTACTCTACATTGTTGATTTGATAGATTAGAGGATGATTGTAGTGTTGGTTTAGGTTTTGTTTGTTTTTCAGTTTGGTGGGTGGGCACAAATTAAATTTGGGAATGGGGGTATATTGGGTAAAAGGAGGGATGGGTA
The DNA here is from genome assembly GCA_018340775.1 of Taxus wallichiana var. yunnanensis. Taxonomy (NCBI): domain Eukaryota; kingdom Viridiplantae; phylum Streptophyta; class Pinopsida; order Cupressales; family Taxaceae; genus Taxus; species Taxus wallichiana. The sequence goes on along the minus strand of CM031237.1, from coordinate 452,174,614 downwards.
GGGATGGGGAGGGTAATAAATGGGATAGGGGTGGTGGGTGAAGGTCCAAGGGTAGGTTAGGTCATCGTAGGTGGGGTAAAAAAAGGGGGGGAGGTTTTTAGAAAGGGGGTTTGGGAAGTCACAAGTTTTTTTGCGGCAGTGACCAAGGCGTCGGTCAAGTTGGTGGCATCGATTAGAGTGGAACCAGATTGGGCACCAAAAAGGTGACTGATGCCGGTTAAGGCATAACGAGGGTCGGTAAGGGTGGACCGGTATTGGTCACCAAAGCAGTGACCGGTGCGGTTAAAGGGTGACCAAGGGTTAGTTAAGGTGAACTAAGACCAATTGGATTAGGGGGCAAAAAGGTCCAAAAGTGGTGTGGGCTAGGTAGGTGAGATGGGTAGGGTGAAAATAAGGTATAGGGAAATGATAATTGGTGAAGATGGATTGATATATGTAAATTAATGTCATGTTTGTATTAGATGCAGGGGACAACACAATTACATATGTGGGATAGGGTTCCACCTTTATTGGTGACAGTGTGTGGCGCAATGACCCCGAGAGAAGGCTGCAGCATGTGGAGGTAGTGGGCTTGAGTGGGGTTTGTCGCTATAGACATGTAGTCCGGTAGCCCAGTTTGATGGTCGCGCTCATTAATAGACGGGCCTCCACAACCAACATGTTCCACCTGCCGATGGGTGAGATGACTATCACCTTGGAGGACGTGTTCCAAATTCTTTGGTTACCCATATTGGGTGCCCAAGTTTATTCTATCTCCTCCGAGGCCTTCGAGGAGCTGATTGTGACTGTTTTTAGAGAGGGGATGGTTGATTTGAGATTCCATAGCGCCAGTTTGAGCTATGGAGAGATGTACCTAGCCCATCTAGAGGAGATGAGGCTAGTGGTTTTATTGATGGAGGTAGTGTGCTGCTATGCACTGCCAAATGTAGAGGGTGGATGCTTTCCCCAATCACTGATGGGGGTACTCCATGACATGATGGTGCATGAGACCCACTTTTCTTGGGCACCAAAGCATACTTGGTGCAGTTGTACAAGGAGTTGTGGGCATATGGGTGACTACATAGGTTCAGTGTGTGTTGTACATTTTTACTACACTATTGGGCATACGAGAACATAGTTTGTGTGTGTCCTATAGGGATGCCCGAGCAGATGCATTCCCAACGTGATTTTTATGAGTGGGATACAAGATATGGGTTCCGGTGATAGGAGAGCAGAGATCTGATACACCGACACATGATGTCGCCCATTTCTGGTAGTTACTGGAGGGGTTGTCTAGAGTGGACATCATAGGGAGGCCATATGTGGGATTCCCCTCATATAGGCATATGCATGAGGAGCTAGCTAAGTGCTAGCTAGAGAGATGGATATTAGGTCACCTTGTGGGGGAGGACGAGATGATCCCAGAGACAAAGTTCGACGACATTTCAAGGCTAGTACAGGATACTCCTCCGCCCTTCCCACAGTATCAGAGAGATGACGTGGAGAGGCCCTTACCTCTACCACAGCCTACAGTGCCCAAAGAGTAGGATGAACAACTATTGGGTGGGCGAGATAGATGACGTCGGATGCACAAACAGGTACAGGTAGTGGTGGGCATCTCAGTTACAAGCCATACCACCTAGACCAGGATAGCCAGATCTAGCTACCATTATAGAACAGAGAGACGACACCCTACAGGGGAAAGTAGCTATGCTCATTACCTAGTTGGTTATACAAAAAACACAGTTAGAGAGCTCAGAGGCAGAGGTAGTAGAGCTACACGTACAAGTGGCCAATCTGTAGGCCCAGATGGCTAGTGGAGGAGATGGAGATGGAGAGGAGCGGGATGGTCAAGTGGCAGCCTTATAGGCTCAGGTGGTAGGTGTACAAGGCTAGTTAGCCACATCCCAAGTTCAGATTGGGGTCTTACAAGCCCAAATATAGGCACAGGGGTAGGGGGCACCACCACAGGCACCAGGAGTAGGTCCCAGTTCACAGGAAGGAGTATGGAAGGGTCCCATAGGATAGGCCTAGGGGCCGAGACCTATGGGACCACCACAGACCATGCCTATATCCAGGTTACGGGATGTCCTAGGTGAGTCAAGATACTATCAGGACCAGCTAATGATGGCCGGATAGACTTTATATCATATGCCGAGTACAGAGCACAGCAGGCATCCAGTGAGAGGACAAGATCCCACACTCACACTGTGGAGAGCATAGGGGATCGGTGAGCTCTAAGGCCCGATCAGGCAGAGGCTACTAGCACACGGAGACCAGCTCTAGTTGAGGTGCTAGCAGGGACCCAGGAGGCCAAGGGTACAGGTGATACAGAGATGGAGGACATCCACCGAGATGCTTGATATGGTGCCTAGGTTTTTTATGTATGATAGTTTTTGTGTGATATATACCAGCTCGTGTCGAGAGATATTTATAGTTTTGATCACATACCACTGCGTCTTGAGAGATATTTATAGTTGTGATCACATACTAGCCTGTGTACCAAGACAGTGAGGATGTATGAGAGATTTTTATATATTTCACATATATCGCTCGCTGCGTGCAAAGAGATTTTGTATTATTCATTATTTTATTGGATATATGAGACCAAACTGCTGTGTACAATGAAATTTTATATTGTATATAGGCATGGATGAGTTAGGTTTATTAGGCATGGTTGAGTCAAAGTTAGGTTTAGGCATTAGTGAGTCGGGTTATAGGTATGGATGAGTTAGGTTTGTTAGGCATGGTTGAGTCGGGTTAGTTTAGGCATGGTTGAGTTAGGTTTGTTTAGGCATGGTTCATTCGAAATTAGATAAAGTGGTGATTCATTATATTATGCAATGAATGATACTATGGGTCATATGTGAGATGTGGTATAATCTATGCATAGTGATGATAGATAAATGGTAGGCGTAAGCAATGTATAAATATAAAACAACTTGTTATGTATGTGGTTTAATTTCCAATTGTGGGTATAAAAGGGAAACAAAATTAGGTGTGATGTAATGTGAGGCACATGGAAGATGAATTGTTTAGGGTAGAGGATGGCTGAGCTAACCTCCAAGGGCCCCATGCCCTCGAGTGCTGCCTACGATCCGGTGAAAAGGGACCTCAAGCTGATGTAGTTCTCCCATAAGCTAGGGAAGAATATGAGGAGGCATGAAAATGGGTTGGCAGGTTGTTGGGCATGTTGTAGGTTTAGATCTATTAGGTTCGGGTAGATTATAGGTAAAATTATGTAGGTGAGGGTGATTATGGTGAAAGAAGAAGATTACCCCAAAAGTAAGCGTCGAGGACCAAGTCCTATATAAGGTAATCAAAACGTAAATAAAGATGGCTAAAAGATAAGAGGGGGCAATAAAGCCACCTGATTGGGTAGGATCATACTAAGTATATCATACATTGGCAGAGGTCATGAACATAAGACCCTAAAGACATTTTGTTGATTAGAGAAAACACTTAGTTGAACTTGCACTCAAAGTCCACGCGGAAGAATGGCACTGGAGAAAAATCATGAAGTAATAGGAAGGTGTCACACGTGGAGATGTAGGGTAAGACTCTCAAGGACTTATCTGATTTTAGAGATCAGGTCTATTCTTAGAGACTAGTGTGTGGAGTACACAAAGTGATGTTGATATTTACGTGTAACTCTTCATGGGGATTTTGGAATGACATGTCAACTCACTCGTTCATGGACATAAGTTAAGCATAAATCCATCACTTCAGTTAACTATCAACAATCTATAGATAGCATACTTACATGTATGGATATAATTGTAAAAAGGTGTGTGGTTGTTATTAGCATGCAGCCACATGCAATCTGGATGATTATAATAGATCCATACACGCATGCCTGGTATTGTATGAAGCTACTTTGTATTGTTGGTTCAATGAATAGATAAAGGAAATTGGCCAAACAAAGTGTGTGATGTGTTTTATCAATGCATGTTATTACTTTCATGATGATTTACCTTTAGCACTTATAGATCTGGTTGGATATAAATGGTGAATGGATGGATTAGTTCCTAAAATATATGTTTACTATTTTATCATACCACCATTCTACTATTACAACTATTAAGAGGAACCTGGTACCTTTGCGTGCTTCGAGTGAGCGCTCAGCCTAGGCTAAGTGATGTGCCAATGCGACTAGGTGTTAACTAACAATTCTAGGCTGCATCATTGGTTCCATTGTCAAGACCTCTTTTTCAGTTGTTTCAGAATGGTTCACGATGAAGACATACCAGCTAACCTTGGAAAGCATTGAAGAATGGATTCATGATCTGGAGGAAGAATATGCATGGAGGTTTGACACTGGATCCGGATTTAGCGCACGTACTTGGGTAGAGCAGAATCTATATGATAGTTTATACGAAAGCTTCTTTGCTATCTTTCCAGTAGAATTATACGAATGGTTGACTACATATGCATCTAAGTGAAATTGGAGGTATCATACACTTGTTTGGACACAGGAGGAATTTCAAACACTCTATGATGCTGACCTAAGCTGGACTCGCACGGTAGATACCTGGTTTCACGGTGTCCTAAACAACTATATTCTGGAGTATTCAATTTCAACTTATTCATGCCCGGAGGTAGTAGAGTTCCAATTTATACAGTATCCTAGAGGGACATATTTGCAAGGTATTCTACTAGCAATCAAAATACTAATGGTAACATTGAACTTGGAAGCTAAAACCATTGAGATCTAAATAATCTCCACGCACGGGGGCAAGAACAGGATTGGTGAAATATGGCAAACCTAGCGGTAGCATGGTAGATGGAAGAAAGGTGACTAAAGTATGATGAGGTGCACAAGAGGGAATTATGCAAGAGGCAAGAAATTGCATAATGGATGGTGTTGTGGAGAGAGATGGCTCATGAAGGATTTGAGGCTCATGGGGAGGAAGAAGAGCAAGAGCATTAGGAACTCCCCCATCTAGGGAAGCATGACAGAGAACCCTCTTTGGCCTCACATGGAAGCATGCCAGTAGACATGACCTAGGTCAGGTGCACATCTAAGCCAACCTGTTGACCTAGCCCTTGCACTTGGTTTTCCAGTATCTAGTATAACAAGTAAAAGTAGTTTTAATTCAAGAAGTGAAAGCACAAACATAGGTCAAAAAATAAGTACACCAAGGGCAACACAAAAAGCTTCATTATTCTTTGGGGGTATGTTATCAGGCTCATCATCTGCATAGAATATGAGCACGCCGAGTGTGGGAATCACTTCTGGAGCTAGGACCACTTCCCAGACTATAGGGGTCTAGTATAGTACCACTGTTGGGGCACAGGGGAGTGCATCCATGGGCCCTATTCCAAATTTTGGAGGAGGATCGGGCGGTATGGGTAGTTCTAGTTCCAGTGGTTTGGGTGGTATTGGAGGAAGAGGAAACCAAGGAGGTTTTGGGTCGGGTGGTCAAGGCCCACAGCAACCCCAAAACATTTATATGGAGATGTCCCTTCATCTCCTAGAATACAGAGGTATCGAGGATGTTGTTGAACATGTTCATATGTGTGAAATATTATGGCGTGCAAAAGGTATTATGACACTTGAATGCAAGGCAAGTCAATTTACTACTACATTATAGGTGCACGCGCACAAACAGCTGGTATAGGAAGTTTTACCCCAATCAAACTTGTATTGACTATGCAGCATTAAAAGATGCTTTCTTAAAAGAGTTCCATATCCCCGAGTTTGAGAAAAAGAGTATAAGTGCACTCAAGGATATAAAGCAAAGCACTACTGAAAGTGTACGTGAGTATGATGCGCAATTTAAAACACTTCTATCCAAACTCTCTTATGACATTCATGCAAGTCAGTATGCACAATAGTTTGTTGGGGGACCGATTACTCCATTTTGGAGAGCCTTTGTCGCATAAAACTTATACCAATCCACATGAAGCATTGGAAGTTGTTTTATGCATGAAGCGATTGGGAGTATCATTGACATGGAGTTAGTCCATTTTGGAATCTCGATAGTGGCTATGGCGAAGCATTAGAGAAATTATCGGCAAACTCAACTCATGAAACATGCTCGGGGATCTAGTGTGCAGATTGTGAAGTGGAAGGGCACACTAAGGATAGTTTCCATCACGAGCTGTATGTTTTTATTATTAGGCGTGATATTTTCCATTTGAACCATGATGCTAGTCACCCCCTCCTACAACTCACGATTAGGAAGAATGTATCCTCCTTCTGTAAAATTTGTAGGTCCACAACCCATGATACTGAGGACTTTAGATTGATTGGCCAGATCCATGATGCCATTGATATTGGGGTGAGACAAGCGAGTGTGGATGCTAAAGGGAAGAATGAGCATCAGGATAGGGATTATAATAAAACCTGCTATGATAGGAATGATGGAAGGTTTGAAGGGGCTCGTGAAAGGGGACGAGGATATAGAGGTGGATATGGAGGACAAGGCCGAGGTGGAGGAAGGAGTGAATTCCCTTGAGGAACTTGCTATACATGTGGCTCACCTGACCATTATAGGTGTGAATGCCCATGAGAATATTTCCTATTCATTTTGTGGAAAGGGGCATAGTTATGAAGAGTGCTCGACTTGTATGAGCATCTCAGTAAGACAAGCAATAAAATAAGGGCATGGGGATGGTTAGAATCTAGCGCATGATAGAGAATCAGTGGATGCCAAAGTTAACACTAGAACCTAAGGTGGTAACAGTCAAGATAACCACACGAGCTGAGGTGGCATGTATAAGAGAGGTGTTGTAATAGAAGCGACAATCACTAGAGAGGAAGTTTTGCATGCTAGATATCCAGATCCAGCTCATCAAAAAGAAGTCTATCAGGACATAATGGAGGTCCTTAGGAGCCTTCAAGGTGAGATACAAGGATTAAAAGAGAAGTCTCGGAAATTAGAGCACAAGGATACAGAACAAGCCCCGTCAGATATTGACGACATCAGAGAGGTATGTAGAATGTTGTGCCAGGAGAATATTATTCCTTTATTAGGAAATTGGTTGAAAGGGAATACTCCACACACAAGGACTGAGACTAGAAGACAAATACTCCATGCGAATCTCCCTCCTGATAGCATTGACTATGACAAGGAGATCACTTTGAATGTTGTTGTGGACGGGTGGCTACTGAGCAATATTCTGATTGACATAGGTGCAGAAGTAAATGTACTTACATTGGATGCATGGGAACAAATGGGGAGACCCCCATTGCAGCCATCATCTAATGTATTATTCATGGCAAACAGAACAAAAGCTACTCCCATAGGAGTTTTAAAGGATGCATCTATCACTATACAAGGGGCCAAGTTCACAGGATACTTTGAAGTGCTAGCACTTGTGGAAGCAGATAGTTTCCTAGCTTTGCTTGGGTGCCCTTGGTGTTACGTGAACAATGCTGATTTGAGGTTTAACAAAGGGTATATCAACTACGAGAACAAGGAGGAAAGGGTCATAATACCCTTGATAGATGGGAAATCCGTGCCATATGTGGAACCTTTAAGCAAAGAGGACTTGAACAAAATCTATGCACGCGCTATTTGGTACCCAGAGGTCAATGATCCATCCAAGGAAGGAATACTTCATTGGGAAGATTCTCATTCAATCAGCGATACTACTAGTATTGCTTGCAATAATTAGGCTCATGGCACTTATGAACTAGTGGGGTGTGAAGTTAGCGCGCGGTTACTGGAAAGATGGGTTCTCACTCTGTTTGATGTATAGGTCGTGCAATACCCCGCTATACAGATTTGAAGATTTGGCTAGGTTCTTACAGGCCATAGAAACAAATTGGGTTGATGAACTTAAATGATGCACTATGCTATCATATACTTTGGGCGGGACGGCCACACGCTGGTGGGTAGTCCACAGGGATAATCTCTTGGAATGGGAAATGATTGGGACCACCTTATCAACTAGGTTTTCAAGGAGTAATGCACCTAAAAACATACACCCTTATCATGGTGATCAACTTGCTCAACATCATATCTAGTAGTGTGAGAGACTTTGGACAAGTAGGCCAGGAAGCATTACCGCCTTCACTTTGGGTGCATCAGTTTTATTCTACTCTAAAAGGTTGCACACATGCTTGGTATGTCTATGCTGAATTACATTGCGACACTGGCAACTAGAAAACTTTGACTACAAGGATGATCCAAATGTTTGACTTCTTTTCATCTACACCACTAGTGAACACAACTTTAAGTTTTATCAAGCACTTAACCATGGGAGACAGTGGGAAAGCGAGAAGAACTTGTTTAGGAATTATTTGGTGAGACAGAGATAGGGGTGTGCTTTGCAGATGAAGAAGATGATATCATATTACTTGAGCATGCTTCTTTGGAGAAAGATAAGGGGAAGATGGTATAGATAATTGATGAGGAGGAAGTTGAGCACTTGGCCGTGGATCATTCACATGGAACATGTGAAGTGTTATCTAGTGTGGATGTCAATGCTTCTCGCATATCACGAACCTATAAAGACAACAAAGGTCAATATAGGCACAAAAGTTGTACCTAAGGAGGTAATAATTGGGAATTACTAGTTAGAATCATAAGTAGCAAAGATCATTGAGTTTCTTCATGATTATGAGGACTTATTCCCAAGAGGATACCATGAACTTAAAGGCATGCATATATCACTTGGAGAAATGAAGATAAAGCTCAAGGAAGGTGGGTGCTCTGTTAGGAAGTGGCCATATCAAATGAATCCCATTTTGCGCAAAAAAGTAAAGGAGGAGATTGACAAGATGCTAAAATCCGGGATCATTTGACCACTGGATGAATCAAAATGGGTTAGTCCTATGGTGATAAGTATAAAAAAGGATGGTAGGATTTGAATTTGTGTTGATTATAGGGAGTTGAATGCAGCATGTGTTACAGATCCCTTTCCTACGCCATTCACGGAGGAAATATTAGGAGTGGCTGGGCGTGAAATATATTCATTTACAGATGGGTTTTTAGGGTATCATCAGGTTAGGATTACCTCGGAAGATCAAGAGAAGACCACCTTCACTACTGAATGGGGAAGCTTTGCTTATACTGTGATGCCCTTTGGATTGAAGAATGCACCTGCTATATTTTCAAGGATAGTGGTACAAGCCTTCAAGGATTTTATTCATAACTTTTTACAGGTCTATCTTGATGATTGGACTGTTTATGGGCTGATTAAGGATCATTGTGACAATCTACGCTTAATGTTTGAAAGATGTCGATAGTTGAGTATCTCATTAAATATCAAGAAGTGCATCTTTGCTACTCCATTTGGCACACTTTTAGGACATATCATCTACAAGGAAGGGTTGTTGGTTGATCCAACTAAAGTTGCAATCATCATTGGCTTGAAAGTGCTGGCAAGTCAGCGTGAGGTGCACAGATTTTTGGGTCATACAGGGTATTACCAGAAGTTTATCAAAGGGTATGCAAAATTTGTCACACCCCTAGAGGAATTGCTCCAAGGAAAAGGTACATTCTATTGGGGGAGTCACAAAGAGCACACGTTTGAGATATTGAAGAAGAAGCTTACTACCGCACCTATCTTGCATTTTCCTTCATGGGATAAACCTTTTCATGTTCATGTGGACACTTCTGGCACAGCCATTGGTGTTGTCTTAGCTCAACCAAGTGAAGGTATCGTTGATCATCCCATTTGCTTTGCTAGTAGGAAGTTGACCCCTGCAGAATAGAATTATACCACTATAGAGCATGAGGCCTTGTCCATGATCTATGCCTTGCACAAATTTCGTCAGTATTTGTTGGCTACACCATTTGTGTTTTATACAAATCACATGACATTAAAATATTTGGTGAACAAGCCCATTTTACAAGGGTGCATATGCCGGTGGGTACTCTTATTTCAAGAGTTTGACTTTACGGTTGTGGTAAAACCAGGAAAAATCAATTTTGGACCAAATCACTTGTGTAGAATTCAATCAGGGGAAGAAGCACAAACAATAGAAGAGACCATGCTTCACGTGACACCAGATAGGTTACAATGTGCACCATCGAGTGGAGAACATTGTTGTCTTTATGAGAACTGGTATGTCACCCGAAGGCATGAAAGCTTTAGAGAAGAAGTAACTTGATATTCACGTGGCACCATTCATGTTAATTAGTGGTGATTTGTACAAGCTAGGCAGAGATGAGGTGTTACACTGTTGTGTCTTGGAGCATGAATGAAAGGACATAATGGAAGAAGCACATGGTGGTATTGCAAGTGGCCATTATGTAGGTGATGCAACAATGCATGTAAGATCCTACTTGCCGGGTTGTGGTGGGAAACATTGTACAAGGATTGTAAAGAGTATTGCAAGACGTGTGACCATTGTCAACATCTCGGTTGACCAGGACAATGGGATGAGATGCCCCTATGACCCATAACGAGTGCAGAACCCTTTGAGAAATGGGCGATTGACTTTGTCGGGCCTATTTCCCCAGCCGCGCGTAGGACTGGGTCGCGCTATATCATCACTTGTACATATTATCTTACCCGATGGGTAGAAGTAGCACCTACAAAGGACTGTACAATGGCTATAGCAGAACGGTTCTTATGGGAGAATGTCCTCACAAGGTATGGTTATCTTTTAAGTTTAACAAGTGATAGGGGCACACATTTTTTAAATGAGACAATACGAATTCTTTTAGACGAGTTTATGGTTGCCCACCATAAAACTACACCCTATCACCCTCAAGCAAATGGAGCTGTTGAGGCATTTAACAAGATTTTGAGCCACACATTGACCAATATTTGTGATGTTGGGAGGAAAGATTGGGATGATAAAGTATTATCTGTTATTTGGGCTTATATAACAACATACAAAAGATTGACCAAAGCCAGCCACACCTTTCAATTGGTGTTTGGCGTGAAAGTTGTTCTCGCCTCTAGAATTTATGTTACCTACTTTGTGCATTACGCATGCTTTGGAGGTCTAATGATGAGCAGGCCTTGGAAGAATGGATTGCGAAGATGGTTCGGTTTATGAGCACCGCACCATTGCATCTTTGGAGTCGAAACAGGAGAGAGCATGAAAAAGGCATGGCATGATCGACACATCAGGGATAAGAAACTTGTGGTGGGACAACTGGTACTTCTATATGACTCCAAGTTTTTGTGCCATCTAAGAAATCTCAAGCTGCATTGGTTGGGGCAATATGTTATCACTCATATACTTGATTCAGGTGCTTTCCAGTTGGAAACAATTGATAGCACGTGATTGCCTAGTTACTTTAACTGGAGTAGGCTGAAGCCCTACTATAAATAAGTCTTCTTGGTGTTTTTAATAAGGTAGTATATCCAGATACATTAGGTTTCCCTTTATGCATTTCCTTAATGTATTTCTTTCATCATCACTATGTTTTGTCAATTTTAGCTCTTGTTTGTATAATAAGTGTGCTTACGCACATGAAACTAACTACAATATGAAGCATGTTGATGCACAGAGGACTACACATCCTTTTCATGTGGGGTGGATTGTTGGTGACTCTTAGGGATATGTTGTGAAGATATCACGATGTGGGTGTTGAAAGAAGGTTGCTAAGGGTAACTGACAAAAGATTGCTTCTCAAGATAAGAAAGAATGAATATGGATAAGGGAAAGTATAACGAGCGAGGTAAGCAGGCCATGGTAATTACCAGGAGATCATGCAGTGATGAGGTACTCGGGCACAAAGGTGTGCTACCAAGAGAAGTCCATGAAAGAGGGTAAAGAGGCACGCTAGAAGGTTATAGCTTTGTCATGAAAATATACCACGCAATAAAAATGATAAAACGGGTCATAAATGAGGAGAATTTGGTACATAAAGGAGCAATTAATGTAGAAAAAGTAGAAATCTATATAAGGATGGGACATGATTTCATTTTTACCATGCGACTACGAGAATTCGACAGAGAGAGCCTATACGCAAAGAGCATAAAGCTAACTAATTCGAGGTACGAAGTAAGCGAACCAGCGCGGAGAAGAGAGTTGTGTATTAGAAGGGCTTAGATCCCCTAGAAGAAGGGTTTGACAAAGCAGAGTAATACAACAAAGTTAGGGTGTGCAATTTTGTAATTACAAATTAGGGCATGGAGGAATCAGGTTAGGGTTTGAAGCAAATCACTCAAAACACATAGCAGTTGACCTACAAAACAAAACTATGTAATGTGAAAACATATGATTAGGAATTTAGGATACCTTATCACCCCCAAGTTAATGGGCATGTAAAAGCTACAAATAAAGTATGGAACACGTGCTCACAAAATATGCAATGTGAAAACATACGATTAGGAATTTAGAATACCCACGGGTACTTTGGGCATAAAGAAAATTATAATATATAATATATATATATATATATATATATATATATATAGGATTCACCCCATTTCAGTTGGTATCGATGGAATATGTTGTTCCCATTCTACACATTTCCATGATCACAAGATTAGAGGATAAAGAATCAATATAAAATAGGTTATTGGATTCAACCAAGATGGAAAAAAATAGACATATTGTGTAATGGAATCAGGAGGCACACAAGAAAATCCAAAAGGTGTGGCATGACAAGAATTTGCACACCAAAAATTTCAGCCAAAACAAAAAGTGTTTTCTATGAAAGAAGATTTAGAGCACATCCAAGGAAATTGCACATCCCTTGGAAAGGTCCATATGTGGTTCACCACATCACACCACATGGGACAATTGTATTATAGGATTAATAGTTGAATATTTTAGTAGAAAAACTAATGGCGGTAGGATAAAATCCTAGAATGCATAATTACACATAATATGAAGAAAGTTAATAAGTGCCTTGGGCACAAGGTAAGCGTATAAGTATGTAATTTTATTTGACTTGTTGTTTGGCTTTTTGTGAATTAATGAGTATTTGGTTAAGTATGAGTATGAGGATAGAAACAACTAAGGTATCAACCAAATAATAATAGATCATAATAAATTTAAAAATAAAAGAATGAATAATATAAGTCCTGGGAGGAAAAAGATACAAACCAAAAAGTAACAAATGGTATTCAAATGTAAATATTTTATAAGTTTTGTCATGTTAAATGTCTAGCATGTAAAATTTAAAATTTTGGTCATCAAAACCTAACCCTCACTTAAAAACCTTCTTTCCCAGTCATTATAAACCCTTCCTCTAGCCATCCTATCAAATATTTCATCCTCATTATGGCTGAGAGGAATATGTTAACATGGTTTTCAAGTGTTTTTCATGTTTAGGGAAGTATATCTAAATGAATTCATGAATCCATTCATCTCTAAGGTGGAATAGTTGTTCTAGAGGCATATAAAGGGTTATTTTTAGCAATTTTACAACAAAGGAATACCCTTCAAAGGATAATGGAAAGAGATCAATCCATCTTGAGGTTTAATAGATGAGTATTGAAGAGATACAATACAGTTTCAAAGAATTTTTGAATGCTTGTGGTGTGAGGAGTCACTCAAGAAAAATTGGGACGTTGCAGATACTGAGGAATGTGAGCTTCAATGGAGAAAGTTAACTTGTTCTGGATATTTCAAGAGTTAATGAAGAGTTTGAAGCTAAAAATAGTCAATGGAAATATCTTGGAGTATACTACATGGTGGATATATCATATTTTCTCCTTAGCCCCATAATCATTCATAATGTTTTGGCTCACTCTTGCTACCCCTTTGTGCTAAAAGAGTGACTAAGCCTAAAAAATCAAATTAAAAAGAATAACTTCCTCTTGGAGATTGTTTTAATGATCTTAAAATATTTTTTAGAGTCAAAATCATATTATGTTTGAGCTTTTAACTCCATGTCTTGCTCTCAAGGTAGAAAAAGTATTCTTTGTGTTTTAATTTCATGTTGGTTGGATGATATCAACATGATTTATGAGCTTGAGCACACGTTTCACCCTTGGAAGAGTTGGCGATAATCGTATCAAAAACTATGCACCATAATAAAGTTGCACTCTGAAGGAAATGTAATAGCTCCAGCGTAATCACAAGGAGGAATCAATCAATCAATGGAAGAGATTGCATAACATAACAAAACTTGCACATAGAGAAAAGACAATGGAGTGTCTTGGCATGCTCATAAATGTCAAATGAAGGGATACATATAGGGTGCTGAGTAACCCTAGTGCATGACACACAAGAAACCCTAAACCTAACCCATGTGAGATGACCCTCCATATGTGTGTGGAGGACATATAGGATCCCACACACCAAACCCCCTTCATCAAAGCTGGGGTAACAACTATGATGAGTCGAGACGAGAAAAAAGAAGACAATCCTAAACAACTAAGAAATATGTGTTAATGGGGCCCGACAACTAAAGGCCTGATAAGGTGCCCATATACAAACAACATCTTTCTAGAAGAAGAAGAAGGGCTATATAGCCCAAAGAAGATGAGAAGGCTGTATAAGGCCTCACCTAAGAAGAGGCGCAAGTGAAGAAACTTCACTTAGTGAAGGGCTTGGTGAATATATCTGTAATCTGATCAGATGTCTGAATGTACTGAATGTCGATGATACCATCATGAATAAGCTCTCGTATGAAGTGCATATGGATCTCAATGTGCTTTGTCCACTGATGTTGAACTAGATTTCTACAAATTGAGATAGTGCTCGTGTTATCACAATAGATAATGGTAGGCCACCGAAAGTGGATGCCAAACTCTGTCAAAATACCCTGTAGCCAAATAGCCTTTGTGGTAGCGTTAACTACTCCTTTGTATTATGCCTTTGTAGAATATATCGCAATTGCATTCTACTTCTTGCTAGACTAACTAATAGGACCCAAACCAAGAGAGAAACTATAGCCAAAGGTAGATTTTTGATGATCTAAGTCACTGGCCCAATTAGAATCTGTGAACCCAATCAAGTCAATATCCACCCCTCCATGATAGTGAATGCCATTAGTATAGGTACCATGAACATAATGAAGGATACGTTTAGCTACTTTCCAATGCAAATCATGTGGCTCCTACATGAATCTAGACACAATCCCAATAGCATATGATAAATCCAGTCGAGTGTGAGTCAAGTAAATCAAGCTCCCCACCAACTATCAATAAAGGGTACCATCAACCAAGGGAGTAGAGAAATTAGAAACCATCTTAACCCTGGAAAGAAAAGGAGTAGGTGAAGACTTGTAATTGAACATCTGAAAATGAGCAAGCAAGTCAAGAGCATACTTAGGTTGCAAAATCAAAATTCCTAAGTTAGATTAGGAAATTTGGATCCCAAGAAACTAATGAAGAAAACCTAAGTCACCACGTAAAACCTTTGTTGGCCAAGGCGGTCTACACGGAATAATGATAGAGGAAGATCTTCTGTGATAAACAAGTCATCAAAATAGAGAACAAGAATGAGTATAGAGTCATCTTATATCATAAAATATAAACATTTGGATCGAGTGACACCTAGTAAACCCGATGTAAGTAAAAGGAGTCCATCTTGGCATACCAAGCCCAAGGAACTTGTTTAAGGACATAAAGAGACTTCTTTAACTTACAAACGAGGGAGGGATCATGGACATAACCTGGAGGTTGTTCCATGTAGATCTCTTCCTCTAGGTCCCCATGAAGGAAGGCACTCTTAATGTCCATTTGATGGAATTTCCATCATTTTCTATGGAAATGGCTAGGGTCGATTAAATAGAAGTCATCTTCATAGCGGAGAAAAGGTTTAAGTATAATCAACCCCAGCTATTTGGGAGAAAACCTTAGCTAATAATCATGCTTTAAACTTTTCGACATCTCCATCTACTCCATACTTTGTTGGAACACCCACTTACACCGAACGATTTTTCTTCCTTTCGAAAGAGGGTAAGATACCAAGTATCGGTCTTCATGAGAGAGGAATACTCCTCATCCATGGTAGAATCCCACTCAGGAATAACAAAATCCTCCTATAAATATTGTGGATCAAAGGTAGAGGCGAAGAAAGAGTGGGGTCCAATGAAATCTAAGCGAGTACATCTCATATCCGAAGTATCTCCAACTAAATCTCCAACACTTTGCAGAGTTTTCCTAGCCCAAAGAGGACCAAGAGGATCAGCCTCTGAGTTAGAAGATTCATCACTCAAGTGAGAAGGGACATATTCCTCGTCATCGGTATTGTCAGAATCGGAAGACTCAAGGGTCTGATGGTCGGGAGGATCAAGAAGAGGAGCATGCTCAACAACATCATCATTTGATGAGTCAAGAATCCGAATCAGCAAGCTGAAGAACCTCAATAGGTAGAGAAGTAGAAGTCGAAGAAGACTCATCGAACTTAACACTTCTCTCAATATAAAGCTCATGAGAAGTAGGATTTAACAATCGATATCTCTTCACGATATCGGATACCCTACAAAGATAGAAGGTTTGGATTGTGGTTCCATTGCCTTGCATTTCTTCTTGGGAATCAAGCCATAGCCTTGGATCCAAAGACTCAAAGTGCTCAACATAAGGCATGCATCCAAACTAGGATTCAAAGGGTGTCATCCCTCTTCTTGCCTTGTGTAGAACTCGATTCGAATGTAATTAGCAAAATTCACTACTTCAACCCAATCTGCAGAGGAAGAGACTTCAAGTGGATCATACAAGTGGCCATTTCCTTAAGAGTATGGTTATTTCTTTCTGTAACTCCATTCTATAAAGGGCTATAAGAAACTGTATGCTACAAAGAAATCCCTTCAAAAGTATAGAAATCCATGAACCTATTGTTTACATATTCACCTCCATTGTCGGTTCGAAGAACCTTAATAGACCGTTCCTCCTGTTTCTTAGCAAGATCCTTAAAGTCTTGAAAATGTTCAAAGACATCAGACTTAAGCTTAAGAAAATATACCCAAGTATATCGCGAATATTCATCAATGAAGGTCAAGCACATAAAGAGCTCTAGTAAACAAAGGAGATGAAAATGGACCAAAAATATCATTGTGAACAAGATCCAAAGGATGAGTATCTCTCCAAGATTTTCCTTTGTCAAAGTTCTTTTTAGGATGATTTCAAGGGTACAACCTCACAAATACCCTAAGAAAACTTGACGTGGGGCAACCTGTTGACCATTTCATTTTGGCTCAATTGTTCAATGTAGCGATGATTTAGATGTCCAAAATGCTCATGCCATAGCTTACTAGCCTCATTTGCATGAGTGAGCAAAGAAGTGGGCATAGAATCAGAAGTAAAGTAGGAAAAGGTATACAACCATGAATGGTGATCCACCTTTCCCTCAGCCATTGTACTATCATCATTAAGCTCACGAATAGTCACCAAGTTAGGACCAAATTCCACTCGTATTTCTTCACTAAGGTGAGTAATTTGGTAAAACAATAGGAGATTGGTAGAGAGATCAAGAACACTCAACACTTGGTTGAATGTTCCCCCATCCATCTCTATCGATCCACTACCGAAAAATGACACTATCATTTCATTACCCATCATGATTTAGGACATACCACAAGACTCGATGTTGGAGAACACAACATGTGAAGAATCCATGTGGTGCGAAGCACTAGAATCTATAATCCATGTCGATGAAGGAGAAAGTTTGGCTACAAGGGCCTTTCCTTTCTTCTTATTAGATTTAGAACCTTTTGCAGTAGAAGACTTGGCCTTCAGAGCATTTTGTTTGATAGACTCAAGAACACCTATTTGATTTTTCTCAAGTAAATGAGTAAGGTGATCAATTTTTTTTCTCATACATGTATGCTCTTTAAGACTAGGTTTTTTGCAATAAGAACACAAATACTTGTCTTTCTATGCTCTAGGCTCAGAAGTCGAAGTGTTCGTGTTAATTTTAGTTTTGGTCTTGGTTTCCTTCTTAGGTTGATCCTTTTTTCTTTCTTCTTTTCAATCTTCTTTTCCTTACTAGTACTTACTACAAGGGCATGTGACTTGGACTTGAGAGACCCCATTTGAATGAGTTTGTCCTGTTCTCAAATGAGTTGGGATGAAAAATAGTCAAAGGAGGGCATATTCCAATCCTTTCCCAAGGAAACTTTTGTAGCGTAAAAATTTGACACAAAGACAGAATATTTAGGACCTAACTTAGAATCAACAAGATCAGTTGAAAATATTTCTTCTCTACTTGACATTCCTTTAAAAATAATCTAATGTGGACAAATTTATAGAAGAATGCTTTTAGGTTTTCAAAATCACTAGGATTTAACCCTAGTAGTTCGTTTTCCAACTCATGTGCTCTCATGTCATCTTGTTGTCTAAACATACCATCTAATATTTTCCATGTAGAATTAGGTGTTTCGGACGACTCAATGTGGAAGAGCAAGTCAAGAGAAATGGACATGCAAAGAATACCTAAAGCTTCATCACTATGGTTTAACCACTTAGATTTTTTAGGTTCGTTGTTTGGTTCAGTCTCAGTTCCCATGGTGATGCGAGAATAACCCTTTACCCTTAAGTTTCATAATTATTTTTGATCTCCATTCGAAGAAGTTGAACGACGTAAGAAAAGGAATTGAAAGTGCATCCATAGTGAAGAGAGAGAAAGAATGCAGAAAAGAAACACAAGAATCACAACCACCCAGGACAATATAATAACCCCTACTTTTGGCACTTTATAGTTTAGTGCATTGAATACAATTGGGTCCTAGCATGTGTTTGGAAACACTTGGTAACTCACCTTGTAATCAGTGTAATAACGCACAAGAGAGGAGACAAAAATCGTGTTTCATGGAGCGATAAAGTGGCATTGTACACAAGCACAATTGTAAAAAACTAGGAAGGAGGTGAAATCAAATCCTGGTTGTGAGAAAAATCATCTCACATCGTGAAGGATACCCCCTTCTTACAAACTGTGGCGGATGCGCTCACTAGTCGAAATCAATAATAAGGGTAAAATACAATGTTTTGAACTCAAGATGAGTCTGGATGATCTTCAAAACACCGAGAAAGGCATGCGGAAGACAAAGAGGTGCTCAGAGTGATACTGCACACTTGAGCGCACGATTAGTAAAAAAATCAATAATAACACTTTTTAAAAAGTTGTCATTTTGAAACGTCTGATTTAGCTAATTTTAGAGATTTTGGAGTTAAAAAATGTTAATATAAAGACAATTTTTAAAAATATTGACTAATAAAAAAGGAAGGTTAATTTTGAAATTAATAAAACTAAATTTAATTAAATTAAATCTAATTAATTTCAACTAATTAATATCTAATAAAAAATTAAACCCTAATAAAAAAACTTTCCTTTTTTAAAAAAATCAATTTTAAATATACTCCCTTTAAAAAAAAAATTCCACCAAAAAGTTTTTAAAACTTACCATAAATGAAAGTAGGAAACCTGCAGTTAGGTGAAAAAGAAACTTACCAAAAAACTTACGGTGAAAAGTTTTTATGTTTTTATAAAGCTTACTAAATACCTTACTAAGAAGGAATGAAAAATGCCAACTTACGGTTTGGAGAAATGAATAAACTTTAAAACTTAGCAAATAAAATACTAAATTTTAGAAACTTACAAAAAACTTTCGGTTGCATAAAATAAAAAGCCAAACTTACTAAAACAAAACACGAGTTTTTTTCTTTTTTTTGTAGAGTTTGAGCTTTTGGTGTATAACATGTTTGGTATGATTTTTGCGTGGAACGGCTCTAGCGCTTGGAGGTTGGAGACAGTCATGGAGGGGAGAAGAGCCATAGGTGGATGGGCTCGGTAGACCATTGGAAACTCCTGGTGCAAACAACAACAACAGTACATGTGAGCACAACGCACGCACGTGCAAAAGGGCTCGGCCAACACATGAGGTCAGTCAACTCGGCCACTAAAAAATGAACTTCCACACCACAAAATGTGAAGGAGCTCAAAGGAAAGTTGTTGAAGGAGCTCATGGAAATATAATGGAATGAGCTAGGTGCAGAGAAGAGCTTAGTTGTAGAGGGTGTAGCTTGGTTGGGAGCTCGGTGGAGAAGAACACCAGAACACCAAGGACTATAAAATTGAAATTTTGAAACTGTACATACAAAACACCATGAAACCACAGAGAGCCAAGAAAAACTAGAGATCTAAAAAATTTCCAGTTTAATAAAAAATTAAAAAACCAGAAGAAAAACCTCTATTCTTAGCTGATCTACTAAATTTAGCTGCAATTAGCTAAATGTAGTCAGAAACACCTAGAAACTCGAAGAGATCTACACACGCACGAAGAACATAACAAAACCAAAAAAATCCAAGAGCAACTTGTTAATAATGGTAGCAATAAATTCCAAAAATATAATGATCGAAAAAACTTACATGAGGAGTAAAAAAATGAAACCAAAAGTAATCACAACTCAAACGATGAATGCATGTTTACCCGATCTCACTCCGATACCAAACGATTTTCCATCACACAAAAATCTCAAACTAATGGTGGAGAGGGATATCATCTTGTTAAATAGTTGTTATGCCAACACCCTCTCGTCACAATGGAACCAATCAGGCCTAACAAAGATTAGGAGGCGGTGAGTGACACTAGGAATTTTCCTAGAGGTCACCCATCCCGCACTACTCCGGGGTGGCGCACACTTAAATACCTAGCTATGATACCATGAAATAGTTGGTGAGAATTGTATCAAAAACTATGCACCACAATAAAGTTTCACTCTGAAGGAAACGTAATAGCTCCAAAGATAATCACAAGGAGGAATCGATCAATCAATGGAAGAGATTGCATAACAGAACAAAGCTTGCACATAGAGAAAAGGCAACAGAGTGTCTTGGCATGCTCATAAATATTAAATGAAGGGATACATATAGGGTTTTGAGTAACCCTATTGCATGACACATAAGAAACCCTAAACCTAACCCATGTGAGATGACCCTCCATATGTGTGTGGAGGACATATAGGATCCCACACACCAATAACCCTCAGCCTATCCATTTACCTTTTCCCAACTTGTAAGGGGACAATGGGTACACTAAATGTTTCTCCCCATATCGAGTGTTAGAAAATAATTTTTCATAAGGGAAATTAGGGGTTTTCACCAACGCTCTGGGACTAGGTCCCTCTACTTAGGAATGGGGCAGCTCCATTTATTGAAAATATGAAATATTTACACTTTTCTAACCATCATGGGTGGAATTTCCACCAAGTATCACATGGGAATACTCCACTAAAACCATGTGTAAAAGGAGGTGGAGGAAAGGTATGTGTATAGAGAGGGGAGAAAGTGAGAAGGGGTTTTACTCAATAAATAACAAGCTGATTTTATTGACATAAAACCATAATATTTCCAAGTTAACAATGAGAAGACACCATGTCAAGGAAAGAGGAAAAAAACACAAATAAATCCAATTTCATTTGCATAATATTTCATAAGTAACCATGCCCATGGAGTAAAGTTGAGATGGAGAGGAAAACATAAGACATGGAGATAGAAGAATTGTAGTTTCTTGCTTGTAGTAGGACAATGGGAGCTATCAACCAAGAAAATATAACCCCTTGAAATGGAGAATCCATTCCAATTTATATCTTTACAATCTATCTCTTCATCTACCCCCACGTGACCTTTTTCATAGTCCCACCATGCGTGACCTTTCACATTCCTCTGGGAAAGAAAAATAAGCCCCTTTTCTATTAATGAAAAGGGATTTTTCCAATGAAAAATTACAATGGTCACTTATATGATCTGCAAAATTCAGCTATCCACTGTAAGAGTTGGATTGGGGACCACGTGGGCAGATGGAACAAAAGAAAAATCCCAAATATTTCAACTCCACGGAAAGGTCAAGATTTCATGACCATATCAACAAAAAGGAGGAATCACATGCTTTCTAGGGACTGATGGTGACCTGAACTTTGAGGTTCCTAATTTTTTATTAATGAGACCATTAAAAACATGTGGTTTCCCTCATTGGAAAATTTCTTAGAGCCCATCCCAACATTGACACAATCAAATGTTGGGCCCAAATAAAATGGGCATCAAAAGGTTAGATGGAGACCTTGTTGATGACTAGAGAATTCTTTTTTATTAATTTTTCCCTTAAGGAGGAATGCATTAAGGCGTATCTAGGAGGCCCATGGCTTTTGGGTAATATGGGACTTTATCTTTAAAAATAGACACTTGGATTTGACCCAAAAACCGAAAATATAAAAGATATGCCAATATGGGTAAGGTTGAATGAGCTACCCCTTGAATACTGGAATGAGCAGGTGTTGACATCTATTGCTAAATCCATGACACCCTTATTAGTTTTTATGGGGTTACTAAAGCCATATCTAGAATAAATGCAACCAATTTTTTTATTATTGTGGATGAAAACCATAAAATCCCTAGCTACATAACCTTGCATTCCTCTGTGGGGATCAAAAAGAAAAAAATTGAATTTGAAGAATTCAGAACGAAATGTAAGGACTGCTCTAAGACTGGACACAAGACATGCAAAAATAACAAAGATGAAGATCAAAAGAAGTCAGCTAAAGGGAAGTTAAAGAACCAAACTCTTGGTTTGAAAGGAGAGAATATCTTAAGGGTTTTGAGAGGCATCAATAAAAAGGATACTTGTTTGGAATCCTAAAACTCCTTGTAAAGATCAAATAGTATCTTATGGGGTGAGTAATCCCACTTTGGAGAAGGAAGACTACGAATCTTCAGACCTGATTCGAAAGGACTTCCTCCACCTCTACAAGTGGCTCCTCCCCAAAAATGTCCGCCTCAAAAAGAGAGCTTAAACCCTATGAAAATCAATAGATCTTTACTCAATATCTCGAGGGGTAAAATACTCCTACAATCGAGATTCCTAATTCAAAAGTGACATGCCTTCATTCTCCTCAACAAGAAAATGAAAATCGGAGTGAGACAGATCCGGGCTTGAAGAAGGAGAGATTGAGTAGATGGAAGAGGAAGCCAAGAAGAAAAATCCTTAATTCTCTAATAAAAAAGAGAGTAATACAAAACTACCTCTCTTGCAAATGGAGGATGAAGATATTACCAAATCGATGCAAGACAAGGAGAATGTTGACTTAAATAAAAATTTAAGTTCCCCTATACCTCTTTCTCTACTCCTAGGATAGATACAAAAAAATTCAAAGATAAAGAGGATCTAGGAGCCTGCTCATCCTAGAGTCAAGACTTGCAGGACACTATTGATGTGGGAACTAACAAAAAAATGGATAGCCATAATGGGAGAACAAAAAAAAGGGAAACTAAGAAAGATTTCGCTTAAGGAACCCAACTCACCATAGAAAAGGATCTAAGGAAATATCTCTTTAAAATGAAATGGATGTCATTTCTTGGAATGTGTGAGACCCGAATGGTAGCCATAAGAAAATAACTCTTAAAATTTTCAAGAAAACCAATAGGCCTCAGCTCCTTGCAATACAAGAAACCAAACTTAATCATGATACTATGAATAAGGTTCACAATATTTTTAGAAACAATATAATTACCATAGTGTTAGCTTTAAAGGTGCTTCAGGTGGTCTTTCTACCTTTTGGGATAAAAAGTACCTTAATGTTAAGGTCATTTATGAGACTAAGAATCATCTAGTGATTCTCTTTTCCTTAGTCATTTATCTTGTTGATCTTTATATTTTTTCAAACATTTATGCCCCTAATTGCGTAGTAGAGAGGAAAAATCTTTGGGAGGATCTTACAACTTTCGTAAACACTTGAAAATATTACAAATGGATGATAGTGGGGGACTTTAATATGTATCTCTCTCCTCTTGAAAAAAAATGTGGAAGAACTGACTACAGGAGCAAAGCATGGAAGACTTTGCTAAATTTCTAAGTGATACAAATCTCATGGACATTGAACTGTAAGGATCCAAGTTCACCTAGAGCAATAGGCACATGGGAGATTATCTAATACAAGTCAAGCTTGATAGATCCCTTATTAATTCAGACTGGATTCTTTCTTAAGAATTCAGACTCACTACTCTTCCCAAAATAGGGTCAGACCATAATCTAATTGTTTTACACTTTTTGGAGAAAGAGAAAAATGGTTGCTACCCTTTTCACTTTGAAAATATGTGGATGGATCATCCAGACCTTTTTGAAAGGATGAAAGAATGGTGTAATTTTCAGTTATCTGGATTTACAATGTACATGTTAGTGCAAAAACTTAAAAGCTGTCAAGAAACCAATCAAGGTCTAGAATAAAGAAGTCTTTGGTAACATATTTGAAAGAAATAAAAATCCAGGAGGACCTAGTTAAACTTGAATAAAATATCACAGAAGAAGGAATGGTCTCGCAATGATTATCAACTGGAAAACTATCTACTAGATGAAAATCATACTATTGCATCCTAGGAGGAGTCTTTCTAGAGGTTAAATTCACAAGCCTTGTGGCTCAAAGAAAGACAGTGATAGGAATACTAAATACTTCCACTTGGCTACGATCAGCCTCATAAGCCATAATAGAATCAATGAAGTTACGACCATGGAGGGAGACACCAATAAAGATGTTGCCATCATCAAGGAGGAGGATATGAATTTTTACAAAAACCTATTGAATATATATCATAATCAAGATGGGGACCCTACAAAATTCATTAACATTCCTTCCAATATTATTGATCCATCTTCCTTCATAAACCTCACTTTGCTAAAGTTTCTATGCAGGAGCTTCAAAAGAATTTTTTCACCATGGAAGGAGACAAGTCTCCGGGCTTGATGGATTTCCAACCAGATTTTACCAAAGGTACTGGGAAATTTCAAGTATGATCTTCTTAAAGCAGTGAATGACTTATTTAGGAATATTAACCTACTTACAGAAATAAACTCTACATTTATTGCTCTTGTTCCTAAAAAAAGGAGCTACTAACTTCAATGATTTTTGGCCAATCAGTATAGCTAACGTGCTTTATAAAGTCTTTACAAAAATATTATCTTCTAGACTCCAGCTCCTACTTCCTAATCTCATTTCCCACCAACAAGGAGGATTCATCTAGGGAAGAATTATATAGGATGGTATCATTTTAGTCCACAAAGCTTTTCATTCAATGGAAAAGTCAAAGAAGGAAGGGGTGATTGTTAAATTGGATATGAACAAATATTTTAACAGGGTTTCATGGGGTTTTCTTGACAAGGTTCTTGAAAAATTTGGCTTTACAAAAAAATTCAGGAAAATAATCTCTAGTTGCATCTCTTCTCCTATGTTCTCGGTGCTTGTTAATGGATCCCCCACTGGTTTCTTTAAGAGCAGCAGGGGGCTCAGGAAAGGAGATCCTATGTCTCCCCTTCTCTTCATCCTGATGGCCAAAATTTTGAGTAGAAAATTTAGCAAGACCATACAGCAAGAGAAATCCAATGTGTTCAACCGTATTCATCTCACTCAAAGTTGCTAACCAACACTTTGGTGATGATACAAACTTCTTTCTCATGGAATCAAGTGGTTGAATCAAAAAGACTCAAGGACATTATTTTGGAGTATGAGGACGTATTGGGGTAGGTTATCAAATTTGAAAAAAGTTCCCTCTACTTCATCCACACTCCTGACAGTAGGAAGAGAAAGATATCTGAGATCTTTGGCTGTAGCATCAACACCCTTCCATCTACCTATCTAGGTATGCCTCTCTTTCATGGTAAAATTCCTCATAAATTTTGGAATAATCTTATCAGCAAATTTCACAACAAGTTGGCTGCATGGAAGGGTGCAGTTCTTTCACAAGCTAGTAAATGCATCCTTATCAACAACATTTTACAAAATCTACCTATCTTTATCATGTCCCTCTTCAAACTCCCTAAGGAAGTTATTGAAAAAATTGAAAGGATTCAGAAATGCTTTCTCTGGAGTGGGGTTGAAGAACATGATAGATATAACCTTATTGCTTGGAACAAATTCTATCAACCTAAGAATCATAGGGAATTTCCATACAAAAAATTCAATGGATGAACAAATCCTTGATTGTTGAAATGGGATGGATATTGCTAAATGAAGATTTACCTTAGAGTAGATTGGTTAGATCCAAATACTCAAATAATGATAGTGGGCATGAATGGATACAAATGGAGGACTTGCCTAATGAATCTTAGTTTTGGAATGCCATTATAGAATCCAGACACTTAATCATAAGTGGCATCAAATGGAATCTAGGAAATGGTGACAATGTTTCCTTCTAGTTGGACAAGTGGTTGTTTAACTCTCCAATAAAAAACAATGCAAACTAGATGCAACTTGAAATCCCTTGCACGAAAATGATTGGGAATAAAGTTAAGAATTACATCCAAAATAATGATGGTGGTAGAAGTTTGATACAAATCCCTACTCTGGATCATCACCTCCTAGACCCTACTAAACTTCTTCAGAATTCTCTAAATTCTTTTCATTTTACAATGATGAATCTAACAAGCTAGTTTGGGAGGATTATTTTGATGGTTCTTATTATGTTAAGAGTTGCTACATGATTTTATCTAATGCTGAGGTTAACCCCTCTACCATTGAGTGGAGAAAAGTGTGGTTCAAAGATATGACCCCCAAAATCAATCTTTTCCTTTGGATTTGCATTCAAAATAAAATGCTTACTACTGACAATTGGAGAAAAAGAGGTCAACACATTCCTAACAAATGTAACCTTTGCAAGCAAATGGAAGAAACTACTAATCATATCTTTCTCCATTGCAACTATGCTAAGGAATTTTGGAACTCCTTTTTTAGGTTGATGGAAGTTAAATGGGTCTTTCCTGATACCATCCTCTCAACTTGGCAATAATGGCTCCCTCCTTTCAGGCACATGATAGTCAAAATAATTTGGATGTTGTCTTTTCCCCACATCATTTGGCTCATCTGGAAAGATAGAAACTAAAGAATTTTCAACAACAAAACACCTTCTATTAGCAGGGTCTTCAACCAACTTATGGAAGGGATTAAATTTGATCTATCTAGGTTCAGACCTAAGAAGAACTTCAATCAAAATGAACAAGATGGTAAGCTACTTAAGAAATGGAATTTTTCGATTATTGTATTCCTAGTGCACCTCCCAAAATTGATAGATCCTTGATATCTTAGATTCCTCCTATTAATTCCCATAAGCTAAAATTTGATGGAGCTAGCAAAGGTTACCTTGGGAGATCAAGGATGGGGGTGGTTGTTGTATGAGTGATTAAGGGAAAATGTTAGCTTCTTATGCAGGTCCCATGGGACATCACACAAATCATTATTCCAAAGCCCTTGCAGCGTTGTGGGGAATCCTAATTGCACACTCCCTTAATATCTAGAATATCATTATTGAAGGATATTCATTGAATATCATCAATTTCCTCAAAGGGAATACTCAAGCCAGTTGTTTTATTAAAAAAATCATTGATGAGGCAATTCGGATTGTTAAAAATTTTCTCAATCATACCCTTGTTCATACTTACAGGAAGGAAATTATTTAGTGGACTCTCTTGCCAACATTGGAGTTAGTGCTAATGATTTTAAAATTTGGGACAACTCCTCCCTTTTACCTAATCATGTACAACTCATCATTAAAAAGGAGAGTTGTCATTCATAACTTGGTGAATGTTGGAGAAAATCAAGGTAATCTTTTTTCTTTGGGATTTTTTAATTTTTCATTTGGTTCTTCTCTACCACCTTTTCTCGCATTGTCAAGGTTTGGTCCAACATGGGGGAGACATCTGCAAAGTGGAGCCCATTGATTGTAGCCATTGGAGGAAGATCCGAGGGTTGGGAGATTCTAAAGAAGGGTGGGTTCAACCACTTTATGAATGCGGTGAAGGGTTACGACTACCATATGTCTCAAAGCAATTTATCCAGACCTGGAATGGATGCAAGATCTGTTATAGAAACAGGGAGTTCCAAATCACTGAGGAAACCATATCAGCTATTACTGGACTACATCCAAAGGGTATGCATTTTTTTAAGAACAATTATGTCATAGAGGAGGAGGTAAAATTTCTTGAGGGGGAGGAAGAGATGATTAAATCCAAAATTGGATCCTTCAGAGATTCTTTTCCCAAGTCGTATGACAATGTGATTTTTATCATCATGAAATATATTACTCTTGATGGGAGATTCAAAGTTACTCCATTTTTTCATCTGGTGTTTTTGAATCATTTTAGAAGGGACATTATGGTCAATTTTCCTTTCTACCTCCTTCAATCCCTCAACCATTCTATCAACTTGGTCCTCCAAGGGAAACACATTATACCCTCTCATCATGCCCTCATCCTTCTGCTTTACAAGAACTTTGACCTCCTCATTGTCAACACCCGCTTGTTCCTCCTCTTCACTCACCTTCTCCCCCACCTCCTTATTTCTCCAAATTCCATTATGTTGCCTCTCTTCCCCTCCTTGGGTCATTTCCTTAGGAGTAAAAGGACTAAACCTAACCATGTTTCTCTCGAATGCCCATTGTTATGATTCTCGAAGATGTGGACACCGCTGCCGCCTTCTATCCATGGGTGAAAAAGAAGACCTTACTAGTACTAAAACCAAAGGATTCAGGGCCAAGATTGACTTGCACTTTGATATGATCACCTGGATTAGGAAGGAATGCAATATTCTGAAAGATAATGTCAGGGGTTACAAACTTGTTGTGGAAAGTGGGAGAAAAGATGAGCATTTGATGGATGAAATGGAAAAGATAATTAAAGCTATTGAAGAAGAACAAGAAAAAAATAGAAACAGGCAATGTGATATTCTCTCGATCCATAAGGGAAATTTTGACATCTTATCAAGCTTCATCTCCATTCTTGAGACTACTAAAGGCAAGGAAAAGGCTAAGGATGGTACCACTATAAAATATATCAAGGATAATCTGGGAAACCTCAAGAAGAACTTGACCAAGACAACCAAGGAGTGGTTGGACATGATCTAGGACTATTTGTTTTTCTCCTTGTTTTGTATTTTTCCTATTTTTTGTTGTATTGTTGTAGTTTTGTGTTGGTTCTGTTGAGGTTTGGTTATTCTGTTGTTGTGGTTTGACAACACCCCTATTTTTTATCTTTCTTCATGGTGTTCTTGGCTCTTTTTTATGGTATTTTCTTGAAATTTGGGCATTGGCCTTTTGTAACCTGGGTAGGATCCCAATCAAAAACCTTGGATCATAAATTAAAAAAATTTAAAAATATGATGAAAATCCATTAAGTACAATTTACAATGGAGAATTACTGTAGACACTAAATCACACACTTTGGGTACATTTTTAGGTCCTAATAACATACCACTATTCATATGATTCCTAAGCGAGAAAACTAGTAATTGACATTTATCTTTGGCCTCTTTCTTTGTGGTCTTGCACACCCCACTGCCCAATTTGAATTTCACTACTTTATATTTCTTGGCTCACGAACACCAACGCCCAACCAAGATGCTAACACCAAGGTGCCCTCATCCCTCTAGGTTCCCACGACCTCTTTGTAGATTACTCACCCGTTTTCGGTCTATTTTATCTTTTGGGCATATTTTTTTCTTAGTGGTCATATTTTTAGATGTTAATTATGAAATTAAAACAAGGGAATCATATAAATACAAAGCTATGCGACCATAATAAAATACCAAGCACTAAGCATCTACTACTATTACCTAAGGTTTCATCCAAAGGAATTTCAAGAGCATCAAAGCATCCATCTAGCTTCATTCAAGGGACAAGGGACTACATTCTTTGCATATAATTATAGGAGGAGAATTTCATTTTGAAATCCACACATCTATTTATATTGTTACATCTAGCTACATTCTCGCTATCAAGTGCATCTTATACAAGAGCCACCTAGGGCACGATTCTACACACATGCACATAGAACTACATGGAGTCTAAGATGTAGTGCGGTGCCAGGTTGTAAGTTCATTCAATCGAGTGACCACTGGGGTCAATATGAATCCCCATTTTCATCATTTTATTTTTAGGATTTTATGTGTTTTGGGGTTTCGCAAGTGCTCTTTCCCTTTGCAGGTTACAGGATAATTCCATGGACATGGTGCGACACATAGGAGATCAACAACAAAGGTTAGTGAACATCTTGAAACACAAAAAAATCAATTTATGAGGTTTTTCATAGTCACGTATGCCCAGAAGTAGTCTACAGTGCCCAATCACCCCTGACCTAATCCAAGTGCCCCATTTTAGGAAGATCTAGCTATCACACAATTATTTGGGTTTGTTTGTGACATTTTCCTCCTTCTATTCATCAGTTCTCCAGTCCATCACAACCCATGATCAATTTTGAAATTAACTAAGTATTTTATTCCCTCTCTTGCACCTAAGGTTTCAATTTTATCTATCTTATTACTTAGTTCATATATGTACTTTAGCGCTTCATCTATTGCATGTGACTCTACAATTAGGGTTTTACAAATTCCAATATTTGTTAAATCAATTAGAAAGTATAGAGAGAGAGATAGAGATAGAGTGGAGAGAGAAGAGATCAAGAATACAAAAATATGAAGAAGCTCCGAGTTACTTTGTAGAGATGCATTCTAGTTAACTCCTAATTTTTGACCACTTGTTGAACTTGACAAAGCCTCCTAGTGCACTCAATCTTTCATAAAACTCCTCATTGGGAACTCCTCTAAATGATCAAATTTTGTATCCCAATCGGGTACCCTAAGAGTAGTGAGAATCCCATGATCATTATACCACTAAATCCAAGAGAAAATCCTTTTTCTACTTGAACCAACCATCCAATATTTGAAACACTACCATGTCTCTCTAATCATTATTGTATTTGATGAACTTTGGTGTGCATAAGTAGACAAATTTCTCACACGAGGTGATCTTGTCACTAAATGAACATGGTTTCTTGTGATACATAATGAATTACATGATCAAATCATATGATCTAAGATGGGTGAAGGAGAGATACTAAATTAAGAATGCTTCCAACTTTCGATCAACCCATCTAATGAGATGAGAAACACTTTAAGACAAAATTTAGGGAACCTAGAGGGCTTCCTTTCTACTCAAGCCACACTTTCCTCCAAATGAGAGGCTCATCATCTTTCTTTCTTAACTAACATCCTAACACTTATTATTTTTAGTAAGCCTTTTTATGAGAAATCAATTTTAGTTTTCAGTTGCTTGATTTGGTGATTTTGAGTTTCCCTGATGTTCAAAGGGCAATGAAAACTCTAAGAATGAACTATTTAGAACTTAATATTTATAGCAATGAGGCTTAAGAAGGCTTAATATTTTTGAAGTGGGTAATCCCAATGTCGGAATGTAATGAATTTAGTCTCAAAAGTTTCTATTTTGTAATGTGAGGTTTTGCTCCAAATTTCAAAGGATTTTAATTGCTAAGTTTTGTAGATCTGAGAAAACATATTTATAGGATGAATTTTTGAAATGGCTGTATAAAATGATATAGAGAATCAATTGAGGCATGTAAATACTCTTCTTAAAGGTGTTTTTGCAACGAAGCTATAGTTAAAATCTCATTGTAAATGGACATGGGGTTTGAGAGATATGAACAAAAAGAGGTTTTTGCAATGGCGGAGAGTAAATAACACAAATGATCTCAAAAATGGTTTTCCCTTTCAAAATTGTTTTCCCTCCCATTTGCACACCTTAACTCAACTTAGACTCAAATTGGCTAACTTGGGTCTGGTGGAGGTTGGAGGTGTGGTTTCCCCCTTTAAAATAGGGTAAAAATGGAAAATGGTACATCACCCCCTATAAAATGTTCCATGGGTTCTTGCTTTATGAGGATGGGGCCAAATTTCATGAAAATAGTGAGTTGTTGACATTTTTCTAACATCCCAATTTTATATTTTAAGTAATGAAAATTTTCCTCCACATGGGGAGAAAACTTTTATGTCCCCATGTTCCCTTATCTATTGAGAAAAATGAAAAAATGGACATCAATGCTCCAAAAGGCTATCATGGGTCAAGTTATCATGAAAAAGTGGTCAAAAGTGAGTTACTGTGAGTTTATAACATGTTTCTAACCACTTAAGTGACGAAACATAAAACTCAATGGGGGAGAACACTTTGATGTCCCCCATGTCCCCTTGCACCAAGGGAAAAGGGACATTATGCCTCCAAAACCCCACCCAATATTCTTGGAATGATGATGTCATCAAATGTAACATGAAAATAGACTAAGGAGTGGATTTTGAGGACCGGGAGAAATACATGGAGTTAAGAGGAAAAACTTATATTATTTTGACTCCATATGACCCATTGAGTCCATTTACACCACTTTCAAGACATGATTCATCTTTTATTTGTACTTTTCAGTCCACTTTTCACTTTTTCCTATGTGCATGCGCTTGATAAGCTAAGTTGCTACTTGATTCTAGAATGATTATGATAAAATCCAAAACAAGGACCATGATTTGGGTCCAATTTACTCCATTTTTACCTTTGGTTAGGATTTTAAATCTTCTGGTGTGTCTCAAACACTTAAATAAATTTCCACCTCGTAGAAATACTTTTTGTTACTTTGATGGACAAGTTTCCATCTTAAAACTCCTTAATTATATCTTGATTATTACACCATGAATTAGGCTCTGTTATCTTTCCAATTCCTAGGATATGAGCTCTCAACACTTCATGAGGATTAAGAAAACCTTTGAACAAGTTGACTAGCTCCTTTGAAATGAGTTTTTCCATTGCCTTACCTAAAATGGCACGGTTTTTCTTAACTTTATCGACCTCTAATTTATCCCTATAATTTATTTAAAATACCTTAAATCACTTTATTGATCTCCCACAAATATCTTGGGTTGTCGAATCTTCCTTGTAATCTTCTTAGGAATGTCTTCGTGTGACAAAAAGACTAAAAATAGCCCTTTTGAAGCCTCCGGGAGCATTATTCTTTCATAGATCTCAATAACTTCAAGAATCAAGATAGGTACACTTCTCTACACATGAAACACATTTTAAAATCATGTTAGCATGTTCCTCTTAACCAGAATGAGGGTGACACATGTAGACACTAGTTTTCATTATCCACCTACTTCCCTCTATACACACATTATTTAATCTAAAACCTATCATTATGTAATTATTCTAAGTCACCTCTCCTCATCTCATGAAATCAATTTCTATGCCCTCATAAATTACTATTTACCCATCCCAAATTACCTTCAACCCCTTTAAAACCACTTAACCATTTATAAATCATCTCTAACCCATTTTACCCCAACTTCCTAACCTCCCCAACTCATGTAACCTCTTTACAACCATTTTTCCTCACCAATTTACCCAAAATTCCTATTTAGGAAGTGGTTTTAACCACTTCTAAACATTTTCCCAAAAATTCCTGAATTGTCAGCAATTTTAATGAATCACTACCAATTATAAATAACATCCTTCACTCTTCTCTTAGGGATCTTCAAAATTATTTTGCACACTCTTGCACTTTGTTTTTCAGTCTAGCAATAAATATTTGTCACTCCAGGAGATCAACAAAGTCATGTATCAACTTCAAAATTTCACAAAACTTCATTTTTGAGAATATTTTCATCAATCCTCTTCTGGGAAGTTCAACTATCTCTGCTTATAAATTCCAATCAACTTTATGTAGCACCTACATAAGTTATTCAAGAGATGATAGTTCTAAGCTAGTCACATCCTATTAAGATCATCTCGACCTCCCAATTGTTCAAAAACCTTCTTTTGGGAACAATACAACATCCTTCATGAGCTTACATTGTGTGCAATTCAATTTTCCTCCAACATTAAAGACATCAAGGATCAGATTGAGTTCCTCCACGAGATTGAACAAGAAATAAAAAAATTCTTGTACGACTATTTCAAATCTACCTAGATCGCATCCACTCTCTCTCCGGGCCACATTTGAATCTGCACAAGACTTATCATTTGACCATGAGTTCTAAAGATTCTTATTTATCATTCATCTTTATCATTTACATATCTTTATCATTATTTTCAATCTACTTAATTGTATCAAAATGAGATGAAATCCTCCAAGGAAGTATCTTTGGATTCCTGGAATTGGCTTTTTTGAGCATCTCATTTATCCATCTATCTAATATTTTCTTGTCTAGTTATCTTTGATCTAAAGGTTTCTTCATTGGTGTAATAATAAGTAGCTTTATCCAACAACATCGGCATTCATTGTCGTGGGTACCAGTAAACCCTAAACCCAGCGTCATCCAAGATCAGTTTTTTTTTTTTTTGTTATTTCATTTTATTAAGTTAAAGTTGGAAAGAAAAAACTCTCTAGTATATCTAGTAATTCCTTATGGGACATCATCCACTTTATTTTCATTTCAAATTAATTAATTTTCACTTTTAGGTTGTCTTCTTTAAAATCACTAATGATGGTCAAATCACCAGTAATTTTGGTGAATCGCTAGTGATTCCTATAAATTGTCGACAATCTCTGTAGATTGTTTTTGATTTCTTAGTCAATTAGCCTCTAACATTTATTTCTCTTTTTGTTCTTTGTTTCCATCTAACCCTTGTAGGTTCCTATCTTGGGAGCTTTTGTTTTCTGCGTTGCATATGTGCTTGAAAAAAATTGAAAAAATCAAAATCCTAAAATTTTAAAAAGGAATTGTTAATGGATATGTCGTTTCCTTTATTTTTCTTTCCAAGTGTTGCATTTTTCGTTACACTCATCAAAATCATATTTATTTTGGTATTAAAAATAACCTCTCATTTTTTTTGATTACATAGTCTAAGTAGGAGGTGAGCATACTACATTTACTTAATCTCCCACACACACAACCAAATCACTTTAAACACAACTTGCATCAAAACATTCCTACCTAGGTGGACCCACTTGGATTTCATCACCAAGGAGATTAGATGACTCGAGTGTCCTAGATGAGTATAAAAATTTGGTGGGTAGTATATTGGCTAAGCTGACTAACTCACTTATCATTGTGGTACCATGAAGTGAGAGGTAGGCCCTAATACCAAGCCTAAATCGACACCAACAAATATTTCGGCCTCACATACCTTATATTATATTGAGGAATGTTTCCTTCAACATCACCTAAAATTATCCTTAGAAAACCATTTCTTATGACCCCATCAACCATTTTTCACATTTCAGTTTTCTTTTAAATAATAAATATAATCAAAAAAATCTTCTGCATGATTTTTCTGTTGTTTGCAATTCACAATCTAGATTCATTTTTTGAGGTGATTGTTTGTTTTCATGTTTCTTACTAGACAACAATGCCATCTCCAAAACTCTAATAACATGGCAAAAAATCTTCATAAATCTATAGAAGACATCCAAACCCGCATTGATAACACTTTGTGTTTAATTTATCAACATTGAGAATCTCTATCACCTTGACCACATGATCAAGAACCTCCACATTCTCCCAGAATCAATATGAATCATCAAAAATACCTTATCCACCCATTCCATGTTTCTTCGATAGCGGGGACCCGGTCTTCTTTGATATATTAGACTCAAACTTCATTTCCCTCAATGCATATCTTGATTCCCGGGGTGTTCACCTCCAACCATTCACACCTAGACCACAACCCCTATATCCAACACCTCGTGTAGATTTTCTCGACTTTATGATCCTAACCATGAGCCAATCATCCAAAAAATACATCCTTATCCCACTAGTAGTCAATCAGAAACATCTAGCATCATTTCTTCAACTCCTATAATCACCTTTGACCTTAATGTGGTCTCCTCATAGGATACAAATAACCAACCATCCACGTATTTAGCAGACTTCTCATCTAGATCTACATCATCCTAGAATAATACCAATGTATCCTCATCCACATCAACCCTGTTAGTCTCTTATACCATCCAAACTTCTCCTGTGAGTTCAAGTATCCATCCCATCAAGCATATCTCAACCTACCCCATCCCAACAACCCACATCAATTGTCCAAAATATATTTATGTCTATACCAATATTGATACCACCCATTAACACAAGTTATATTTCTACTATTCATCCCTCCTCACAATAATCATCTACCATCCCTACTTCCTCTCAATCTATCCCATAACAATCTCAACCTTTCATTCATTCTTCCATTCCTTTCTAGCACATACCTCAACTATCCTAGACTCTAATTCGTAACATACCACAAAAATCTAAACCGTGCATGCACACATCCACCCCTTTTCAACACATACCTCAACCATCATAGGCTTTAGTATCACAACATACCTATAACATTCTCTAGGTACACCTCTTTAACAAAATATCCACAATCATATAATCAATCGTATCAATTCTTATATAGTCAACCTGGTTCATACTCATCTAATATGCAACAAAAACCAAAAGCCAAACCTCTGCAGGATTTGATGAACAAAATATCTAGCCTTGAAGCCACTTTTATGGGTCATAAAAACACATTATTTTATGAAAAATATGCAACAAACCCATTCACCCATCCATGTCATACAAATCCTATCCTCCTCACTAGTAAATTCCTAAGTTCCTTAAATTCTATAGTAAATAAGAACCTCAACAACACATCTGGACCTCCGACATGCTGTTACCTCGTAGCGGATGATCAGGACCTTATGTTGAGGACATTTCCCATGTCCTTAGTTGGCCCTACCTTAGATTGGTATAACAACATCCCACAATATTCACTTTTCTCATTCACATAGCTTGTTCATTTGTTCCTAGAACATTTCTCAATCAATATCTCATGTAAAATTACTATCACCGACCTACACACAATCAAACAATACAAAGATGAATCCATTGCTGACTTTGTCACCCATTGGAGGGGTATTATCAATTAGCTGTCATTTTCCCTCCCACAAACTGAACTAATAAAGTTATTCTCTCACTTGTGTTCTAAATACATTTCATCCATGTTACAAATCCAATATTTCCAAACATTCTATGAATCCTTCACAATGGCTTACAAACTTGAGCTTCGTGCTCTTGAAGACGGTAGAGTTAAACTTAGGTAAAAGAAGTTGAAACTCAATTTTTCATCCAAATCATATTCTAGCCAATACAAATCCAAGTCATCATCCAACACATTCATCGTTAAGACCACTCCCAAAGAACGCTCAACCACCGAATGCTCTCATCCTCAACACACTTACACATCTATAGGATTATCTTATAGTGCCATCTTTGATAAACTCATGGCTGCCAACATGATCACTCTTCCTCCTATCTACCCCATCGATACATCCATATCAAATCCATCTTGGTACAAAGATAATGATTATTGCAAATACCATAGGGTCAAAGGTCACGACATCAAAAGGTGTCATTCATTATGAAACATCCTTCAAGATCTAATTGACAAAGGTGATTTACAATTAGATAATCCAAATGTACCTCAAAATCAAAATTTGGATGTCTTTAAACAACCCTTCCTAAATCACTCTCCATCCACCAACCAATCACATTCAGATCCATCATATTATAAACACATTCAAATAGCAAGCACATGTAACATCTGAGACTCCTATCACAGATTCCACATCCGAGCCATCCACCGGTAGCTTTTTCATAGAAAAACAAACATCAAACAAGTCACACCTTCAAATGTTACCAATAATAAGAAATCACCTTTATCTAAATCCACTTCATCCTCATCTAACCCATCTATAAGCTCTTCAAAACTCCACAAAAGAAACATATCTTACAAATTGTGAAAATCTCATATATGACGACCACATTGCTCAATATTACACACGTAACCTCCAGATTTCCATCAAATGGCCACGCACCCATTCATCCAAAAAGGAATCCATCATAACCCATGACCATCCAACTCCTTCAACAAAAACACCAAAACACTTTCCTTCCATCCTAGGGCCACATCCCTCATCCAAATTACCAATCACTATCACACAATCAAAAACCATCCCTCAACACATACCCAAACAAACTACACGCCAAAGGTAGTTCCTTCAAAACATGTCAAACAAAAAGAATCATCAATTCCTTCGACACCTAACTCAAAAGTACATTATATATCGTTCCTTGAAAGCATTATCAATAATCAATCATAACATTACCACCCCTTAAAACATCTAGCTCTCAAGGGTGGAAGCCTTCCATGTATAATTTTTAAGCCTTTTGTGATTATCATTGCACGTAAGGACATCATACAAAAGATTATAAATCCCTTCATGCCACTATCAAAATCCTTACAAGTAAGGGTCTCCTACCCATAGATCTATAAATATAAAAACATCCCATAGAACATCCAAGACCACTACATCTAACTCATCATCTACACCTACAACCACTGAAAGTGAGGAATCTTGGAAGAAATCTCCTCCTCAAAATCGATGCGGTATGTATCACTACTAGAACACGTACTCATGAACCTAACACCTCCGATCAAAACAAATCCAAAGTCTCCATTCCACTCACCTCGAATCATCAACTTCAACACCCTACTACGGATAATTTTCCCATCCTTGTCTCTCCTCATAAACAATCCACCACCTCAATATAAAATATCAGTATCAAACAACTCCACCAAGCTCCAGTCAAGATTTCCTTTTATGATCTCATAGAATCCTCACCTTCACATTGACAAGCCATGATCGAAACACTCCAATCCATATCGGTACCCTCATATGATCCACAACCTTTCATAAATATATTTTTACACTCAAATATCCACCTGCAATATCCTTTGATAGTTTAGAAATACCATCAATATAATGAGAGGACCGTGACCTCCCACTATTCATCACCACCTAAATTAACGACATACTCATTAAGAGTGATATGCTCAATAATGGTGATAGTATCAACATTATATCATCACATTCCTTCAATAAAATTCAAATACCTAACACCATCATCACCCAAACACCAGTTGTGCTTTGAGCCTTCAACAACACTATCGCTACCACATTGGGTACATTCTATTGGACCATGATTTCCATTAGACCAAAACCCATAGGTTTTAGTCTCTACTACAATCACCAGAGTTAGGATCTATGAGAGGTAGTTAGTCCATGTCACAAAACTCATGGGAGCACTGGACACACATGCTAACAATCTCCCTCTTAGCGTTACCCGAGCGAGTTTCGAACTCAAGACCTGTCATTCTCGCTACCATTTGTTGGACCATGATTTTCGTTAGACCAAAACCCATAGGTTTTAGTCTCTGCTAAAATCATCAAAGTTAGCATCTACGAGAGGTGGTTAGTCCATGTCACGAAACTCATGGGGAGTGCTGGACACACATGCCAACACAGTCATCTTACCACTCAAAGTTGGCATTAAAAATATCCTTGAACTTTTCTATCTAGTAGAAGGAGAGTTCCAATATAACATGTTATTAGGCCAACCTTGGATACACGCTTATGCTTTATATCCCATCTACACTCCACTGATGTATCAAATATGAACACAAAGGTAAGACCATTACAATTCCCATATACTTTAACCCCTTCAAATCTTGTCACATGACATACCACCCCAATAATGTACTCATTCCTAAAACAAACATGGTTTCATCTAATGAATCCTCTATTAGTACATCCATTAAATCATCAAAAATACCATATGACACCTCTTTCAATGATGTTATGCAACACCTTTCACTGAGGGAGTATCGTCTCCTTACACTCAATTCACTTCCTAATCTAAAGACATATGGAGAACTTGAAAAAAATCCCATGTATGAATCTAATGTCGGAGATGTCATCTCCTACACCCATCACATCTAAAAACAAATCTTATCTATGGAGGGATCGACCAACCTTCTACACATCATGCCAAACCTTTTATATCATATTTTAAAGTATTGTATAATCAAGTCTTCACATAGATGTATCTCCATCACTTTGTTCCTAGAAAGGCTTTGGATTCAGACGTTATGAATAGGGTGTCTATGATTTAATCATCAAACATTCCCTCAAACCACATGAAAAATATGGGCTAGGTTATGAGAAAATAGCTTCTGAATCCTCCACATGTATCACATTTGAATCCATCATAGAATTCTAACCATCTTCCTCAGGTACACAAAACAATCCCATGGATATTGATGAAACCATTTCCATTACACATAAAAAAATTAGTCAATACTATTACACTAGGACCATTGACTTATCAAACAAATCACAATACTAATACATTTCCTCTCATCTTGCCTAAAATGATATAAGAAGATTCACCCACCATCGAAATCCTTGAATGTCAAGATGATCAAGTTGTCCTCTCTCACATGGGAGTAGAGGATCATTTCCTTTATAAAACCTTACCACCTAACACGTCGATGCTTCTCAATGAAACCACTATCCATATTAATATAGGAAATTCACAAGAACCTCACATACTTAAAGTTGTTCAATCTTTAGATCCGCAAGAGTTAAGCAAATTCACTGCCTTCCTATCCAAATATAATAAAGACTTTTCTTGGTCATATATTTATATGCAGTATCAACCCCAACATCATCGTCTATAATATTGTAATTTATCCTAATACAAAACCCTTCAAACAAAAATTATGTAGGATGTACCCCTACATAGCTCTTCTTATCAAAGAAGAGTTATAACGTATGTTATCTGCCAATTTTATCATACCCATTGAATACCCAAAATGGGTCTATAATATCATGCTCATAACTAAGGCATTAAGAAAATTACGCATCTACACTAACTTCCTAGATCTCAATCTCGCTTGTCCTAAAGACAACTTCCTCTTCAAAACATGGACCAGCTTATCGATCTAAGAGTCGATCACGAGATGCTCTCTCTTATGGATGGATTCTCCGGTTATAATCAAATTCTCATCGCCACCGATAATCAACATAAAATGTCCTTCATCACTCCTTAGGGTAATTTTTTTTCGTGTTATTCCTTCGGACTCAAAAATGTGTAGACCACCTATCAATGTGCCATGACATATATTTTCCACAAGCTTATCCAAAAACTATAGAAGATTACGTTGATGATCTCTTAGGGAAATCAAAAGAACACATGGATCATCTCACAATAATTGATGCAATCTTCACCTATCTTATTAAATAATTTCTCCATTTTAACCTCCTAAATATGTGTTTGGTGTCCTCACTGGTAAAATTTTAGGGTTCATTGTGTCTATCTGTAGCATTGAAGTAGACACCACTAATATCAATGATATTGTCGAAATGCCCCCTACATCAAATATAAAATAGATTTACACCCTTCAAGGTAATATTTAGTCCATCAGTCGCTTTATCTCACAACTTTAGATAGATCATTGCTAGGCCTTTCACCATCTCCTTTGAAAAGATGTAAACTTTAAATGGGACAAAAATTGTCAAAAATCCTTTGATGAACTCAAACAATACCTTCTATCACCACCTATGCTCACACCTCCACGTGAGGGGGATTTATACCTTTAAATATCCACTACAAATCATGTATTGGGTTTCATGCTCGCTCATCAAGACGAGTAGGGTCATGAGCATACCATTTACTACATAAGCCACACCATTCATGAATATGAAACTCATTATACCAAAGCCAAAAGGTTATGTTGTGCCTTATACTCCGCAACTTCCAAACTACGTCATTATCTACTCAATCATAAGACTTATGTCGTTACCATTTTCAATCCACTTAAAACCATACATTCTAAACAGTATCACAGTGATCACATTACTCGGTTTCTTATGCTCATGAATGAGTTTGATCTTGAATTTGTAGTTCCCACTTCTCTTATACATTGTTGAGATAGATTTTCTTCCTACATATTATAGTTTACGTAATATAACTCTTTGTAAACATTGTATCGGCACAGGGTTCCTAGATGTGTTGTTACATAGAATATGTCCCTTTGTGATATTGAGTTGGCACAGGATGTTAACCTTATGATTAGACTAGATTGGATACGACATGAAATGTTAATATAATATACATGATTAATGTTGTTAGATTATGATTTGCATATATTTTAATTTAGTTTGCAAACATGAATTAGATTGGTAGTTGTTATGTTATGGAAACTTATTGACAAAAGTTAATTGCTAGAATTTGGTATGTGTGCATATTTTATTTGCTTGAGTGATGAATAATGACTAACTAGTAGATGAATAATTGATGTAAGTAAGTTAATTTTCGTGTTCTATTAAAAATGTATAATCATGAAAATTCTAGTGAACTTAATTGTTGTTGATAATTTGATTGTGTGTGTGTGTGTGTGTGTGTGTGTGTGTGTGTGTGTGTGTGTGTGTGTGTGTGTGTGTGTGTGTGTGTGTGTGTGTGTGTGTTATTCCATGGTTAGAACTTACTTTCATATATCATTTCGGGCAGGTATGATGTGTTTGTTGAGTGTACAAATGACAAATAGGTGTTTGGGAGATCTAGTAGCAAAATAAACAAAAATAAATAAAAACAAACAAAAGATGATGAAGGGGGACTAACTCACACAGGGATCATTGGCCAACAATGGGTCACTCGAGCTCGAGAATTTGGTTGGGGGATGTAATTGTGCAAAGTGACCTTAGTTTTGTAATGTTGTCTTTTATTCCTTGATTTAAGTTTAATTTTTCCTTTGTTTTAACCTTTAGATTGATTAGTTTCTTATGTTTGATAATTTGATTTAATTATCTTGTGAGTTGAATTGTTAAATTGAACCCCTTTCTATTTTGGGATTTTAGGACCCTATTTTTTTGATTTAAAAGTTTTTCATTTATGGAAAACTCGAATTTGGCCTTTGAAGGCAATTTTGGAAGGTGTGTGGGATAAGTAAAACTTGTCCCACACTCCAAAAATTATCCATACACCTACCCATAGGGTAGGTGTACCTTTTTATGGCACTTTGGTCACTTAAAGGCTCTTTTGTACATCATTTATGACTTGTGATCTTTCTCTCTTTTCAAGATGAGATGTAAGTATCTTTTGAATTTTGACTTTTGGGATTTGGGATTATTTATGATGATTTGATGAAGTGACTTTTGGGGTTTCTTGAAAATCAAGGTTTGTGAATGTGCACCATTTATTTATTTTTCATTTTATTTATGTATTTTTGTGTGAGGACTTTAAGATGTAGGTTGAGTGTAAGTCAAGTCATGATAAAAGTGAAGTGATGGTTTTGTAAGAATACCCATGTGATGTGTAAGAGCTTTCATGTCATGCTTGGGGATTGAGGTTATTTTGGGGATGGAGCATGCCACATGACATGATCCTATGAGATCCTCTACCTTGAGTTATTTCTATAAATTGGTGTCATTTACTTTGTTTTGGGGGAGTTAACTTAGTCTTAGGGAGGCACTTTGTTGCTTTTGGATTGTATGGAAGGCTTATGGGATTGTTGGAGTGCTTGGGAATGCTTGCTTCAAGATCATTTTGGGACAAGTGATTATTAGGTATGCCTAACCCATTTGATTTCTCTATTTGTAATGTAATTTCTACTCCTTGAACTAATTTTGGCATCGTGATTTTTATTGCCCACTTGGGTACGTGCTAGTTTGTGTTTGTGCAAAGATCCAAATAATAAAATGGTTGGGATTTCTAGAGATTAATGGATTAGGGTAGTATACATAATAGAGAATTTAGGTAGAGTACTTTTATTTTATTTTATATTATATCAAAGTCCATACATTTAGATAATATGAAGCTTTTGTGGCTTAGGTAAGTTGTAGGATACTTAGGTAAGGTTTAGATTAGTCTAGATTAAATTTTCTTTTATTTTATATTATTAGGTTAGATCTTTTATATATACACTTTTAGAACCATATGATATTATAATTCATATTTGGATTTTAATGTATGTATTATAAGATCTTTGTGTGTGTGTGTGTGTGTGTGTGTGTGTGTGTGTGTGTGTGTGTGTGTGTGTGTGTGTGTGTGTGTGTGTGTGTGTGTGTGTGTGTGTGT
Organism: Taxus wallichiana var. yunnanensis; assembly: GCA_018340775.1. Classification (NCBI taxonomy): domain Eukaryota; kingdom Viridiplantae; phylum Streptophyta; class Pinopsida; order Cupressales; family Taxaceae; genus Taxus; species Taxus wallichiana. Next base: position 452,131,057 of record CM031237.1, on the reverse strand, counting down.
GTGTGTGTAATATAATGAAAAGTATATATTATAATGTAGACTATAAAATATATATTTAATATATATATATATATATATATATATATATATATATATATTGCTTATATAATAAAATATGTATTTTATAATATAACATGGTTATATAATTTTGTAATGACATAAGGTTACATATAATATTTTGTATATCTGTATAATATAATAACTTTATAAAATTTATATGGGATGTTATAAGGTTGTGATAATCAAAAGGGGTTATTATGAAAATGTTATAATGTTATTATAAAGAAATATTTCTATAGAAATATAACGATTATAACATATACAATGCCACTTTATACGTAATGGTATTATTATATTTAGTATGATGTCATTATTATATAGGTAACATTAATATGGTTATTATTGTAATATTTGTACACTTATAGTATTGTATCGTACATATTACTATTATTAATATGATATAAGGTTGTTAGAATTGTGGTCTTGCTTATAATATAACGTTGTTATAATGTTATGATGTATATGATTATATTGGTTATAATACTTTGAAATATGAATAATGAAACATATGGTATGGTCTCTTCGAGACATCGATAAAATCATAACAATATAGAGAAGATTAGCATGACCTTTGTGCACAAATGACTTATAATATTAATAAATGGCATGAAATTTTTCCTCGCGACCTAGGTGGGAAAGGTCAAGATGACCTTCAAATTAAGGATTAAGTAAATTTATACGCTAGGGTCAAATGTGGTCGAAATTGAACAATAGTTAGTAAAAAAATTAAGCTAATCAAAATTATTTCTCTAGTTAAATTCTAGTAATTCACTAGTGTAAGAATATAATTCAAATATTGTTTTTTATGACTTGTAGTTAGGTCGTCATGGAACCTTCTTGTGACCACTTGTATCCCGCCACAAGGAATTGGTAACTCTTCACAATTAGTGGACTTTTCTAATTTAACTATTTACCTATTGCATGCACAAAGCAACCAACTCACAAGAACAGAAAACTTAGTGGCTTCGCATAATGATGCATAGTAACCAATTAAATAAAGTAAAACTTAAAATTGGTTCCCAATAATCCTTTCTAAACAAAACAAAAAATTATATTCTATAATGTTTTCACCTCTAACTTAGTTTTTTTACGGGTGAAATTTTGGGGTGTCACAAAACATATCCACAAAAATATTTCAAAGGAAAAGCCTTCACCGATCAGCTCACCAAGGCCCTCTCTTATAAAATCAACCACCTCACGAACAATTCCCTGATGAATCCATCAATATCATTATCAATCAAGAATACACCCCTCTCAAAATGACACTCTTCTTTTATGGTTCCAGTACCGTGAAGGGGATGGGTTGGTATCATCCTCATACCTCCTGGGGACTCCCATCCCTTTACCATTTAAACTAAAATTCAAATGTACCTTACAACATGGCCAAATATGAAGCTTTAATCATGGGTCTCCAAACCATTGTCATGTTTGGTGTTTAAATCTTGGACATCTATGAAGACTCACAACTTGTCATCAATCAAATCAAAGGAATTTATCAATGTAAAAATGAAATCCTACAAAAATATAAAGTCATTGTTGAATTCCTCCTAGAAGCATTTGATACTTATACTATCCAAACAATTTTGTGATCATCTAAAAAATTAGCAGAAACTTTGGATTTCCTAGCATCTCGCATCTCCTTATCAACTAATAACTCTATATTTTTCATTTTTATCCACATACTCGATCAACCATACCACAAAAATGAACTCCCTTCTATCAACATCATTGAATAAAATTCAACAGATCTTTAGTACACTCATACATTTAACTATCTATCGAATTAAAAATTCCTCCCGATCTATCTAGAAACACTAAACGATCATTCCTCCAATACACTACTTGATATGTCATCATAGGTAATGTCTTATATAAACATAGATTTGATGGACTCTTACTAAGATGACTTAATTATCATGAGTCTATTAAAGTTATTCAATAATTCCACGATGATATAAGTGGTGGACATTTCAATGGTATAGTTATCACTAGACGTGTCCCTTGAATGGGATATTATTGGCCTACTATCAACCAATATTTTTGTGCATATGTTAATAAATGTGTTAATCTGCTAACAAAAATCAAATCTCACTCATATCCCCAGTCAAGCCTTATAACCTTCTCAAGACCTATGGCCTTTCTCACAATGGGGGTTAGACCTCATTGGCACTATCAACCCTCATTCATCACAACAACATCACTCTATCATCATAACCATTGAATACTTCACTAAATGGGTAGAATCCATTCCCTTGACATCTACTAAATCTAATAAAATCATCGACTTCATCTATCAACATATCATATGTCACTTTGGTATCCCTCATAAACTAGTCACTAATAATGGAAAATCCTTTAAAAATAAATACATTAAGAAACTTTGCGACACATTTAACATAAAACTAAGCTTTTCATCACCATATTATCCATGAGGAAATTTATAAGCTAAAGATTCTAACAAAACACTTGAGGAAATTCTCATAAAAATGTCAAGGTAGGTAGGAATTGGCATCTCCAAATCTTGTTTACTCTCTAGGTTTATTGAACTGGCATCCATACTCCTATATGTGTTATGCCCTTCTCTCTAGTCTATGGCTCTGAGGCATTTTTGCCCCTTAAAGTTAAAATTCCATCACTTCACGTATCCCTTGGATATTTCATCCCTGAATAAGATTATCGATGAGATCGTCTAACACAATTGGAATTAATAGATGAAAAACACTTAACATCTCTTGAACACCATCATGTCTATCAAGAGTGCATCAAATGTATGTATAAAAATATATATAAAATAACATGACTTTAACATAGGTGATCTCTTTCTCAAGGAAAATCAAAATGTCACTACCCTAGAAAGGAGTAAACATGGAAATTTTTCCCCTAATTGGATTGATCTATATGTCATCACTCACAAGTACGGGTCAAGAGCTTATCGTTTATCCTCCTTGACCGTACACCTAAAAATAACCTTTCAATTCCTTGCACTTATGGCCTTTCTATTATTAACACATTAACTGTCATGACAATAGTCACATAAAAGATCTTAATCCATCATCAACCTCTCATTTTTATCACTCTAATGATTTGAACTCTTTATTATACAAACTCAATTGTAGTACTTTATAACTCTTTCAATTACTCCCATGAATTCTCTTACTTTCGATAATCAAAACTCTCCTTCCTACATGTATTTATAGCCTTTTTCATGTCCTCCCATGAACTAGAGGATGGGAAAGGTCATGGAGGAGAAGAGACACGAACAACCTTTCCAATTCTGGGACTATTCATTTCAAATTTTATTTTTTGTTTGAAAGTGACAAGATCGTCACCCAATGTAGACCGGCGGTCACAAGACCGCCACCCTGGCTAGGTGGCGGTTACAAGACCACCACCTTGGTTGGGCAGAATTTTTGTAATTGCTGCTCTACATAGAGCAGTGGTTCTGTTAATATATAGACAAAACCTTTGTTTCTTCATTTTCCTTCTTTTTTGTTGGTTGATCTGATGAAGTAGAGTCATTTTGGATCCCTATGGATCACACCTCCCTTGCTTAGGAGGATTTTGGTCCCAAAAAATATTAGTGGGGGAGTAGATGAGGAAATAATTCCCTCACTTACTCCTTCGAGTACCATTGGGCTTTCCTTGGTGTCTTCCCTTTTATTCCAACCTTCCAAGACTCCTACGGACCTCTTCTAGTCTCTTTGACCTTTTTCTGCAACACTACATCCTCCTCTAATTCACCTTGTGAGTCCAAGAAACAATCCTCAATGGAAGGTAGCAACTATAGTTCTTCATCTTCATCTAGAATGGATGGCTCATATAGGTGTAAGTTCTCACAGTTTACTACTAAGTACATCCTCATAAATGGCAAAAAATCAAGTCAAAAGGCATTTTCTCCAACCTGCTTTAATATGGTGAAGGGTCCATATCGTAGTGGCTTGATGTTTTGTGCTTAACTTTATAGTCTCTCCTTGCTCAAGTAAAGCCAAACTCTATGTCCAACATGAAGCTTATGCTCTCTCCTGTCCCGATCGTGCCTAACCTTGTACTTGGCTTGAGATTTATCTAACTGTTCTTTGACTTTGAGATGGATTTGTCAAATCCTCTGAATCAATTTGTTTGCTCTAGTCACCTTTGTGTCTCATGTCTCCTCCTCATCCTTCTTCCCAAATGCTATGTCTAGTGGATTTGTAGGTAGATATCTCAAGCATGCTTTAAATGGTGACTTCATATGTGTGTACTACCCAGTTATAGGAATGTTGATTGTAGGCTAAGGACTCATCCCAAGTCATTGGGTATTTTCTATTATACCCTCTGATCAACTGTATCAAAGTCATGTTCACCACCTCTGTTTTTCCATCTATTTTTGGATGGAAAGTCATGCTCCTCTATAACCTGGTATCCATCTTGTCCCACAAAGTAGTCCAAAACTTCCCAAGAACCTAGAATCCCTATCAGAAACAATAGACTTTGGCAAGCCAAAATGCACCCATACATTAACAAAGAAAAGATTTGTTGCCTCATGTGCTTTTATTGTCTTTTTACATGCCATAAGAATACACATCTTATTGAATCTATCAACAACAACATAGAGATATTCATGGCCATGTTTAGACATAGGTAATCCTCCTACAAAGTCCATAGAAATGTCCTCCCATGAGACGATTAGGTACTAGAAAAGGCATATAAAAACCCTCCTTCCTATTCTTAGGCTTGCTGGTACATCAAAGTTTACATCCATGTATAAAATTTGATACTTCTTCTTACATATTGGGCCAATACATTTACCTTTGCAAGTGGGATACGGTCTTACCAACACTAAAACTTCCTGCTTTATTTTTGAGGTATGTACTTCCCTCATAAATATAAGTGTTTCTTCTTTAGGCACACAAATCTTCCCCATCCAGAGAGCATATTTTCCTTGAGATAAAAATATTCAATCCCCATCCTCTCAACCCCTTGGGACTCCAACTGCTGAAATTTCACCCCAAAGTCTTTTTCCTAGGCATATGCCTCTTCGTAAGCTTCTTTCGTGAAGGGCTTGATTTGAGAGATAGTGGCCAAGCATGAGAACTTCTCCTGTGTAGGCAGCCTAGATAACATGTCTGCCACCAAGTTTGTACTACCCTTCTTGTATTTGATCACCAAATGAAATTGTTGAAGGAACCCCATCCATTTGCAGTGCCTTTCCTACTACAGTTTAGACTATGATTACAAATACTAGAGAGGTTTGTGGTCAGTGTGCACAATAGTTTCTTCACCCAACAAATAATGCTTCTATTTTTTAATTTCCTTAACTAGTGCATATGTTTCCTTATGATATACTTGAAGATCCTTTAAGCTGTTGAAGTAAAAGTTTCGAATGATATCATAAGGGTTTACCTCCTCTGAAGAAACACCGCACTCATGGCATAATCACTGGAATCTGTCTCTCGCTTCAAAGGGTTACTAAAAATTAGGAAGAGAAACCACTGGTGCATGACTAATCTTGTATTTTAATAAATCAAAATTTGTCTTGTTCCTTACCCATCAAAACCTTTACTCTTTTCGAATCTTTGTGTGTAGAGGTGTTGTAATCGTGGAGAAGCCCTGGAATGAACTTCTACATGTATTGTACTTATCCCACAAAACTCCTAGTCTCTATGAAATTTTTTGGTGTTGGCCAATTGGTAATATCTTCCACATTCTTTGGATCCACTCATATCTCTCCTCCTCTAACAACGTGCCCAAGATAGATAAGTGACTATTTGGAAAATTTACATTTCTTCATATTACAAAGTAGTTGTTTCTCCTTGAGAACTTGCAAGACTTTCTGAAAATGAGTTAGATGTTCCTCCCATGTGGCACTAAAAATAAAGATATCATATAGATAAAAATGACACATGAATCTATGAAATCCCACAATACATCATTCATCAATCTCATAAAGGTAGCGGGTGCATTACATAAAGAAAATGGAAGTACTAACCACTCATACAAACCTTGTTTTTTCTTGAAGGCAGTCTTCCATATATCCTCCTCCTTCATTCTGACTTGGTGATAACTTGACTTGATATCCAACTTCATGAAGAATTTGGCATGTTGAAGCTGGTCCAAGAGATCATCTATGTGGGGAAGTAGATATTTGTTATTTATGGTGATCTTGTTCAAATCACGTTAGTCGATGCACATTCTCCAAGAACCATCCTTATTCAACACCATCACAATAGGTGAAACACATGGTGAGGTGTCTAGTAGTTCTGGAGTTATTTCTTTACATCAAGTACTCTCCAACAAGGATTTCTATACAACCCAATGTTCAAGTGAGGGGACTCGACAATAATTAAATCCCATGTTCTACTTCCCATTTTGGTGGTAACCCACTAAGAGCTTGAAAAACTTCCTGAAAATACTGAATAATACTATCTAAATCATGTTTTCCCTAGTTATAAATATCTGAAACTTCTACCCCATGTTTTTTATCCTTTAACAAAGGTAAACAAAAGTGATTATGATTTTCTGAATAATTCATTTTGCTTGGTTAGCACTCCCATAGTAGCTTGTGTCTTACGTCGGTGTTCCCAAATGTTGTAGCCGATCCCATCCTTGACCGATCTGTCTCATTTTTGCTTCTCTTAAATATAGCATCCCTAATATAAAAGTAAGGACTCTGAAAAAAAAAAACATCAAAAACATCAAGTGGAATAACATCAGCTTATAATACATCAATATACTGGGAATTTATCCCAAACTTGACCTTACATCTTTTTATTACCTGAATTTCAACACCCTTCTTCACCCAACCCAAAGGATAAGGGTGTGGATGCTTGTAATTCTCAAGACCAAGCCTCTTTACAACTGCTTCAAAAATCAAGTTATACTGAGAACTAGTATCAACCAAAGCATTTACCTTAGTTCTCTTGATCTAAATTTTGATCGGAATAGTCTACTAATATTTTCTTCGGCTATCCATGTTGGTGGTCGTGCATCCAAGGATCTCGTCTACATCAGATTCATCTTCAATTTCCACCTCCCCTTCTATCTTTACAGTTTTCATGGAATTCTTTGAGTCCTTGGTTTGGTTCTTTGGATGTAACTCCGGATGTAACTTCCAACATGTAGCGTCAGTATGACCATTGATATCACAGTTCTTGCAAAAATTCTTGGGATCTTTACAAGTATTTAAAGTAGTGGCAACTTGTTTACCTTTCCCTTTCCACTTACCTTTGTTACTTGTTTTCCCATGTTCTTTCTTCTACTGATTTTTCAATTGTTTTTCCCTTGGCTCTGCTTCTCCTTGCTTCTTTTCATCATCTATATAGTATGCTTGCACACATGCCTCATTGAGATCTTTAGGCTTTGTGGAGATGAATTTTCTTCGAAGGTGAGTGTGAAGTCCTCCCAAGTACTTATTCATAATATCCTCATCCTCCAAGTCCATGTTCAACAACATGGCTTGCCTCCAAAACTCGTAGTATAGTCCTACACACTTTGACCACTACCTTGTCTAAAATACTACCATTTAATCATTTGGTCAATCTTGTGGCCAATAGGATAGAAGTTAGCTCTAAGTAATTCTTTAAATTCTTTCCAATATTTCACAATAGGACATTTCTTCTTTTCACAAGTGGCTAGATGGGTTTCCCACCAAACCAGAGTGTGTCCCTCCATTTTGAGATGTGCAAAGGTGATCCTTTGTGCCTTAGTGACATTATGGATGCTAAAGTAGACTTCCAATTGTTTTAACCATTTATCAAGCAATTTTGCATCTACTTGTCCTTCAAAGCTTTTAATTTCAACTTTCATCTCAACTTTAAAAGGATCATGATCAAATTTTACCTTCTCTCTTGCATTTGAAGTCTCTTCTTCACGCTCTTCCCCATATTCTTCCTCATGGTGGCTCCTCCCTATGCCAAAATTTTCAGCTAAGCCTCAAACCAATGATTCCATGGATTATTTCTTAACAAAAATCATCTTATGCAAATATGCAAGTTCTTATTGTCTTCTAAACATCCTATCCATCATGGTCTCCAACATCTCGATTCTACAAACCAAGTTTTCTTCCTCCATTTTTCCCTGAATTCTCTGTTTCCACTTCCTTGTAGAAATATCTGGATCGCAAGGTAAAGCCTCTTCACCTTTGGATCTCATCATTGTCATAAAAATCCAAGAATGAATACCACAGTCCTAGATACTTGTTAGCTCTGATACCAAAATGATATGTAAACTATCTACTTTGGAATTCATTCACAAAACCACAATTATATTGTTGTTCTACTTTCAAATAGAAAATGATAGTTGAGCTAGTGATTGAATTGTTTATGCCTTAGAACTGAAATTTTCAAAGAGAAATGAATTAACACACACACATACGCCAAGTATTTTTATCCTAGAAACCTCTAGAGGAGGAAAAATAGTCGAGAAGGGAAACCAACTCTTTCTTCCCTTTTTACTTTATTGGCCAATTCAAATTATCAGAGATACATACTTTACAATAATTTAGAAAGTTAATTGCAAATGTCTCACACTTCCTCCCAACTACTTGAATGCTCTGTTCTCAAACTCTTTCTTCTACAAACTCAATTCCAGCACTTTAAAACTCTTTCACTTACTCCCAAGAAGTCTCTTACTTCTGATAATCAAAACTATCCTTCCTACATGCATTTATAGCCTTTCTCATGTCCTCCCGGCACTAGAGGATGGGAAAGGTCATGGAGGAGAAGAGACACAGATAAAACTTCCAATTATGGGACTGTTCTTTTCAAATTTTATTTTCTATCTGAAAGTGACAAGATTGCCACCCAATGCAAACCGGCGGTCATAGGACCCTTTCTGCAGGCTGGCTGGCGTGTTACAAGACCTTCCCCTAGTTGGGTGGTGGTTCTATAACCACCACTCTACATAGAGTGGCGTTCTATTAACATATAGACATAACCTTTGTTTCTTCATTTTACTTCTTTGTTGTTGGTTGATCTGATGAAGTAGAGTCATTTTGGATCCCTCTTGATCACAAATTTAGTATAAAGAAATCATTCGTTTTTTATTCTTGTCCAAAAATTAAAATACATTTTGATACACATTTTGATCACATTAAATTCAAACATCCATAACACATCACATCAACATAATACCATTATCTATCAAAAACATCCATATAATATCAACATTCATTAAACATTTATACATTAAACATCCATCAATATTGAATACAATCATAAGAAAATCACATCACATTAACATAAAAATCAACACATGAATCATGAATCAAAATCATCATCATCATCATCATCATCATCATCATATCATCATCACACACACACACACACACACACACACACACACACACACACACACACACACAATCATATCAAAAGTCTCTATACATCATCTCGGAGTCACAAAACATCTATGTATCAAAACTATACATCAAATATAGGCTTCACAAAGAGTTGTATACATCAAAACATGCGACATCTATCCATTAAATTTAACACCCGTAAATAAATCACTCCCATGAAATTTTCTCCCTAAACACCACTAGCGCCACCCTCACCACAGTCACCTCCATCGAACCTCTACTCATCCCTCCATCTTCACCTGCAAGGTGGATGAACCACACTCGTAGCACTAATACTATGTCACACTCCTCTCTAAGTCAGATATGGAAAATAATGAAGCTAAGTAGGTATCACATGTATTGCTATATCCTCATAATAGGCCATCTCATCAAACATTGAATGGTAGTTAACCAATATAACTATACCAAGTGGTGTCATCTAACCACTAGATTTAGCCCTAGCTACCTCTAAATCAACACCGGTCACTAAAGTACTTGTAATCCGAGAACCCTTCTCGGGGTATCTCATTGTTGTCTATAATGATCTCAATCAGTTTCTACCTATGTTAACTATTGACCCATAATATTCCACTCACCTCTCATTCCATCCCTCTCACCTATCAAACCATCATGATAAACCTTAAAACTATCCCTCTCCTTGGTCACAATGGTCCACTTAACTGTAATGCATCCTTCTCGGCCTTCTTCAAACGTATAATAGTAGTATCCAAATCTTCCCTGTCACTACCACAAATTTCCTCATTGCCTCCCTCACCACGTGTAGACACCGAAAATCTACACCCTCCCATCCTCATTCAATTATCTAATTAAATACATTCATTCACAACCATTGACAATTAAAACACATCGTCACATTATTTTATCCCATCCCCCAACCTAGGTAATCCACTAGTACCCTTCAATTAATTTAAATCAATTATACCCACCTATCCTAAGTCATAACCCACCCCATTTTATTCAATTAATTAATTAATCTTATTTCCTATATCTTATTCATCCCCATGTGAAATCCCTCTTTCACACTAGTTAAGTCTAGTTTAAAATTAATTAGGAAACCTTCCAAAATCATCCCATAATCATCCTAACAAACTCATTCCTAACTTAAACCTATATAACTAAATTAATCTCGACCTTAGTCCAATTACCACATCTTATCCCTCAAAATCCCCAATCAAATCAAGTTCGAATTAGCAAGATAATCACCCTTATCACTCCTAAGCTCGAACTAACCGAAATCATCGGTGAATCCTTTGATCTCCAATGATCTGTATAAACTATCTTCTCTACCTCTCTTGGGGATCATCCATGATAATCCATGAGCATATTCAAGTTTTTAGTTTTCCATTCAAGTTCATCAGTACCACTCTACATCAAGGGAGAACGTTATCATCTAGCATTCTCATTCACGATCTTCAAGTACCTTGGATTTGTGTTGAATCATGTTCATCATCCTGGCTGTAATCCACACCAAATTCTCATCCCTCATCATCAATCAAGGTCAAATATCATCTTATCATTCTATTTTGCACTTCAATATTCTTATCTGATCATTTTTCATCTTATAGTATCTTTTGAAGGACCATAGTTTTGTATTAGTTATTCAAAGCTTTTGTTTTATCGAGTTTGTCAAAAATCTTGAAGAATCGCTTGCGATTCCCATGCATTATGGTTTTTCCTGTAGTTATATTTCATTCAATAATTCCTATCAATCATTTATGTCTCTTGTGTTGCTAACATTTTGTCAAGGATGGCTTCTATTAGATGGCCATAGGTGGACCCAATCATCCAATCATGAGAATAAACTCCTTACCAATCATCCATCATCCACTTCATTGGGAAAAATACAATATTTTGCATGACCTCAAGTTATGTGCTATCTATTCAGCCCCCTTTGACATATTAGGGAGCATTTTTGAATTCACTAAGAGGATCCACGAAGTTACTAAAAAAATTTGGGAGGCTTACTACGAGTTGCAACGAATCCAAGCTGACCTTTCTTGGATTGAGCATCGTTACGAGGCTAGATTAGACATTCCCAAAGGCTCCAACACTGAATCTGAATTAGAATTTGAAATTGAATCTAGTTTTGAAGACTCAAACTCATATGTTACATGAAAATACAACATCTAGGAAGGGTACTCATAATTCTTCAAGGAAAACTATATTGAGGAGCCCGATTTATACTTCTCGAGGACGACCAGGAATAATCTATGGGTTCAAACTTCTTTGAGAATCTGGACACCAATCTTGATTATGAATTTGAGCCTTAGTCATATTTCCTTCTATCATCACTTTATCAATTGTGTGTTTGTAATAAGATAAATAAATCATAAACATTTTATCACATATTTCATATACCGTATGTTGTATTTCATTTCCATAAATAAACTTGAGTGTTTCAAAGTGGGTTGACATCCATACAAGGAATTCCTTTGACTTCTAGGAACTAGCCTTTGTCAGGAAACCTACCTATCTATATTACTAATTCTCTTTTTTTTAGTGTATGTTATCTGCAGGTCTTCTCGCGATAGAGGAGCTGGTTTTATTTCTTCCACAGAGCGCAACAATCCAATCATCTTCCATCACATCTCGTGGGTATCATTGAAACCCCGCCATATCAAGGTTTGGTAAGTCTTATTGTCTTACTTATTGAGTTAGGTTGAAGAGGTAAGATTTATCTTAAACATTTTGGCATGCCTAGTGGGAAATTTTTCCTTGTTAACTCATTAATAGTTTCATCTATTTTTATTTTTTTGGTTCTATATCTCATAATCACATGCGATTAGAGAAATCATTGGGGTTTCTTATAATCATTGGTGATTTTTCTGACTACATTTGATTACTCTACAGTTGGCCTTTTTAATCTCTATTTTTAGCTTTTTGTCTTTGTTTTATACCTACATGGTTGCAAGTTGTTGTTTCGGATTTTTATTTGTTAGATTGCCTTGAGCTTAAAAATTGCTAAAATAAATTTTAAAAAGGATAAATTTTAAGGTGAGTCTCTACGAGATTTCCTTTTTACTTTTCGTATTGCATCCTTATTTATTTTCCTCATCCAAAGAAACATTTCATTTTGGGTTTTTAAAATGAACAAATTGCATTCTCCTTGCTTCACATAGTCTAATTAGGGAGGAAATTTTTTGCATTCACTTATTTCTTCCCCCACACACAACCAAATCACTTCAATATCAAAACACATTTAAACAATTCCTACCCAGGTGGATACCTACTTGGATTTGATCCCCAAGAGGAGAAGCTGACTTGGTGTTCTGGCCGAGTATAATCACCTGTCTGTTGGTATATTAGAAAAGCACCCGAAACCCTTATCATTGTGGGACCATGAAGTGAGGGGGTAGGCCCCAATACCATGCCTTACCGGTAGTTGTACAAAGTTGGGCCTCATGTACCTTTAGGTATATCGAGGACTCCGCCCTTAAACATTCCTGAAACCAACCATAGAATACCATTTCCTAGGACCTTCGTTAACCATCTTACACATTTCACTCTTTCATAATTAATCAAGATAAATATAAAATAATATTTTTCTTGCTTTTTCTTGTTGTTTGTAAATCAACCCAATTAGTTATTTTTCATTTTCTAGGTGTTTGTGTGTTTGTTTACCATGGTACTTACTAGAAAATAAGCTCGTAACCAAACTTTTGAAAACATGTCCACCCCACTACCTATATCATTTCAGCAACATGTTCCACTTTATACTACATTATCTACACCATTTCCTACAACATTTTCTACACCAATGCAACAACAAATCCCATTTTATCAAACAATTACATCCACTCCCCTTTCTAACGCCCAACAGACTTGGAATGAATTAGAGGAAAAATATAATGAAGAAATGAGACAAAAACTTTTGAATTCCACACATCAATATCATAGTCAAATCCTTCATACATATGGATTAGGAGAAGAAAAAAACCCTTTTCTCCTAGTTCTCAATTAGAGGCGTCTGAACCTCCTTTTTATAATAGGGGAGACCCTATTTTTGAAGAAATGTTAGATTCAAATCCCATTTCTCTCAACATTTATCTAGAAACCAGGGGTGTTCAACTACAACCATTCACACCCCAACCAATTCCATACACCTATAATCCTTCATCCACCATTACACGTCTCATCGATTAAAATCAAGATATCTTGTAGTTTAAAAATTATACTCATACACTTCAATAATTTAATCTGAAACATCAAATGTCAGTCAACCCAAAATATCAAATGTCAACTCTTCTATTCCTATTAACCAATTTGAAACATCGAATGATCAATCTTCTACTAGTCAACCCGAGACATTTGATGTCTCTTCAGTTCCTATTTATGACCTTCACATGATTTCATCACAAAAACATCTGCCCAACAATTTACATCTTCGCCAAATCCTTCTATAGGTTCCACACCTCCCTAAGAAATATTTTGCTTCCTTGTCCACCCCTCTGGTATCTTCAGTAGTTCAAACACCTCCGGTAAGTTTTTTCACCTTTTCCACTTTGTCATATATTTATAACGATTACTAACCCCATTCAAAGCATCACTATGTCTATTCCCACAAATACCCCACTAATCAATACTAGTGTCATTGTTAGCACTCACCCTATTTCAAAACACATACCACAAACCATCACAACCACTAATCTCCATACCACAATCTACACCTCTTCAAAACATTCCATAATACAATATCCTACAACAAAACATTTCACAACAAACACCATCCTCAGTTTCTTATGCTATATCCTTCTAGTAGTCACTTACCTATTCACAACCACTCACCTATACATCAATTCTATTCCAATACCAATACATACAAGAATCATAACCTCTAATATCTCAAAAAAACATTCCTTATTAACAAAATATCCCACAAAAAATATTTCACAATACAATGTCCCACAACAGAATATTCCCTACCAATGAAAACATTCCTCGGCAATATCAGGCATACTCACAACCTAGCTATTTTTCTTTTCAACCTGACTCATCCTCACAGCAATAAGCTCAACCTAATACTCTTCAAGTCCTGATGAACTGCATATCCAATCTCGAAGCTACTTCGTCAGTACCCAATAATGTGCTCTCTTATGACCAAATTTACAATGAGCCCATTCACCCTTCAATGTTGTTTAAAGAATATCCGCCTCATTGGGAAATTCCAAGGTTCATAAAATTTTACAACAAGGAAGATCTTCAACAACTCTTTCATACCTTCTATCACACCTATCTAATAGCTCACAACCAAGACCTTATGTTGAGGAATTTTCCCATGTCCCTTGTCATTCCTACCTTGGATTGGTACAATAGTATTCCGCAATATTCCCTATTCTCCTTTGCAAAACTCACTCATCTCTTCTTAGAACACTTTTCCATAAACATAGCTCATAAATTCACTATCAATGACTTGTATGCCATCAAACAATTTGAGGATGAATCTATCACCGATTTTGTCACCATTGGAGATGATTAATTAATCAACTATCCTTTTCATTACCAAAAATAGAATTAATCAAAGTTTTCTATCATTCATGTGCCAAACACATATCATCCACATTACAAATCCAATCATTTCAAACTTTTGATGAATCTTTTACCATGGCCGTAAATTGGAATTGTGAGCTCTAGAAGATGGTTAGGTTAAGCTTCATCCTAAGAAACCAAAAGTCAAGTTTCCATCTAAGTCATCATCTAACCCTGATAAGTCTAAAACATCTTCCAACATTGTCGTAGTTAAATATTCTCCCAAGGAAAAACCCACTACCAAGCATTCCCATCAACAACGTAGCTATACACCTATAGGAGAGACTTATAATGCAGTTTTTGACAAACTGCTTACTGAAAACATGATATATCTCCCACCTATTCAACCCATCAACACGTCAGTATCTAAACCCATTTGGTACCAAGATAATGACTATTGCAAATACCATAGGGTTAATGGACATGACATTGAGAGGTTTCACACATTTTGTAATGTACTTCAAGACTTGATCAACAAGGGTGAAATCCACTTAGACAATCCAAACGCACCCCCAAATCAAAATCTTGACATATTTAAACAACCTTTTCTAAATCACCCCTCATCTTCAGACCAACCACAAACAAATTTTGTCCACACCATCAATACAATAACAAAGACAGAGTCTATCCTTGGATCTACCTTGTTACCTACCAAATCAAAACCTGTAGAATCAACACCAGTGCCCAACGATCCTAGAACTATGACTACTAAATCCTCACCTGCTGAGAATATTCCTAAAATTATTCCCACATCCTTGTCACATGCCATTACCAAATCTATACTTGCATCCTCTACACCTCTCAAAACTACACCTAAAGCTACATTTGATAAACAATTCAAAACTCTCTTTACCTCGGGTAATTGGCTCTCGCACCCTCATCTAAAACCAAAAAAGTACCTCATAAACAAGGTGTTGTTCGGTCTTCAAAATCCCTCAATATGTTTTTCCAGATCAAAACCCTTTGCGTGGGCCTCACTCCCTTATACTGTTAATCACCCCATTATTTCAGGGTCAAAGTCCACCTACCAAGCTCCTACATTGAGTCTGTATCCTACACCCATCACTCCACAACAGCATCATATATCTGTGTCCTTTCCCTCATCCCTTCACATAGTCCAACTACCCTCTGCAATTGCCACCCATACAGGGTCCTCATCCTCAATCCATTACAATGACTAGAAATCCTCTACAGCCAACAAATAAACAATCTACAACTAAAATATTACTTCCTCCCAAGGAGAATATAGACATAACCTTGTCACCATCCACGTCTACACCTAAAGGGCATTATGCCACCATCTTAGATGACCTCCTTTAGTAGTCACTTATTACATTACCACCTCCTAAGTTGTATGATCATCGAGGATGGAAACCTTCCTTGGTATGAATTCAATGTTTTTGTGATTACCATAGAACACGAGGTCATTCCATAGAATATTATAGGGCCTTTCACTTAAAAGTTCAAGAAATTGGTAGTCTACTCTTCCTTCCTTCTCAATCAAACACAATGCCAACATCAACATTTTTGTCGTTAAAACCTAAAGAATCCATGCCTAAAACTCCTACTCATCAAGTTGATGTCGTGCACATCACTACTCATTCACAAAATTATGACAAAGATCCATCTGATCCTAAGAAAATTAAAACTTTCATTGTTATACCTCTACCTCCCAAATTATCCACTTCATTCGATAAACCTAAGGTATCTATTTCCTTATCTCCCGAAGCATCTAGTCAAACACCATCACCCAGAGCCAAAATTTTGATACAAGCAGCAACACCCCCTTTCACTATAGTAAAAAGGTTGTTATTAAGCAATTACACCAATCCCCGTCAGGATGTCACTTTATGAACTAGTCCAAACATCACCTTCTCATAAACAATCTATGATATAATCCCTTCAATCCATAACCATGCTAACCAATGATCTTATTCCTTTCACAAAATTTATAGGTTCCCTTAAAGCATCCACCACTATATCATTCGAACCATCTAAAATTCCCTCTCTTAGACTAGAAGACCATGACCTGCCACTCTTCATCACCACTCAAATCAATGACATTTCCATCAAGAGGGTCATGATTGATAGCGGTGTTGCCATTAACATTATATCCTCCCTCATTTTTGACCAACTTAAACTACCCAACACCGTTATCACTCAAACTCCAATTTTACTAAGAGCTTTTAATGACACTATTACACCTATGATAGGAATTGTTATTCTACAACTTAAATTTGGTGTCAAAACCCTACCCGAGCTCTTTTACATTATAGAAGGAGAGTTTCAATACAACATGTTATTAGGACACCCTTGGATATGCACCATGCACTATGTTCCTTCCACCCTCCATCATTATCTCAAATATGAACACGAGGGTAAAACTTTCACTATCCCCGTTGATCCAAATCCATTCACTGACTGTTACATGACATACCACCCAAACGACGTCCTTATACCTAAATCCACATCTAAATCATCTAATGAAGTATCTACTAGCACATCTATCCCCTCTTCCAAATTACCATATTATTCCTCTCTCGATGAGGTTGTAAAACATCGTACACTCAAAGAATACCATCTCCTCATGCTCAACTCCATCCCTTCACCCAAAACATATGGTCTCCCTGATAAACAACCCATGTATGAGCCAAACATAGGAGATATTATCTCTTACAGTCCTGTTTATCTCAAAACAAACCTCATCTATGGAGGACTTGATAATCCTTCATCCCATGTCATCAATCCACACCATGCCATGCCATTCACATTAGACTTCAAATCCCTCGATAATAATCAAAATTCTCTTGTATGTATCTTCATCATTGTGCATGGAGAGGTTTTGGCCTCAACCATTATGAATAAGGAACCCACGACTTGATCATCCAATGTTCTCTTAAATCCTATGAGAAATATGATTTAGGATATAAGAAGTCTAGCTCCAAAATATTTGAATTCACTACGTCCAAACTCGCTACATCCATGCTTATTCCCAAATTAGAATTGTCATCACCAGCAAAATCTAAATATCTTATGGACATAGACAACATTGTATTCATTCCACCTAATTTTTTTAAATTCAATGTTATATTCTTATGGACGCTTACTTATCAATCCAATCACTCCACTAAATCATTACCCCTTGTTTGTCCTAGAAATGGTTGAGGAAGATTCACCTACTATAGATATCCTCCAATGTCAAGATGATCAAGATATCCTTTCCCATATGGGAGTTGAAGACCACTTTCTTCATAAATCCCTACCATCTGACACACCAACTCTCCTTAACGAATCCACCCTCAACTTAACTTAGGCACCCCTAAAGATCCGTGCATGATTAAATTTGACCAATCTTTAAACCCACAAGAATTGGATGATTTCACCTTGTTCCTAGAAAAATATTACCAAGCCTTCACCTAGTCATACAGTGATATGCTTGGAATCAATCCTAACATCATCATACACAACATAGTCATGTATCCCGATGCTAATCTAGTTAAACAAAAACTCCATAAAATGCATCCCCGTATATCTCTCCTTATTAAGGAAGAGTTACAACACCTCTTATCTGCCAACTTTATCATACCCATTGACTATCCATAATGGGTCTCTAACATCATTCCCATAACTAAAGCTTTAGGAAAGTTACGCATTTACACAAACTTTAGGGATCTCAACCTCGCATGTCCTAAGGATGATTTCCTCTTCCAAACATAGATCAACTTGTTGACCTAATAGCCAGCCATGAAATGCTCTCCCTCATGGATGGATTTTTGGTTATAATCAAATCCTTATTGCCCCGATGATCAACAAAAACTTCTTTCATCACCCCTTAGGGAACCTTCTATTACTGTGTCATGTCATTTGGTCTTAAAAATGCAAGGGCTACTTACCAATGTGCCATGACATACATTTTTCATGACCTCATCCAAAAGATTGTTGAAGACTACATCAATGACCTTTTAGGAAAGTCCAAATCATGAAAAATACCATCTTGACATCCTTGAATCAATCTTCACTTGTCTCATCCAATTTTGTCTTCATCTTAATCCTAAAAAAAAATTTAGTGTCCTCACCGGAAAACTTTTAGGATTCATCATATCTATCCGAGGCATTGAAGTTGATTTGGAAAAAGTTAGAGAAATCATTGAAATTGCCTCCACCATATAATCTTAAAAAACTACGTAGCCTCTAAGGAAAGCTATAGTCAATTCAACGTTTCAAATCACAACTTTTCGATCATTGTCAACCATTTCACCATCTACTATGCAAGGATGTAGAATTTCATTGGGATTCTAATTGTCAGAAATCCTTTGAAAAAATCAAACAAGTATATATTATCACCTCATGTGCTTACTCCACCTCGTGAAGGGGAACCATTTTATCTATACATATCAACTTCAGAACATGCTCTAGGAGCTATGATCACCCACCATGATAATCAAGGTCATGAATAAGTTGTATACTATATTAGTTGTACACTCCATGAGTATGAAACACGTTACACCGAAGTGGAAAAATTATGTTGTGTGTTGTATTTTACCACCTCTAAACTTCAACATTATCTCCTCAATCACAAGACATATTTCGTTACCATCTTTAATTTGCTTAAAATCATGTACTCTAAACCTTATCATAATGATCACATAACTCAATGGCTTATGCTCATTATTAGGAAATAAGGGATAAAATATGTGGAACAATCCCTCACAGAATCGTAATAGTAAAAACTAATATGTAGAAAATATTACAAATCTGAAATAAAAGTATAGAATAAGAAGAACACAACACAAAGAGACAATATTTAACGTGGTTTACCCGATTTGAGCTACATCTACCAAGAATCAATTGCTTAGTTTTTATTGCATGCCAAATCTTCTCTCAATAAAATACCCATATCTATTGGAGCAATTATGTTGGCTAGATTTTCTGCATAGCATCAAACCTAGGCAGTCATGAGATAAATCTCCCTCATTTAACCGGTGAGGCTCTTGTGTCGATTTGTCACTAAAAATGTGTTATTATCTATCAGGGATTTTACTTTAACCACTTAGTTCATGAACCATAACTAAGAAGTTCTACAACAAGTAAGCATTTGTTCAAGAAAGGAAGTATTTTATAGAAGAATGAAGTAAAGGAAATACAGAGAAGAAATGGGGAAGATGTGCATCCCAATTAGTAGATAGCAGAGCTAATTGCATGCACATAGAAGAAACTTAATAGATATGAACACACGAATTATAAAACAAAGGCAGCTCTAGATCTAGATCTAAAATAACACAAAGTTTACTTAAGAGATCTAAGATTTAAAAGCAAGAAACACAGTACACCGTGACACAAAGTTCTCCGAAACCTGCTCCTTTGTATTCCTTTGCTCCAAGTTTCTCTCGGGGGTTCAAAGACAAAGTCTAGAAATGAAGATTGTTGTTCACAAATTCTCATTTTCTAACCCAGAAGGTTCTTCCTCTACTTATAGAATGTAGAGGGGCAATTACAAGTTGGAAGCTTTAGTTGAACTAGCACATGTGGAAGTCGAAAAGAAACAACTGGCAATCTTCCTCCTGGAATTCCTCTTTGCGTGACATGTATGATTTGCAACTGAAAATAGAACCTTCTATTTTGCACGTGCCACCTATCTCCAAGTAGTTGACTTCTTCAAGTAATGGCTTTTAAACCAATCACTTAAGTTGTATAATTTAATTGATCACTCAATTAATTTTTCGGAGGAAAGAAGAAGGAAGAGGAAAGCTGACTTTGTCCTTTTTCATGTCTGCATGCAGCTGATTCAAACTGGATCTGGAAACAAGCTGGAATTGCAAGCAGTTGGAATTGGAAGCAAGCTGGAATTTTGCCTTCGCATTGTCTTCTCTTTTATCCTTGAAGCTTTTGCAGTTCTTTTGTTGTACATGCATCAGTGCAAGGTTGGCTGTAGATAACTCATCATCCTTATTTTTAATTGCATATGAGCAATTAAAAATTCTGGAAAGCA
This sequence comes from Taxus wallichiana var. yunnanensis, assembly GCA_018340775.1. Lineage (NCBI taxonomy): Eukaryota > Viridiplantae > Streptophyta > Pinopsida > Cupressales > Taxaceae > Taxus > Taxus wallichiana. The sequence continues at coordinate 452,110,145 of CM031237.1, read as the reverse complement.
CTTAGGGTGAATGAAAATTCAATGAAGGCTTCAACTGGAAGATGAGAGCACATGCACAAGATCTTGGAAGGAATTTTCCACACACTAACTTCTTCATAGGCTACATTGAAACAAGAGGATGAAGCCTTTTTGTTGGAAGCTTTTACAACTATGAGATCTAGATCGGATCTGCATATGGATTTGCATTCACATCTACATCTCGCATCTCGGATATGGATCTCGCACTGCATAACAAATTCTTGCAACTGGGCTATGGATGGAAAAGCTGCAACTCGAATAATTCCACTGCTTTTAATCTGCACACATGAGTGAAGTTTCTCCTGCTCTGGATCTGTCTATCAATTCAGCAAGAGGTTTCGAGCCTAGATCCATGTCTCCAGTATCTGTAAATTTAGAAGTGATGCATGACTCTGTTGTGCTTTCTTTTTCATCTTTCTTTGCCATAGCTTTGTCTATCTTTGTCTGAACAATTCTTTTTCTTCTTATTTGACTGGAATTCTTCAAAATTGGTGCAGATCTGGATAATCCTTCAGATTCGGAGGAAATATTCAATGTATTGGACATTGATATAAGTTCCTTTTCTTTTGAAAAACACCTGTAATGAATTCCTTAGCACCTGTAACACTTATGCAAACAAAGATCAACCTCCTTCAAAGCATGCACCAAATTTGGAAGCTTTTAGCCTTGTTGCCACCTTGCCTGAGCAAAATCCTTCTTCAAATGCCTTGTTTCCACCTTGCCTGAGCAAAATCCTTCTTCAAATGGGGGTGCACTTTTCCTCTTGGCTGCAATTCTTTACCTGTGAATTAAATAATTCACCCATATGGCTACCCATGCTTATATAACCCTCACAATTCTATAATTAATAATTGCCCTAACAATTAAAGGCAATTAATTAATTAAAAATCAAGCTCTTCTCTTTTAAATATAGCATGTTTAAGGACAACCATCCAATCAATTAAATTAATTCAATTTAATCATCCACACTTCACTTCACTTAAGCTTCACAGTGTGCTTTGACCATAGCCACTAAAAATAGGAATTAATATAATCATTTAATACTTTAAAAAGTATTAATTCCTTCTCAAAAGGGGCTGCATTAAATAAATTAAATTTATTTAATTTTGGAATTCTATTTTTAAATTCCTTATGTCCACTTCCTTTGTTGACTTTTCCACAAGCACAGGTGCTGAAATTGGGTGAATAAATATTAACAAATATTTATTCAATGCATTATTATTCACCCAAGGTGGGTCACACTTTTTTGCATAATAGAATTCTATTTTTAAGAATTTTTGACAATGGGATTTTTTACCCTACAAGGCAGCCCCGAAAATATCATGATCCACTTAAGTGATTTGACTTTGACAATGGGATTATTTACCCTGCATGGCAGGTAATAAAATCCCATGATTTCACTTAAGTCACTTTTCTTTTATTTCACCATGGGAATTTTTACCCTGCAAGGCAGGCAATAAATTCCCGCCTGCCTGTGGCCTCTAACTTTCTCACTGCAGCTTAAGTGAATTTTATATCACGGGAAAAAGTACCCTTCAGCGGGTATAAAATCCTACCTTGTATGTTGCTTGTATTTTTCCCATTCATAGCCTTAAATCCTTTGTTTTCCAAAAATGCGCCCAACCCCGCAGGGGCTTTTCTATGCACAACTTTACTTTTTCCCAGTGATCCAGACCTCCGATGGTGACTTCCTCTGGGCATAATGTGTGTATATGTTTTCCAGCTGCTCCAGGCCAAAAATCGGGCTTACCCGGCAAAGGAATTGTTCTAGAGAAATTTCACAGAAAACAAAACGGGACAACACAAAAACATGAAAAATTGCCAAAAGTCACAAACAAAGCCCAAAACTTATTCCTTGTTAAAACCCCCTGCAGTAAGGGAATAATGATATGTTTGATCACAACGAGGTTAAACGGAGTGCAAATTGCCTCGAATGGGGCTCAAAATAATTAAATACAAATTTTCTGCAGACAAATCCCAGGATGAGAATATAACAATTTTGGGCATCTAGGTATTTGGTGAAAAAGGATAATATGGCTCTTTGGGAATATCTTGACACAATACAAGAGCTTTCAGGCAATAAAAACACAAAACGACCCATTATTTTAAAAGTACGAAATTTTTTCGGATAGGGTAGTCATAGATTTCAGGATGAAATCTGGGGACACCAAATTCTCAACAAACTCTATAAAATTCACACCTGAATTCATACGCATCTACAATGTTACATCAACCCTACCATATGCACAAAACCACATAAGTAGACAATTGCTTAAGTAGTTTTACAATACCGTGGGTATCAAAACCATGGGCCAAAACCGTCCCATAAACCTATGTGTCAAAATCCCACCCATATGAGAAGAGCACATTTCCCGAAATATCAAGCATGTTTTTAGACCAAAAAAATTCTTGAGGGTTGCACCCTAAACCCCAACGAGAAAAGCTGTGGAAAGTGTTTATTACTCTTAGTGTACATTATTCAACACTTCCACACATGAAAATAGGCTCCAAAACATAACACTCACGACTGAATTTGATCTCAAAATCATATCTCAAAAATCTATTAAAGGTCAGGCCATTGCAAATCAACTCGCTGATGCACCCCTTCTAGACAATCAACTCCCTCATGAATATTTTCTGATGAATCCATCAACAACATCGATGAATCTGATTTTATCCCCATTAAAATGAATCTCTTCTTCAATGGCTATAAATTCCAAGAAGGAGGAGGAGCCAATGTCATTATCATCCCTCCTGTAATATTCCACTTTTGTTAGCATTCAAACTTAACTTTGAATGTACTAACAACATGGTGGAATATGAAGCCTTAATCATGGGTCTAACTACCGCCATTCTCTTAGGTGTCCACATTATGGAAATCTATGGAGATTCACAACTTTTCATCAGTCAGGTTAAAGGAGAATATCAATGTAAAAATGAAATCCTCCAAAAATATAAATTTGTTGTTGACTTTCTCCTTGGTGCATTCGATCATTATACCATTCAAACTATTTCACGATCTTCTAATGATTTACTGAGACACTATGGCATCTCTCGGATCCCTCATCCCTTTAGAAATGGAAAAATCAAAGGATAACACTAAAATTTCCATAGTCATTCAATGCTTGGACCATCCTTCACATCAAAATGATCTTCCTTCTATTAATGTCATTGACAATAATCCACCTAATCTATGGTACACTCAGATATATGACTATCTCACCGAATATAAACTACCATCAGACTTATCACATGGTGCTAAACAATCATTTCTTCAACACGTCACTTTCTTTTTATTATATGTGTTATCATTTATAAACGTATCTTTAATGGTATACTATTGTGATGCCTTAAATCACATGAATCAATCAAAGCAATCAAATAATTCCATGATGGAAATGCCATCTCTAAACATGTCATATGGCTAGGGTACTACTGGCCTACCATCACCAAATATTTTTGTGCATATGTGAATAAATGTGTTAAATGCCAACTCCACTCAGATCTCATTCACGTCCCTAGTCAAGCATTACAACCCGCTCAGGACCTATGGCCTTTCTCTCAATGGGGTTAGACCTCATTGGTGCTATCAATCCTAAATCATCCCAACAACATCATTCCATTATCATAACCACCGAATACTTTACCAAGTGGGTTGAATCCATCCCTTTAACCTTGACAAAATTAGGGCCTATCACTAACTTCATATATCAATATATCATATGCCATTTTGGTATCCCTCATAAACTCATCACGGATAATGGAAAATCCTTTAAAAATAAAGAGGTTAAAAATATTTGTGATACATTCAACATCAAACTCACTTCTCGTCACCATATTATCCTCAAGAAAATGGACAGGCTAAGGCCTCTAACAAAACACTTAATAAAATCCTTATGAAAATAGTAGACGATGTAGGCAGGAATTGGCATCTCCAAATCCCATTTTCTCTGGGCTTATCGAACTAGCATCCACACACCTACATGTGCTATGCCCTATTCAATCATCTATGGCTCAAAGTTTTCCTACCTCTTGAGGTCAAAATTATATCACTTTGTGTATCTCTTAAAGATTCATCCTTGATGAGGAATATCATGAAGATCACTTATCACAACTTGAACTATTAGATGAAAAACATATAACAACAATCGAACATCATCAAGTCTATTAAGAACATGTTAATAGAGCCTATAAAAACATATCAAAGAGCATGACTTTAAAATTGGTGATCTTGTGCTTAAATAAAATCAAAATGTCACTACATTAAAATGAAGTAAACGTGGAAAGTTTTCCCCCAATTGGATTGGTCCATACCTCATTACTCACAAGTATGGGTTAGGAGTGCATTGTCTTGCTTCTCTTGATGGAGAACCTGAAAAGGAAACTATAAATGCCTCGCACTTGTGGACTTTCTATTGTTAAATAATTGATCATCATGACAGTAGATACATCCAAATCCCATCACTCCACCATATCATTGTAATGATTTGAAAGTATGTGGTTATCCGTCAAAGCATCCTAAATACACCTTAAAGATGAGCACCATAACTCTGTTCATCACATCTTTCACTATGGACAAGTTCCTCTTTTGTATGATCCCCTTAATCATTACATCCATGTACCCTGTACCATTTAAAAATAATAACATGGGGCATATGTGTATAGGTCATATATACATCTTCTCCCCTCCTTGATATAGTCTATTAGGGTTTTTCCCTCAGCTCAAAAATTTATGTAAAGTTAATTGGATGCTTCTTATCAAAATATCAAAAATATAGTAGACTGATCCCTTGAAGGATAGCTACCACTCAAAATTATAAATTGATCCCTTGAAGGACAGCCATCTTGTAAAATTCAAAATTCAAAAATGTAGACCATACCCTCAAAGGATGGCTACTCATGTAAAAGGCTTACCACATTATCACCTTCAAAATACGTCAATATCAAAATCATCCACGAAAACTTCCGTAATTGATCAAATTTCCTAACAAGATAGACTTCCCACATCGATCAGTTCTCTTCAAAAATGTAAAAATCTGGGGTATTTCTCTATAAGCTCGTTGAAAAGGAGATCCATTTCTCCCACGTTGAGCTCTACATATGAAACCCCTTCTATATCCTAAAGAAATACATTTTTTTATTAGAGGTAAAAAAGGGTTGAGGGGACCCTACCCCATACAAAGTATTACCAGATCATTACAAAGAGGCCAAGGGATTACCATTGAAGCCCAACCAAAAACCTAAAGCATCATGAACCAAACAACTAAGAGAAACCACCACAAAGTAAATGTTTCCAAATAGTAGACAAGCAACAAAATAATTAAACAATCAGAAAGACATAAGAACTAACATCAAAAAACCATTATCCCATTTTTCTTCATCATTCTTTTATCAGGTCCCCACTGTATTCATACAACCATTCCATTCTTTGACAAGGGAGTCGATAGTAGATTTCCAATACTTGTAGTTAGGCTCAGGAATCTCCACTTTGGGGCCTTTTCCTTCTTTTTCTTTTCCTTTGCAAGTTCCATAGAATGAATCATCTCTGCTAATAGCTTGAGGTGGTGGATGGTGATTTTAACATTGAGGAGATGGACATCATGAATCGAAGAATGATTTCTTTCATCTTCAACATTTCCTTTTCCATCTCCAGGCTTCTTTCATTAGCATTTTTGAGTTGTTCACTAAGAACCAAAGAAGATAACTTTTCCACTTTTTCAGTTAGTTCCCTCAGGTCCATGGAAACCATACTGATCTTATGTCTATTAATATCAATATCAACCTGTAATTCTCAAATTCCCACATGAAAGCATGTGACTTGACAGTAGAGTCTTGGGTGGTAAACAATTTCTTTTGGGCGTTTTAAGAGCATGTAGGATTTCAATGGCCTCCTCCGAGTTCTTTGAACACTTGCCTTCAGAAGTTTCCAAAGCTTTCTCGCTCTCCATCTCATCACTATTTTCCCCTTCAGTGACATCTTTATCCTAAAGAAATACATTCACTCCATATCTTATTAAGATTTTGTGACTACCTATTGATAATCTTATTTAACATTTGTTAAGGCTACAAGTGCAAGTGTTTTCACACTTTTGAAACCCATCACATATATATCAAATCCATAATGGGGAAATCATTTCATTTTTACCTCATTTTATTTAGTCACATTTTTGATACACCATATTTTAAGATCACATTTTAAATTCATTTGAATCAATAAAACATTCAACCACACTCAATCATATGTAACTATATGTGTTTGTAAACCATGCTTCTTAACTTCACATCACATACATCCATCTAACACTAACACATTCCAATTTAAAAACATACAACATATAACACATGCAAATTAAAATACAATATAAGCCATAAAACTCATCATCATAATATATATAAATCAAAGTCTAATATACATCGTGATCAATGTCAAAAAATCAAATATATATATATATATATATATATATATATATATATATATATATATATATAAACATCATATAAAATTGGGCTTCCATGATCCTATGTCATCAAATACATCAGCTAGTAAACTCCACATCCATGAGCACCATACTAGCACCTACATCATTCACCCTCTCCTCCCGGATCGTGTGAAAAATTATATCTCTAACCCCTCCAAGAGCACTCATCACCACAATCTCACCTATGGCTCTCCCTCACCACCATCTACTCTCTCTGGCCTCCGAGGTGGTTGACCCACACTCGTTGCACTCACACTAGGCCTCGCTACTACTATAGCTACCCCTTTAGCAGCCAAGTAATCTACATATAAGGTAGTGTCAGGATAGTTCTTGATGATCAAATCAACATAATAATATCACTCATCTCACACAACCTCATAATGTGCCACCGAAATCATGCCAGATGAAGGATATGTTGTAGGTGCCACTCTCTACCTACTAGATCAAGCCATCACTGATAACTCCACTCCAGATATAGAAGGCCATGTAATCCCTAAGGCCTTCCTCAATGAATCCATGTGGCCCTTTTACTTGTCTCTATCTGCGAGCAGACACTCGTGCAATCTATACATGAATACCATCTCACTCTTCCACTAAAGTTTCCTCTCAATAATCAACCCATCCCTCTCTATAATAAGGGTATCCCACACACCAAGAAGGTCATCTTGCTCCTTCTGAGCCATGTATCTCTCCCCTCCACTACAACCTTTTCATGGTCATCACTATTGAAATATCTATAACTATGTCATCATCTCCCTCATATGCCTCGTCCCCAGAGCCTATCACTTCTTGTGCTCCTCCCTCCATCCAAGCACGTACTCATCTCACCCTCTATGCAGCCCTATGTGCTACTTGGGCTCTGTCAAAACTCCTCAAAGAAGGAACCCACCATGCAGTATACTTGGGGGTAACCCCCACATCATCAATATGTACAATCTCTCCCTCCTCATTATGGCATGTAGCTCCCATAAGCTCATCAATAATAGTGGGTCTCCTCATCGCTGCCCTCAGAGTATCTATATCTATATCCTCCCATCTATACTGAATGGGCTAACTAGGTACCCCCTACACCAATCCAAACTATCTCGAACGCGATCAAAATCATTAAACTCATGCTCACCTATCCTACATGCCCTAAGCCACATAGGTTGCTATAAACCAAGAAAATCTCGAGGATACTCAGGCCATGTAAGTAAATCCAAATAAGGCCTCCATGCAGCATCCCCCACTTGTAATCTAAGGAACAAATATCTATAAAACCTTGTCCTCCTCTTCTCCGCATGACCCCTGTCTAATCTCCATCTCATAAAACTAGGGTGCTGATCACCAATGCCTCATGGCAGCCTCACAGGTTAAGAAATAGCAATATGATCTAAGGCCCAAGCCTATAGGTGGAAAGTAACATCAATTCCGTAATGCTTTTGGGTCTTCCAAGCCCACAACTATCAAAATGTCTGAGCAAGTAAGGTAGGTCCCCACTCAAAAATAGTATGTCGCTCCATCATCTTGGCTACTACCCTAGTCATCATCCATGGGAAGCAGATGCCTCAAGAATCTGGAAATGCATAAAAATGATGGCCATCATCATCATGGTCATCCATACACAACCATCGCTCTCAGGTGAATTTACACGGCCATAAGTGAAAGACCTGACTAATATATGATATATGTGACATCCTCCCCATAAAATATAGTCATCACACCATCTCTCTCTACCTCAAGTAATGATATATACCCCCTCTCCATGGATCGGTAGTCTCAAGATGTGGTGAACATCCTCTAATGTGATCGTGATCTCTCCTATGGGCAACCAGAAAGTGTTGGTGGAAGAATTCCACCTCTCTAACAATGCTAGGATCAAACTCGGACATCTGTGAATCCATCTGTAATATCTCATAGCACAAAATCCAATGCCTCTACATGTTCCCAATCATCATCAATCATGACCTCCCTCACCTGCTCCAAAATCAACGGGATATGGTCATGAATAGATAACTTCACATCCACCTGCAAACAATAAACAAATTAACATTAATATCATCAATAAAAACATAAAAAACATATTAAAGATACATAACCTCAAAATCAACATCATCACAATGACACCAACAACATCTAAAACATTGAAACATCCCACTTCATTTAGAAAAATGCCAAAACATAGGTGAATCACCAACAATCTACCTAAATCCCCAACAATTCTATTGAATTGCCATTGATCACATCAATTGCCAATGATTCTGATTAAGTAACCCGTATGCCCCAAACACGGCAATGGAAACCTAAAACTACCAAAAATCACACAAAAATGAAGGAAAATCAACTTACCTTTGTTGTGGGTGGTTTCCTCTTCTGTCGGAGGTCGCCATCTCAATCAAATCACTCAAAATCACTGAAGCCACTCAAATTCTACTTTCCAAGTCATTTTTTATCCCACAATTAAAGTAAATAATAAACCACATAGCTTTGGTATTTATATACCCCAACTTCTACCACGATCTAATCATCAGATATTTATCAATAATCATGGGTGTTTCCCCAAATCACTTGTGATTTACCTCATTTTTAGCAAACATTATCACTTGCCCCCTTAAGCTTATAAAAATGCCACTTTTACATAAGTGTTTCACTTCCAAAGGACCCAAATCCTTGGAACATTTAAATCAAACAAACAAAATCAATTTTGGGACTCATCATATGTCTATGGGACACATGCCCTTTGGCCCCCCGTCACTTGACCTTCCCAAAAATTAGCCTACCTAGCGAGGATCAATATGTCTATAGGTATCAACCCTTTGGTCACCCTATCATTTAATTCCTCGGTAGAACATTCTATTTCGGTATCCCCTTAAACTGGGGCAATTTTTGGAACAAAACACAATGGTGTTCATTGTATTGCGTTATAGTTTAGTCACCATACAAACAAACTTTTTCATTATTTTTGTCTAACAATTTGTCAAACCGTGAGGCAAAAGGGGAAAATGTAGACATCAAAAATCTACACCCTCTCATCCTCATTCAATTGTCTCGATTAAATACATTCATTTGCAACCATCAAAAATTAAACCCCATCGTCACATTATTTTATCCCATCCCCCAACCTAGGTAATCCACTAGTACCCTTCAATTAATTTAAATCAATTATGCCCACCTATCCTAAGTCATAACCCACCCCATTTTATTAAATTAATTAATTAATCTTATTTCCTATATATTATTCACCCCATGTGAAATCCCTCTTTCACACTAGTTGAGTCTAGTTTTAAATAAATTAGGAAACCTTCCAAAATCATCTCATAATCATCCTAACTAAAACCTATATAAATAAATTAATCTCGACCTTAGTCCAGTTACCACATCTTATCCCTCGAAATCCCCAATAAAATCAAGTTTGAATTAGCAAGATAATCACCCTTATCACTCCTAAGCTCAAACTAACCGAAATCACTAATGATTCCTTCAATCGTTGGTGATCTATATAAACCAACCTCTTTGCCTCTCTTAGGGATCATCCACGATAATCCACGAGCATTGTCAAGTTTTGAGTTTTCCATTCGAGTTCATCAATTACCACTCTTTCAAGGACAAAGCACATTATCATCTTTCATTCTCATTCACAATCTTTAAGTACCTTGGATTTGTGTTAAATCATATTCATCGTTTGGCTATAATCCACACTAACTTCCCATCCCTCATCATTAATCAAGGTCGAATATCATCTTATCATTATGTTTTGCACTTCAGTATTCTTATCTGATCATTTTTCATCTTATAGTAGCTTTTGAAGGACCATAGTTTCATATTAGTTAGTCAAATATTTCATTTTATCAATCTGTCAAAAATATTGCAGAATCACCTGTGATTCTTAGAATGCATGGGATTCCATGCATTTTGGTTTTTCTTAGGTTAAATTTCATTCAATAATTTTTGTCTCTTTTGTTACTAACATTTGTTAATGATGGCTTTTATTAGATGGCCATAGGTGGACCCAATCATCCAATCACGAGCATCAAATCCTTACCAATCATCCATCATCCACTTCATTGGGAACAATATGATATTTTTCATGACCTCAAGTTATGCGCTATCCATTCATCCCCCTTGATAGATTAGGGGAATTTTTGAATTCACCCAGAGGATCCACGAAGCTACTAACGAATTTTGGGAGGCTTACTATGAGGTGAAACGAATTTGAGCTGACCTCGCTTAGCTTGAGCATCGTTACGAGGATGGATTAGACATTCTCAAAGGCTCTAACACTGAATTTGAATTAGAATTTTAAATTGAAGCTCTTTTTGAATACTCCAACTCATACTTTGCATGAAAATATGACACCGAAGAAGAGTACTCGGACTTCTTCAAGGATGACTATATTGAGGAGCAAGATTTATACTTCTCTAAGGAGGACAACCCAAAATAATATGTGGGTTCAAACTTCTCTGAGAATCTAGACACCGATCTTGATTCTAAATTTGATCCTTAGTCATATTTCCTTCTATCGTCACTTTATTTGTTGTGTGTCTGTAATAAGCTAAATAAATCATAAAGATTTTATCATGTATTTTAGTTACTGTGTATTGTACTTCATTTCCATAAATAAACTTGAGTGTTTCAAAACGGGTTGACATCCATACAAGGAATTCCTTTGAATTCTAGGAATTGGCCTTTACCAGGAAACCCACCTATCTATATTACTAATTATCCTTTGTTTAGTGTCTATTATCTGTAGGTATTCTCGCAGTAGAGGATCTAGTTTTATTTCTTCCACGGAGCGCAACAATCCAATCATCTTCCATCACATCTTGTGGGTATCATTGAAACCCTGCCATATTGAGGTTTGGTAAGTCTAATTTTCTTGCTTATTTAGTTAGGTTGAAGAGGTAATATTTATTTTAAACTCCACCATATCCATCACCTCCTTAGTGTGTCCCCTCCACACGAGCCCACACATGTCTATCTCTTTGAGTAGGTGAGATCACCACCATGCAACAAAATCCTCTATAACACCGGCATCATCAACTACCACGGGTTCTCCCCGATCATCAACACCCATATCCCCCTCCTCGTCGGGCATAGAATTAGGAAGCTGTAGCTACCGAAATGGTGTCCCCACATACCCATCCTCCCATTTATACACTATCGGAACCTCTAGCACATCCTAAATCAAACCATATAGTTTTCGACACAACTAAATTAAACAAGCTCCCAATCTCTTTCTCATGACCCTACAAACATAAATCTTGTTAGGTGGCTCTGAGTTGTCCCTCCTCCCCCTCCCACACTAAAAACCCAATATATATTCTCTACCTAATTTCACCTTCATATAACCCCGATAGGATTTGTATATAATAATCCTCACTCTTTACCAACCTTGGATCTCCCATATCGGAATGCCAAAAATAAATCTAGCTGATCTCTCCAAAATGTAGTATCTCCCAATGGAAAACCTCTAGGACAAGCCATGACAATATGCTCAAAATCCCAACACTACAGTAGAAAATAAATATCAATCCCAAACCTCTTCTTGATACTCAAGGATCAAAGCTCCATGTAATTTTACAATAGTAATGCATGGACCCATACAAACAAAACCCTATCCTCCATCATGTCGGCCACTACACCCTCCATCATCCACGAAATAAACCACCACCGAGTTGGGAAAATAAAAACATGTGATCCCTATCATCAGCATGGATTTAAGAGCACAACCGTCTGTCTCCGAGTTTATAGAGTCTTGTAATAGAATCTAACCAATATAAATCCCACACCATCTACATCATCCCCATATAATCTCCTCATCACCTCAGCCCTCTCTGTATCCTCAATCAAATATATGCCCTCTCTATGCATAGGTAATCTAGTAATCCTATGAACATCCTCCAGGGTGATATTCATCTCACCCATCAGTAACCAAAAAGTGTAGGTAGTAGGATCCCACCTCTCCATCAAATCCAACAGCAATCCGCTCTTCTTTTGGATGTGTCCGTAGTGACACATCACCCCGAACCCACATCCTCCAAATGCTGATCGGTCGCATCTAACATCCAAGATCTCACATCCTCTATGACCCAGGAAAATTGTCTCGATAGTCAACTTATCCCTCACTTGCATCCAAAAACACAAAAACATTGATTAGAACAAGTTTTGATCAAAATTTTATCAAATTTATACAAAAATCTCAATCGCTAGCGATTCACCCCAATAGTTGGTGATTCATCTAAATCACCAACAATCTAAAAAAATCACCAAGTGATTCCAAATATTCCACAAACATTCCCCCATATGGGCACTAAAAAAATTAAAAATTAACTAAAAATACATAAAAGCGACAAAAAAGGTACTTACCTCGGCTGAGTGGGCCTCCTCTACCTTCGTGATGCTCCTGTAGCCTCCATTTCTCAATTATCACTCGTAAATCACTCAATTAGTCCCTAAATCTCACAAATCGTAGAGTAAAAATGAAAATTTGTGTATTCAAATTGACTATTTATAAGCACCAATTATACCATGTAGGCATCGCTGAAAATTCCTATAATCGCTAATGATTTTCCTTAAACATCGGTGATTCATTAAATCATTGGCAATTCCCAAAAATTGCTTGTAATTCCCCTTAATTATCAAAACCACCATTTTTCAATATCAACAACTATTTTTAGCAACATTATTACACTTGTATAGCACATTCATCTTCAAGGTGTGACTCAATTTGAGGACCCCAACATCCTTACGAACAATAAATCCTTCACAAGATTCATTTCATGATGTTAGCACTAGTTATCCATACATCCATAGGATATGAACCCTTTGGTTCCCTATCACTTGCTCCTTAGTCTTTACAACATATAATTTCTCCCTATGAATTATACGTCTATAGGACATGAACTCTTTGGTTTCCTATCACTTGATTAGTGGTAGCACCCATGTTGTTTTGATACCTCATCTTGGGAAATTTCAAATGAAACATACCATCTAATCAACTCAATCAAACGATGATCCTTGCACTACATCATAACCATCCCCAATTTGACAGGGGGGTCACCCATCTAACACCGAGAAACTACCTCACACCATTTTTTTCTAGCATTTTGTCATCACAAAACTACTTGTGAAAGAGGAAAATGTAGACACCAAGTTTTCGTTACCCACCTACTTCCCTCTATACACACATTATTTAATCTAAAACCCTATCATTATGTCATTATCCTAAGTCACCTCTCCTCATCTCATAAAATAAATTTCTAAGCCCTCATAAATTACCATTTACCCATCCCAAATTACCTTCAACTCCTTTAAAACCACCTAACCATTTCTAAATCATCTCTAACCCATTTTACCCTAACTTCCTAACATCCCGAACTCGTGTAACCTCATTAAAACCCTTTTTCTGACTAATTTACCTGAAAGTCCCATTTAGGAAGTGGTTTTAGCCACTTCTAAACATTTTCCCCAAAATTCTTGGATCACCATAAATTCTAACGAATCGCCAATGATTATAAATAACAGCCTTCAATCTTCTTTCAAGGATCTTTAGAATTATTTTGCATGCTCTTGCACTTTAGTTTCATTCTAGCAACAAATATTTGTCACTCTAGAGATCACCAAAGTCATGTATAAACTTCAATCTTTCACAATACTTCATTTTGGAGAATCTTTTCATCAACCCTCTTCCTAGGAAGTTCAACTATCTCTGCTACTTGCAATTCCAATCAACTTTATCCAGCCCCTACAGAAGTTATTCAACCTAATTCCACACCAAGAGATGATAGTTATAGGCCAGTCACATCCTATTATGAGCATCTACAACCTGACAATTGTTCAACAACCCTTCTTTGGGGAACATTAGAACATCCTTCATGAGATTACCTTTGTGTTAATTTTAGTTTTCCTCTTACATTAAAGGCGTCGAGGATCAGATCAAGTTCCTCCACGAGATCCGATAAGAAATGGATGATTTTGGTACAACTAATTTGAATATTTCCATATCACATCTAATCTCACCTAAGCCATATTTGAATCTACACAAGACTTACCCTTCGACCTTAAGTTCTAAATCTTTTTATCTACCATTCATATATATTTTTAATTTACATATATTTATCATTATTATCAATCTACTTAATTGTATCAAAATGGGTTGACATCCTCGAGGAAGTCCCTTTGGATTCCTAGAATCAGCCTTTATTGAGCAGCTCATTTATCTATCTATCTAATATTTTCTTGTCTAGTTGTCTTTGATCTATAGGTTTCTTCATCAACGTATCTTAAGGAGATTTATTTAACAACATCAGTATTAATCATCGCAGGTATGGGTAAATCCCTCCATCCTCTCGAGGTCGGTTTGTTTTTGTTGTTTCATTTTATTAAGTTAAATTTGGAAGTAAAAACCTCTACGGTATAATAAATTTGAAATGTTGGCTAGATGAAAGGTTTACATTGATCGGGAAATGGAATTTAAAGTGTGGGTTTTGTTTTCATTACCAGAATTTCAAATTTTGCACGTTAGATATTTAGCATGACAACATGGAGTTACACTTTTGTCACTTAAGACTTACAATTTTGTGTGTTAGGAACATGTATAACTTAAAATCAAGCCCATTCCTTGTGATGCATGGACCCTTGGAAAAAATTTCAAGACATGTTGTCCCTTTTCCCTTGTCCCGACATCGAGGGGATAATTGGGACACAAAAAGTTTCCCCCTTCATGGAGATAGCTTCTAATCACATATGAAACCTAAGTTTAGCTCCGGGTGCCTATTTTCAGCTCTTCAATCTTCCTCACATAAAACCATATGTTATGCTACCACTTGTCATGATCTGGAGAAAAGTGCATTTTGGTGTCCCTATTGTCCCCTTGCTTCATAGTTCCCCTATTTTGTAGGGTACAACTCTACCTCTAACCCTCGATTGACCTTTGTTAAGCTTGTTTGGGTTAAGCATGAGTTAAATTTCTTGTGAGATAAATGGTAAAATAATACACTTGGCCATTTTTAATGCATTTTAAACTTGAATTTTTCCTCCCAAACTCATCTCTATGTTTTTTATGCCACTTTGGAAATTTTCTAGACACCTTCATACCTAAAAACGGAAAGTTTCTCACATCTCTAAAAATCATCATCCATTTTTATAAGATTATAACAACATCCTCTTCTAAAAATGCACTTATTTTTATCCTAACCTTGTATACATTGGTAGCATGTATAATTTTTAATATCCAAAAGAAAATTTCATCCATTTCACTTACCTTTTCAAATCTACGGAGTTTTGGCGATTGAAACCCTCTAAAATTGGAGCAAAGCATATTTGTGAAAAAATTAAACTTTTGAGACCATTTTCATCATATTCTAACATCCATATGACCACCTTATATAAATAGTAAGTTATACCAAGTCCTAACTATATAAAATATCAAGTTGTGAAAACGGGTCATTCTTCAATTTAGCATCACTCCTTGCATATCAAGAACACTAAAAAGTTCTAATTTGGGTAACTTACTAAAAATAGACATTCGGAATAGGACCTATTAAAAATAGTAAGTGTTGGGATTGTGGTCAAATTTTCCATACTCATTCATCTTCAGTTCATGTAACTTTCCTTTGTCACCATAGAGTTCAAATACCTAGTTTGAGCCAATTTCAACTTCAAACACAGATTATGCTAATGTGGGTAATAGGGAGATATTTGTACACGGAAAAACAATACACAATTCCTAATGTACTTGAATTCCCAATTTCATGTCAAGACAACCAAAGTGTGCAACATTTGATGGGTACTAGATAGGTAGATAAAGGATAATCATAGGCTATTAGTGATGGAATACTAAATAAAGAATGTATGCAAGAAGTGATGGAATCTTCTACTTTTAATAATCAAAACACACAACTTCTTCTAATGACAATAAATTAAACTATATAAAACTTTGAGGAATTAAAGTAGAGTCCCAACACAGTTACTATTTTTCTATTGTAACTTCCTAAACGTGAAATGCACTTGTTGTCTCCTCATCTTTGTATCCTCTTCCAAAGTTGATTTCAATTGATCCTAGGATATGTAGATGTTGGCTAGCAAAAATGAAAAGAAAACGATTAGATGTGATAGAATTGGTGTAAGAAATGAATGGAAGTATATGGAAGGAAAGAACAGAGAAATGAATTGGTTTTCTATATGGTCCCTCTCAAAACTTGAAGAACATAACCTTACCTCAACAATGTGAACTATCCAACCCATCATACAAGTAAGAACTTGGCTTTAATAAAAATTTGGGAAAGAAGAATTCAATTTACATGTGTCAATCAATAAGTGAAAAAAATATGTATGACAAACGGTTGTGAAATGAGTGATAAAATCACTCTTGATCTAAACACATGTTCAAAAAAGTGTAGTTTTAATTTCACATTGAACATTGAATGGACCACCATTTTTTCTAGAGGGGTAGTTATGCAACTACCACTATTTCCATAGGGGCATTTTTTCAACCTCCAATCTTTGGTAAGTGATGATTACACAATTTTCGGGCGGTTACACAACCACCGCTCAAAAACAATGCTAAAAACAAAAATAGGTCTTGTATGCAAAATTTAAGTCTATGGACAAAGAAGAAGGGTTGATTTGAGTCAAAGGAGGGATGAAAAGTAGAGATGGAGGGATATGGATCTCATTTTACCTTGGAAGAGGTTTTTACCATCATAGGAGACATATCGTGCTTTTTATGTTGCCCCATGTAATTTTTGGGTGCTTAAATATTGCCCCCTCGGAAGAGCATTTTAGCCATGAATGGGCTAAAACATGATTTATGAGAATGGAAGTTACCAAAATGAGAGCATTAGAAAGTTACGATATGGAAATATGTTGAAATGATGTCATCCAAACATCTACGCCACTGCAAAATAAGGACATGAATCAAGTGCAGTATTAAGATAAAATCAGCAAAAAAATTGAAATGAAAAGACAAAATTGCTTACCCTTTATGCGTAGGTGAGAAATATACTGCTCCTCCATCACCAAGTGCTACACAATATTACATAAAACAATAGAAGAAAATTAAACTTCTATATATATTAAATATATACTATGTTTAGAAATCATTTGTCACATATGTCTTTATTATTCATGGGCTGTGGATTTCTAGTAATTATTTCACGCACGAGCATAGTCGAATTGGAAAGGATTTATAAATGATGGAAATGGACCCAATGGTAGCGGATGGGGGTCGGGAATAATTTTTTTCCTTTTAAAAGAGCTCAAGGGGGATTTATAGGAAATTTATAGTTGAAGCAATTATAAGAGGTCCAAAAGGGATGGATAGGTAGAGTGTTTTTATAGCTTAGTCTTATGTGCATATCAATTTTTGGAATTTTGGCTCATGATTGAGCGTTTGACCACATTTTCCCTTCAAAGTGTGATGGAATTGTACTAAAACATTGACATATATGTATGTATGTATGTATGTATGTATGTTTGTGGTCGACATCCCTTTGCAAATTTTTTTCTATATGCTTTGCTTCATTTGTGCACTCTTGTATGGTTATGAATGTTCGGTATTTTTACAATTTTGAATGAGTTTTTTTGGATGATAATGTAATGTGATAAAATGCATATGGTTACACACATGGTAAAAAATCATACTTAGGAAACTTTATTTTTCAAACAATGCTTAGAATTTCTATTCCATTGGCAAAATATGTTGAAGATGATATGATGATAGGATGATCTCACTTTGTTCTTGACCCCACACAACTAGTAAGATGTAAGGGCTCATCGAGAGCCAAGAAGGACGTGAGATGTATGATTGAAGAATGTGAATAAGAATGATGATCAAGAGATAAGAATTTTGATAAAGACTTATTCAGAAACCTATAGCTCAACCTCAATCAAGATTAACTAACCAAGTTCAAGATGATTTCGCTTATAAGCCTTGACTAGACTTAGATCCATGGATGGCCTACTGATTGGAAAGATATGTTTAATGAATGATTGTCTCTCCTAACATGAGCCTCTAAATAATTTTATTGGGAATTCAAAATATTCAAGTAATTTTATTTTTTTCTTTAAAGCTTTATGTTTAACATGACCCCCTACATCTTTCCCCATGCTACTAGTAAGAAGCATGGGCTCATCACCAAGGAAAATTTAGGAAAGTAAGGGCATATTCCTCCCTTCTTAGCCTCGTGGTACCGGGTAAGAAGTATGGGATCGCCATCGAAGACTCGGGAGGGATGAAAAATGTGATCATTTGTAATAATAATATATGTATTTTTATTTTTGTTTAGTTTTTTTTTCATTTTCATTCTACAAGCGCTTTTTTTTCCACTCTACAATTTTTAAATTTTATTGTGGTGGTTTCTACTTTGATGGGGGATCCAACTGGACCATCCCTTAACCCCTCTCCTAGCTTCACTAATGTCTCTACCACTCACGAAAGGACGTTGCTGTTGGCTCTTCAAAATCTTCAATCCTTGGAAAACTCCACCCTTAGTGCATTGATGGGACTTTGTCCTTACAAATCCCTTCCTTAATCACTGAAGCTACACAATCCTCTAGGGATTTATCACTCATCGGTAAACTTATGGGAACCAGACTTTCCTTAGAAGAGATTTACAAATGTGTATGTATTAAATGGGCTCCTTGTGGTCTGGTTGATATTGCTACCCTTTCCAATGGTTTCATGCTCTTTACCTTTTCCCATAAAGAAGATTTTTCTCATGCTTTGTTGGGTGGCCCCTAGTTCTTTGGTCGAGAGGCTTTTACCTCCATCATTGGATGCCCAAGTTCAATGCTAAAATGGAAACCATGTCCCAAGATTCGATCTAGGTTCGTCTTCCCGAGCTACCCTTAGAGTTTTAGCACTCTACTGTCATTAAAGGCATTTCCCTCTCCATTGGTTCTCTAATAGCAATGGATCAAGCTACCAAGGCAGGTTCTAGATTTATTCATGCCATATTCTATGTCAATGTTAACATTAGTTCACCCCTATCATCCTCCATTGACCTCCACTCTGAGCTGGGAACTTGGGTTCAGCCCATTGAATATGAATATATCCCTCAAGCTTGCTCCACTTGCAAAAGCATTGGACATCATGCTCAAGATTTCCCATCAAATCCAACCTGCAAAGACTAAATATTAGGTCCACTCCCCAAAGAAAAAGGTAAGTTCATCCCCAAAGTTTCAAATATGGTTTGCACTTTAAATCCATTTGATGTCCTTTTAGAGGAGAGTGTTCTCCCACCTTTCTCTACTCTGTTTCCCCCTACTTCCTCTTCTCCTCTACTAGACCCCATGTTGCCTTTTGGTGTCTCTATTCCTCCCTTGTCCCCGCTAGTCAATCCTTCTCTCCCCTCCTCTTCTCTACCTTCTCCTTCCACTCCATCTCTGTCCTCCTCCCCTTCTTTGGACCTACCTCTTACCTTCCCTCTTTTTGTGTTCCCCTTGCTCCATTTGTTTCCCCTAACTAATTTTTCTCACTCCCCCTTTAAAAAAATCCCTCATCTCTCCTTCTGCTTCACTTTCAGTGGATAACAATCCTGCTAAGAATACTAGAAACAACACTAAGTTCAAACTTGATGTGGGCTCTAAGAAATCCAAAGGGAGACACACAAATCAAGAAAAGCTTCAAGAGGAAGCATTTCTCAATATATCTCAAGGCACATAGGACTGCTTGCCATCCCAAGTGGAGGTAAGCCAAAATCAAAGAAATGAATATTTTCTCTTGGAATGTTCGGGGATTAAATGCGCCCCGAAAAAAAGAATCCTCAAGGATTTTAGACTCAAACATTGTCCTGATATCTTGATGTTGCAAGAAACCAAATTGAAAGAGGAGGATATGCTTCATAAGTTTTGGCCTAATGCCTTTGTTGCTTCATAGGAGTCTTCGGTAATTCTGGTGGATTGTGCACTTTTGGAACTGAAGGTTCTCTTTAGGAATGTATCATTAAAACCCCCCATTTTTGGGGATGTTTTTCCAAGAGATTGGTTCTAATATGGGTTGGATTGTTGTAAATATTTATGCTCCTAATCTTGAAAACCAAAGAGAAAAAATTTGGAAGGATTTGTTGGACTTTCGTTCTTCTTGCAAACACCTCCCGTGGCTTATAGCTAGAGATTTCAATACTCCATTGTATTTATCAGAGAAGCAAGGTGGAACTAGTGTCAGCACTAATAGCTCGAAGCCTTAGTTGACTTTATCAGATTGGGTGAATTTTTTGACATTGATCTTCATGGAGCTTCTTTCACCTAGTCTAATAGAAGACTAAAAGGATCAACCATATCCAAATCAAATTAGATAGATTCCTTATCTCTATGGATTGGATCACTCACTATAATGATTTCTACCTACAGGCTCTACCTAATATTGCCTCTGATCACTACCCCTTGCTACTCACGGCTTCACAATCACAATGCTTGAAACATCCCCATTTCTCTTTGAGCTTGTTTGGTTACAAAATAATAATTTATAAAAACTTATCAAGGACTGGTGGATGGTGATATTCAAACTAGAAAATTCAGGTTTTGGGGATATCTGCAAAAGGAAGGATTTTCTCACTCTAAAACTTGCTTCTATCTCGGAGGAGATCAACTCAAAAGGAAGATCCCCTCAACTCCATCAGCAGGAACTTTCCCTTCTCAGTGATTATCACAATACTCTTGTTGAGGAAGAAATCTATTGGTGTCAAAGATCCAAAGCTATATGGCTTAAGAAGGAGATTGAAATACGAAATTCTTCCATATGACTGCTATGAAACACAAAAGCCGGGATAAAATCAAAGAGTTGGTCACTATGGAGGGCTCTTATCTTAATAAAGATGATGTGATTGTTGCTGAATTAATCAACTATTATGCTAGTCTCCTCCATGAGGGCCCTCCCCCATGTGAAGTGATTGTCAGGAAATGCTCCAACATATACCCAATTTTATCACCGATGATATTAATTCCAAAATCACCCATCCCTTCTCAATGGAAGAAATCAAGAAAAAAAAAATTGACGTAAAAAGTGAAAAATCACTTGGCCCCGATGATGGTTTACTGCGGAATTTTTTCGAACTTACTAGCATATTGTGGAACCTGATCTACATGTTTCAATTTTAGAGTTTCAGCAAAATGATAATTTGTTAAAGGAGTGGAACAATACCTTTGTATACCTAACACCTAATTCTATCGAATCTAAATTGATTTTTCATTGTATTTTGATTAGTCTTTATAACACTTCCTACAATATCATAACCAAAATGCTAGCATCCAGGCTTAAACCTATTATGACTAGCTTAATTTCAAAACAGAAAAATGGGTTCATTGGTGGTAGATTGATCCAAGGTGGCATCATTAATGTTCATGAAGCATTTTACTTTGCTTCCCTAAAAAAATTGGCTAGTATGATTATTAAACTTGATATGTAAAATGCATTTGATAGAGTTAGTTGGCCCTTCTTACTTCGGGTCCTGGAGAAATTTGGTTTTGGGGAGAAATGGAGATCTTGGATTTACAACTATATCTCAACTCCCAAATTCTCCATTCTCATAAATGGTATCCCACAAGGTTATTTTCACTCAATTCATGGAATCAGACAAGGGAATCCCCTCTCACCCTTCTGTTTATACTCATGGTGGATACTCTCAGCAGAGCTTTAGAAGCTTCTAAAAGAACTGGTAGCATTACGGGTATTATTACTACCTCTAGGGCTCCTACAACTTCCCACAATCAATTCGTTGATGACACTTTGTTGCTTGGTATAAATTCAATTATGGAAGCTAAAGTTCTAAAACATATTTTAGATTGCTATCAATCAACTTTTGGTCAGAAGATAAATTTTAATAAGAGTAGTATTGCTTTTATTAATACCCCTGTCAGCAGATAGCGAGAAGATTGTTGACATCTTTGGTTGCATTATTATGGATCTCCCCTCTTCTTATTTGGGTCTTCCACTTTTCTTAGGAAGACAACTCAAGATTATTTGGAATCTGGTTATTGATAGATTCAAAAAGAAACTTGTTGGCTGGAAACGTTCTCTCCTCGATCGGCCACCTAGAAAGTTATAAGCTGGT
Organism: Taxus wallichiana var. yunnanensis; assembly: GCA_018340775.1. Lineage (NCBI taxonomy): Eukaryota > Viridiplantae > Streptophyta > Pinopsida > Cupressales > Taxaceae > Taxus > Taxus wallichiana. The sequence goes on along the minus strand of CM031237.1, from coordinate 452,087,617 downwards.
TAAGGCCACTTTGCAAAATCTACCGATTTGAAAAAGGCTTGCCTCTGTGGCTTCTACTATTGAAAAAATCCAAAAAAAGTTCCTTTGGTCAGGATCAAAAGAACGAAAGATAATCCACTTAGTTTCATGGAATGTGGTTTGTAAACCAACTGCTCTTGGTGGTTTGGGCCAGATAGAATTATTGATATGAACTCCACCATGCTCATAAAATTGGGTTGGGAAATTGCTACTAATGGAAAGGCCTCCTGGATATAGATGATGATCTCAAAATACCTTTCTTCGGTGGATGATTTCTATGTTGAAGACATTCCAAATGGTTTGGCTATTTAGAACTCTATCAAAAGCACCAAAAATTTGATTTAGGCAAGCATTATATGGAAAATTGGTAATGGTTAAAAGGTTACTTTCTAGACTAATAGATGGATTTGAGAAAATACTTTATCTTTTGGCCCTTCCTACGATCTTATAACATCTAGGCTCATTAGTATTTTTTGTTCTTATTTTTATAAGTACATTGATCGATCCTCCTTTTACCCATGTTTTTCATATCGCGGGGATGGAGCGAGGTGTTTCCAACTCCAACTGATTGATAAACTGAAGCTTGTATTGTTTTAGTAATTCTTACTGTTTCTTCTATGGAGGATGCTAGAATCTGGCCTCTTTCATTTGGCTCCTTTTCTATTAAGGTTGCTTATCTCTCCCTACCTCACCACATAGAGGGCCCTACTCTATCTCAAATATGGTTGCCTTAGGTTATCCCAAAAGTGGGATTTTTCACTTGGCTTGCTTCCAGAGATGTCTTTCTCTCTAGAAAAATCTCAAGTGACAAGGTTATTCTTTCCTATCAGGTGCATTTTGTGTTTTGATGCTCTTGAATCTTCTACCCACTTACTATTTCATTGAAATTTTCCTTTACGGTATGGAGTCTCCTTCTTAACATTTTTGGAGTGTCTTGGGTCTTTCCTAAGTCCATCTCGGAAGCTCTCAATCAATGGGTGCCTCTCTTTGGCATCAAATTGTTAATCTTTCCTAGAAACTTCTTCTTCCTCACACATTATGGAACATCTGGAAAGAACGTAACAGGAGAATTTTTAAAGATCAGCACAAGTACCCCCAACAGGTTTTCACCTTGGTGGCAGCCAGTCTTCAAGAAAATCTGAATTGTTGTATTTAGAAACAACATAAATGTAAAATTTCTCTCAACATGGACAGACAGTGGTTGCAGCAACTTCAAATATCCCTTCATCCTCCCAATTCAATAGCTTTAAGGGTTATTACTACCTGGACCCCTCCTCCTTTAGGATGGCTTAAAGTCAACACCGATGGGGCTGCTAAAGGTAACCTGGGCATCTCTGGTGGAGGTGCCACTATTAGAGATGAACTGGGTCAACTGATGGCTGCTTCTACTTCCTATTTTGGTAAGGGTTCTAATCACAGAGTTGAAGCCTGGCCATTTTAAAAGGTATGGAACTTGCTTCTACTTTCAACAGGATCAACATAATCATGGAAAGTGACTCCCTAAATTTGATTAACCTTCTTAACAATAAGGGTGTTACCAGCTGGACCATTAGCAGTATCATTTCTGATATCAGGCTTCTCCAATCTCAATTCAACAATGTCCAATATCAGCACATTTTCAGGGAAGGAAATAAAGTGGCTGATCTGTTAGCTAATATTGGAGTCTCTCATGAGAAATAAAAAACATGGGTTGGCAATTTTCCTGAATTACTGCTAAAAGCCTTGAATGATGACTATTCTAAAAAGTGCTAATTTGAGCAAGTATTGTTTGATCACTACTTTTAATGATTACTTGGACTTCAGATTTACATGGTTGTATCCTTCCTCCACTATTGGTGACAATCTCATTTATTATGATTTGAAGGTTTTTTTTTTTTTTTATACATCACACGTGGGAAGCCGAGATCTTGAATTTTGAGTTATTAATGGGGATTTTTAATCATAAATGGAAGCATACCCTTTCTTTGGTGGGCATGTGGCAGAGGGGGTTCATGGATTTTTATACATGTAGTGTTATCATTTTATTTCATATCATCTTTTTCTTAGTTATTTGGATTTGCAAAAAATGGGGGGTTCTCTAGTTCAATTGGAGCCTGCTAATTGTGAAGATCTTAAGAAGGATGAAGTTGTCTAGAAATTGCTTGGGGAAAAGGGGGTTACGACATTCATCGAAAGGCTTTCAGGGCATTCTGTCATGGTGTCAAGCAACATTTTATCATCCTAGAAGTAGGGCCATGTGAAAGTGGGAAAAATAAATTTAAAATCATTGTGGAGAGTATTGTTGCTGCCACTACGGGGCTTCCTAACGATGGTGATATCTATTTTAAGAGGTCCTTGAAAGTGGAAATGGTGACCTTTCTAGCTAAGAGGAAAGAGAAGGTTAACATTTACAAATCGGGATATGAACAAACTTCTCTGAAGGATCCTTGGGATCGCGTGGGTGAGAAAGGTATGCATTAATTTATCTTTGGAGGGCAAGTACAAATTGGTTTTGGTCCCCAACTCTTCATTCTGGCTCATTTCCAAAATGGTGGTAAGGTGAACTTAGCCAATTTTTGTACCAATCTTTAGTTTTGTCCATTCAAAAGGCTCACGCTGGTGAAGGTAATTTGCTTCATCAAGGTTTACTTTATCTACTCTTTAAGCATTATCTTGATATCTTGGTGCCTTTCCCCATTTTCCCACTATTTTTGGTTCAACTTGTTGCCACACCCCTACTCTACCTCCTCCCCATCCCACTCTTTTTCCACCTTCATCACCTCCTGAATCCCCTACCTTCCTCCAACCCGGAAGTTGAAATCATGGGTCACTATGATGCCACTTCCTCTCCCCCTACTTGCTCACTTTGCCCTCTTCCCCTATAAAGTGATGTTTCTCCCCTGGTGGTGACTCCCACTCCCACTCTTGTTTCTCCCTCACTTGGTGTTGTGGGTTCTTTTCTTCCCATGTTGGGTGCTTCGGGTTCTACGAATGAAGCTCCAATTCCTGAGATTCTTCTCGGTCTTACTAATGCCTACCCGAGAATCTTCGGTCCCTTCTGGGACTAGTGAAAAATTGGATTTCTTTGATGATGACGAGGATTATGTATTATTAAGGATGTTGTTGTGGATGTTGAAAAGTTTTTGAGGATGGCGTTGTTGAGGATTATGTAAAGGATGTTGCAAAGGATGCTACTAACCCCGAGGCTGATTTGGACCACCATGTTGATATGAACAATCAAGCTGAAGTTGTCATTGAGAATATTCATGATGTTTTTAGTAACATTAACAATGTTCTCAATTTCATTAATAAATGGAAAGAATCTACTATTGAAACCGGGTCCATCTCCAAAATGGTTGTAAGGAAATATTAAGTGTTGTTGAAACTCTTACGTTGGAAAATATGCAGATTATGTTGTGATTGAAGTTATTAATGAACTTAAGAATATTATACCTATGTAGCTCAAGGTGTGGGTTTTTCATGTACTTTTTGGATTATGGTTACTTTTTTACGATTGTCTAGCTACTCTTATGTTTTTTCATGTCTATCTAGCCATTTGGGGCCTTTTGTAACCAGGATGTGGGTCCTAGAAAAACCCTCACTTTTTACAATAATCCAAAAAATATATGTACTTTTTATTTTATCTTTTATTTTCCTTATTGGGAGGAACATTCTCCCCGATCTCATCCCCATAAAACTAGTAAGATGTGAGGGCTCGTCATCGAAGATTGAGATGGGTGAACATAAGTTCTAGGTGAAATGCTTAGAATGTTTTTGTTATGGAGAGATATTTTTAGGGAGAGATATGCCATCAGGAAGCTTCTAGAGAAAACTATAGGTGAGAAACACCCAAATTGGAAGAAACCATAAAAGGGATGAAGCACACAAGTCCTTATAGGAGCAATGTCAAAATTTGTCTCATGAATGGAAATGATGATGCAAATTATATAATTTGAGAGTGTGAAGAAATTTTAGAAATGTCATGATTGAGAGATTTTCCAATGTTTGAAAGTTTAAAAATCACTTTAAAAGTAAGTTTCTATAGTACAATTTAACTAAGGTACAATGTAAATGAAACAAATGATGATGATACAAAAGGATAGTTTGGATATGTAATGACTATATACAGAAATGTCCTAGGTGATGTGAGTAGATGGATTCATTGAACTCCTAACCTTCCAAGGTACACAAACGATAGGTAGGATTCTTGAAATTTTCATTTTCTTGATAAGGGCCTAGTAATTTAGGTTTAAAATTACAACCCTTCCCCACTATCTTATCCATCTAAATATCTAATCTTAGCATAAGATCACTGCTTATATGGGATTTTCATAAAGTTCTTTATTGTTTTGTTGACACATAATGTCTGCATGAACTTGATGGTGTTTTTTAGCTTTACCCCCTATATAGGGAGGTGTGGTCGCATTATATGTATTTCATGTTAAGGGTTCGTGTCTTGTAGACACAAAAATTTAATTTTTGGCACATTTACATTTAGACCAATGTTGAGAATGGAAGAATCCATAGAGATGGCTTTGGTGGAGATCATTTCACACTCCCTATCCTCTTCTTCCTCTAATATTTCTACCATACATATTTCTATGAGATCATTAGCAGAAAAGAATCTAGACCGAGGAAATTACTAACTCCTTGTGGTTCAAAGGGGAGAGTGATTGGTGAGTCACTCTATAAGATTTTTACAATTTATGTCATGGTTTTTATGGATGTGACTTCTACAATATCAATCTTTTTCATATTTATTTTTTCCACTTCTATCATTTTTGACTTATTAGACGTCATCTTTTCAAACCCACTTGGTATTTGCAATGGATTCCTTTAGAAAAGGTGGTTTTCTTGATTGATTCACAAGGAATTAAAATTTAGAATGAGCTTCAGGTTTCTTCTTAAATTTTTCTAAATGTATATTGAAGATTTTAGGATCCCCTTAAGTGATGAATACCTTTCCCAAATGGATGAATCTAACCTCTTAGAACAAGGTCGAAGGAGTGGCCTTCATCCTATGGATCCATGGTCCTCCCAAGAGAATGTTGTAATTTGTTTCCTTATCTATGATGTAGAATTTAGTTAAAATGGTTTTCATTTTGGGGGAAATTGGAAGGAATATGGTTCTAATTGAGGTAGTTTTTAGACTTTTGTATCCTCGTAATATGTTTCTCGTAGAGGAGAAATTGGTATCCCTATATCCCAACTTCTACAAGAAATAAAAAGGGACTACATTCACATAATCCATGTCATCAATCATAGATCTTTTAATGCAATTGATATAAACCCACACTTGCAGGTATAATACAGGATCTCCTCTTTGGGATATTTTGGCGTTGGAGGGCATCTTTCTTATATCAAACAAAAACTTGGTATCCCTATTGTTTTGTCTCGAAGGATGTATATCAAAGTAAATATGATTTATTTGAGCCTCAAGTTGAGGTGTAACATGGATTAGATGAAAAATTATCAATGCATCTAGCAAAGTAGAATGATGCACTAGGGTATTCTTCAAAAAATCTAGAAATGAAATGTAAGAAAAGTTATTGTTTAAATCTTAAATCAAATCATAAGCTCCTATAGGTGTTGGGACTATAGAAGTGTCATCCTGAAAGAGGGAATGAGTGGGAAGAGGTTTTGGAGTGTACTCCATTCTCTAAATCATTGAGTTGATTTCTAGTTCAATTTCTAAATCGACTAGTCCCAAAATATTTTCTTATTTATTGGGTCTATGTTGGTGATAACCCAAGAATTTTTAGAAGTTAAGACTTCATGATCATTGGTCCCAATAGTAATACCCTTTTTTATGTTTTGAGGAACTAATTTTTCATATTGAATACATTTATGGAATGAATCTCGAAAGATTCCTAAACTTGTGTTCTAAGGTACAATGGGTCTGTATAACCAGGTTGTGAAGATCCTTCAGGGTTTTCTAGAAACATATCTACAAAGAGTTGTCATTGTGATTTAACAAAAATATAAATTTATTATTAAACCATAATTGGATAGTAAATGAATGTACAATATGATATGCAACTGTTAAATACAATATAACACAAGAAATAAGCAAATAAAGTACCAAACCCTAAGCAAGATATATAAGAAAAATGACTTAGTTGATTTGTGTTTGATCTTAAAGTGTTATGAACCGTGAAAATTGTTGAACAGGAGGTGAACTATGTCATCAATGCTCAAAATAATTTCGGAGTTCATGGATTATGTTGGACATGGACACCCATGACCTGGACAATGGCGCATGGGTTGTGGAGGCTGCTACTAGGTTCCTGTAACAATGCAAATAGCGAATATAATTTTTAGAGTGTTACATAAGTGTCATAAATATCCTCTATTTATTTCCTATGTGTCTCTCTTTGATCACGAGGGTAATTGTAACCTCTAAAATAGATATCGCTGTAAAAACTCATAAACCACATCAAATCCAAAATAGAAAGATGCAGAATGGGGAGTCATACTGACCCTGATAGTCACCCGAAATATTGAAATTACAACCGAGCACTACACTACATCTTATACTCCATGTAGTCCTTGGTCATGTGTGTAATAATTGTGCCCTAGGATTCCCTTGTATAAGTGCGGTTGGTAGCAAGTTGTAACTACATGTAAGAATGTAATAGAATGTGTGGATGGAGTAAATAAATTCCCTTTCCTATGCTATGCATGCAAAAATGTATCCCTTTTCCCTTGAATGGATGTTATATGGATGCATTGAATTTTTAAGGTTCCTTTTGAGTGTCATCTTAGGTGATAGTAATAATGCTTAGAGCTTGGTCCTTGATTTTGAACACATAACTATGTATTTATATGATTCCCTTATTTGAATTTTGTAATTGATAATTAGAAGGCCAGCCCATAAGTGAAAATGTAACACCCTCTGTTGTTACTTCCTAGAGCATCAGTGTTGATATGTGATTTCTTGTAAAAGGATGTGTTCCTCGATTTAGAAATCATGCTTGATATGTACTGTAATTTCTTTACAGATCTTTGACTGAGTCAGAATATGTTTAGACTCTTTTATCTATTTCATTTTGCATCTGAGTTTAATCTGATCTCGGAATGAATTATAGAGTTATCCATCTTTAAGATCTAATCTTGGATCAGTGGAATTGATCCAAGTATTGCTCTAAGTCTGTTCGTGATGAATTAAAAATTACAGACCTTGAACAGGTTGCAAGGTCTAGAAGCATTTAATAAGCTAGTCAGGAGTATGACTCAGGCTGATCAAGTGAAATGAAATGGTTCCCGATATGGAAGTATATCTGGAAGGTCTCGATTGTGGACCAGGTAATAATTCAGTTACATACGATTCTGCAGCCTAAGGCAGAACAGGAGCTAACCCTGTTCAGGAAGGTATGATGTAGGTCTTTTTCTGAGTATACAGAATGTAGACCTAACAGGAATTATTAATGATTAGTAACTTAAGACTAAACCTAACCTAGGGGTTAGATTAGTGTTAATCTAACCTAGACCTAGGCTAAGTGTTAATGTCCTAAGTTAGTATCTATGTGTAATATGGTTAGAATATGTATTATCCTAAATTCTAACCTAAGATACTAACCTAACTATGATCAAGAATGTAAAGGGGCCTATGGAGGGGTGCGAACCATGGGCGGCGTTTTCTATGTTATTAAATGCATGGGATAAGGATGAAGGACAGGTCTTGGCGGAGGTTTTGGGAATGGCTAACTTGTGCCGACGTGGCAGGTCGCCAAAAGCTGGAAATGGACTTGAGATTTCATTTGTGCATCGCCAACTTTGGCGGTCGGTGGCGATGGAGTTTGAGCGGGAAAATTGGTGTAAATGCATTCAATGCGCTCGATAGTCGAGCTCGAAACTCGCGTGAAGGCATGCAAAGCTGGGAAGTTGTTGGTTTGTTTGGCTTATCGCGATTTTCGGTTTTCTCTCTGCTGTTCCTTTGGTTCTTCGCACTTTTGATCTTCTTGGAGTGCGCATATGGCGAGTATGAGGGTATCTAGCTCTTTTCTCGGCAAGGAGAATATATATGCCATGGAGATAACAAAATTTTGTTGATCGCTCTAACTTGGAAAAGGAAAAGGAAGTCTAAGCTCTTCCAGGTGGTGCGCTCGGAATTTTGAGCAAAAATCCGGGCATGTTAGGCCCTAACCTTTAAAAATCTTGTTGTCTTTCAAGTGATTTCATTAGAACAACTCTGTTCAAATGATTTAAGGAATTAGATGTTTATCTGGATGTCTTGTGTGATTTTCTTGGTACAAGTATCTCTTGGTTCGAATCTTCATTTATCCTTTGTTGGGTGTTTATTAAATTCGAACTGTGGCATTATTTCTTTGTGTTTGCATTTTGGGCTTAAATATGCGAAACATATGAAATGTGTGAATGCTCGGCCTGTACAGCGTGAGCCCATAGATCGTTCTTGTAATGGGTATAGGCCATTGTTTTGTTTGTCGATTTTTGATCGTCAATTTTGTTGGGGAAAACAGTCGGGAAGGATACTGGTGTACCTGTTTGATTGTTCAGTGTTTTGGAATCTTTGTAAGCTCTGTCATGGGTTTTGATGATGGTAGTTATTGATACTGTTGGGTTTCGTTTGTCTTGAAGGTTGTTTGTGAATAACATCTTTCGGTGTGACAGTATCTTATTGCAACTCTTTTGGAATTGTTTCCTTTTTCATTGGGGTAACGAGATTTAACCGTTACAGTATGCATTATGGATGTATGTATATTATATATTGGAACGACTCTGTAGAGTTTAGTGAATGATTTGTATAAATGGATCACTGAGGAAGTTATACATATTTATATTTGAATGTTGGATATGTGTATTATATTAGAACGGCTCTGTGGAGTCCTCTGAACAAATCGTATACTATGATCCACTTCTTGAGGATATAGATACCTCCTTGAGTTTTGTTAACTTGAATTCCGTTGGAATCTTGTAGAAGTAGCAGGTCATGCGACCTCTATTATTTGTAATGGAATTTAGTACTGATTCCCAGGGTTTACATTTATGTCTCCTTAGGTGTAAGCCTGTTCGAGAATTTTGACGAGATTCGGTTGAATTCTTTGTTATGAAAATCGGTATTTGAATTGCTTACACTTGGTCCTTGTCGAATGCTTACCTTGAATGGCATAGATTGATTCTTAAACTATTTTATCTTATCTTATACTGTTGTTGGGTTCCGTGGTTATGGATAATAACCCGTTAACAGTATGAAATGTAAATATAGATTCATATTCGTTTTAATCTGAATGACTCTGTGGAGTCGATTGAATGATTTATATGTTTGAATCACTTGTTATGGTTGAATATAGTTGAATATTGGAAATTGTTGTTCCAGCGACTTAAGGGAATAATATGTATTTTGATCTCTGTTATTTCGTAAGAATACCATCGTGTCGCAAAGATTTTGTGGTACAGATTCTTTTGGTATATTTTTACGTCTTCAGTCTGTGTAAATTTGTGTAAAAGATTGGCAAGGGTTCAGTCGGATTCCTTGTTTTGAAATCAGTAATTAAATTTGCTTGCCTGATTTTTATTATGCTCCGTTGATGAGCTCAGATGGAATCATATGCAATTATTTGACTTGTTACCACTGTTGGAATCATTTGAATTCTTGGAAGGTAACTTGTATTTCTGTCTCTTATTGAACCTGATACTTGGACACCTGTCGTTTGTCCATTTTTTGATTTCCTTGAGTATGGAAATTATTTCGTGTTTTGGCTCTATTGAAATGAGTCGCGAATACCATACTTTAGACTTGCATGCGCCAAGGTTAGAATAGATTTGCTATATTCTTTTCCGTTTACTCCTGTCTGACTGAGACTGGGCATGTTCGGAAATTTTGTGTGATTGTCTTGGCTTAGTCTTAGGGAAACATCCAATAGCCTAATGCAATGTAGTCTATTGTTGACCGCAATTCTAGAGGTTCTTTGATTTCGAACTTGGGTCGTAAAGCCTTGTTGTGTTCGATTTTTATTATGACAGTAATTCTTCTTGTGGTTTGACGGACTTGTTCGTATACATACTGGATGAATGCATTTCATATGTGTAGACAGTACAGTAGTGAACTTGTGCGAAGGGAAGTATGAAAGATTTGGTTCTTTCTCTTCTATTATTCTAATACTTGTTGATATCTGCCTAACAGTTGGAATTGTTCTTGTATCTTATTGGTGGAATCATGATTTGCTATGATATTTCCTTTCTGATGAAAGTAATGATCATCAATGTTCTTCGATCTGATTCAAGATAATTATTTGGATACTTTCGTTCTTTGATTCTTAATATTTGATGAAATATTTGAGAAGTGATTAGGACTAAACGATGATAGAGTTACACATTTGTAGTCATTTTGTATTACAAAGGCATTCTCGAATCATGTTTACTTGTTTGGATAATTGATCTCATTTAAACGGGGGTGTTTAATGAAAACAATTGATGGATTGCAATTGTTTTAAGAGTTAGTGCTTATCATGCTCGTTCATTGAAGCGACTCATGTTGACTATTTTTGCAGATGGTTGCCGTAAGAGGTAAAAGCAATGCAATCGACAGTGATCAGATTATTTAATTTTTTTATAATGAATTCTTTGCTGGAATTTATAAGTGTACTAAATGTGGAAAGATGTTCTTTTCCGTTAGTATTGTAACAAGTATGCTGCTTGCATAAAATGTAATTGTATAGTTTTGAAAGGAATGGAAATAAGTGGTTGTTACTTATGTGTTGTATTCTAGTTCTGATAGTTGACCTTCTTCGGTTTTTATACCAGAATGGCAATGTTATCTTTGTGTGATTTGGATGCTTTTGTGATTGACAATGAAAGCTTAAAGAAAATGTGATTGAATTTATATGAGTGTTTAGCAGATCTTATTGTTCTAGCGAAAGCAATATTGAATTTAAATAATTGTCTTTCTAAAAGATGGGTTAAAAATGAACCTAAGCAGAATGCTAAACAAGCTGAATTAAATTACTGATCCCTAGTCTTGATTATGACAGGACATCACTTATTTGGATTCTTAATCATTTATATCCTTATACTAATAAGTATGATATAAATTCAGTTAAGAGAACTGATATAAATCAAATGGGGTTCAGATGGCAATCTCAAGTAAAGGTTATGAGATATTGTCCAATTCTGTTGTTTTAGAATCATGGATATTCTAATGACTCCTTGATGAGACCATGACCTTAATAACTCCACCATGTAATGGGTTTTATTGAGAAAGGTCGTCTTAAGGCGAAGAATCCAGGGATTTGGGAAGGCTAACCTATGGGGGAAGTCTTAAAAGTAATTTAATACTCAAAGTGCATAACGCATATTAATAAGTAGATCTTTTCGAGGCGGATTTAAAGGTTGACGGCACAAGACAACTGCAGGGTTGTACCTCGAGAAGATTAGGATCTTCTCGAAGTTACAACAATGCAGGTGACTTATGGCGACACCCTTTGCATTGATCGCTAAGATTTACACTTGTGATCGGATTAGTTACTCAGGGACCGATTAGGAATGTGGTCAGGTTATAAGGCTGCCTAGGAGGTTCGGGGTATCTTGACACATTGGTCTAACTGCAGGGTTAAACCAGTATGTCACCGTATCCCTAATCCTCATGGGCATCCATATAACATTATCACCTTGTTAATCTATCTCCGAGTGATTAAGTTGTGAAAGGAAGGACTGACAGTAGTCAGTGTAGGACATTCTATATAACATAAGAATGGGGTGAAGGGCGTATTCCAGATTGACGAGTATGCCGTTAAGGAATACGAGACATAAACAGTATGTTTCAAATCTTTGGCCAAAGTATCGCAAGCTGCTGATTGCGTTGTCCTAATTCACCTAGTCTAAGGGATGAGATGCCGATGAATAATAGTAACAATTATTCAGTTAGGTTCCTTGGACAGAGCATTCTGAATCCCAGAGTAGGGAAGAGAACCGCAAGAGTAAAGTGTTAACTAAAAACACCAACTCTTATTACTCATGAATAGATCGGTAGATTACCGAGTCATGGAATGAATAGATCGGAAGTACTCCGAGTCATTACAGCTGCATATGGTTGTCTGTTATATGAATGGTTATTTGATTTGTGAGTTCTAAATTATGTATTTAGAACCAGGATGCAATTATCAAAAAAAAAAAAAAATTTACTTGTTCTAAGGTATAAAATGGAGATGTTACATCTTGGTATCAGAGCTGAAGGTTGCAGCTCTTGGACCTATTGTGTCCATAATCTGATAAAAACCTGAATTTTCTTGTAACAGAAAATGGTTAGAACAAGGGGAAACGTTGCGGGTAATGCTCCACCTGAAGGAGGAGCGGCAACAACCCAGAAACTTGATGAGATCCTTGCTGCCCTGTTGGACACAAGAGATCGCTTAGCTGTACTTGAACAGCAGGTGATGGGAAATGAGGAGGATGAAGAAGCTGATAATAATAATCAGCAACCTCCTGAGGACAACCCCGACATGGGTGTTGATGTTAATGCTGGAAATGCACCTGCCCAACCAGAAAATAAAAAGGCCAGGTTGGCAGCAGAACTCACTAATGATATAAAAAGGATAAGTCCACCTAAGTTTGATGGCACCACATTAGGAGATGGAGCTGAGAACTGGCTCAGTGAAATGGAGAAGTACTTTGCAATAAGGAACTTCTCAGAGGAAACCAAAGCTATTTGGGGAGCCTATCAGCTTTCTCACGAAGCATCTTCGTGGTGGGATAGCCGTAAAGCTGAACTAAACATTGATGAGACCAATATTACTTGGGATCAATTTAAAGGCTATTTTAGGCAACGTTGGCTGCCACAACTTTTCTATGATCAGAAAATGACAGAATTTCAGAACTTGACTCAAGGGAAGTTAACAGTAACTGAATTCTGGGAGCGGTTTACAAAACTCCTCAAGTATGTACCGCAGTATCAAACTGACGAAAAGTTCAGGATACGGAAATTCATCATGGGATTGAATCCTGTGATAGGGGGAGAGGTCGATGTTCACAGTCCAACCACTATGGAAGGAGTTGTTGAAAAGGCCATAAGGCAAGAACAGAAATTAAAGGCTATTTCTGCTCATAAGGAGGAAGTGCGGAAGAAGACTGCAAACCCTTCTTCAACCTCTCTTGCACCCAGAAAAGGACCATGGAAAAAGTTTGGAAACAAGAGTAAGTTTCCAGGAGATAACAATAAGAAAGCAGCAGTAAATAAGCCTGCTGGAAATGTAAAGGATAATTTTGCTAAAAATTATAATAATGGGCAGAAGCCCTATGGAGGACAGCGTGACAATTACAAAACTGGAGGTAACTTTGAGCCTAAAAAGGGACCTGTAGGAGGCTGCTACAATTGTGGCAAGGACCACTATGCTAATCAATGCCCTTTGAAGAAGGATGATCGTAATCAGCAGCATAAGATACATGCTGCAGTAGCAGACAAGCAAGCTGAAAAGCAAGTAACACCTATAGAAGTTCCGGGTAAGTTATTCGGCATACCTGTCACAATTCTTTTTGATACAGGAGCTACTGAATGTTTTATTTCTAATAAACTTGCTTCTAAACTTAAAAGAAAAGCTGGAAAAATGGATAAATCTTGGACTGTACAGTATGGTAATAATTCTGTTCATACAGTAAGTATGTGTCTTTTTGGGGCAGTCCTTGACTTACCTAACTTTTCCACGGAAGTTGACCTCTATGTTGCACCTTTGGGATCGTATGACATTGTCATCGGTGTCAATTGGTTAGCTGACCATAAGGCAAAGGTAGATTGCTATGAAAAGAACATAAAGTGTTTAGATGATCAGCTGGAAACAGCAGAGATTCAAGGGGTGAAATGGGAAATTTCAGTTAGAAAACTGTCAGCTATGCAGCTTAAAAAGGCTAAGAATAAAGGTTGTACTCTTTATGCAGTAAAGATATCAGAATCTTCAGAAGAAGATGGTGATTACATGAAGCAAATTCCTCTGTTACAAAGTTTCAGGGATGTTTTTCCTGAAGAATTACCAGGGTTACCACCCAAGAGAGAATTTGACTTCACCATTGAAATCAAGCCAGGAACAGAACCTATTTCCAAAGTGCCTTATCGGATGACTACTACTGAGTTAGTCGAGCTTAAGGCACAGTTGCATGAACTTTTGACAAAAGGTTTGATTAGACCAAGTGTTTCACCTTGGGGTGCACCTGTAATATTTGTGAAAAAGAAGGATGGAACACTAAGGCTGTGTATTGATTATCGGATGTTGAACAAAGCAACAATCAAGAACCGATATCCACTTCCAAGGATCGATGATCTGTTTGATCAGATGCGTGGAGCAGCGGTTTATTCTAAGATAGATCTTCGATCTGGTTATCATCAGTTAAGGATTAAAGAAGAAGACATTCATAAAACAGCTTTCCGAACAAGGTACGGACATTATGAATTCACAGTTCTACCCTTTGGATTAACTAATGCACCCGCAACCTTTATGAATTTAATGAACAATATCTTTCAAGAATACCTGGACAAGTTTGTACTTGTATTCTTGGACGATATTCTCATTTATTCTAAAAGCGTTGAGGAGCACAATGAGCATTTGAAGATAGTTTTGGGAATTTTGAGAAAGAGGAAGTTGTATGGTAAGTTATCCAAATGTTCTTTCTTTGATTCAGAAGTTCACTATTTGGGTCATGTTATAAGTAAAGAAGGAATTCTTTGTAGATCCTTCAAAAATAGTGGCAATAAGCGAGTGGCTCGCACCAAAGAATGTGCCACAGTAAGAAGCTTCATGGGTCTTGCTTTGGTTATTATAGAAAATTTGTAAAGGATTTTTCTAAAGTAGTGCACCAATAACTTCATTGCGAGAAGAAGGATAAGAAATTCATGTGGAATGATAAGTGCGGCGGCTTTCAAAAGTTTGAAAGACCAGTTGACTTCGCACCTATACTAGCTGTACCAGACCCTAATGGGAGTTTTACTGTTGTAACGGATGCTTCTGGGGAAGGCCTTGGAGGTGTTTTGTTACAAAATGATCAGGTCATAGCATATGAAAGTAGAAAACTTAAGTTACATGAGCTGAATTATGCCCCTCATGATTTGGAACTTGCTGCCATTGTTCATGCACTTCAAGTCTGGAGACACTACTTACTAGGGAAACCTTTTGAGTTGAAAACTGATCACTTAGGACTGAAATATATTTTTACTCAGCCCAATCTGAATGCCAGACAGAGAAGGTGGTTAGAATTTTTATCACAATATGACTTTGATATTAGCTATATCAAAGGGAAGGAGAATAGAGTAGCTGATGCTCTAAGTCGTAGGAGGCACATTTCTGCTCTTATAACATTAAGAACTCAGTTTAAAGACGAGGTAAAAAGTGCCTCAGAATCAGATGCATACTTTCAGCAAGTAAAAGCAGCGCTTGCTGCAGAACCTAAGGATATAAGGTATAAAGGTTTTCATTTTGATAATGAAGGAATCTTGCGTTATGAAAACAGGGTATATGTACTATGCTTTGAACGATTTGAGAAAGAAGTTGTTAGTTGAATTTCACAATTCACCTTTCTCTGGACACCCAGGTATCACAAAAATGCTTGCTGATTTAAAACAGCAATACTTCTGGAAAGGTATGAAAAAGGATGTGATTAATTTTGTGACTCATTGTCTGGAATGTCAGCGGGTGAAGGCAGAACATATGCACCCTGCTGGACTGTTATATCCTCATAGCATACCGCAGTACAAATGGCAAGTAATAACCATGGATTTTGTACAAGGACTACCTATGTCCAGGAATAAACATGATGTTATCCTGGTAGTTGTAGATAAACTGACCAAGGTAGCTCATTTCATCGCTGGAAATCTAAAGGATGATTCACCAGTGCTGGCCAAAAGATTCGTACACGAAATTTTCAGATTACATGGTGTACCAGAACTGATTATATCTGACAGGGATCCTAGAATGACGTCAAGGTTTTGGCAAACGCTTAACGCAGCCCTAGGAACGAAACTAAACTTCAGTTCTGCATATCATCCAGGAAACGGATGGACAAACTGAGAGGGTAAATCAAGTGTTGGAGGACATGTTGCGAATGTATTGCATGGATCAACAGTATAAATGGGAAGAGTATCTTCCATTAGTTGAGTTCGCATACAACAATACTTATCACTCATCTCTCAAAATGGCACCATTTGAAGCGCTTTATGGAAGAAAGTGCAGAACCCCTGTAAGTTGGGACAGTGTTGAGGATAGAGTGGTAATTGGACCAGAGATTCTCACAGAAATGGAACAGCAAGTTAAGCTGATTCGTGAACGACTAAAGGAAGCAGCGGATAGACAGAAGAGCTATGCTGACCTTAAGCGGGTTGATAGAAAGTTTGAGCTTGGTGATAAGGTTTTTCTTCGTGTTAAACCCAGAAAGAGTTCTATAACTTTTGGCAAGGCTGCCAAGTTGTCACCTCGATTCGTGGGACCTTTCGAAATTGTCGAAATAATCAATCCTATAGCTTATCGTTTAGCATTGCCACCTGCTTTATCTCGCATGCATGATGTTTTCCATATTTCTTTGCTTAAGAAATACGTTTCAGATCTGTCACATGTTTTAAATTGGAATTCCTTGCAGGTCCAAGACCCAGGAATAATCGTGGTTAAACCCACACGAGTGCTGGAAACTCGCCATTTGCATTTAAGAAATCATGATTTACAGCAATGTAAGGTCCAGTGGGACCAGTTTAGCGAAGAAAGTGCAACTTGGGAAAATCTGGAAGAGATGAAAATTGCTTTTCCTTCTCTTTTTCAACAGAATGAAATCTGTTGACAAAACATACTTTTATGAACTTATTGTTTTTAAGTATTTATGAAAGCCAGATGAAGGCAGACTTTATTCAGGTTGAATAAAATGTGTTGTGACATTGATTTCTGGAACTATTCAAATATGAAATAGGCACATTATTTGTGTACTGATAAATTGATTGACCTGAAGGTTAATTTAATATGTAATTCATCGGGACGATGAATCTTTTTAGGAGGGAAGCATGTAACACCCTGAACTGTTGTTACTTCCTCCTGAGCATACAAGTGTTGATATGTGATTTCTTGTAAAAGGATGTGTTCCTCGATTTAGAAATCATGCTTGATATGTATCTTGTAATTTCTTTGCGAGATCTTTGGTCGAGTCGAGAATATGTTTAGACTCTTTTATCTATTTCATTTGCATCCGAGTTTAATCGATCTCGGAATGAATTATAGAGTTATCCATCTTTAAGATCTAATCTTGGATCAAGTGGAATTGATCCAAGTATTGCTCTAAAAGTCATTCGTGATGAATTAAAAATTACAGACCTTGAACAGGTTGCAAGGTCTAGAAGCATTTAATAAGCTAGTCAGGAGTATGACTCAGGCTGATCAAGTGAAATGAAATGGTTCCCGATATGGAAGTATATCTGGAAGGTCTCGATTGTGGACCAGGTAATAATTCGGTTACATACGATTCTGCAGCCTAAGGCAGAACAGGAGCTAACCCTGTTCAGGAAGGTATGATGTAGGTCTTTTTCTGAGTGTACAGAATGTAGACCTAACTGGAATTATTAAATGATTAGTAACCTAAGACTAAACCTAACCTAGGGGTTAGATTAGTGTTAATCTAACCTAGACCTAGGCTATGTGTTAATGTCCTAAGTTAGTATCTATGTGTAATATGGTTAGAATATGTATTATCCTAAATTCTAACCTAAGATACTAACCTAACTATGATCAAGAATGTAAAGGGGCCTATGGAGGGGTGCGAACCATGGGCGGCGTTTTCTATGTTATTAAATGCATGGGATAAGGATGAAGGACAGGTCTTGGCGGAGGTTTTGGGAACGGCTAACTTGTGCCGACGTGGCAATTCGCCAAAACTGGAAATGGACTTGAGATTTCATTTGTCTGTCGCCAACTTTGGCGGTCGGTGGCAGTGGAGTTTGAGCGGGAAAGTTGGTGTAAATGCATTCAATGCGCTCGATAGTCGAGCTCGGAACTCGCGTGAAGGCATGCAAACTGGGAAGTTGTTGGTTTGTTTGGCTTATCGCGATTTTCGGTTTTCTCTCTGCCTGTTCACTGGTTCTTCGCACCAGTCTTCTTGGAGTTGCATGGCGAGTATGAGGGTATCTAGCTCTTTTCTCTGGCAAGGAGAATATATATGCCATGGAGATAACAAAATTTTGTTGATCGCTCTAACTTGGAAAAGGAAAAGGAAGTCGAGCTCTTCCAGTGGTCTGCTTCGGAATTTTGAGCAAAAATCCAGGCATGTTAGGCCCTAACCTTTAAAAATCTTGTTGTCTTTCAAGTGATTTCATTAGAACAACTCTGTTCAAATGATTTAAGGAATTAGATGTTTATCTATGGATGTCTTGTGTGATTTTCTTGGTACAGTATCTCTTCTGGTTCGAATTTTCATTTATCCTTTGATGGGTGTTTATTAAATTCGAACTGTGGCATTATTTCTTTGTGTTTGCATTCTGGCTTAAATATGCGAAACATATGAAATGTGGGAATGCTCGGCCTGTTCGGCGTGAGCCCATTAATCGTTCCTGTAATGGGTATAGACCATTGTTATGTTTGTCGATTTTTGGTCGTCAATTTTGTTGTGGAAACAGTCGGGAAGGATACTGATGTACCTGTTTTATTGTTCAGTGTTTTGGAATCTTTGTAAGCTCTGTCGTGGGTTTTGATGATGGTAGTTATTGATACTGTTGGGTTTCGTTTTTGTCTTGAAGGTTGTTTGTGAATAACATCTTTCGGTGTGACAGTATCTTATTGCAACTCTTTTGGAATTGTTTCCTTTTTCATTGGGGTAACGAGATTTAACCGTTACAGAATGCATTATGGATGTATGTATATTATATATTGGAACGACTCTGTAGAGTTTAGTGAATGATTTGTATAAATGGATCACTGAGGAAGTTATACATATTTATATTTGAATGTTGGATATGTGTATTATATTAGAACGGCTCTGTGGAGTCCTCTGAACAAATCGTATACTATGATCCACTTCTTGAGGATATAGATACCTCCTTGAGTTTTGTTAACTTGAATTCCGTTGGAATCTTGTAGAAGTAGCAGGTCATGCGACCTCTGTTATTTGTAATGGAATTTAGTACTGATTCCCAGGGTTTACATTTATGTCTCCTTAGGTGTAAGCTTGTTCGAGAATTTTGACGAGATTCAGTTGAATTCTTTGTTATGAAAATCGGTATTTGAATTGCTTACACTTGGTTTTTGTCGAATGCTTACCTTAATTGGCATAGATTGATTCTTTATCTATTTTATCTTATACTGTTGTTGGGTTCCGTGGTTATGGATAATAACCCGTTAACAGTATGCAATGTAAATATAGATTCATATTCGTTTTAATCAGAATGACTCCGTGGAGTCTATTGAATGATTTATATGTTTAAATCACTGTTCATGGTTGAAAATAGATGAATATTGGAAATGGTTGTTCCAGCGACTTAAGGGAATAACATGTATTTTGATCTCTGTTATTTCGTAAGAATACCATCGTGTCGCAAAGATTTTGTGGTACAGATTCTTTTGGTATATTTTTACGTCTTCAGTCTGTGCAAATTTGTGTAAAAGATTGGCAAGGGTGCAGTCGGATTCCTTGTTTTGAAATCAGTAATTAAATTTGCTTGCCTGATTTTTATTATGCTCCGTTGATGAGCTCAGTTGGAATCATATGCAATTATTTGACTTGTTACCACTGTTTGGAATCATTTGAATTCTTGGAAGGTAACCTGTATTTCTGTCTCTTATTGAACCTGATATTTGGACACTGTCGTTTGTCATTGTTTGATTTCCTTGAGTATGGAAATTATTTCGTGTTTTGGCTCTGTTGAAATGAGTCGCGAATACCATACTTTAGACTTGCATGCGCCAAGGTGAGAATAGATTTGCTATATTCTTTTCCGTTTACTCCTGTCTGACTGAGACTGAGCATGTTCGGAAATTTTGTGTGATTGTCTTGGCTTAGTCTTAGGGAAACATCCAATAGCCTAATGCAATGTAGTCTATTGTTGACCGCAATTCTAGAGGTTCTTTGATTTCGAACTTGGGTCGTAAAGCCTTGTTGTGTTCGATTTTTATATTATGACAGTAATTCTTCTTGTGGTTTGACGGACTTGTTCGTATACATACTGGATGAATGCATCTCATATGTGTAGACGGTACAGTAGTGAACTTGTGCGAAGGGAAGTATGAAAGATTTGGTTCTTTCTCTTCTATTATTCTAATACTTGTTGATATCTGCCTAACAGTTGGAATTGTTCTTGTATCTTATTGGTGGAATCATGATTTGCTATGATATTTCCTTTTCTGATGAAAGTAACGATCTGTCCAATGTTACTGATCTTGGATTCAAGATAATTATTTGGATACTTTCGTTCTTTGATTCTTAATATTTGATGAAATATTTGAGAAGTGATTAGGACTATTCTGTAACGATGATAGAGTTACACATTTGTAGTCATTTTGTATTACAAAGGCATAGTCTGAATCATGTTTACTTGTTTGGATAATTGATCTCATTTAAACAGGGTGTTTAATGAAAACAATTGATGGATTGCAATTGTTTTAAGAGTTAGTGCTTATCATGCTCAGTTCATTGAACTGACTCATGTTGACTATTTTTGCAGATGGTTGCCGTAAGAGGTAAAAGCAATGCAGATCTGACAGGCTGATCAGATTATTTAATTTGTTTTATAATGAATTACTGCTGGAATTTATAAGTGTACTAAATGTGGAAAGATGTTCTTTTCCGTTAGTATTGTAACAAGTATGTTGCTTGCATAAAATGTAATTGTATAGTTTTGAAAGGAATGGAAATAAGTGGTTGTTACTTATGTGTTGTATTCTATTTCTGATAGTTGACCTTCTTCGGTTTTTATACCAGAATGGCAATGTTATCTTTGTGTGATTTGGATGCTTTTGTGATTGACAATGAAAGCTTAAAGAAAATGTGATTGAATTTATATGAGTGTTTAGCAGATCTTATTGTTCTAGTGAAAGCAATATTGAATTTAAATAATTGTCTTTCTAAAAGATGGGTTAAAAATGAACCTAAGCAGAATGCTAAACAAGCTGAATTAAATTACTGATCCCTAGTCTTGATTATGACAGGACATCACTTATTTGGATTCTTAATCATTTATATCCTTATACTAATAAGTATGATATAAATTCAGTTAAGAGAACTGATATAAATCAAATGGGGTTCAGATGGCAATCTCAAGTAAAGGTTATGAGATATTGTCCAATTCTGTTGTTTTAGAATCATGGATATTCTAATGACTCCTTGATGAGACCATGACCTTAATAACTCCACCATGTAATGGGTTTTATTGAGAAAGGTCGTCTTAAGGCGAAGAATCCAGGGATTTGGGAAGGCTAACCTATGGGGAAAGTCTTAAAAGTAATTTAATACTCAAAGTGCATAACGCATATTAATAAGTAGATCTTTTCGAGGCGGATTTAAAGGTTGACGGCACAAGACAACTGCAGGGTTGTACCTCCGAGAAGATTAGGATCTTCTCGAAGTTACAACAATGCAGGTGACTTATGGCGACACCCTTTGCATTGATCGCTAAGATTTACACTTGTGATCGGATTAGTTACTCAGGGACCGATTAGGAATGTGGTCAGGTTATAAGGCTGCCTAGGAGGTTCGGGGTATCTTGACACATTGGTCTAACTGCAGGGTTAAACCAGTATGTCACCGTATCCCTAATCCTCATGGGCATCCATATAACATTATCACCTTGTTAATCTATCTCCGAGTGATTAAGTTGTGAAAGGAAGGACTGACAGTAGTCAGTGTAGGACATTCTATATAACATAAGAATGGGGTGAAGGGCGTATTCCAGATTGACGAGTATGCCGTTAAGGAATACGAGACATAAACAGTATGTTTCAAATCTTTGGCCAAAGTATCGCAAGTGCTTGATTGCGTTGTCCTAATTCACCTAGTCTAAGGGATGAGATGCCGATGAATAATAGTAACAATTATTCAGTTAGGTTCCTTGGACAGAGCATTCTGAATCCCAGAGTAGGGAAGAGAACCGCAAGAGTAAAGTGTTAACTAAAAACACCAACTCTTATTACTCATGAATAGATCGGTAGATTACCGAGTCATGGAATGAATAGATCGGAAGTACTCCGAGTCATTACAGCTGCATATGGTTGTCTATTATATGAATGGTTGATTTTTGTTCTAAATTTGTATTTGAGTTCAAAAAAAAAAATTTAAAGGTATATGAGATTTAGAACCAAAAGGATCCAAAAGAAAGCAAGGTGGAAAATGGCCAAAAAAAAAAAAATTTACTTGTTCTAAGGAAAATGGAGATGTTAAAAAAATATACACAAAAGATAAAAGAAATCCAAAAAGCAGGCAAGGTGGAAAATGGCCAAGGGCTCCCATGGGGATAGGGGCATGGGGTGCTTCTTTCTAAAATCTGTCTGGAGCCATAAAAGATAGGTGGGTAAAATACCAAAATAAAATAAGAAAAAGGAACGAGACCAAATAAAATCATCAATTACTAGTTTTCTTGCTTAGGAATCATATAAATGTTAGTATGTATTTAGGACCTAGAAATGTACCCAAGTGCATAATTTAGTGTCGATATTTTCCCCACATTATGTTGTTGAGTGAATACTCAATAACATAAAGTAGATAAAATATCCATACCTAATAACCATGCGAGTGTGTGGAAAATAACATGTTGATTAGACAAGTGAAGCGTGGAATGATGAAAAAATGAAACATGGAAACTAGGAAGAGAAAATGACCCTAAGGGTGAAGCGTATGTGTTGTATCATGTTGTAACTATTATTTTTATAGCTTGTAATTATCTATTCTTGTAAGGAAAGGCCTATAAAAAGGAGAGCAAGAATGTAGTCAAAGTCTCTGTTAGGAAATTAATGTTTTAGTATGAAAATTAATGATGTTTGTGGAATTATATTATCCAAATGATAATATAATATTGTAATAGTTAAGTGAGTGTGAGATATTATTATATTTTGTGTGTACGTAAGTTGTGAGAACAACTCACTATTAGATTTCTATGAGAAAATAAAGGTGGAGAGAATCATGTTGGAGAGATAAGTGGGGATTGGGTAATTTATATGGTTTGACTCCTTATTCTAAGGATGTCTTTTACCTATTTATATGTAATCTCTTCGTAATGAAAATTATCCCAGATGGAATAAAAGAAAATATTATACTATGTTTTTCTAGTGTTATTTGATTAAATCTATGTTCATTTTGCATACAATCTAAACCAAAATAATATTTGGTATCAGAGTAGCGTCATAATCCATCTGATGCATTTATGAGAAAATGGAGCAGTTGTGGTGTTAGATTCAATGATTCCCATGTAAATAATAAGTGATAATTTATATTTTACAATCTAGGTCTAATATTTTTAATGGGTTTGAAGATGCATGTTTGAGGAAAATGTTGTTCAAATTTCAGCCAAACCCAAATCACGGTTTAAGAGAAAACGTGAAAAGGATTCTCACATTTTAAGTATTTTCTGGAATTTGGGATCATACTTCACATGAATGTATGCACAAAACATTTGATAATGGTCAAATTCTTTGTTATTTTCGAATATTGATCGATTTGTATCTTCGAGAATAAGATTCTCGGTTTCGAATCTGTGAAGTCATTTCATTCCTGACACATTTGAGCACCAAAACGTTTACATTGGTCTTCATGCGCATGAATGATAGAGTGCATTGGAATTTGCATGCGTTGAGCTGGACACAATGCAAGGAGGATTTACTATGCAAAGTTTATGATCTGCTTCATTTCATTATGTTTCGCATTGATCTCATGACAGCCAAGACTACAAGGTGTGAGACATTGCATTGATTTCATCAGTCGACTAGCTTCTTATGTAATATTCTCCTTGCTATCTTGTTTTATTTTATTATCTTATCTTGTATTTAGTTTTTTCAGGTCCGTAATATCCTTTTAAATTTGTTCTTTTAAAATTTTAACCAAAAACACCATGGGTTTACATTTTAAAGGGTGGTATTTACTTTTTAACTCTTGGTTTTACTTTTTTAATAAGTGCTTTTGGTTTTTATCCATTATTTTGCATTTTTAAAAGTTAGTTTATTTTATACTTTGTTTTATTTAGGTGGTTTTAGGTTTTAATTCGTGGATTGAAGGTTTTTAGGTGTTGTCATTAAAATCCAAACGTATAAAAAATTTGTATTGTCTTATTTAGGTATCATTAAATAATTTTTCATTGTGGTCATAATAGTTTTAATAATTTTTAAGTCAAAATTGTTGTGTCTATTCGTCATTGTAACAATATTCGAGTCTTAGTTTTATTATTGTCAAAAATGCATTTGTTTAGTCATAAATTCAATGTCATGTAAAAGTGTTTAAAAAAATATGCCTTACGGACGCATTTCCATTGTAATCTAGCGTTCGAATTGTAATTGATTTCCATGAATCAATTTGGCTAAGTTAAGCAACATCATGATGAAGGATGGAGGAAATGGAGGAAGGAGGTTAATCAGTGACCTCTCGCCAGCCAAAAACAAAGGGGCCACACAATGAATTTGTGGCATTTATTTTTGTTGTGTTTAATTTTCATTGTGTATTGTAATAAGAACAAATGATTTATTCTTGTTTGATCTTGTAATAAGTGAGCTCCTGCGTGAGCGATATTTATTGTATTTTCCCTTGAATGTAAGGATGGGGGTGGGGAAACATGTATGTTGCTATGAAAGTGGTTGGTGGTCCACTAGAAAACCAATTTGAGATTTTGTGAATCTCTTAGAAAATCACATACAAATTGGTTAATGGTTCCACTAGAAAACCTGTTGGAGTTGATGGTACTCTTTGAAAACCATCGGATTGTAGAACATGAGCAGGTACTAGATAGAACTCACCCATGTTCACACTAAGGGGGTGAATGTTAGGAAATTAATGTGTTAGTGTGAACATTAATAATGTTTGTGGAATTATATTATCTAGATGATAATATAATATTGTAATAGTTAAGTGAGTGTGAGATATTATTATATTTTGTGTGTATGTGAGTTGTGAGAACAACTCAATATCAGATAGCTATGAGAAAATAAAGTTGGAGAGAATCATGTTAGAGAGATAAGTTGGGATTGGAAAATTGATATGGTTTGACTCCTTATTCTAAGGATATCTTTTACCTATTTATATGTAATCTCTTCATAATGAAAATTATCCCGAGATGGAATAAAAGAAAATATTATACTATGTTTTTCCAATGTTATTTGATTAAATTTGTGTTCATTTGGTATACAATCGAACCAAAATAATAGTTTTATAAATGATAAATCGAGAAAATTTTGCATAAGTATGTTAAAAATGTGTAAAAGGAATGTTTGCACCTAATGTAGAAGAGTGTAAAAGGATAGAAAAGTGTTCTGAAAATGCTATCAAGAGCGAGTTTTTGGCAAACTCATGCCAAGTGTGAGTTTTTTGGGCAATCTCATGCCAAGTATGAGTTTTTTGGGTGATCTCGAGCCAAAGAGCTAGTTTTAGGGAGAGAGGTGTAGTGTTACTCTCCTTCCATGACTCTTCTGATAAACACCACTACAGATGGTGTGTCATGTTTTGTTCCTAATATCCCTCATTTTTATTAATGTATAAATTGTTTGATTGAAATTAATTATAGGAGATTACATGCATGTTTCTTGCTAGAGGACTTTTTGGGATTGTAAAACTACTCGTAAATTGTTTTGAATTGTACTGATCTAAGAAATTGATTGTGTGCACCCCATGACATAAGCACTAGGGGAGGACATAGGTTCCCAGGCACTAGTGTTTGTGTTATATTGGGACCCAAGTCGATTCTAGTTCATTCTATAATTGTGTTATTCTTGTTATGATTTTGTGTTGTGTTGTATTTTGATGTAGCTTTGAGCTACTATATGGGGTGATTTGTTCACCTAATGTATGCCCCCTCATTTGGGGTGCATGCAATGTTGATAGGAGTATACACCCAAAAGAGAGACTTGATTTTGATCTCGAATTGTATCCCTATAGGGGGTAGGGGATGTGCATGGTAGAAACCAATACACATGCAAAAAAAGTGGCTAGATAGATTTTTAGTAGAAAAGGAGAAATCATGTCATAAAAAAACAATGTAATAAGAAAATGTGTGTAAAAGATAGACCCAAAATTGGGATTCCAACATGGGACATCTCTCATAATGTCACAAGACAATCAAGGCCGAAGCGGTCAAAAGCATAAAAACAGGTTGTCAAACAAGACATAGGTCATAGCCCATAAATAATATCATATAATGGCAAACAATGTCAAGTAAAATGTAACAGACAACCATGGTGGCATTTAGTCCTACAAATAAAATTTCTCAAATGAAGCACCCATTAACATGTTAGAGAGATGTAGACACCTATAATTTAGCTCAAGAAATTTAAATACTTAAATTGTGTTAATTATATTATTTCCGCAAATTGACGACATATCATCAATATCACACATTTTCTCTACTATCATCATTAATTAATTACATTACGTTAGTTATTTAACTCTTCTATCTAACAACAATTCTAATTAACAACATTCCGTAAATTTTCTCCCCTTTCTATCTAGAATAATTATTTATTTATAATTAATTAAGCTCCCCATTCTATCTAGATTAATTAATTAATTATAATTAATTAATACCTCTTTATATATAGATTAATTAATTAATTCTCTCTTGTATTTAATCAATAAATTGTAATTTATTTGATTAAAATCCTCTCATAACATAAATCATACTAACCATTCCTCTAAAAACTTCTATAAGCTTTGCACACCTATTAATTAATCACTTTGGTTAATTAATAAACCCCCTCAATCCCCATGAGTCACTAGAGGACAAACTAAACTTTCCTGAAGTAAACTCAACTTCTAAACCATGCCTATCCATAACTAACTTGGATTTGCTATTATCCCACATACAATAGGATGCAAAGCTTCTTCAAACCATTGGGTTATCTCTAACCTTTCTACTTACACCTAAATGAGCATAAAGCCTATACTATAGTTATTTTATCATCTTAGAGAATTCTTCCATTAGAGGAGCTAGCTATCTTCATTCCTTGCATTCATCCATCCAAGTTTTGAAGTCATATGGAGATATTTCAAATGGTCTTGTAGCCATTGATTAACAAGACTCCATTCTTGAAATCCTTGGGATTCGAGCATATAATCGACCCTTTGATTGCTAAGGATTTAAATAGGTTCATTTCATAAGCATTCAATTAGACATAGAGGTTAATTTGTTTAGCATGTTAGTTTGAATCTTCATTTCATGTTCTAATGCAAATATGTTAATAGATTAGCTTTGCTTAAGCTCTAAGCACAATAGTATATTGATCTAATTAGCATTGTATTGAAGCTATTAGGTGTTATCTTTTATTTCCTTTGCATTTTTCACTAATTCATATACACATTTGGCACGCAGTGGGACTTACTCCATTGTCCTTTGCACTTAATTTCAAGTTTTTGTAGTTAAGTTTCAATTTTGGTTACTAACCCTCTTTTGCACATGTTGATCTAACTTATTTTTCTTAACTTGTTTTGTTGATTTTTCATGTGTTGAGTCTTCCTTGTAGGTATAAAAGAGGCAAAGTGTTGTCAAAATTGGATCTTGATGGGAAAATTCTAATATTTCTCCATGTTTTTACTTTTAGAGCTTACTTTTTCAACATTCTACATGTTAGTTTTGTCAATTTCTTGAAAATCTTAAATTCTTGAGCATGTAGGTTCGTGTTTGATAGTGGTGACTCTTATATTTACATATTAATGTGGTGGATTGCTGTCAAAATTGAATCTTGGTGAGAAAATTTCAATATTTCTCCATGTTTTCATTTTAAGAGCTTACTTTTTCATCATTTTACATGTTGGTTTTGTTAATTTCTTGAAAATGTTAAGTTTTTTATTGTGAATGTTAATGTTTGATAGCGTTGAGTCTTCTATTCATATACTAATGTGATGGGTTGTTTTCAAAATTGAATCTTGGTTGGAAAAATTTGACCCTTTTGTAGATTAAGGGACGTTTTTTCACATTTTTTGAGTACATGATAAGTGCATACCTATGAGCATAAGAGCATATGCGTAACCCATCTTCCAAAGGTCATAAATTTTTATCCCGAACTTGAAATGACTTTTTTTGTGTTGGAAAGGTATTGAAGTGAAATATGCAATGAAAACATAAATTCGGGATTTATACTTACGAAATTGCAGGTTTTTATTTTATTGTAAAACTTTTCATTTTCTAACATGTCTAATATTTTGATGAGTGTTAAATTTCCATGTTTTACTTGATTTAGACCAAAGATTGTGTATGCTCTTCTCTTGTACCTTTTGGTGATGTTGAGAATCAAAAACAAATTTTACCTCTATCTTTTAACATTTGGATTAACTTGGAAATTTGATTATTCATTTTACTTAAGGGAATGAACCTTTTACAAAGCATTTTTATGGTCCTTTGATTTGAAGTTTTCCATTTCTATCTAATTGAGCTAAAGATTGTGTATAATATTCTCTTGCACCTTAGGGTGATCTTGAGAATCAAAAGAATAGTCTTCATTTTCTAACATTTGGTTAATTGGAAACTTCATCTTTCATTTTTGGCTTAAGGAATGAACATTTATCAAGTTTTTTGTATGGTTCATTAATTACAAATTTTCCTTTACTTTTTAGTTGGATTATTTGTTGTGTATGCTCTTCTCTTGCATCCTTAGATGATCTTGAGAATCAAAAGTAACTCTTAATCCTCTTTCAAATAATGTGATTTTCTTGGAGAACACTAATGCTTGAGTGCGGGACCTAAAAATACTTGTCAAAGAAAGGAGTTCGAAACAAAATTTTCTAACTATACATATGTTGCAGGTTTCCAAATAGCAAATGAATAAACCATATTAATTCTAAAATATTAAAAACACACCACATTCAAAACACTTTATTTTTCGGTTCGGATAAGGGTACGCCCGTCCACTTAAAAGCGGGACATAACCCATTTGGCATAATCCTTAAGCTACAACAATGGGGGTGGTCCTAGAAATCCCTAAATAGTCCATGTAAGAGGGAACCTTGTGGATGAAATGGGAAGTTCTCTACACACCTACTTGACTAGTATACACATGATATTTAGTGTCAAATTTATTTGTATCGCGACCCAGGTGAGAGTACACTATGGATGGATTTATTGCCTTTGTGCTTGAAGGGGGTAAATTAAATCAAGAAAATCCTTTGGAAACCTTGGAAAACTGAGCTCACTCTTAGATAACTTTTGACACCTAGTTGAGTGAACCACCTAGGAAGTTATCTTTGACTAGGAGCCAACTTTAACCATTTCAAAACCAATTTGATTTGAGAGCCATTATTCATTGTACTTTTGCTTAGTTTTTCACCACCCTAAGGCAAGGCAAAACTTTTTCAAAGTGAGGCCAACATTTTTCACCACCAATTGATCTACTTCCTTCACTTTCTTTTGACACTTTGTTGATTAGAAGAAGTCTGACTACCCTTGATTGTTAATTGATTGTATTCGCCACTTTTTTGTCTATTTACGCTCATCCATGTTTGCGTTTAAGTTGTTAAATGTCTAAATTATGTGGAGATATTTTCATATCATTGGTAGCCTTTTTTATCTTGATACTCAAGTCAATATCATCATCTTAGTTAGGATGGATTCATCACCTTGAATCTCCTTTGAATTTTTATCTTGTTTATATCGTATCGCTACAATTTTGGTATTTACGTCTTGTTTCTTGTAAACTTGACCTAAATATCTATATTGTGATGTTACGTTATATACACTTTAACAATTCCTAGGTATACTCTAGCTTTAGTTTGATTTCAATTACTACCTCAATTTTGAAAAGTGTTGAGTGTTACCACTTGTGTACGTTATATCAATATCATCTTGATATTAATACCTTACTTTCTCACAAAGTTTGGTTAACATATCTTGGTGGAATTTTTGTGTCACTCACAATCGTAACTATCACTTTTTGGAATATAGGTCTTGATTGGATTCAGGCTTTCTTTTAGTATAATTTTTTGGGGATCATGTTAACTCCTTGTTATTACTTACGCCTTGTTCATTTCTTTGAACTCGACATAAGTAGTGACATTTTTTTATCATCTTAAAATACCAACTACCATTTTGGAAACAGACTTAAGAAGTATATCATTCGGTCAATTGTTTCTGGAACTAAGCATCATGTGATTGAATCTTATTTATAACCTTTTTAATTACTCCTTTAGAATAATCACTTGGGCACATTTATCCTTTGACATTCATTATAACTCTTGAACTATTGACATTATTTTACGTTTCACTTAGGCTTAATCAATACCTTTTGAATAAATTCAAAACACCTTAGTGAAACTCTCATACATCATGGCCCCTAAAATAAGATTAGGAGTCAAAAAGTAGGCATTTGAAATGAAACAAGCACAAACTTGGGAAACTTCAAACAAACAAGGGTCAAATCCCTTTATTGGCCATGATCTCAGGCCTTTATTTTCCACAGAGAAAGAAGTGGAGGAG
Organism: Taxus wallichiana var. yunnanensis; assembly: GCA_018340775.1. Taxonomy (NCBI): domain Eukaryota; kingdom Viridiplantae; phylum Streptophyta; class Pinopsida; order Cupressales; family Taxaceae; genus Taxus; species Taxus wallichiana. Next base: position 452,057,064 of record CM031237.1, on the reverse strand, counting down.
ATGGTAGATCATAGTGGTGATGAGTTAGGGTCACCACGCGCAGAATTTGATTTTGACCCCACCTTATTAGATGAATTCCTTTTTAGAAAAAAATATCAGTGCTAGCAAGAGTGGTGGAATTAGGAGCTAGAATTCCTACAAAACATGAGACAATCCCACCCACGAATGAGGCTAATGAAGGAAAAAACCCTCATTAACATGGAAGATATCCTAACACATGGGCACACTTCCACGTCCAACGCAGAAATGATAATATGGTGGGTTATAAAATGCCCTTCATCAAGATGCCACATAGAGTTAGATTAGAACATGAAAATGTAGAACAACCTCCACACAATGAAGAAGAAGAAGAACCTCTTGAGGAAGAAGTCACTATTCAACAAAAATCCAAAACCTTAGTTGACAATTAGCTTTACTAACATCTCATATATGAAGGAAATAAACAAAAATGTGCATAAGGCGAAGCCTAAGGTTAAAACTAGTGAACTTCACATGGAAAACTAAGAAGGAGAAAATATGGAATATAGTCTCCTACTAAAGAGAAATTACTTACAGAATAAATTCAATCAATGAAAGCAATGCTTACAAGCCTTCAAGAAAGTAATGTTGGGCATAGTAAAAGTACCAATATGAAGAGCTACTCCCCATCCATTTGATAAATCTATGATGCTTCAACCCTTTCCTAAGAAGTTTGACATGCCAAAATTTGACAAATACAGAGGGAAAGGTAACCTGTGAGATCATGTGAAATATTTTTACATGGCATGCCAAGAAGTGGCATATAGTGACAATTACCTCATACGACTCTTTCTAAAGAGTCTAGGGGGACAATCCTTGGAATGGTTCACTCGCTTACCTCATGGATCTATCTTCACATGGCCTGAACTAGCAGAAAGGTTTTTTCGACATTTCTCATACAACATAGAAAGTGACATAACTATGGCAGACTTGTGTAGTACTAAACAATGCCCTAATGAAACATTTGCAAGCTTCTTACAAAGATGGCAAGGGATAGCCAGCCGCTTCCCTTGCGTGTTTCTTGAAAAATAGCTTGTGAGCATCTTTGTGCCTAATCTAAACCCGGACATTAATTTTCATTTACAAATGCATTGTGTTCATACCTTTGAAGAGGTCATTGAAAAGGGCATACAAATAGAAAAATACCTCATTACAAAAGGAACAATCAAATCACCTTCTAAAGATAATCAAAATGCCAAACCAACGGAAAAGCCAAAGATCTTTAACAAAAACAAGAACGTGGTGGGAGACAAAATCAAAAATTCCAAATGAGTGTAAACAGTTCAAGTTGGTCAACCTTTTAAACTAACCAAAGGACCTATTCAACCACCACCTAAGCGTAGGACGTTCACTCCTCTTAATGAGTCTTTGTCTGCAATATTGAAGAAATTGGATGTAATCCACATGGTGACTTATCCTACAATGCAACATTTTGATGACAATGCTCCTAAACCATCATGGTATAAAGAGCATGAATATTGTGATTTTCATCATGTAAAAGGACACAAGACAGACAAGTGCCTAAGACTTCGCCACTACATCCAAGATCTCATTGACAATGGAGAGATAGAAGTTGACACCCCAGAGAGAAATCAAATGCCAAATGAAAAGATGGGGATATTCAAAGAACCATTCCCTAAACATGGAAAATTAGATGAGAAAATGTTGGATCAAGGAGAGTCACCCCAAAGTTACAAACTATCTATACACCAAAAATGACAATAATCATTATGACTCACTCATTGGATGTGTCCACTCTTCTAATGAACATGTGAATACCATTAGGATAAAGGGAAAGGATTGTGCTATAGTAACAAGGCACACCCATCTCATGATCCCAAAACCCTCTCCGTCAACCCTCAGGATGGTCAGTACAACATCTTAGAACAACTTGAGAAGACATATGCCAAGATTTCAATCTTATATCTTCTTAAGATATCAAATGTACATAAGGACATCTTATACAAAACTCTCTAGGGGTCAAGAGTGCCAATGGAAGTAGACCCTTCACATTTACAAGCCGCGGTGGCAAACATTACACTGACTGAACATATCTCCTTTAACCACAAGGAAATCCCCAATAAAGATCACACATAATCTTCCCTTGTATATAGAGGTATTTTGTATCTTGTTGTAAGATAAAGCAGTGTTTATGGACAATGGTTTGGGATTGAATATATACACATTGAAACTAATTAAACAGCTAGGATACACAAAGGAATATCTAGAGCCCCATATTATTACCATAAGTGTTTACGACAATGTGGAGTGAGAGTCAGCTAGAATAATCACATTGTCGATGGAGGTAGGACCAACTTGTCACAATACCAAGTTTCACATATTAGACTTGGAACTTCCATATAATATGCTTCTTGGCCACCCATGGATTCATGTCATGCAGGCCATACCATCAACATTCCATCAGTGCATCAAGTTAAAACATGAGGGACACACTATTACAATACAAGGAGATCTAGAAACTTTCTCTCACTGGAAAACTCTCAATATTTTTGTTCCTAAGGGTATATATGCATATCCTTCTGCTAATATAGTTGTTCCCCTCCGATCGGAAGCTATGGAATCATGAGTTGATTCAGACTCCCTCAACACTTGCACTTGAAAAGATTCTACATATACTTCTCCTTTTTATTCATGGGAGATGAAATTTCGAGTATGGTTGTGGAGAATATAATGTGTAACAAGCTCTCCTAGTTTCAGACCTATCTTTGTCACCTAAAATATGAGGTCAACCCAAATTTTGTTTCAAACGGCCTAGATATGAACAAACTATTAGGACATTATTACCTGGGGGATTAATTACATAATAGAAAATTTTGGACCCGCCTACAGCTTAGGTCCCAGAGGACACTCAACCGACCTACTACCAAATCCCTGAGTATGAAAATTCTATCCGAATGATGTATTTTATGGGCTACAAGGGCCTAGGATGTGGAAAGAATGAGCAAGGACCAAGAGAACTAGTTCCACTTCCACATTTCAAAATGGAAAGATATGGTATCGACATTCAACCCTATGGATCACACCCCAATGATCAAGATGCTACTTGTTCTGAGCGCAAGGATAGCTCTGATTATTTAGACAATGACATAGATTCCCATTGTAGCCAATATGAGGATCTTGCCTCCACGAACCTTTTCATGGATATCGTTTTCCTTACCTTAACCCCCACTGAGTCTAAAATTGACCTTGTCTACCCTTCCCTTATCGATTAGGACCAACAACGTCATGTGTCATTGGACCTTTTTGAGAATGATGAGGCCATTGCAGATTTTATGGGCATATGAGATACAATTCCAATTGGAGACCATAAGAAAGGTTTCTACATTGACTTAGATACATGTGCCTATTTTGGAGAGGAAGATGAGCTTCATGGTTAGCAAAACTTAAGAAAAAGTGAGGGAAAAATTTCCAATGAAAAGCCTCGGAAAAGAAAAAGTCCAAGTCACATAGTGAAAACCTCTTTGAGGTGCTAGATGACAAACAAGTAAAAAATTAATGGAAAAAGAAGTGACCATGCTAAGGGTGAAAATCTTGTAGATATTCCCTTGGAAGAAGATCTCAACCTTCCTCATGATCCTACGCATATGGAGGATATGTCAAAAATGTTGGTAGAAGAAACCATTGACGTAAATATTGGAATAGAAGAAGACCTAAAGATAGTCAAGCTAGGAGCTTCACTTTCAACACAAGAACATAATACATTCACCTTGCTTCTCAGAGAATTTGTGGACATATTCGCATGGTCTTATAAAGATATGCTAAGCTTAGATCCAACTTTGGTGGTGCACAACTTAGTAGTGCATCTAGATGTAAAGCCTATTAAATAGAAGCTAAGGAAAATGCATCCACGAGTGGCCCTTCTGGTTAAAGAGGAGTTAGAGAGACTATTAGCAACAAGGTTCATCAAACCCATTGACTACTCCGAGTGGATATCAAACATAGTTCCAATACAAAATAAACCGGTTGGCATCAGAATTTACACAAAATTTTAGGACATCAACAAGGCATGTCTGAAATATGATTTTCCTTTTCCCAATATCGACATGATTGTCGATTCAACTATAGGCTATGAAATTCTATCTCTTATGGATGGATTTTAGGATACAACCAAATCAATATAGCAAAATAATATCAGTATAAGATGGCCTTTACAACCCCTTGGGGAACATTCTATTATCAAGTAATGCCCTTCAGCCTCAAAAATTTTGGTGTGACCTATCAACGGGCCATGACAGTAATATTCCATGATATGCTACATGACATCATGGAGGACTATGTAGATGATATCCTCGAGAAAGTCCAAGACAAGAGAAGACCACCCTAAATTTTTGTAACGTATCTTTGAATGTCTGCGGGAATATAAGGTTAGGTTGAATCCAAATAAATGTGTGTTTGGAGTATTATCAGGGAATTTGTTAGGCTTCATTGTATCAAGGAGATGGATTGAGGTGGACCCAGTAAAAGTCACTTCCATTATTTGAAATGCCTCCTCCCAAGAATATCAAACAGCTACGCACTGTAAGGAAAAATACAAGTCATTCACCACTTCATTTCATAGCTTGCTTGATAAGTGTCATTCCTTTACTCATATGCTTAAAAAGGATGTTGATTTTGTTTGGGGACTAGAGAAACAACATGCCTTTTCCTTGCTTAAACAATACCTAGCCAATCCTCCTATCCTCATACCTCCAACCCTAGGTGAGCCACTTTTTCTATACATATCTGCTACACAATTTGTTATTGGCATTTTTCTTACACAATATGACCTAAGCCAAAAATAAAAATTTGTGTACTACCTTAGCCATACCCTGATTTCCTATGAGCTCAACTATCCCCAAATTGAAAAATCTTGTCATTTATTGTTTTTACTTTTCAAAAACTTTGTCATTACCTATTGAACAATAAAACCAAGCTTATATCTAAAGTTGACCCACTTAAATACCTATTGTCAAAACCCTCCCTTACATGTAGAATGGCTAATTGGATCATTTTTCTCAATGAATTTTACATTGAATACGTACACCAAAAATTAGTTAAAGGACAAGTACTTGCCAACCAATTAGTAGAAGCACCTTTACCTAGAATAGAGCCTATAATTCTATTGCTTCAGATTCATCACTAATGTATATTGAAGAATATGTCATGTGGTAGATCCACTTTGATGGATCATTCACTTTCCATGGTTCAGGGGTAGGAGTAGTACTAATCACTCCTTCAGGAGACCCCATACTGCAAGCTTTCTGTCTTGGTTTTCCTTGCACAAATAACATTATAGAATATGAGGCACTCATCGTTGGGTTGAAGTTGGCGATCAAGTGGAATATCCACCATGTCAAGGTCGTTGGTGACTCACAATTGATTATCAAACAAGTCAATGATGAGTACAAGGTCAAGGATGACAAGCTCATCCCATACAAGAAACTGGTGGAAAATTTGAAAGAATACTTTGTGTGTATTACCTTTGAGAAAATTTCAAGGGCACAAAACCAATCTGCAAATGCAATGGCGATAGTGGGTTCTATGTTACGGATTCCACCAGAAAATAATGATATGCCATTTTTGTTGAAAATCTACATCAACCTGCATATCATATACCAGAATCATGTCTGGTATGTGATTTTTGATCCCTACTCCCCTTACTTGGCACTTATCTATGACTACCTTAAAAGTGGTACCTTTTCTACTGACATTTCTCGATCCGACAAACAAATTCTTATCCACCAAATAGCCTGTTACACCCTCTAAGAGGTATGCTATCATCATGGCTATGATGGGAATCTATTGCATTGTCTAGATGTAGTAGAGTTGGTCCAAGCAATCAAGGAAGTACATGAAGGGGTGTGTGGCACCCATACGAATGGAATGGTCCTAGCAAATAAGTTGTTACAAGTGGGCTACTATTGGCCTACTATGGAGATAGATTGTACTGCAACCATGTCGAAAATGTGTTCTATGTCAAAAGTATGGAAATTTCATCCATGCGTCGTCACATCCATTACAACCAATTACAACACCATGGCCATTTTTCAAATGGGGACTAGATTTAATAGGGAATCTCACCCCTACCTCATCTGATGGTCATACCCACCGAGTGGGTGTAGGTTGTTCCATTAACATATGTTACATGTGCTCAAATATCAAAGTTCATCATGAATCACCTTATTTGTTGGTATGGTATTCCTACGGCCATAATTACTAATAATGGAAAATCATTCAAGAACAAGATGGTGAAATATATTTTTCACCAATTTCAAATAAGATTAAAGTGGTCTATGCCATATTACCCTCAAGGTAATGGGCAAGCCAAATCCACTAACAAAACATTGGTTCGGATCATGGAAAATATGGTGAGTAAGACAGTTGTAACTAGCATTTACAAACTCACCCACCATCCGGGCTTATATGACCTATATTCACACTCCTAATGGTGTGACACCCTACTCCCTAGTGTTTGGAACATAATCTATCATCCCATTAGAAATATATCTTCCTTCCCTAAGGATATCTCTTAGGGATTATCTAAAAAAGATGAGGATTGTAGATTTGTCAAGCTAGCGAGGTGGAAATCCTAAATGAAAAGTGCATCTACACCCTTAACCATCTCAAGGTATATCAAAATAGAGTCTATCGGAACTACAACAAAAGGATCAAACCTTGTCAACTTCAGGTCGAGATATTTGGTCATGAAAGATAATTAGTTCAATTCAAGGGCAGAAAGAAAGAAGAAATGCAAGTTCGAACCACACTGATTAAGACCTTACGTCATTGTGGAAAAATATGGAATAAGAGCATACAAACTTGATCATCCCAATGGAGACAACCTCGTGATCCTATGAATGTCATGCACCTTAAGCGATTATATGCTTAAACATGGCACACAAAAAAACTAAAAAGGATCAAAATACAAAAAAGTCAAAAAGAGAAAGTAGGTCATCCATATGTGAAAACCATGCAATTGTGGTGCTTTGGATATATCCCTTGGTGAAGACCGACTTCCAACACCCTGGGAGGACTTATTGTTCACAAGCATCTGGTATCTAGGGGTAATTTTACTTAGCCTGGGGATAGTTTTGCTCTAGCATCCGAGATTCCTTGTGATCCTATCATGTCAAGCCTTGATCCAGCTATTTCTCCTCTTGTAAATCGGTGAAGGGATTTCCTTTGTATATTCCCCATCTAACGTTGGGGCACCTTCACACTTTCACCTTCCTATTTATAAATATGTGGTGCATGCCCTTGTATATTCTCCATCTAACGTTGGGGCATCCACATTTCTCGGTTTCCTGTACATAGCTTCAGAAAACCTTAGAAAATCACAAAAACATTCAAATATGTTTAAAAACAAAAAAAAAAAATCGCAAAAGACTTGAAAAACCATAAACAATAGAAAAACATAAAACACAAAAACAATAGAAAATTGTTTCACAAAATTCCCACAAATGTAAAATGCACTAAAAATAATATTACAAAAACATAGCTTTAGTTTACTTTTTTTATCTTGTTTCTTGCTTTGTTTGTTAGTTTGTGTACATTGATTGCTTGTATAGTTTTTGCTTGCTTGTACATTTGTATAGTTTGTCACTTAAACATACTTTGTTAGATTCATATTTTCTTGCTTAGATTAGATTCATTCTTACTTGTACATATGAAGTGTATTTTTTCATGCTTATAAATAATTGTACATAGTTGTGTTAATTCATATTGTTTAGCAATGTATATTTGATAGGTTTGTTAACATTTTCTTGTGTTTTCTTATCGCATGTACATAGTTTTGTTATCACATCATCATATCTCCATCTATATCATCACATCTAACATCATCTATACATCATATATAAATAAAATGCTACGTGTACATCATACATGTATGCTAAGCTAATCATCACATATCATATCATCAAATGGGGGAAAGAGGGATCGTAAATATCAAAATCTATCCCCCCCACACCAATATCATCATATCATCTTGTCCACTAATTGAGAACATCACATATATAATACAATTGATATCATCTATGGATCTATCATAAAAATCAAACACATGTGATACGTCATTAATAAAATTAGAAAACATCATGATCCAATCCTCATCCATAACCATAGTAATCATCATGAATCATATAAATACGTGGCATGTCTAAATGATAATTAATGCTAGTAAATACAAAATTAAATGCGTAAAAAGACCAAGAAGGGTTAGGGTACTCATGAATGGTCCATCGTCATTGTTTCGGATGTACTCTTGAATGGTATCAATGTGTCTATGGCGATTCTACACCCTATCCATCTCACTCGTCACTCGTGATACCTCACGGTAAAACTCGGTAGGGTTTGGTAGCAAATGTATCGATACCCCCTCGGGAGGGGTATATTTGGCTATTTTAACCTACTGTGATGCCTTAGGGGCATGTTTTGACCATCGTGATCACTCTAACACTTCTTCTATCCACCGTAATGATTTTTTTATTAAATAATCATTTTTAACTCCTTTTCGCCACGTCGGGCATGTTTTTGCTACTGGCACCCATTTCTTCTCCCTAGGGAAATTTTATTTCTTTCAGAGATCTCATATTTTCTCATTTCTTCTAAAAATCAAAATCCCTAAACATTACAAAAATAAAAAAAAATCAAAAAACATAGAAAATACAAACACATAAATTTCAAAATTTCTCAAAAATCCTAAAAATTGTAAAATTTACAAAAATAGGTAAACAACCCATAATGGTTGAAACTCGTGTCTTGCGCATGGTATTCATTCCATATCTTGCTAGAATTTTCATGTGTTCACAAATCAAATGACTCATAGATCATCAGATTTACAACCATTTACAAATTTAGCATGTTTGATTCATTCGGTACTCTAGGGCACATATAGTTGTCTGATATTGTTTCGTTGCACACAATGCTTTATCATTAGACCCGGTGTCCTTCATCATTTTCCTTGCATGTATCCTTGCTAGGGGCATAATTTTTCACCCTTTTCATCAATCACAAACATTTGGGGATCTTTAGCTTGATAAAAAACATTTGTACAACCATCTTGACCATTGTTGGTTTGAGTATGTGTGTTTGTACTTATTTCCCTATTAAATGAGCTTGTTTCCTTCTCATATTGCATTTATTTTTGTATGTTGCATTGAGTTGGTGTTTTCAGCAATGGAAAATTGTTCATAGTATGGATTTTCATGTCATTCTACTTTTGTTGTATGCTTATATTTTTAATAAGGACTGATGACATAGATCTTTGGCAATATGATGACACTAAAGTTGTTTCAATACACTAGATGAAAGATTTCTCTTTATTTGTGTCTTCATTCCTCTTCTACATCATTCTCCTATCAACATTATTCTTCTGATTCACTTGGGGAATCTTGCCCTACCCATTCTTCTATCCATTTCTCTCACCTTTTTCAATCATCAATAACCTTCTTTCATCACTCCATCAACACTCGAGGGGGCATCTCTCACTTCTACTAATTCTTCTTCTAGCCCTTTTAAATTTTATCTATTTACTATCTTTGAAGTGGCATCACTTACGCTAACCCAAAGAGGGGAAAATGTATACACCTATAATTTAGCTCAAGTAATTAAAATATTTAAATTGCACTAATTATAACATTTCCTCAAATTGATAATATATCATCAATATTTCACATTTTCTCTACTATTTTCATTAATTAATTGCATTGTGTTAGTTAATTAACTCTTTTATCCAACGACAACGTTAATTAACGACCTTTCATTAATAAGATCCCCTTTCGATCTAGATTAATTAATTGATTATAATTAATTAAGCTAACATTTCTATCTAGATAGGAAGAAGAGCTTAATTAATTATAAATAATTAAGCTCCCCTTTCTATCTAGATTAATTAATTATTATTCATTAACTCATTAATTCTTTATTGTATTTAATCAATAAATTTTCATTTATTTGATTAAAATCATCTCATAACATAAATCATTCTAAATATCACCTATTAATTAATCACTTTGGTTAATTAATAAACCCCTTCAATCCCCATGAGTCACTAGAGGACAAACTAAAATCTCCTAAAGTAAACTCAACCACTTCTAAACCATACTTATCCATAACTAACCTAGCTTTTCTATTATCCCACATACAATAGGATGAAAAGCTTCTTCAAACCATTGGGTTATAAAAGGAACCCTCCTCTAACCTTTCTACTTACACCTGAATGATCATAGAGCCTATATTATAGCCATTTTATCATCGTACAAAATTATTCCATTAAAGGAGCTAGCTATCTTCATTTCTTGCATTCATCCATCCAAGTTTTGAATTCATATGGAGATATGTCAAATGGTCTTGTAGTCATGGGTCGACAAGACTCGCGTTCTTGAAAACCTTGGGATTCAAGCATACAATCAACCCTTTTGATTGCTAAGGATTTAAATAGGTTCATTTCATTAGTATTCAATTAGAGAGAGAGCTTAATTTTTTTAGCATGTTAGTTTGAATCTTCATTTCATGTTTTAATGTAAATATGTTAATAGATTAACTTTGTTTAAGCTCTAAGCATGATGGTATATCGATCTAGTTAGTATTGTATTGAAGCTATTAGGTGTTATTTAATTTCCTTTGCATTTTTAATTAATTCATATACACATTTGGCATCCCGGTGGGACTTACTCCATTTTCCTTTGCACTTAATTTCATGTTTTTGTAGTTAAGTTTCAATTTTGGTTACTAGCCCTCTTTTACACATGTTGATCTAAATTATTTTTCTTAACTTGTTTTGTTGAGTTTTCATGTGTTGAGTCTTCCTTGTAGGTATAAAGGAGGTGAAGTGTTGTCAAAATTGGATCTTGATGGGAAATTTTCAAGATTTCTCCATGTTTTCATTTTTAGAGCTTACTTTTTCAACATTTTACATGTTAGTTTTGTCAATTTCTTGACAATCTTAAATTATTGAACATGTAGGTTAGTGTTTGATAGTGTTGAGTCTTCTATTTATATATTAATGTGGTGAGTTGTCAAAATTGAATCTTCGTGAGAAAAATTCAATATTTCTCCATGTTTTCATTTTTAGAGCTTACTTCTTCATCATTCTTCATGCTAGATATTAAGTTTTTTATTGTGAATGTTAATGTTTGATAGCATTTATTCTTCTATTATAATACTAATGTGATGGGTTGTTGTCAAAATTAAATCTTAGTTGGATAAAATGACCTTTTTACAGATTAAGGGACATTTTTTTCACATTTTTTGAGTACATGTTAAGTACATACCCATGAGCATAAGAGCATATGCATAACCCATCTTCCGAAGGCCATAAATTTTTCTCCTAAACTTGAAATGACTCCATTTTTTTAGTATTGAAGTTAACTATGCAATGAAAACTAAATTCAGGATTTATACTAACAAAAATTATAGGTTTTCCCTTTATTGTAAAACTTGTCATTTTCTAACATGTCCAATGTTTTGATGAATGTTGTGTTTTCATGATTTATTTTATTTATATCAAATCTTGTGTATGTTCTTCTATTGCACCTTTTGGTGATCTTAAGAATCAAAAACAACTTTGATCTCTATCTTTTAACATTTGGATTAACTTGAAAATTTGATTATTCATTTTGCTTAAGGGAATGAACCTTTTACAAAGCATTTTTTATGGTCCTTTGATTTGAAGTTTTCCATTTCTATCTAGTTGGGCTAAATTTTGTGTATGATATTATCTTGCACCTTAGGGTGATATTGAGAATCAAAAGTAACTTTATTCTTCATTTTCTAACATTTGGTTAATTGGAAACTTTATCTTTCATTTTTGGCTTAAGGAATGAACATTTATCAAGATTTTTGTATGGTTCATTAATTGCAAAGATTTCCTTTAATTTTTAGTTGGATTATTTGTTGTGTATGCTATTCTCTTGCATCCTTAGATGATATTGAGAATCAAAAGCAAATCTTAATCCTCTTTTCAAATAATGTGATTTGTTTGGAGAACTACTAATGCTTGAGTGCAAGACCTAAAAACGCTTGTCAAAAAAAGGAGTTTTAAACAAAATTTTCTAACTACACATGTTTTGAAGGTTTCTAAACAGTTAATGACTAAACCATATTAATTCTAAAAGATAAAAACACACCACATTTTAAATACTTGATTTGTATGTTTAGATAAGGGTACGCCTCGTTTCCTTAAAACTAGGACATAACACCTTTAGCATAAGCCTTAAGCTACAACAATGGGGCTGGTCCTAGGAACCCCAAATTAGTCCACACAATAAGTAACCTTGTGGAAAAAATGGGAAGTTCATCATTCGAGTATGAACCGTGGAACTAGAGTGCATTATAGGGTAATGAGGATACAAGGTGTGTATCAAGATGTGAAAGAGAGACTAGAGGAAAATCATAGAGTGTAATGTGTATAGAATAGAAATAATTGGTAATTATTAAAGGGGAGATAAAGTGCGACACCACCCCAAGTGTGTTATGTGGAAAATAATAAAGTAAAATTGTCAAGGAGATCATCATTGTCAAGATCGTAGCCGATTAGGGTTAGATCGAAACTTGGAAAGAAACATGGGAGGTTGTTCATATAAAGATCCCTTGTGGCATAAATTATACATTCCCATTGCATATTATTCATTAGTAAAATATGGTTATGGACAGCCATGTGCATACCATTGAGTGAGATTTGGATAATATCATAAGAAGGAGTCATTGCAAATAGAGATACGACCAAAAGGCATGGGAAATGTGATAGCAAAGTATGATTTGTATCTAGTGTGCCACAAATATAATCAAGACAAGATTACCCAAGTGTTCGTGGAGAATAATTAGGAGTGTGTGTAATAAATGATATCAAATGGAATATGTGGAGGCCATAAGCAGTAGTAATGAATACACATTTTTGGTATAAGTGATCACAGTGAGGTGGAGGAAGAAGATCGGTGATTTTGAATCCTAGCCAAGCCAAGCCATCATGTGTGAAAACAGTCTCGTAACAAGTAGGTTTGAATGGAAGGTGAGGCCAATGTGAATCATGAATGAATGGGGTGCATGTGAAGGGATCTAAGTGTGGATAAGAATGAACTTGGGGAGATGCAACATGTGAAATAATATCTAATGTATGTACAGTCCCTTGAAAAGGTATTATGGCATTAGTAGATGGAGGAAGATTTTTGAATTAATATTCACCAAGGCTAATAGTAACAAAAGTATCTTGGAAATAGGAGTCATCAACTTCAATAGGATTAAAGTTAAGATTGTGTAATGTAACATCATTAAGCTCTATGACATTAGCCTCATCATCGAGAATCATCAATGCTAGCATTATCTTGTTGTATAGAATTATCAAGAATATTGGTAGGAGTGGAGTTAGATGTAGAATTAGGAGGAGCCATAATAGGTGGAGAAGTAGCAACCATGGGGGTGGACATAGTGGGTGATAGGATATCAGTAGTATGAGTAGGAATGGATGGAGTGCATAGAGAAGCAACAAAAGAAGTAGGAGCACTAGATTAACCAACATCATATGTACTAACTTTGTGATATGGAATTGGCTGAGATGGAGGAATGGGCATGAAAATGATAGGATCTATATGAAAAATTTTGAATGGATTGGAGTCTACAACAATAGTATGTTTATAACCATCATTATACGAATTGAACCATTGATGAACTGTAGATGGAACAATATGCATATCATGAATCCAAGGTCTTCCAAGTAAGAAATTGTATTGAAATGTGGCATTAATGACAAATAATATAGTATGAAATATTTTAGGCCCAACTTGTAAAGGTAGGGTGATGGTTCCCATGCATGTACGAGTGGTGGAATCATAGCTATGAATGACTTGAGAATATTTTTTAATTAGATTGTCAATAATACATGTTATCAATTTTCACCCCTAAAGTGAGAAATTAGATGATAGGACAAAGCTTTCACTAGGATGTTATCACAAGGAGTAGGAAACTTTGGTATTCAAGAGATACTTGAATAAGTTAAGCATTCAAAAGAGGAAAATATCCCTCTTCTTGGTCTTCATAAGTCCTAGAGTTTTATCTAGCTTGGAAACCAACAGTGAGGCCCACTTGTAGCATCAACAATTAAATCTAGTGTTCATACATTTTCTCATGTGCTATAAAGACCCGTCAAGTCCATAAAGATAGAAGAGGTTGAGAAAGGTTGAAGGTTTATCCTTGGGTTCCAGAAGCTTTTCAAGCTCATAAATTGAGCTACCCCATGGCTATCGAGTTCCCATTCAAAGGAGCTAGTTGGTTCGTAATAGACCATTCTCCGCGGTGGGCCGAGTTCAAAACACCATCAACCTATTTCCCTGAGTGAGCAAAGTGAGTGATCCTTCATTACCGAATTACTTGGGAAGACAGATATGTTTGGTTTATAACATGGACTGAGATATTTGAAGAGGGTGAGTTATGCCTTGTGGTCACTAAGTTGTTTAAATTCATCGAGCTACTCGGTTATGAGCAGATGGGATATATAAAGTGACTCAAAGAAAATTCAGCCCAAGCTATTTAGACACGTCATGTGGCTGATCCGACATTGCATTGAGTTCACCCACTTGAGGCCAAGTCATGAGGATCGCAGGATGATTTAGTTCTTTAGTAATACCGAGCCTACCTCGCAAAGAAGCCAAATTGTTGAATCAAAAATCAAGTCATATACCAAGTCATGCGTTGTTGAAGCTCCTAGTTCATGCGTTGGGTAAGAAAAACCATGTAAAGAGATCTATCTCTAAGATACTTCATGAGGTAAGAATCAAGCGAGGAAATATGACTATCTAGATATAATCTTTGAAGAGGAACCAAGCCATGTAAGAGAGTGGTGCCAAAGCTCCATTTAGAGAGGCCTAGCTACTTCAATGAGATTGTCAAAGTTCATGGAAAGGCATTAAGCTCAAAGAAGGCGGGAGGAAGTCATGTTGAGTCCAAAGGATTGGCATCGAGAGGCTTAGAAATAGCTAAGTCAACTCAACTTGAGCAAAAAAATGAAGCATTGTGGCGGACCACGGTCGGGATATTCTCGCCAAGCCAACTCAATGAGCAGGAGTTGGTTACGGGATTGGGACCTTGTGGCCGAAGCGTAAAGAAGCACAGCAGAGGGTCCAATACACTTAGACCTCATGCACACCCAAAATTTGAGCCATCCATAATTAATTTCATGTGGTAAATGCAAAAAAATATGGCCTGACTTTCCCGGTTGCATTGGAGTTGGTTGTGCACAAAATTCCCAAACTCACCGCAATAAATGATTCATGTGGGTATGGCGGATAGAGATGGCCTTGGAAAATCATATAACATACGTGCTCGCTAGACCCAAAATTGCCAAAATGATAGTGTGTGGGTGGTGGTAAGGTCAATATCCCATTTTTGAGGTCCACACGGTCCGAAGAACCAAACTTTCCCAACGGGGTGATCCAATGTGGTGTGTAAAATTTGGATTCTCAAGAAACAAGTGGCCCACTTGAACTTGGGCGGTCGGGACATTCAAAGCTGAAATGGTTGATTAACATGTCGGGATTATGGTTTAATATCTTGTATCAAGCTATAACAAACACCACATCGAACATACGAGGCACCATACAACGTGGAGACCATATGGCGAGGTGGCCCACGAGGTAGGTAAGGTATTAAGTGACTTTAAGGAGCTCATGAAAAGACAACTTGACCTCTAAGATCAGGTGACTTGGTGCCCGAACAATATGTAATACATGGCGAGTCGGTGGCATGGGGAATTGAGAACTAATGAAATATCCGAGGATTTATAAGGGGTCACCCATGGAGGTTGGAAAATGTAAGAGGTAGTTAGTTTGGTGATTCATCGTCAAGCGGGCAATGATGCCAAACATTGAAACATTAAGCCCCTTCCTTTTTAATATAGAGCAACAAAAATCAAGGTGGGCCCCGGATTTTAAAATGAAATAATCATTTAAAATGATGATGTAAAACTATGGAAAGGAGAATAAATATTTTAAATATATATTTCTAACCAATAAATTAATTTTCAATCCCGTAGAACAAGCAAGCCTCGGAAATTTCCCAAAACATTTGCAAGTACTCAAATGGCCATAACTTTTTCCTCCTTACGAGAATCGCACAAAATTGGTCTCATTGGAATCATGGTTCCAATATCAACGCACAAAAACTAATAATTCCAAAAATTATGGAGAATTGATGATGATTTTTAAGTAAAATGATCTCATTTTTGTTTGGTTCTTTGATAGTGGTTGGAGAGGCATTTAAAGACCATGGGCAATCATTCTTTCATTGTTACGGGTTATGGGACTCCTTGAGATTGATTTACTGAGATAAAAATTGCCAACTACACTCATTTACCATGACTTAAAAGCTGGTTGATGATTAACAAAAAAACTAAAGGGAAGATTTAGGGTTCTAGTGTTAATCTAAATAGGACTAAAACATTGTAAATGAACTAAAGTAGTATTGAAATAAATGTAAACAAACTATTCTAAGTGAAATCAAAACCCTAATATGCAAGAGAGAAAGGGGAAATGACTTAGATGATTTATGGTGATCACACAGTTGTCGTAGATCTGAAAATGGAACTCGAAATATAGACAAACACTCAAGGGCCCTGCAAAGGGAAAATTTGGACTTTCTTAAGTGATATAGGTTCTGTCATTGTATTGGGGAACCCTGGGCACCCCGGGTCTCGTAGTCTCAGGCACTCAAAATAGTATAAATACTCAAAACCATAATTCTTCACGGTTGTTAAGTGTCTTTGAATGCTTTGTGTCTATCGTACTAGATTTTCCAGATAAAATGGATGAAGCCATGCATAAGAAGAAGAAGAAGGGTTTGATCGCCCTCAACCACCAAATCGGTGGACTTATCGTTGATCATTGCACTACATTACGAACCCTGATGTAGTTTTGGTGAGTGTGTGTATGTTGTGCCCTAGGTGCTCTCGTGTCAGTTGCACTTTGTGAAATAGCAAGCTATGGTAGCTATAGAAGATGTAGATATTAGAATAGAATGAATAGAATCCCTCCTCCTATAAGAATGTGTGTGATGCAGAATTTCCTAGCTTGAATGTATGGTGATATTCATATGCAAGTGATGTAATATATACATCCCTAGATGGAGTGATAGTAGTGATAGGATGTAATGACCTAGGACCCTCATTATGGTCTTATAAGCTTTATATTTATAGGGCTCTCAAGTTTAATTTCATAATTAATCTCGACAAGGCTGATTGAGAAGAAGATAAGGATGACCAACGGCTAGAAGTGACCCAAAAAGGATTGAAGAGGTTTTACACATGTCGAAGCACCTTGGGTGGGACCAGGTGCCCTGATTTAGGGATAGAAACTTGGGGAAGTTAGAAAATGGGGTGATAAGTATCGAGAAATATGCGGGAAAGATGAAATAAGAGATAAGAAAAAGGTGGCCAAAAGATGGGATTAATTAGTACTTTGTACACTTGAGAACCTTCTAAATAGTAGTATAAGACTGGGATAAATATTTTCTAATGTGAAACATTCGTGTCTATATTTTCCCCCACTTTATGTTGGTGAGTGAACAAATCTAGTAACATAAAGTAGATAGAAAATCATACCTGATGTCCGTGCAGAGTGTAGAAGAAAACATGTTGATGGACTAGAAGTATGGAATGACAAAAATAAAAATGTGGAGGAGCGTGGATTCTAAATATGCAAAATGTAAATAAAAGTGATGAGAGTGAACCTAGGGAGAAACACGTGTGTAGTTGTTACATGTGTGTGGTGTTGGTGCTCATTTTGATCTCGCACCATTTTCCTTGAAATCCCTCAGTTTGCGGCCTCTATCATGTTTTCTATCTCCCCGAATTGGTGCACAAAAACTTTGTCCTCCATTTGTCGAGTCTAATGCCCCATGCTTGTTTGTTGTATAATAAAATATGGCAGACCAAAATCCCAATATCCCGGTAGTGGAAGCCATCGGATCCCATATTAATGGGGAAGAAACGTTTTCCAGGTTCTCACCCACTAAGGCACGTTAAGAATGATATTATATGTTTTCATGGCGTGGAGGGACCGTGCATGTTTAGGACCGGCCCCTGAGTTTTATTTTTGGAGATGTGCGGGGAGACACGTGGAAGGCCCGCACTTGTTTAGAGACTAGTTGTTGTGCCTCACCTTTGCAGATGTGCTAAGGAAACACATGGATGGTTCTAATATAAAGTAGAAAGGGGACATAATCAACAGGTTGTTGTGTAATGCATATTTTGAAATGGGAATTACCAGAGGAGATGGATGCGGGGCAGAATTGCAGATGAAAGAGAGTAAAAAGGGGATGACCTATCAAGTCCAAATTTATGCGAAAACTCCAAAGGATTGCCAAAGGTTTGTGGCATGGCATCCTAGTCATCAGTGGAGAGGCCCAAGAAACATTATCGGTTCATAAGCTTGGTCCACTGAAACTTTGGAATATAAATTTGTTAAAGGTCGCTTTCGAGGCAAACAAGTAACAAGCAGGATTCCCTTGAATATTCTTCTTTTTAAAGGAAAATTGAGCGAATGAAATTTATAAATGCAATGAGATTATGTTAGTGCAAAATCACAAAGACACCCTAGACGCACATCAGGCTTCTAGGTTGATGTTCGAGCATCAGTGTGATTGCACAACATGGAAACCTCTCTCCAAGCGTGGGACTTGTAAAACCGAGAGAGGAATCTCCAGAGAAGGCTGGTTCTCGCTCCTAAACTACCCGCCACAAGCTATTCCAAAGCAGGAGCAAGCTAATCTAATCCTAATCTAACCATGCCAAGGAGACAGAGAGAGAGAGAGAAAGGAAAAACAAAGCAAAAGCCTACACTAAAACGGTGATACACCGAGAAGGAGAATGTTGGACATCTATCAAAACTGCCATGGGACAAAGAGAGGTGAGCAATGGGAAGGATGGACAGATGCATCACAAAGCCCAAGGATAGATTTCACACGTAAAATGTCCCAAAACTCCATGAACACACCTGCACTGCAATGAACATTCAAACATGCACAAATACCTGCAATGAAGAGAGGCAAGAAGAGAACAAGCAAAAACGAGGAAGGATGGACAGATGCATCACAAAACACGTTTTGTTGCTCCAGAAGTTTGCACAGAACATCATTCCATTAGTAAAAGGCAAAAACGCCATTACAGAAAGAGGTGGAGGAGGTTCGAACTCCATTTTCAACCCTAGAGAAGAAAAGAAGGGAGGGCAGAGCAGAAAGAATGAACAACCTTTTATTTTGCCACTCCTTACAATATATAGGAAGAATGAGAGAAGGAAGAAAGAGGAAAGTCAGATCTACTCCAACCACCCCAGGTCGTATTTTAAATCATCTCATTATGGTATAAGCGATGCGGATCCTGGCAAAACGGCGGGTCAGTTGCCACGTGCAGATTAAAAGTGGTTGTTGAAGCGCCACTTCTGTTTATCACGCGTCAGAGCCGTTTCTTGATTTTCTCTCTCCAAACTGCACCAAAACTCGATATTAACCCTAGAATCATGTAGATAATTTCATGAGCTTTCCGTTGATATAAAGAACGTGGAAATCTGAGCTCTGGATCAAAAGATATGGCGATCTCGAAGATTTAGGCACGAAGAATGTAAAACGGATTTTGAAATATTTTCCCGCGCACTGCCACTTGGACGCCACGTGGCATGCTCTGATTCGCTGAATAATTCTCTCTCTCTCGCAAGGGCGGTCTTTTTGAATTTTCTCAGGCCCTAATGGGACACGTGGCATTATCCCATTGGTTCGGATCGGTGCTCAAAACCCGCCCATTGACTTTTTTTTGACTTTTCTCTTGTGAGGACACGTGGCAGCTTCTGATTGGTCCTCGGCTCCTTCGCTCCTTCGCGTACTTCGCCTCCATTTGTCCCAGATGTCCCATTTGATTTTGGGCCCTTCGTGCTCATTTCGGATTGTTCGGGCATTTCGCGTCCATTTGTCCCAGATGTCCCATTTGATTTTGGGCCCTTCGTGCTCATTTCGATTTGCGGTTCGGGCATTTCGCGTCCATTTGTCCCAGATGTCCCATTTGATTTTGGGCCCTTCGTGCTCATTTCGGCCGATCCGGCCGGTTCGGGTCTTTTTTTCCCAAACGTCCCGAGCAACGCCTAGCCAATTTTTCTTCCTCTTTCCCGCTTCTTTCGGGCATTTCACGTCTCCGCATTTCTGATTTCAGGCCCGATTGTCCCAAATGCAATTTGGGCCGCCTGGAGGCTTTTCGGCCGATCCGCGCCTTGACGTCCCAAATGTCCCAATTGCTCCCTTGAGTAGGACTTAGCCAATTTTCACACTTTTTCCGGGTCAACCTATTTGCCTTTCTCGCAACTTTTTGCATTTTCTCGAGCTTGCTCCTATTTCTTCTGGACTAGGGAGTTAGAAAATACCGAGGGACCCTGGAAACATGAATTTTGGCCCAATCAATCAATTTTCCGGGATTTGGATATTCGATGCATGTTATCAAAATTACCCTGGGGAATTTTGGATAACAATTTGGCGACTCAACGGGGCATCTCACTCGCTAGATGAAAAGACCATTGCTCAAGCAATCCATTGGGCATGGAGTCATAAGTAAAGCCTCGAAAACTGATCTCAACTTTGAAAATCTCCCCTCGAGCCACTTGAAACCCATCGGACATGGAGTTGTTTTCACCAAAAACCACTGAAAAGAACTGTGCAAGAGCAAAACCAGCAACACCAAAACTATGTACAAAACTGAAAATCATACATGCCCCAAATGGAACATGCAGAGTGTGCACAAGCACTTCTTCTGCTGAAAGCAAATCTACCTACTCTACTCTAGCTGGAAGCAAAGGAAAGCTAAACAAACCCTGCAACTGGTTGTGCAAAATAGCTCCCTTTCTTCAAAATTGGCAGCCATGCAACTGATTTGGCACTGATCATGGCTGTTTGGATGGATGGAAAATCAACAAGAAGCTGGTCTTCTATCCAAATCATCAAGGTATCAACTGAAAATAAATCCAATACCTCTTTTAGTTGCTCTGCATTTGGATTGGAGAGGTATGGCAGCTGATCCTTGGTACTTTGTAGCTCATCCTCATGCTCAGAAGCAAGCATGACTGGTTGTGGCTTCTCCTTTGGCTCCAATGAAGCCAAATACCTGATTGGGCAAGGTCTGATCCGTTGAGTATGCCCATTGCTGTGATTTTTAACTCCAAGAATGGAGTCTTCTTGTAGACCTTGAATGGATGGTGTGGAAGAAATGGTGGAATCCTTCTGTCCTTTCTCTTCCTCCAATGAAGAACAGGGAAGATTAGAATCTTCCAATTTTGATTTCAAAGGGCTGCTATAAGATGCAGGCTGCTGCAAATGAATGTTGTCCTCCATGACAGCAGGCTCTGGTGTTTGGAATGTGGATGATGAAAGAGAGAATGGTGAAAACTCAACCGGCTCTTCTCCATCAAAACAGTCCTCCAAATCTGACAGGTAAACTGCCTCATTGCTGTGCTGCTGCTCGTATTCAACTTCCTCCGTGGTGTCCTCTTGATGTGCAACCTGACCACCATGGTTTGCTTCACTCTCCAATATTGAGTTTGAGAGATCAAACTCCTCTTCATTACTAGAACTTGAGAGAGGTGAAGTAGAAAGAAGAACTGAAGGTTCTCCTGTAGCCTGCTTTGTGCTCAAAGCCCTTGGATCTGCACTTTTCTCCTCCACAGCTAGAATGTGCTCCTCTTCTTTTGGATTTGGAGCAGCTTCTCCTTCCTCCAATGTTTGAAGACGATCTTGCTCTTGATTGAACTCCTCCTCCAGCATGAAGTTTGTCAAGTCAAACTCTTCAATTTGTTGCTCTAGAGGACAAGTTGGGACTGCAAGATCTTCTTCTCCAACAAAATCAGTCCTCACCACCATTTGTTCAACCTTAGCCTCTTCTGTAGGCTTAACCATCAAGGGGATCTTTGTCATCCCAAATTTGGTAGCCCAAACCTTCAAGTCGTCTGTCATTTCTTTTCTTTTGGCTCTTCCTCTTGTTTTCCTTGATGACTGATTTTTTCAATTTCTTCTTTCCCACATGGAATTGGGAATGCAAAAGGAATGGGCTGAAACTCAACTGATTTTACAATTTTTTGTGGTGGTGGAGGCAGTGAAACCTCTTGTTTCTTTGGAGGAGGGGGTATTTCTGTTAGCTCTTGTGGAGGGGATGACTGTTTGGAAGGGAAAAGGAAAGAAGAATCGAGATGAGGTGGAAGACTGGGGGGTGGAGAAATGGATTCAACATTTGGGACAGCAGATGGAGAGTTTAAATGAGATGGTGCAACTTGAGAAAGAGAAAGACCAGATGATGGTGTAGAACCTACCCATTGACAAGGTTGTTCAACAACAAGTGTATAGGCCTCTATTTCTGCTATCCATTGTGCAAGTTGGGGCAGCATCTTTATCATGAAGTCTAGCTTCTCCTGAGGGCTGAAGTGTCTTGGAAAAAGGCCTCCCCATGGACAAGGAGTCCTGCAACCAATTCTGAAAGCTCTCATTTGAGCTGTTGCTCTGCACTGCACCATCCCCACCTCCATCTTTTGAATTTTCTCCAATGACCTTAAAGCATCTTGGATCTGATGGTCTTCATTGTATGCATACTCTTGCTCTTGGAAAGCTCCATAGCCAAACTGACTTTGGCACTGCTGCTCATATGGGTATGCATACTGATCTTGAATCTGCTCAAAATGCTGATTTGGAGGATTTGTAAAATGTGTTGGAGGTGTGATATACTGCTGTTGGAAATGTGAGTTCCATGATGGAAATGAAGTCATGATTGCACAACTTCATAGAACGAAAGAATGATGGAAGAGATGGAAGGAAGAATGGATGAAAATGGATGGAAACGAATGGAAAGGAGGTCTCGCAACTTCGTGAGATGGGTTTTTGACCGAGATGGAGTCGCTGAGATGTTTGCAAGTGCCTCCAAAGGCTGAAATCTTCACAGGAACACATCAACCTGCAAAAGATGAAGTGAAAGACCTCTAAGGTCCCACCGGGCGTGCCAAAACTGTTAGTGCAAAATCACAGCACCCCTGGACGCACATCAGGCTTCTAGGTTGATGTTCTGCATCCAGGTGTGATTGCAGACAACATGGAAACCTCTCTCCAAGCGTGGGACTTGTAAAACCGAGAGAGGAATCTCCAGAGAAGGTGGTTCTCGCTCCTAAACTACCCGCCACAAGATATTCCAAAACAGCAAGCTAATCTAATCCTAATCTAACCATGCCAAGGAGACAGAGAGAGAGAGAGAGAGAAAGGAAAACAAGCAAAAGCCTACACTAAAACGGTGATACACCCAGAGAAGGAGAATGTTGGACATCTATCAAAACTGCCATGGGACAAAGAGAGGTGAGCAATGGGAAGGATGGAGATGCATCACAGCCCAAGGATAGATTTCACACAGAAAATGTCCCAAAACTCCATGAACACAGCTCCAGACCTGCAATGAACATTCAAACATGCACAAATACCTGCAATGAAGAGAGGCAAGAAGAGAACAAGCAAAAACGAGGAAGGATGGACAGATGCATCACAAAACACGTTTTGTTGCTCCAGAAGTTTGCACAGAACATCATTCCATTAGTAAAAGGCAAAAAACGCCATTACAGAGCAGGGAGGAGGTTCGAACTCCATTTTCAACCCTAGAGAAGAAAAGAAGGGAGGGCAGAGCAGAAAGAATGAACAACCTTTTATTTTGCCACTCCTTACAATATATAGGAAGAATGAGAGAAGGAAGAAAGAGGAAAGTCAGATCTACTCCAACCACCCCCAGGTCGTATTTTAAATCATCTCATTATGGTATAAGCGGCGGATCCTGGCAAAACGGCGGGCTGTCTGCTGCATTAAAGCTGGTTGTTGAAGCGTCACTTCTGTTGTATCACGCGTCAGAGCCGTTTCTTGATTTTCTCTCTCCAAACTGCACCAAAACTCGATATTAACCCTAGAATCATGTAGATAATTTCATGAGCTTTCCGTTGATATAAAGAACGTGGAAATCTGAGCTCTGGATCAAAAGATATGGCGATCTGAAGATTTAGGGCACGGAGCAGGCGAAAACGGATTTTGAAATATTTTCCCCGCCTTCGCCACTGGACGCCACGTGGCATGCTCGATTCGCCGAATAATTCTCTCTCTCTGCTTTCGCGGGCTGTCTTTTGAATTTTCCTCAGGGCCCTAAAGGACACGTGGCATTATCCCCATTTCGGATCGGTGCTCAAAACCCGCCATTGACTTTTTGACTTTTCTCATGAGGACACGTGGCGCTTTCGATTGGTCCTCGGCTCCTTCGGCTCCTTCGCGTACTTCGCCTCCATTTGTCCCAGATGTCCCATTTGATTTTGGGCCCTTCGTGCTCATTTCGGCCGGTTCGGGCATTTCGCGTCCATTTGTCCCAGATGTCCCATTTGATTTTGGGCCCTTCGTGCTCATTTCGGCCGGTTCGGGCATTTCGCGTCCATTTGTCCCAGATGTCCCATTTGATTTTGGGCCCTTCGTGCTCATTTCGGCCGATCCGGCCGGTTCGGGTCTTTTTTTCCCAAACGTCCCGAGCAACGCCTAGCCAATTTTTCTTCCTCCTTCGGCCGGATCGGCTTTTCGCGTCCTCCGCGTACTTCTGGCCCGATTGTCCCAAATGCAATTTGGGCCGCCTGGAGGCTTTTCGGCCGATCCGCGCCTTGACGTCCCAAATGTCCCAATTGCTCCCTTGAGTAGGACTTAGCCAATTTTCACACTTTTTCCTGGGTCAACCTATTTGCCTTTCTGCAACTTTTTTGCATTTTCTCAGAGCTTGCTCCCTGTTTCTTCGGCCAGGGGAGTTAGAAAAATACCTGAAGGGACCCTGGAAACATGAATTTTGGCCCCGAATCAATCAATTTTCCTGGGATTTGGATATTCTGATGCATGTTATCAAAATTACCCTGGGGGGGGAATTTTGGATAACAATTTGGCGACTCAACGGGGGCATCTGCCTGCTAGATGAAAAGACCAGTAGCCTGAAGCAATCCATTGGGCATGGAGTCATAAGCAAGCCTGAAAACTGATCTGAACCTTGAAAATCTCCCTCTGAGCCACTTGAAACCCACCGGACATGGAGTTGTTTTCACCAAAAACCACTGAAAAGAACTGTGCAAGAGCAAAACCAGCAACACCAAAACTATGTACAAAACTGAAAATCATACATGCCCCAAATGGAACATGCAGAGTGTGCACAAGCACTTCTTCGCTGAAAGCAAATCTACCTACTCTATTCTAATGGAAGCAAAGGAAAGCTAAACAAACCCCGAATTGGTTGTGCAAAATAGCTCCCTTTCTTCAAAATGGCAGCCATGCAACTGATTCGCATCGATCATGGCTGTTTGGATGGATGGAAAATCAACAAGAAGCTGGTCTTCTATCCAAATCATCAAGGTATCAATGAAAATAAATCCAATACCTCTTTTAGTTGCTCGCATTTGGATCGAGAGGTATGGCAGCTGATCCTTGGTACTTTGTAGCTCATCCTCATGCTCGAAGCAAGCATGACCGGTTGTGGCTTCTCCTTGGCTCCAATGAAGCCAATACCGATTGGGCAAGGTCCGATCCGTTGAGTATGCCCATTGTTGTGATTTTAACTCCAAGAATGGAGTCTTCTTGTAGACCTTGAATGGATGGTGTGGAAGAAATGGTGGAATCCTTCTGTCCTTTCTCTTCCTCCAATGAAGAACAGGGAAGATTAGAATCTTCCAATTTTGATTTCAAAGGGCTGCTATAAGATGCAGGCTGCTGCAAATGAATGCTGTCCTCCATGACAGCAGGCTTTGGTGTTTGGAATGTGGATGATGAAAGAGAGAATGGTGAAAACTCAACCGGCTCTTCTCCATCAAAACAGTCCTCCAAATCTGACAGGTAAACTGCCTCATT
Source organism: Taxus wallichiana var. yunnanensis (assembly GCA_018340775.1). Lineage (NCBI taxonomy): Eukaryota > Viridiplantae > Streptophyta > Pinopsida > Cupressales > Taxaceae > Taxus > Taxus wallichiana. The sequence continues at coordinate 452,031,144 of CM031237.1, read as the reverse complement.
GCTGTGCCGCTGCTCGTATTCAACTTCCTCCGTGGTGTCCTCTTGATGTGCAACCTGACCACCATGGTTTGCTTCACTCTCCAATATTGAGTTTGAGAGATCAAACTCCTCTTCATTACTAGAACTTGAGAGAGGTGAAGTAGAAAGAAGAATCGAAGGTTCTCCGTAGCCTCGCTTTGTGCTCAAAGCCCTGGATCTGCACTTTTCTCCTCCACGCCTAGAATGTGCTCCTCTTCTTTTGGATTTGGAGCAGCTTCTCCTTCCTCCAATGTTTGAAGACGATCTTGCTCTTGATTGAACTCCTCCTCCAAAGATGAAGTTTGTCAAGTCAAACTCTTTAATTTGTTGCTCTAGAGGACAAGTGGGACTGCAAGATCTTCTTCTCCAACAAAATCAGTCCTCACCACCATTTGTTCAACCTTAGCCTCTTCGTAGGCTTAACCATCAAGGGATCTTTGTCATCCCAAATTTGGTAGCCCAAACCTTCTGTCTCGTCATTTCTTTTCGTTTGGCTCTTCCTCTTGTTTTCCTTGATGACTCGATTTTTCAATTTCTTCTTTCCCACATGGAATTGGGAATGCAAGAGGAATGGGCTGAAACTCAACTGATTTTACAATTTTTTGTGGTGGTGGAGGCAGTGAAACCTCTTGTTTCTTTGGAGGAGGGGGTATTTCTGTTAGCTCTTGTGGAGGGGATGACTGTTTGGAAGGGAAAAGGAAAGAAGAATCGAGATGAGGTGGAAGACTGGGGGGTGGAGAAATGGATTCAACATTTGGGACAGCAGATGGAGAGTTTAAATGAGATGGTGCAACTTGAGAAAGAGAAAGACCAGATGATGGTGTAGAACCTACCCATTGACAAGGTTGTTCAACAACAAGTGCATAGGCCTCTATTCCTGCTATCCATTGTGCAAGTTGGGGCAGCATCTTTATCATGAAGTCCAGCTTCTCCTGAGGGCTGAAGTGTCTTGGAAAAAGGCCTCCCCATGGACAAGGAGTCCTGCAACCAATTCTGAAAGCTCTCATTTGAGCTGTTGCTCTGCACTGCACCATCCCCACCTCCATCTTTTGAATTTTCTCCAACAGACCAGCATCTTGGATCTGATGGTCTTCATTGTATGCATACTCTTGCTCTTGGAAAGCTCCATAGCCAAACTGACTTTGGCACTGCTGCTCATATGGGTATGCATACTGATCTTGAATCTGCTCAAAATGCTGATTTGGAGGATTTGTAAAATGTGTTGGAGGTGTGATATACTGCTGTTGGAAATGTGAGTTCCATGATGGAAATGAAGTCATGATTGCACAACTTCATAGAACGAAAGAATGATGGAAGAGATGGAAGGAAGAATGGATGAAAATGGATGGAAACGAATGGAAAGGAAGGTCTGCAACTTCAGAGATGGGTTGTTGACCAGATGGAGTCGCCAGATGTGTTTGCAAGTGCCTCCAAAGGCTGAAATCTTCACAGGAACACATCAACCTGCAAAAGATGAAGTGAAAGACCTCTAAGGTCCCACTGCGTGTGCAAGCAAACTGTTAGTGCAAAATCACAAAGCACCCCGGACGCACATCGGGCTTCTAGGTTGATGTTCGTGCATCCAGCATCAGTGTGATTGCACAACATGGAAACTCTCTCCAAGCGTGGGACTTGTAAAACCGAGAGAGGAATCTCCAGAGAAGGCTGGTTCTCGCTCCTAAACTACCCGCCACAAGATATTCCAAAGCAGTGCAAGCTAATCTAATCCTAATCTAACCATGCCAAGGAGACAGAGAGAGAGAGAGAAAGGAAAAACAGCAAAAGCCTACACTAAAACGGTGATACACCGAGAGAAGGAGAATGTTGGACATCTATCAAACCGCCATGGGACAAAGAGAGGTGAGCAATGGGAAGGATGGACAGATGCATCACAGCCCAAGGATAGATTTCACACGTAAAATGTCCCAAAACTCCATGAACATGACTCCAGGCACTGCAATGAACATTCAAACATGCACAAATACCGCAATGAAGAGAGGCAAGAAGAGAACAAGCAAAAACGAGGAAGGATGGACGGATGCATCACAAAACACGTTTTGTTGCTCCGTAAGTTTCACTGAGAACATCATTCCATTAGTAAAAGGCAAAAACGCCATTACAGAGAAAGGTGGAGGAGGTTCGAACTCCATTTTCAACCCTAGAGAAGAAAAGAAGGGAGGGCAGAGCAGTAAAGAATGAACAACCTTTTATTTTGCCACTCCTTACAATATATAGGAAGAATGAGAGAAGGAAGAAAGAGGAAAGTAGATCTACTCCAACCACCCCTGTGTCGTATTTTAAATCATCTCATTATGGTATAAGCGGCGGATCCCTGCAAAACGGCGGGTCAGTCTCACGATTAAAGTTGGTTGTTGAAGCGCCACTTATTGTATCACGCGTCGAGCCGTTTCTTGATTTTCTCTCTCCAAACTGCACCAAAACTCGATATTAACCCCTAATCATGTAGATAATTTCATGAGCTTTCCGTTGATATAAAGAACGTGGAAATCTCGAGCCTGGATCAAAAGATATGGCGATCCAAGATTTAGGCCTGAGTGGCTAAAACGGATTTTGAAATATTTTCCCGCGCACACCGCCACTGGACGCCACGTGGCATGCTCGATTCGACTGAATATTCTCTCTCTTCTCGCTTTCGGGGTCTGTCTTTTGAATTTTCCTTCAGGCCCTAGCTGGGACACGTGGCATTATCCCATTGGTTCGGATCGGTGCTCAAAACCCGCCCATTGACTTTTTTGACTTTTCTCTTGTGAGGACACGTGGCAGCCTCACGGCCTTCGATTGGTCCTCGGCTCCTTGGCTCCTTCGTACATTTCGCTCCATTTGTCCCAGATGTCCCATTTGATTTTGGGCCCTTCGTGCTCATTTCCTTGGACGGTTCGGGCATTTGCGTCCATTTGTCCCGAGATGTCCCATTTGATTTTGGGCCCTTCGTGCTCATTTCGGCCTTAAGTCGGCATTTCAAGGCCCATTTGTCCCGGATGTCCCATTTGATTTTGGGCCCTTCGTCAGGCTCATTTCGCCGATCCGGCCGGTTCGGGTCTTTTTTTCCCAAACGTCCCGAGCAACGCCAGCCTAATTTTTCTTCCTCCTTCGGCCGATTGGGCATTTCGTCGTGCGCATTACCTTCGGCCCGATTGTCCCAAATGCAATTTGGGCCGCCTGAGGCTTTTCGGCCGATCCGCGCCTTGGACGTCCCAAATGTCCCCCAATTGCTCCCTTGAGTAGGACTTAGCCAATTTTCACACTTTTTCCGGGTCAACCTATTTGCCTTTCTCGCAACTTTTTTGCATTTTCTCGAGCTTGCTCCCTATTTCTTCGGCTAGGGAGTTAGAAAATACGAAGGGACCCTGAAACATGAATTTTGGCCCCGAATCAATCAATTTTCCCGGGATTTGGATATTCGATGCATGTTATCAAAATTACCCCGGGGGAATTTTGATAACAATTACTCTTTGCAAATGGTCGGGAGTTCATTTTCATAAGAAAATTTTGAGAAAAGCTCATATTTCGAGAAAAATTCGAGAAACCAAAGTTAACTTCCTCTCGTGTCATATTTTCATTCATGTTGAGTTGGTTACAAATGTATAGCCATCAACAAGCTCTAAGATTGTTTAAAATAACTCTCCCATACCGATGAATCGATAAAATTTGAGTTAATTTGTGTTAAATATCTAGAAAATTTTGTGTTTATTTCACTTTTAGAATGTCTCTGCAAGTAGTTTTTCTTGTTCCTATTGCAATATTGTATCAAAATCTCTTTGAGTCACACAGATCTCAATCCTTGTGATAGTTTAGTAGCATCTGCAATTTCATTTTCAAAAGATATTTTATCCGGGAATGAAATAAATAATTTAAAATCACTTTTCTTTCATCTGTTGACAGAGATTATTTGTAAGCCTCTAGGTGTACCTCAGGCGTGATTGATCTTGTATTTTGATGTTTTATGGGGTCTTCTAACTCGAGCCTTCATGCTAGAATCCCAAATATTGTGTGAAAAGTGCAAATATGAGCCTCCATTGACGCACACTTTCTGGTTGAAGGAATGTTTTACCTATTTTGAATCTTTCTGTTATTGAGTTCTCCATTTGTTATGAAAGTTTCTCAAGGATCTAGCAAATTCAACTCTATCTTGTTGATCTCCCACCAAAAAATTATTCAAATAAAAATCCTACCGTGAATCACCCTTTTTTGCTTTGTATATCCACAAAAGAACAAAAATCTACTTGCTAAAGTATGCAGAACAGATCAAGTTTCCAAATGTCTTTAGTAACCTTAGCCTTGTGTTGAAAATATCTCCATTTTCTGGAAGTGAAAACTCATGAGAGTCAGATTTGGTGTGTTGATCATATTTTCCCAAGGTTTTCTTTATAAAATTTGTGCAAGAGAAAGGTATCTGCATCTCCTTCAATAACAGAGGTTACAAAATAGGTCCTCTTACCTTGGTTGAAAGGCACAACCTAAAATAGTTAGGATAAGATCAAATCCTTTTATGGTGCTATCCATCTCTCCACAAACCCGAGTAACAAAGGGTCAGTTAGATTTCATCCCTGGCTACAAAACGATACATATTTATGATCTATCTACCTCTAAGCTCCCTGTCGAATCTGTGTTGTTGCTCGGCTTGAAAAGGAGAACGAATTTGGATACCAACACTCATGGCACCATTTCCGGGGATGCTTTGAAGAATTTAAAGTTTTCCAAACCCTGGTAATGTTTCTTGCAGTTATGTGTGTAAATATGTTTTGTAGGCATCATTCTCTGATCAGATCTGTAAGAATTGAACAAGGTTATAAGTTCTGCGTGATATATGTCCAATTTTTCTAGCAGTTATTGTACTAAGTTTGCCTCACCATTGATAAATTTGGGTGAAGGAGGGTCTGATTTGTAAAGCTTTGCATGATTTTTAGTGTTGACAGACATTTGACAGATTATTTTTAGTGCATTTGCACAACTAGGGTGAAAATCCTTAGTGGCGACTCCGAGTTATTTTGATTTTGATAAATGCCAGTGTCTTAACCTCTGTCAATTGAAAAAATTCATTAATCTTTGTAAAGCTGGAGGGAAGAAGGTCTTTCTTCACCGTGGACCCTAGTAGAAGGTTGTTTCTAGAGTTTGGAAAGTCTAATTCAGAAGGTGGAAGATTTTGGAAGGTTATTGGAGATCAAGCCTCAAGAAAAGAGATCTTCATTGGTGAAAATGATCAAAACATGATCAAAGATTGCAATGCTTCCTCAACTGCTTCTGAATCAGGTAGTCTCTTTGTAAATCCAAATTCTCCATCTAGAGAGGGGCCTTCTCATTCCACCCCTGTATTTGAAATATTTGCATCTCATTCTACCCCTGTATTTTCCAAATCTGATAGTGCCTTCCGTGAAAAGAGCCATTAGGGATATTCATTCTGAAAATTGTATCCCTGTACCACATAGACCCCTCACTCCTCATCACTTTGTTTCTCTGTAAGATCACCTCCTTAGAATAATATGGCTCAGCCTCCACCTAGACCTCCATTTTTCATTAATATTTTGGTCCCATCAGTTTTAGAGGTATGGCTGGCTATCCAAATGTTGTGCCACAGGATGTAAGAAATAAATTGCCTAAGTTTCAAGGAAATAATGTAATAACTGGTGATCAACACTTGAAACTCTTTGTCAATATGATGGAGGATTTTGAAATAGAGTTTGAAGATGTGTACATTAAATTGTTTATTCATACATTAGAGGAGGATGCAAGGGACTGGTATAAAGCTCTTCCTGATAACTCCATTGATTCTTGGACTGAAATGAAGAATGCATTTAGATTGCAGTATGGTGACAAAATAAACCCTAGGTTTCTTTTGTCAGAATTTGAGAATATTAAAAGAATCCTAATGAATCAGTGCATGATTTTAATACAAGATTCAATAAGACATTGAGAATATTTCCTATGAATTTGAGGCCATGTGATGAATCTTGTCTTATAAAGTATGCTGATGCATTTGACAAGAAGGCTGCATACTATTTGAGGGATAAAAACCCTGGCACTTTGAGGAAGCCTTTAACATGGATCTACAAATTGAGAACAACATCAAAGCATTGGAAAACCTCCTAAGAGGGAGGGTGTCAAATTGATAAACCCAGAAAATCCTCAAGCAAGAAAGAGTGTGGATCTTGAGGAGGTTGTTAGGACTTTGGCCGGGGCTGTCAAAGAAATCTCTTACAAACTAGCCTGGCAGAGAAAGGAATTGGGTAGAGTTCACAAGGTCAGCAAAAGGCACAAAATCATGATAGATTTGGCAATCATCCTAGGGGTGATTAGAGGTCAGATGATAGAGGTAAAGGACCCATGGGATCTATAAATAGACATCCCCAAGCACGTGAAAGTAGAATGGTGCCTGATCCTCTGACTTCCCGGGTTGTTGTTGTTGATGAAGCCAATGAGATTGATTGGTGTGATAGATGTTTTCTGCCCCATCCTCCATGTGAAATAAATCAGCAAGAAGAAGAAGTTGATGATGATGTTGGTACTGATGATGATGTTTGCATGATGGGTTGCTCTTCAAACTCACAACAAGGAGCAACTTCAACCGAAGTGATAAGTGCTCGAACTGCTGCAACTTTTTGGGATTGCATTCACGGGTACCACTTCTTCCTCCTTCTCATACTTTTGAAATAGATGTAGTGCAAGCTTTTGAAATACCTAATAATGACTTTGAGTATTTAAGAGCTTTAATGATAAAGAAGTATGATGGAGGAATCCCTTCAGAGGAAGATAGGCAGTTATTGATGAACGTTGTTGTTTCTCAAGAAAAGGATTATAATACTAGGAGTAGAGTTGTCAAAGGAGCAGGCCTCAAGCCAAACCTAAAACTCCATTACTTACTAGTATTCCTAAAGAGGCTCCTAAGAAAGATACACCTTCCAAAGGCCTTGTTGTCCCAAAAAAGATTCATACTTCTCCTCATGCCCAAACTGTCAAGAATCCCATGCCATCTGATGAGTTTGCTAATCTCCCTTCCAATGTTGCCTTGCCAAAGAATGTTCCATATGACATTGCCCAAGTTTTGAGTCAAATCAAAGTTAGTGTTCGATTGTTGAGTTGCTTAGGATTCCTGAGCACAAGAAGAGAGCATTTGAGTACTTGGGGTTGAATGAAGAAAAGAGTACCCCAGGAAGAAATGTAAACATTGTAGAAACTCCTCCTCCAACCATTGCAGACCTTGAAACACCACCAACATTGGAAGAGCTTGGAGAAGCACCTGAGGTTTACTTGGGGACATCTTTGGTTGAATCCCAATTAAATGTTGATCCATTTTTTACAACTTTGATCATTAAGGACAAATTGTTGCACAATTGTATGTTTGATTCCAGAGCATCATGCAATGTCATGCCTCTTGAGGTCATGAATGAGTTGGATATCAAGGTGACAACAACATATGGAAGATGCACTGCCATGGATTCTAGAGAGGTCCCAGTTGTGGGGTGTGTGAAGGGTTTGGTGGTACAACTTGTGGCTTATCTAGGTAAGAACCTGAAACTTGATGTTTTCATTGTTGATTGCCCTACCAAATGGGGCATGTTGTTATCAAGAAAGTGGGTTGCAAGTGTTGGTGGAAGTGTTTAGATGGATATGTCTTTTCCACCATTCCAATTAAAGGCAGCCTTGTAAAATTGTATGGAGAGAAGAAAATGTTGCACCTCATTGAAGATCCGAATAATGCTTCTTATGAAGTGTTATATGCTGATGTAGATGTTGATAACTTTGTGGGGTTTGCTGATAATAGGGAGCACAAGATTGATCAATGCAAATGTCTTGAACAAGTTGGTTTACCTTGGACCTTGTTATTCGATGGATCCTGTTCCAAGTTTGGAAATGGTGTTGGCATTGTTCTGATCTCCCCAAGCCAAGAAGAGTTTGTATTTTATTTCAAACTTAACTTTGAATGCACTAATAACATTGTTGAGTATGAAGCATTGTTATTAGGTTTGAGAATTTCCTGGAAGTATTATATTAAAGATATCATTGTCAAAGGAGACTCAGAACTAGTTGTCAAACAAATTAGAAAATTGTATGCTACTAAAAATCAGAGAATGAAACAATACAAGCATGCAGTTTGGGATTTGATTGAAATGTTTGACTCATTTAATATTGTGCATCATGATAGAAGGTTCAATATGTGCATAAACCAGCTTGCAGTCTTGGGATCTCAGTTTGATGTTTGTTCAATGTCCCCCAATTGTGAATATAATGTTGAAATACTGACAAGGCCATCTATCCTTGACAACGTAAAAAATTGGCAAGTATTTGATGATGATGCCCAGGTGAAACAGTTTCTATAGAACAAAGGGGAGTTTGTTGATCAAGTGTATTGATTGGGAGCCAATGGTGTGTGCAAGCAGAAGGAAAAGAAACTTTTTTTGGCAAAGATATCATCCAATTGAAAACTAATACCATTCCTAGAGGGTTGGTTGCTCTTGAGTCAAACTTTGATAATGTTGATTGCATTATTAACAGACATATAGCAGCCTCAAGGGATGTTGAAGAGCATGACCTTGGCACAAAGGAAAACCAAGGAAGATCTGGTTGGGAAGCAATCTGAACAAAGAAGAGAAATAGTCCTATGTCCAATTGTTAAAGAAATATCAGGACTGCCTTGCTTGGTCCTATTCTAAACTAAAAGCATACAGAGAGGACTTGTTTCAACATGAGATTCCTTTGGAATCTAATGCAAAACCATTCAGAAAAAAGTAGAGGCTGATTAATCCACTCCTCTCCATGAAAATGCAAGATGAATTGAAGAAGCTAAGGGATGGAGGGATTATTCAGCCAACAAGGTATTCTTCTTGGGTTGCAAACTTAGTGCCAGTTAGAAAAAATAATGGTGATATCAGGTTATGCATGGATTTTAGAAATCTGAATAGAGCATCAATAAAAGATAATTATCCTCTGCCAAACATGGAAAATATTGCATTTAGTGATTGGATCTAAGTTGCTTTCTACATTAGATGGTTTCTCCGATACAATCAAGTTGTTGTGAAGGAGTCAGAAAGAATAAAGACTACCTTTACCACTCCATGGGGCACATATGTTTATGTCAGGATGCCATTTGGTCTGATGAATGTTGGAGCTACCTTCCAAAGAGCAATGGATGTTGCTTTTGCTGGTTACATTAATGATTTTATTGTTGTTTACCAAGATGACGTGACTGTGTTTTCCAAAAGGAGAAGTGATCACTTGAAGCACTTGGAAGAAATGTTGATAAGATGCAGAGAGTATGGCATTTCACTCAATCCAAAGAAGTGCCATTTTGGAGTGCAAAAGGCCAAATTGCTTGGTCACATTGTATCAAGGGATGGTGTCATGATTGATCCCAAAGGGTAGAGGCTATTAGCAAGGTTCCAATTCCAAGAACCAAGAAGGGAGTCCAATCCTTCTTTGGGAAAATCAATTTCATTAGAAGATTTGTGTCTAACTTTGTTGAGTTGACTCTCCCCATCACTTGCATGTTGAAGAAAGACCAGATTATCAAGTGGGAAGAAGTGGCCATTCAGGATTTTGATGGGATCAAAGAAGCACTAAAGCATGCACCTATTTTGGCAGCTCCAAATTACATGAAGCCTTTTCAAGTGTTTTCTTTTTCTTCAGAAAACACCATTGCATCTATTTTATTACAGAAGGATGATGGAGGGGCTGAGAGACCAATTGCCTTTTTAGTAAAGCATTACAAGGAGCTGAGTTGAAGTACACCATTATGGAGAAGCAAGCATTTTCCTTGGTGAAAGCAACAAAGGTTTTCAGACCTTACATTTTGAGCTCTAAAGTTGTTTGCTTATGTTCCCCACACCATGGTGAAAGATATCTTATCAGAGATGGAGATCTCAAGAAAAAGATGCAGATGGGTGAACAAATTATAGGAGTATGACATGGATATCCAAACCACAAGATTGGTAAGAGGTTTGGGCTTAGCTAAGCTTATGGCTGAGAGCAACTTGCAAACCATTGAGGTGAATGAGGTAGAGGAAGAAAGGGTGCATGTGCTTGAAAATTTGGTAAGTTTTGAGTGGTACAAAGATATAATCTTTTATCTCAGACATCTATGTTGCCCTGATCATTTGAATAAAAATCAAAAAGAGCTCTTAAGTTAACCTCTCAAAAGTATGTCATTACTGATTTTGGGTTAGCTTGGAAGAACCTGAGAGGGGTGCTCTTAAGGTGCATTGCTGAAGATGAAGCCCCAAGAATAATTACAGATCTCCATGGAGGAGTTTGTGGGGGACATTTTTCTGGAAGGGTTACAACTCACAAAATTTTGAGAGTTGGTTATTGGTGGCCCACCCTTTTCAAAGATACAACTCTGTTGGTTAGGAAATGTGAAAGTTGCCAGCATTTTTCTGGAAGAATGAAAGCTTCAGGCTCCCTTCCTTTGCATTGTGTCAGTTGAAGCCCCTTTCAAACAATGGGGAGTGGACTTCATTGGTGAAATTTCAGATCCCTCCAGTGCTGGTCATAAGTGGATTCTTGTAGCTACTGACTACTTCACTAAGTGGGTGGAAGCAATCCCCACTAAGAAAGCAACACATCAAGTTGTCATGGACTTCATGTTGAATCATATCATCTCGTAGATTTGGAGTGCCAGTCAAAATTGTTGTTGATAATGCCATGTGTTTCAGAGCTAAACCTTTGATGGAAATGTGCAAAGGATATGGGATAAATCTGACATATGCTTCTAACTACAACCCCCAAGGAAATGGACAAGCTGAGTCCACAATAAAAACTTGTTGAAGATCATTAGAAGAACCTTGGAGCTGAACAAGAAGAAGTGGGGTGAGCAACTAAAATTTTTTGTTTGGGATGACAGAATAACTTCTAAAAGGGTTACTGGTAAAATCCCATTTGAGTTGGTTTATGGAACACAAGCTCTGTTGCCCCTGCATTTACAATTGTCTTCATTTTAGTTTGTTCAACAATTGGAGGACCAAGAAGTTAGCCCATATGAGGCTCGAATCAATCAGATTGTTGAACTTGATGAAGAAAGAAGGGCATCCCACCAAAGACATGTAAAGTTCAGAGAAAAATTGAAGAAGTTATTTGACAAGAAGGTCACTCCAAGAGCTTTCAACGTTGGAGATCTTGTGTTGTTATGGGATAGCATGCATGAAGATAAGGGAAAGCATGGTAAATTTGATGCATTATGGATGGGCCCCTACTCCATTGATATTTGAATTGGTGAAAATACCTTTTTCCTAAAAGACTTAGAAGGGGAACTACTTGAATTTCCTGTTAATGGAAGGCATTTGAAGCATTTCCTTGATTGATTTCTTATAATCAAGGTATACTCCATTTGTACAATGTATGGTTCTTTTTTTTTCATTTTTTTTTGTGTTTTTGTTCATTCTGGTCCTTGGTGACCTGGTTTTGTTGGTTTCTCGGTTCATTCTTTGGAAGATGGTTCTGGTTTTCTACTCTGCAAGCTGACTCCTTTTCCCAATGGATATTTTTGGCACTTGGTCTATTTTTGTTCTTGTGGCACTCTCACTGGGAGTGCCCATCCCCAAGCAGGAGCCGATGTTGGTGCTCATTCTGATCTCGCACCATTTTCCCTTGAAATCCCTCAGTTTGTGGCCTCTGTCACATTTTCTATCTCCCCGAATTGGTGCACAAAAACTTTGTCCTCCATTTGTCGAGTCTGATGCCCCATGCTTGTTTGTTGTATAAGAAAAGATGGCAGACCAAAATCCCAATATCCCGGTAGTGGAAGCCATTGGATCCTCGTATTAATGGGGAAAAAATTTTTAGGTTCTCACCCACTAAGGCACGTTAAGAATGATATTATATGTTTTCATGGCATGGAGGGACGCATGCATGTTTAGGGACCGGCCCCTGAGTTTTATTTTTGGAGATGCATCGGGGAGACACATGGAAGGCCCGTGCTTATTTGGAGACTAGTTGTTGTGCCTCACCTTTGCAGATGATGCCAGGGAAACATGTGGATGGTTCTGATATAAAGTAGAAAGGGGACAAAATCAACGGTTGTTGTGTAATGCATATTTTGAAATGAGAATTACCAGAGGAGATGGATGCGGGGCAGAATTGTAGATGAAAGAGAGCAAAAAGGGGATGACCTGTCAAGTCCAGCTATGCAGAAACTCCAAAGGATTGCCAAAGGTTTGTGGCATGGCATCCTAGTCATCAGTGGAGAGGCCCAAGAAACATGATCAGTTCGCAACTGGTCCACCTGGAAACTTTTGAATATAAATTTGTTAAAGGTCACTTTCTGAGGAAAATGAGTAACAAGTAGGGGTCCCTCGAATATTCTTCTTTTTTGGAGGAAAATTGAGCGAATGAAATGTATAAATGCAATGAGATTACTCTTGCAAATGGTCGGGAGTTCATTTTCACGAGAAAATTTTGAGAAAAGCTCATCTTCTGAGAAAACTTTCTGAGAAACCAAGTTAACTTCCTCTGTGTTAGATTTTCATTCATGTTGAGTTGGTTACAAGTGTATAGCCATCAACAAGCTCTGAGATTGTTTAAAATAACTCTCCCCTACTGATGAATCTGATAAACTTTGAGTTAATTTGTGTTAAATCTCTAGAAAATTTTGTGTTTATTTCACTTTCAGAATGTCTGCAAGTAGTTTTTCTTGTTCCTATTGCAATCTTGTATCAAAATATCTTTGAATCACATAGATCTCAATCCTTGTGATAGTTTAGTGGCATCTGTAATTTCATTTTTAGAAGAGCTTTCATCTGGGAATGAAATAAACGATTTAAAATCACTTTTCTTTCATCTGTTGACAGAGATTGTTTGTAAGCCTCTAGGTGTACCTCAAGCATGATTGATCTTAGATTTTGATGTTTTATTGGGTCTTCTAACTCGATCCTTTGTGCTAGAATCTCAAATATTGTGTGAAAAGTGCAAATCCGGCCTCCATTGATGCACACTTTCTGGTTGAAGGAATGTTTTAACTATTTTGAAGCTTTCTGTTATTGAGTTCTCCATTTGTTATGAAATTTTTCGAGGATCTGGAAAATTCAAATCTATCTTGTTGATCTCCCACCAAAAAATTATTCAAATAACCAATCCTACCTTGAATTACCCCTGTTTTTCTCTGTATATCCACAAAAGAACAAAATCTACTTGCTAAAGTATGTAGAACATATCAAGTTTCCAAATGTCTTTAGTAACCTTAGCCTTGTGTTGAAAATATCTCCATTTTCTGGAAGTGACAACTCGTGAGAGTCAGATTTGGTGTGTTGATCATATTTTCCCAAGGTTTTCTTTATAAAATTTGTGCAAGAGAAAGGTATTTGTGCATCTCCTTCAATAACAGAGGTTACAAAATAGGTCCTCTTACCTTGGTTGAAAGGCACAACCTAAAATAGTTAGGATAAGATCAAATCCTTTTATGGTGCTATCCATCTCTCCATAAACCCGAGTAACAAAGGGTCGGTTAGATTTCATCCCGGCTACAAAACGATACATATTTATGATCTATCTACCTCTAAGATCAAGTCATCAAATATGTATGTATGTAAAAACATTGTGTAAAGTACGTAAATGTAAAGTACACTAGAATAGAAAGTGTAAATGGAACATGTACACCTAATCCATGTCGAGAAAAAGGGTGTAGAAGGATATCTTGTAATGTCGCGAGTTTTTGGGTGATCTCACACCACCCTGGCTAAAGAAGTGTAGGGAGGAAATGCTCGGTGTCCTCCAACTCTAACCACTTCTACTAAAAAAATTTTGAAGATCTTATTACAGCGCTATTTTTTTAGGTGATCATATGCCACTAGATGAAGAAGTGTACTTAGGCCACCCACTGTAACCCCTAAGCCTATGACCGCTCCATAGAATTGTCTAAGGACGCCGTGTCCTATTAAGGCCACTATGTATGGACTTTATAGACTAGTCTAAACTCACTCACTGTGTGTGAACCGATGTAGATACGTTATGTTAGTAGAAACCCTCAATGATGCCCCCTCTTTAGGGTTGTATATGATGACCCTGGAAGGAGAATGTGGCCCTAAAAGAGGACTAATCGCGATCGACATGTAGAAATTTTCCTTGCAAGGGAAAAGGAAAGTTCTTGGTAGATACCAAGGCACACACAAAAGGGTATGGCTATCTAATATAAGTGTTATTTCGAACACATGCATGTAAATAAGTGAAAAATATGTAGATAACGTGGAAAAACTACAAGTACAATAGTGTAAACACACAATAAAACAAGCAGATCGCACATAGTGGGTTTTAAACATGGGACATCACTCACGATGTTGCAAGATACACAAGGCTATCATGGCCTCAAACAACAATCAAGTGTGCACACAAACAAATGGCAAAGCACGCAAAAAATGGAAAACAATGCAAAAAGTAAAAGCAAACATGTAGTTAAGGAAACATGTAGTCATGCAAAACAAGTGTTGGACATGGAACACTCATTGACATGTTAGAGTGAAAACTTATATGTCAAAACATGTATGAACCAATAGTATAAGATGTTAAGTACAAAATGAAACAATAGCACATGTATGAGATGAATTTGGATGCCCCCAGTGACTAGTATAGTAAGGGTAGAAGGTGAGCATCCATGCCACATGTAAATTTCCTATATCTGCGATCACACTAGATAAAGGCGTGAACGCACATGTGTGTATGATAATGACATATAGGAAAGAAATATAACATGTGTAATAGAATGAGCATGCAAAACACTAGTAAGAAAAATTAAATGCTACTAAGACAATGCAGTATGTTGTGGATGGATGGAATGGAATGCAAGATGGAATGATAGGAAAAATGTGCCCTCGAGTGTATGGAAGTGTATGCAATGAGGTTCATTTTTTTCCCCTTAGCAATTAAGAATGAACCGTAAATGAGAGTGTATCATCAAGAAATGGTCAAGTAGTGTTGGTTGTGTCTAGCGTGTTGTGATGAGTGTGTTTATGTAGTGGTGATGAAATGCGACAGGGGGATAATATGTACATAAACCCTATAGATGAAGTGTATATCATGAATTTTTTTATTTAAATACGATTATTTATCCCTAAGTATATATCACTATAAGATGAATGGATGAGGATGAGAGGTATGGAAAATGTGTGTGGACCCTATAGCCTAAGCGTATACCACAACTTAGTTGAATAGAGGAGTGATGATTTATCCCTAAGCATATATCACTACGAGATGAATGGATGGGAATGCATCATATAGAAAGGTGTGTGTGGACCCTATAGCCTAAGTATATACCACGACTTGGTTGGATAGAGGAGTGATGATTTATCCCTAAGCGTATATCACTATAAGATGGAAGAAGAAGGTGATGATCTAGCCTATGGCGTATGTCACCAAGATACGAGTGATGAGGGTGTATGAAGCGTATATAAGTAGGTGGTGAATAACAAAAGGTGGTGATGTTAGCACTAAGCGTAGACCACTATGTGATGAAGAAGGTGAGGGTGGTGATTTAGCCTAAAGCATATACCACTAATGGATGAGTAGGAGAGGTGATGATGTAGTAGAATGACTGAGAATAGGATAATAGAATATGTGATGATAGGATGTAAGAAGATAATGTAGAATGGGGAAAGGAGTGGTGACTTAACCTAAGGTGTATACCACTACATGAGATGATGACGAGTATGGGTGATGATATATCCTAGAGCGATGGTCACTGGTCCGATGAATGTGGTATGATGACATATCACATATAGGTAAGGTCCATTTGATTGGTAAACCCTTAGCATTCAAGTATGGAACAAGGAACCAAAGTGCATCATAGGGTGGTGAGTGCAACGCATAGACCAATGTAGTGTAGACAACTAAGGTATTGGAATGTGTAGTGTAGGTCATGTAATGTAGATTGTGTAATAAGAAATGTGTAGATAGAAGTATAATGTGTAATGATAAGAGATAAAAATAGACCCAAGTACAAGGAAATATAGTGTAGGATGTAGGAGTGTAATGATAGTAATGTATAGAAATGGCAGATGGAATGATGATAGATGGAACTAGACCCAGGTGTAATGGAATCTAGTATAGTGTATATGATATAGATGATGTATAAACAACTAGTAGATAAGGTATGTATAGGATGATGTAGGATGTGTGGTGTGTGGGGTTTAGTGTAATGGTAATCCCTCAACATTCCTGTGTGAACTAAAGCACTAGGGTGCGTCGTCAAGTAATGACGTGGCTAGAATTTATGATGAGAATGTATATGCTATGAGATTAATGTAGGATATTGCAAAACTAGAATATGCGTGGATGCTTTAAGACAAGGGGAGAATGTGGGATGTTATTCCCCCAAGTGTATGATAATAGGCATAATATATAATAAATGATGTATAGGTGTGATGAAACATGGTGGATTTCTCTTAATTGACAATGTGTAAGAAGTGTTAAAGTATTATAGATGTATGTATATATAAGTGGTGATGTAATGAAGAAATGTAATATGAAACGAGGTTCTTTATGGTAAAATACCCCTCAATAGTCATATAAGAACCCCAATAATATGAGTGTGTCATCAAGAGGGTAGAGTAACAAGATTCATCTACCAAAGGCCAAGTTTATGCGGTGTGACCTTGTTGGAAAAATTTTGTAGTAGAATTAGGTGGTGGTGGTGAAAGTGAAAATGTATCGTGAACACTAGGAGGAGGATTAGTTACTTTGACAAACTTAATTGGTTGGAGTGTAGATTTTAGAAGAGGCCATGTTGCACTAAGTCTCAAGGGAGATTGCTTAGGTTTATTTGATAATGCACTAGACCACCTAGCAGGAGTGGTTTGTGAATAATATTGAGAGGAGGTTGACATCGTTGTTTTGGAGAAACCATAGACAAGGGCTTAGGTGCCACTTGACTAACTAGAGGAGGTGTATGAGAAGCAGCATAGTTATTCTCAGTAAGTGGAGGAGAAGCAATATCAGAAATAGGAGAAGTGGTTGTTGAACTAGGAGAAGGATCACTATGCACATCGGAGGGGTTTTCCATATCAGTTATGTAATGATTAATAGAATCAACGAGAACTTCCTTAGAAAGATGAAGAGAAAGGTCACTAGTAACTACGGGAGCTTGTTGAGATGTATCAAAACTAATCGAAGGTGAAAGATACTTAGGAGCCCATGTGGGTATAGTATGTGCATTAAAATGTGGTGGATAAAACAAAAACAATACCTTCATGTTTAAGGCTTTTGATTATGTGATGCAAAGTATAGCAATTGTTTTCACTATGTCCATTAATTTGATGATAATGGTAGTATGGACAACCTGGGTATTTTGTTGACTGAAATGGATAATAATGTGTCATATGTGGTAGAGTGCTCAAGTGAAACTTAATAAGCTCTATAAGAATTTCGTGTGGCTTAGTAGTATGCTCATTTATGAGAGGTTCGGGAAATGGGATGTCTTAAGGTTCAACTAAATGACATGTAGTGGACATAGAGTGAATATGAGATGGTAAAGGAGAACAAACATGTGATTGTGAAGCATCATTAAGTTGTTGAATTTCATATGTATATGTAAGGGATGTGATGGTGGATTCCATAGATTGAATAAATGATGTATACGATTGATAAGCATCTTTAATAGTGGTTTGAAACTTATCACGAAATGATGTATGTAAGGTTTTAATAGAATTTAATAGTGGTTGATTAGATACGTGCTCATCAAGACTAGGATCAACAAAGAGACTATGAAGTACAGAACTTAATTCGTGTGGTGGCATATTATCATCAAAATATGCGGTTTCTAGGGATTTTTGAAAATAGCCATACAATTGGGATGTCTCTTAAGTAAATGAGATAAAGAAATTGACCCATGATAGAAGAAAAAGGACCACAATCGTGGAAGACATCGGAGTTCACCAAAATGATTAACAAAAATAAAACCTAAAGGGGGATTTAGGGTTCTAGTGTTAATCTAAATAGGAGGACTAAAACATTGTAAATGAACTAAAGCAATATTGAAATAAATGTAAACAAACTATTCTAAGTGAAATCGAAACCCTAATATGTAAGAGGGAAAAGGGAAATGACTTAGCTGATTGATGGTGCCTATCACGATTTATCACAAATTTGGAACTGGAACTTGGAAATGCAGACAAACACTTAAGGGCCCTATGAAGGGTAGATTTGGGTATGCAAGTAACACGGGCACCTAGGAATGTTTGGGGTACCGTAGGGCACCTTGGTCTCAGTAATCTAGATGTTTGAAATAGTATAAATGCTCAAAACCCTAATTTGGCATGGTCACTAAGTGTCTTTGAATACTCTCTTTCTATCACACTAGATTTGGAAAATGAATCTGTGTACAAGAAGAAAAAGGGGTTGGACTGATCTTAGCCGCCAAACCGGTGGACTTATCATTGAGTGTTGCACTACATTACGGACCCTGATGTAGTTCTGGTGAGTGTGTGTATGTCATGCCCTAGGTGCTCTCATGTTAGTTGCACTTTGTGAAATAACAAGCTATGGTAGCTATAGAAGATGTAGATAGTATAATAGAATGAATAGAATCCCTCCTCCTCTAAGAATGTGTGTGATGTAGAATTTCCTAGCTTGAATGTATGGTGTTATGTGGATGTAAGTGATGCAATAGATGTAACCCTAGATGGAGTGATAGTAGTGATATGATGTAATGACCTAGGACCCTCATTATGGTCTTATAAGCTTTATATTTATAGGGATATCAAGTTTAATTTCATAATTAATCTGGCAAGGCCTGAGTGAGAAGAAGATAAGGATGACCAATGGCTAGAAGTGACCCAAAAAGGATGAAAAGAGGTTGTGCACATACCGAGGCACCCTAGATGAGACCAGGGTGCCTCGGGGCCCCAAAGATCTGACACAGGGCACCCCGATTTAGGGATAAAAACTCAAGGATGTTAGAAAATGGGGTGATAAATATCGGAAAATACGTGAGAAAGAAAAAAATAATAGATAAGAAAAATGGTTCCAAAAGGTGGTATTAATTAGTACTTTGTACACTTGAGAACCTTCTATATAGTAATATAAGACCGGGCTAAATATTGTCTAATGTGCAATATTTGTGTCTCTGATTGAAAAGTGAATTTCTGGAATTACATCCCCTCTCTCTCTCCTCTCAAAGTTCTATAAATTAAATTATTGGGTTCATTGTAAAGGAGGATGATTTGAGTAGCAAGACTCTGCCCATTTTTGTGAAGCTAATGTGCTACAAGCCTTTACAAGAGACTCCTTTCATGGTGATTTGGGTCCTTGCTTTGTAATTGTTTGAACTATGCATACTAATGAAGAAATAGATGCAAGTTGTGGATGTATTTTCCCTTGTTGTGTTTGTTTCATTCTTCTTTCCTCTTCAATATTATTACATATATATTGTCTTTATTTTATGCTCTTGCAAGGATCCATTATTATTGTGTTTGTTGGATATGTTGTTGTGAATGTTGTTGTTGGATTGTGGAGAACTATCATCACCCTTTCTAACATGTGTTTTGCTTCCATTTTCACACATTGGGAAGTTATTCTCATACCCTTATTTTGGTGCATCACCTCTATAGAGTAGTTTCTTTCATTTTCATGCTCCTCTCTCCATGGTTCCTTGGAATCGTAGGATAGAGATAGTTGGTAGTTTTATTTTAGTAGAGTTAGTTTACACTAGGATTAGGAAGAGGAACCAACCTTCCATGGAGGTTTATCTCAAGTATCAAGTCCCACAACTAAGAGATATTCCAATTTTACCCAGTCACACTGTGAGCTCAAGTATACACACTTGTGCAAATCAGAGGGTGTTGTGATTCGGAAATAATAATACCTATTTTATTGAGGAGAGAGAGATAGAGAGAGCATAAGTTTATAGAAAAGTCATTTTCAATGAGTAAGTGCTTAATATAGATGGTACCAATAGTAGTAGTGATAAAAAAAGGTGCAAATGGATCATCACCAGCAGAAGGATGGATATCCTCATCACTAAAAGATATAACATGTGGTAAATTTTTGAGAGATTGAATGAGGTGAGAAAATGCAACAGGTGAATTATTGCTTTCAATGTGAATGGAATGAAGGGTGGCCTCTAATGTGTGATGACAATCGGGTGCATTGTGCAATAAATCATAAAGAGATATTTTTTCTAGTGTATTCTTAAGTTGCTCTATGATGTCATAACCCTTAGAGGTAGTGGAAGGAATTGCAGAAGTGATAGGAGGTGGGACAGAAATGGGTGGAACTGTAGGAGGATGAGTGCGGTGAGTGGTGACTATATTTATAGTCATATTAGATGTTGGAGTGACAAAGCGAGGTGGATGCTGAATAAAAACTTGTATAAAATCATTAGTAGTAACCATTCCAAAACCTTAGTTAGAGTAAAATAAGGATAAGAAGAATGATCCATGAATTCAGAAGAAGGAGATAAATTTTGATACATTCTTAGAAGGTAGGGTTTGAATGAGTGGGTTCACCAAATGATTTAACAAAAATATAAATTTATTATTAAACCCTAATTGCAAAGTAATTGAATGTACAATATGATATGCAGCTACTAAATACAATATGACACAAGCAATAAGAAAGAAAAGTACAAAACCCTAAGCAAGAGATATAAGAAAGATGACTTAGCTAATGTGTTGTTGATCCTGAAGTTTTTTGAACCGTGAATATGTTAAACAGAGGTGAAGCTGTGTCATCAATGCTCAAAATAATTTTGGAGTTAACGGATAATGCTAAATATGGGAACCCATGGTTGGACAGGTGGTCTAGGTGTTGGAGACTACTACTCTGGGCTCCGGTGGGATCGTGTAAATAGCGAGAATATGATTTTTACATTGTTGCAAAAGTGTCACAAATATCCTATGTTGATCACATTTTTTCACTCTTTGATCGCAGAGGGTACTTGTAACCTATAAAATAGTTATCACCTTCAAAAATCCACAAACCACATAAAATCCAAAAATAAAATGAGGAGAATGGGGAGTCGATCGACCCTAAAATTCACCCAACATAGTGAACTTACAACCAAGCACTACACTACATCTCAGACTCCATGTAGTTCTTGTGATTGTGTGTAATAATTGTGCCCTAAGATGCCCTTGTCAACTGCAACTACACTTGGTAGTAGGATGTAGCTAGATGTAAGAATGTAATAGAATGTGTAGATGGAATAAAGAACTTCCCTTTCCTATGTTATGTATGCATAACATATAGTCCCTTGTCCCTTAAATGGATTCTAGATGGATGCCTTGAAGTATTTTAGGTGCCTTTTGATTGCAAGCTTAGGTGATAGTAATAATTCTTAGAGTTTGCTCTATGATTTTTAACACATGATTATGTATTTGTATAATTCCCTTGTTTGAATTTTGTAATTGATAACTACAAGTTTGACCCATAAGTGAAAAAGATGCAAAAAGATAAAAGAGGCCCAAAAGAAGTGAGCAAGATGGAAAAGGGTCAAGGGCACCCATAGGGGACAGGGATGCCTGGGTGCTCCTATCCTGGCCGGGTATTGGTATCGGAGCCATAAAAGATAGGTAAGTAAAATATCGGATGTTTTATAATGTGTAAAATACCAAATAGAAAAAAAAAAATAAGCAAAGGAACGAGGCCAAATATAATCGTCAATTACTAGTTTTCTTTCTTATGAATCATATGAATGCTAGTATGTATTTAGGACCTAGAAATGTACTTAAGTGTGTGATTTAGTTTCTACAAGTTGATTTTCTAGTATTCTTTGAATGAACTTATTGTAATCTCTACAAGAGCATTCATCATGACCAACAACATGGTGAAAACCACAATATAGATTGGGATTGTAGTCCCTCGGCCTTTGATTTGGATTTTGTTGTTGGTTATAACCTCGATTGTTGTTTTGAAACTGATTGTTATACATTTATTTTGTCACCCCTTGGCCATGAATTTGATATTGTTTCTATCCTTAGGTTTGCACTGTCAAAGAGGGGGATTTGTTGAAATCAACCATGTTGATAGAGGGGATATAATTAGGACCTCTTTGGTTCCCCATGTTGTTTTTATTGTTGTTAGTGTTACCATTGTTTGTAGTATTAGTGTATTTTAATTTTTCAAGTAACACCATGATTATGATTCAAGACCTTAGGCCCTTTGTTATTTGTTCCATTTTTTTGATATTTTGCATTGTTTTGGTTAGGAGGTACCAATTTTCCATTAAAAATGTAAGTCTTACATCCACTATCGATAGTGGTTTGGTCAATTCAAAGTGCACCTTCCAAAACTTCTTCATAATTACAGAAAGGAAACTTCTTCACTTCCTCCTTGGTTTCTCTTTATAGTGATTAGATAAAGAGGTTGCAAAGTTTCATTTGTTCCATGTTAGGCATGCTCACATAATATTAAAGAACTCGACACCATCTCTAGATGAAATAAGTGGCAGATTCATTTTTCTCTTGTTTAATTTATAATAACTCTATGATTCCCATTCAAAATAACTTGTTCATGTCAAAGGTTTTGATGCACTCGGAAACAAGGTGTTTGAAATAGTGTACGGAAGCCTCGGGTATTTGATAGTACTAATCTAATGTGATCCCTTCAAGGTTTTTTGGAAATATTTTAGCCACTACCACATCTTATGGAAGAATTTATCTAACTACATTGTCATAGGCCTTAATGTGAGCATTAGGTTCTCTTTCTCTTTTGAACTTAGGAAGATGCAACAATGGGTGTAGAAGCATGACACCTTGGATTGTGAAGTCAAGAGGTTATTTCAAGTATTCAGGTGTAGGTTCCCATTTCATATGATTCTACTATGGAGGTTTCTTGATGAAAGGGTAGAGGATGTGTTTGATAAGTTAGAACCTAGGTATTAATTGGAGCATAAGGAGTTCCTTAAATTGGTGTAAATGAGCCAAGGAGCTGATACATGTCTAGTTGTGGGGACTTGGAGTACATATGCAAGAAAGGAGGAATAGCATTAAAAATATTCGTGGATGTTTGGTTATGAAAGCATCCATTTTTGTAGTATTATATGGGAAAGAATTTCCAACCATTCCTTGTGTAGGGTTAGCATAAGATGGGTGAGGACCCATCCATAGTGTGTCAAATCCCGTGAGAAGATCACCTAGGTTTGATTGAACTAGAGAACCTTGTGGCACAAGGTTTTACATTGGTTGTGTGGTATTTAAAGGAGTGTATCCTTTGTTATCTATGATAAATCCCATGTTCTACCTCATTAAACAAGTTATTTGTGGAGTTTGGGCACTCTCTAACTCTCTAATACTCCCTACTAGTGTATAAATAACATCATTTGGTGAGGATTGAGCCCCTTGTTTGGGTGTGTGTTGTGTATGGTTTGGCAGAGGGGACATGTGATACCCCTTTATAAATTGTTCAACATTGGTATTCTTATTTTCCTTGAAAGAGGGAGTTTCATGGTTTATAGATGCTACATTATTATTTTAACATCTCAAAGGTACGAGTCTTCATCCTTTCCAAAGACTCATCTATCGTGTTAATTGGATCATTGATTCACGTAAAAATTCCATCCTCTGTCACTTATATGTTAATGTGGGTTCTGATAAGACCCTAGTATGGGGACCAATTTCACTGTAAAAGTAATATTATTTGAATTGGATATATTTTTAGAGATAGATGTCCTTCGATGGAGTAGTTTATATTTTATAAGATGATTTTTCATCCCATGGCAACTTTGATTCTTTTAGTTGGGAGTGGTCCTAAGAGACCATCTAAGGATGATGGGTTCAATATATAAGATAACACATGTACCCTAAGCATGTTGTTCGTCAATAAATACAATGAAGTAGGGGAGTAATGATTTTTGGGTTCCTGCTATAGTCAAGGGGACTTGTCCATGTGGAATATGTTATGAGCAAGGTCGTGGTGCCCATATTTAAGGTCATATTAGATATACTGATGGGAGACCACATAATTCCAAATCATTATGGGGATATTAGCTGGTTGAAGAGCATGACTATTGATGTTTGTAAGGTTATCAAGTTGTTGACATTTTATGCACTTCTTGACATATTGAAAACAATCTTGATTAAGTGCATAAGACATTTTATGTACTTCTTCACATATTTCCAATAATAACCAATCCGCATGATTTGTTTAGAAATAGCCAAGCCATTAAATTTTCTCGCCACATATTCCATAGTAGACTTTTTGAATAGCTTGGCTAGCCTCTGGAGAGTTAATACATCGAAGGAGAAGACCATCAAACCCTCTTTTGTAAAGGACTCCCCAATATAACATATCATTATGTGTGTTCTTGGAAGGACCTCCTACCATTTCTGGATAGGTCCGAGGGTATCTTTCTTTGGGAAAGATAGTCATATATTTGAGTATATTGCATATCATATTGGTTATCTTCTATATGATTGATGGAAGGAAAATCAGTGTTGGTATGAGATGGTTGATCAAGTTTATGTACAATGACAAAGAGTTTAGAATTTTTTGGGATAAAGGGATGAGAGATGTGAGAGATGCCACCATATACAAATTTATTGGATGAGCATGGAGTCATTTAGATTTCATAATGATCAAAGGCCTTTAGGATATGGTCAATGATGGCTTTATATTTTTGCAAGGTCTCATTTTTACATTGATATGTTCCTTTGATTTGATTGATGATGAGTTGGGAATCATCGTAGATGTTAAGAATTCTACCAACAAGAAGTGCATAGGTTTGAAGACCCATGATGAGGTCCTCATATTCGGCCAAGTTATTCATACAATCAAATTTTAATTTAAAATATATCGGAATAGGATTCCCCTAAGGAGTTATTTTGAATATTTCATCACCCCCTTGTCATTATTTAGGACCATCAAAGAAAAAGGTCATTTTGAGAGGGGTGTTCTCATGATTGAGGGTATTGATATATTTTTCAAAGAATTTTTCACAAGGTATTTGATTACTAGTAAGGGGATATTCTACAATCTAATCAGCAATTACCTTTTGTTTAACGGATTTTTAAGAAATGAATTTAGTATCAAACTCATTCATGAGCATGATCCATCTGGTTATGCAGGCATTATGATGCGGATTAGAATGTATAGATTATAGTGGAATAATGTTTATGACTACATAAGTTTTGTGTTTGAGGAGGTAATGAAAAATTTGGAATCGGTGAAGTATAAGACAAACACAACTTTTTAGCCTCTAAATAATGGGTTTCGTAAACATGAAGGGTTTAGATTATATAATAAATGTTTTTTCTCTATCTCATTTGTCTTAATGTGCTAGCATAGCTCTTAAGGAATGATCAGTGGTAGAGATATATAGATAGAAAGGATCTACCTCATATGGAGGTATAAACATTGGCGGTGACATGAGATATTTCTTAATGGCATCAAAGGATTTTGGCAATCATCGTCCCATTTGACATGGATGTCTTTTCTAAGGAGGTGATGGAAAGGCTGGTTTGATCTATTAATTGAGAGATTAAATGAAAGATAGGATATTATTTTGGAAAATTCGACCTCATTTCCCGATAGATACTATGAATCCTAAGATTTTCTGATTAGGACCCCGAACATGGATTTAGTAAGGTTAAGCCAAAGGAAAAATTGTATTAGATAGGAAAATATTATGTTGAGGATGGTAAGATGGTCTTTTTAGTGTTTAGATTTACCTAAGAGATCATCTATATAGTCGTATACATTTTTAAGGTAAATTTCATGAAAGATATAGGTCATGGCATGTAGGTAAATTTCTCCTATAGTTTTCAAGCCAAAGGGAATTACTCTATAGTAGAAGGTTCCCCATGGGGTGATGAAGGATGTCTTATGTTGATCTTTTGGTGTGATAAGGATTTGATTATAACCAAAGAAACCATCCATAAGAAAAAACATTTCATGGTTTACCATTAGGTTAGCAAGCTAAGCAATGTTTGGCAAGGGAAATCATCTTTTGGACAAGTGAGGTTAAGGTCTCAAAAGTTTGTGTAGATACGTAATTTCCCATAGGTCTTGGTTATAGGTACAATGTTATAAACCCATTGTGGATAATCGATGGGTAGGATGAAATTGGTTGATGGAAGATGTTGAATTTCTTATTTAACTAGCAATGCTAAGTGAGGATGCACTTTACTGAAGCTTCTACATCACTAGTTTAGCATCAAGGATAGTTACAATTTTATGCACAATGATATTAGGGTCGATATTAGGCATGCTATTACAATACCATGTGAAGGCTTGACAATGATCTGATAAGAAGGTAGTGAACTCACGAGTTCTTGTGGGTCTAAAGTTTGACCAACTTTAACTATACACAGTTCTTGTGATGTTCCCATATTAATGTCGATAGTGGATTCATTGAGGAGTGTAGATGTGTTAAGAGGTATGTATTTTTGGAGATAATGATCTTTAGCACCGATATAGGTTAGAATGGCTTTATCATCTTGACATTAGAGAACATGGATAGCGAGAGAATCATCTTTTATCATATCAGGTAATACTAGTGGAAGGATATCAATTTTTCCATTATCTTGATAAGTTAATGGTCCACGTGTGATTGTATTGATTGAAAAAAGTTAGGGGTGAATAATCGAGAGGTGGTGTTTAACAATAATGAAGATGAGGGTTCAAATTTTGGGATTGTTGCTTTGGTGGATTCGAGGTAGGTTATTTGAAACCAAGTCCATGTTTTTCATGGGGTTTTATTAAATCTTCAAAGGGTATCTCATGTGGACC
Organism: Taxus wallichiana var. yunnanensis; assembly: GCA_018340775.1. NCBI lineage: Eukaryota > Viridiplantae > Streptophyta > Pinopsida > Cupressales > Taxaceae > Taxus > Taxus wallichiana. The sequence continues at coordinate 452,004,468 of CM031237.1, read as the reverse complement.
TTGCTCATATCTTCCTAAGCCAAAACCCTTCCATGTGCAATGATGGAGGTAGGTTTGGGAAAATTGAGGCTTATCTAGGAATGAAAATTATAATGTGAATGGTTTAGCATGGTGTTGATTATCGAGGTGTGAAGAGGGGTGGTCAATGCCTCCATAGACGAGTTGTGTTTGAAGAAAGGGAGGATTGAAGGAAATGATATTTCCAACATTAGGCTCGTCATAGAGAGGCTGTTTATCGGGTCTCCCATATGTTTTTGGTGTAGGGAGTGTATTGAGAGCTAGGATTCAATACTCCCCAACAAGAGAAATTGCATCATATTTTTGAATGATTGATCATTGGGTAATTTGGATGTGGGGATAAAGTAACTCATGGAAGCTTGATTTGAAGAAATTATTTTTTTAAGGGAATCAACATGTCGTTTTTCCTATAGGTTATATGACATACTTTGAATTGGTTAGGATTAGAAGGGACCATAAATGTATTTCCTTCATGTTTTGTATTTCAAGCACCAATTTAGAGTGGAAGGGACACATCATATGGTGCGGATCCAAAGATGTCCTAATAGTATATTATATTGAAATTTTCCTTCCATAAGGTAGAAGAGTTCATGGAGGAATTTCACGCCTATTTTGATAGGTAGGATTATTATGCCCAAGGTGGGGGTGACAATATCATTGAAATCATGTAAGAAGGTGTATGGCTGAGCCATAATGGTTTTGGGTAGTTGAATCTATTTTAAAGCGTAGGATGAGATTATATTGATGTTGACCCCATTTTCAATCATGACTCTTTTAATAATGGTATCATTTATATGGAAAGTGACAAATAGGGGGAGATCATGGTCTTCAGGTTGTAAAGATGGGATTTCAGAGTCGTCAAATGTGATGGTTGCAGACATTTTTAAGGCACTGACAAAGTTAGAAAATGGTTTTGGTTCATCTTATTATATAGATATGGCTTGGAGAATTTCTATCATATATTTTCAACGTTAAGGGGATTTTAGGATGAGTTTATAGAGGGATATCTTGATGGATGTTTGGTGTAACTATTTAAGAACATTGTTGTTCAGTGTTGATGTTGTGGATTGAATCGAGGGGATGTCAATATGGACATATTTAATTTACAATGTGGTGGATTGGGTGATTTTGTGGGGGTTGTGGAGATGGATACTCTAGTCCTATCTTGATTTTGGGTTCTTGAGTCTTGGGAATGGGCACTCGTGGCTATGTGAATAGTATCAATTTAGAAGAAAGAAAATTCACGGAGGGGGAAATATCCTTACTCATTGAGATACTAGATGATTTTTTAATAGTTTAATCTCAAGGGTCTTAGGGGAAGGTTTAACCTAGTATTTTGATTTTTTCATTTTATGATTGATAAGTGGACCAAGATGATCTTTTTTTTTCATAAGGACATATTTCTTAGAAATACTTTGGATTATGGGCATGATGGGCTTTATGTGGTATCATTGTGTGGTATCATGGAATTCTATGATAATCATAGACTACATCATACTTCTACCGGAGTAGGTTTCCATCCATGGGGATTGAAGGGATTGATCGGGGGTAGTGATATGGTTGATGATTGAACAATATTTTCAAGGATTATGATATAGTATCCTGATAGATCTTGTTGATATGGCAATCTAGTCATGGGGATTTTAGTTTCATTAGATGGTTTATGGATTTGGGGTATAGGAGGTATGTTTTGAGTAGAAATATTGGGTGTGGTTTTAAGTATGGGTTTGGATTCTATGATGGTGACTATAAGTTTTGATGAAGGATGAGGTCCCAAAATAGAAGGTAGTGATGTGGCATCCTTAAGTGTGCTTATTCTAGGTTTATTTTGTGGAATCTTCAACTTCTCATGTGGGTGGCTTGTTTTTTTTTTTGTATAGGACTATCGAGATTCTTGATTTGGTGTTAAGTGATGTTATATCTAAGGGATGATTATGATTTCCAAAATGGGATTTTCTTCTTGCAAACTCCAAGAGATAAGATCAGGGATATCTACAAGAGTGGTAACTTGTTTAGTTGGTGCTTCAAATATGGATGAAGATTATTTAGAAGATGGGAGTTGATTGATGGTATTGATAACATGAGCGACATGATTATGGGTTCTGCGGCATTAGTTTGGATTACATTATTAGTCAGGGAATGGTTTGGAAAATGTTATTTGAATATGTATAAGGCTTTATTAGGGGTACATTAGGATTTTAAATTTTTAGATCACTCCAATCAATAAGGTTTTGAAAAATGATTTTAAAAGAATGGCACCTATCTATGTTGTGGCTGCAAAACTAGTGGTATTTATAATAGTCTTCTTCCTTTGTACCGAGATGGCTCATGATGGGATTCGTCGATAGGTCGAATAGAAGAAAGGTTTATTAAACGAGAATTCATAATCTTATCAAATATGGAACATTAATAATCCCCAAGAGGTGTGTATTCTTGAGGAGGTCAAGATTTCTTGGGGTCGAGTGGTTCTTAGATGTAGTTTTCTGGACAATAGCATTAGCCAAGCCTTTGGACTTGTCATTATTGGAAAATTTCTTAGAATCATCAGGTTTAGGCTTTTTAAATCAGAGTTCCAATTTCTGGGACATGGTAAAGGTTTCATAAAAAAATTGGAAATACATTTGGAGAGTTGGTACAGGATCGAGTGAATTGTTCAATCAATTCAATTTGTGGCAAAGAAAAATATAATTGATTAATGATTCCTTGCCACCTAGTGATGAAGTTAGCAATAGACTTATCTTTGAATTTTTTAATAGAATATAGATCGGTGATGGATATTTTACATACATGTAGTGTTGATGGAGAGGTGTTCTAGTAAAAATTGTGATAATGATGTAAATGAGTGCAAGGGAGTATTGGGGTATATTATTATGCCAATCAAGAGTGGGACTGGCTAACGACATCGGGAATGTCCTTAGCATGAGGTCTTGATCATGGGATATGAGGTAATAAGAGTGTCGGAAGGCCTTGAGATGTTGTTGTGGATCTTCCTTACTATAGAATTTGGTGAATTTTGGAAGTTCCCAATGTGGAGGGTATGGTTTGAAGGGTACTATTGGATTGATGGGTTCGTTACAAATTTTTTAAGAGAATATGTTTTTGGGTCCCATGGTAGTGGCTTTTAGACTTGTGATTCTACTCATCAAGGCTTGGATGGGATAATTTTGATGGGGTTGGATATTTTATGCAGAATTATTACTTTTTCCATAGATAATAGTATTTGATTAGTATTTTTGATATAGTAAAGTAGGATTTTGAAAAGGGGAAGGTTTCTTGTTCTTCTATAAAGTGGTTGGGAACCTAATGGTTGTTATGAAGAATAGATATATTGGTAATATTAGGGGAAAAAAATTTGAGGAAGGATTATTAGGGCTATGGATTTTTTGAGATGGGATGTAATGTATTACAGGACACCATTTATAGGCTCTGGTTGTGATAAGGGACAAACATTAGTAATAACACTCATAATGATAGGTGGTAAATACATAGGGATGGATAGAACTAGGTTATGGATTACAAGTGAGGAATATTGGGAGCTCATTTTGAGATGTGACCAAGTAGCTCACGAGAATGAGGCACACCATAGGATCTTGTCAAGAGAGGGGGTGAAGTGGAAGGCATGTGGCTAACCGTAGGAAATATGGTATTTGTCTGTGATGGATCACTATGCTAATTGGATGAAGAGGTAGTTGGTGAGGGTATTTATTGGATAACCATGTTTTGTGATGAGATGGTATTAAGGTTGAATCTTACTAAAGGAGTTGATGAAATATGTTTGGATTTTCTATATGACCATGGGTGGCATAAGGAGCAACTTGTTTGATGACCAACATGTAGGTGGAGTCAATGTGTTAGGTGTAGTTATAAGTAACGGAACCAATTTTGGGTTCGGGTTTGGGTTATGATGGGGAATATGGATATTACGTGAAACAAGGTAATTACTAAGGGTGATAGGATTGGTGTCTAGAAGTTCTTGAAGGTAGGATCTCCACTAGTAAAAATTATGGGATGGGTGGATCGGGAGTTTTTATGTGTCCGATCTAACGCTAGGAGAGAATGGCGGTTCTTGGGTTATATCTATGGATTATTATAGTGGGTCTAGAATATCTATAATATTTTGGATTTGGGACTATTGTCTAGTTAGAACCATGAGATAGTAAGAAAAAAATAAATGAAAGACAATTGTTTAATGCAAATCACACAATCAATAAGAAATTTTGTTGATTATCTAATCTTAATTAGCTTTAGAAATGTTTGAAAATAATAATTGTCTTCTAGAAGGTGCTAAGAATTGGGCCTACTAAGGCTAGTTTCAGGATTTTTAAATTGGATTCCTGAGATACCTAAGGTATGTAAGGCATGTATCTATGTTTGTGTTAGTATGAGGCGTGGTATTGGGGCCTACCCCCTCACTTCATGGTCCTGAATCAATAAGGGTATCGGGTTATTAGCCAATATACCACCCACCAATTATTTATACTCAATCGAACACTTATTGATTCCCCTTGGTAATGAAATCTAATTAGGTAGACCTTGGAGAGGATATTTAGTATGTAAGTTTGATTATAAGTGATTTGGTAGTGATTGGGGGAAATGGTGAACGTATATTTTAACCCCTACTTAGACTAAATGATCAAGATAGGAATGAAAATGCAAATTCCTTTTAATTCCCATAAGAAAAAATATATATTTCGATGAGGAAAACACACAAAATGCAAGGTTGAGAAAGACTAAAAGGAGAGTGGAAGCAAGAGAAAAGAGAAATACCTCTATTCTCCAAATACTCCTTTTTATTTTAAATTTTGAGGAAATCACCAGGGAACTCTAGCTAAAAATTTAATCAACTTGTAAGAAATAAAAAAGAAATGGATTCTACTATAGAAATGTAGACTTTAATCAAAAATGACTAGGGTCCCACCGGGTATGCCAGATGTTTTAGTAGATTTTAGGATTCAATTTTACTTTATGAAATAAATCACTAAAACTCAGAAATGATAGGGTTTAACGAAACCTGCATGGATGATGGCAAAGATGGCAAATCTAAATGCATGCACAAAGATCCTCTTTTCAAGAACTAGAAACTTGTACACATGTAGACAACTTGAAAAAATATATATTAGATAATTATGAGGTGAGTTGTTTGGAAAATTCCAATTCCAGGAACCAAAGGGCTTCCTTTAATGGATGTCAACTCACTTTTAGACAGTTAAGCCAAGAATAATGATAATATTACAATTGATAATATAAAGTGATGTGGATAACAAATTGTGGATATGCAATGTTTGGATACTAGGATTCAATCAACATCCTTGATGATAGGATGAGGTGGATTGAAAATATTTTCCTAGTATAGGTTGGCCTTATCACTATGTTCGAGGAGAAGATCTAACTATTTAGGAATATCATCCAGATTATGCATAAAAATGATGACGTAATTCTCAACTCATGGTTGATATCAGATTTTTCCACACAAATGGTTGATGGACTATGGGTAGGTTGTAAATTTTAGTGGCTTCGTAAACTAGAATGGTCATCTAACAGAAATCCAAGATTATAAGTAGGAGAACATTAGCCATGATTTCAAAATATTATGAAAATATATCAAAATGTATTAAGAATGTAAAGTTAGATATTTAGAAAAGGATCGACAATGATTTATACAATCAATGTCAATCTATGAAATTGATATTGATTTTTATTAAAATTATGTTTCTAATCAAAAATATTATATAATCTATATATTTATAAATAATAAACTAATTATTATTGGATATGGATACTTGGATAAGGTGAATAATGCTATGATTAAATATAGGAATAGTGATTTACATATTTAAGTGAATGACATGCCTTTATGGTAGAGGAGACTCGAATGATCGGTTAGCAAAGATGATTTCTCCAAAGGGGGTCAAAACAATAGGGTGTTCTAGCTTCTTCACATCCTCAAGAATTTCTTCTTCAACACTATAGATGTTTAACACTCAAACCTAACACCTATAAATTTTTCAAATCCTTGGGTATGGACTCGATTTATTTTTATAGGATCGATGTCATTTCAACGAATCATTAACAATCCACACCGATGACACCGACTCAAGGGATCGGCGTCGATTTTTATCCATTTCGAGGAGAATGGTTGAATTTGGTTCCAACCATCTCCTTTTTTGGGATTTTTAGGGTTTATAATGGTTTTAGGCTCGTGGGGAATTTGTTAGGGGGTTAGGTTTGTTTAGGTTATTTTTGTTATTATTATTTTGTGGTTATGGGTGGTAAAATGGTGAATATAGGTCAGTAAATGGCTAAGTGACCATGTGGGTTTACAAAGGGATGTCTTAGGGTATGTACATATGTGTAGGAATTAGGGTGACCTAATTTTGATGTCTACAAAGTCATCCAAAAAAGGAAGGAAATGACAGGGAGTATTTCCCGACCCATCCATGGATAGGTCCAATATTGGAAACTATCCATGAAGAAGAAGAAGAGGAACATGTGACCTTATATTTTTTAAGGACTAAAAGAACAAAGGTGGAAACAAGTGTAATGGAAGAAACCATGGGTATAATAGCTGAGGGAAAATTCCACAAGTTCAAATTCCTTATACATCATATCAACTTCTAGAGGTAGTGCTTACTACCCCACCTCATGTGCAATAAGATACCCATGCTAATGTGCCTACTAAGGAAACTCGGGTATAAGATACCAAATGAGGAGAGAAACATGAGGTACCAAACCCATCAATCGAACAAACATTCACTAAATTATTACATGGGCTAGAAAATAATGTTTGGATTGACCTCCCCAAGATACCACACAAGACACATCAGTTAGGGAAAATTATGGATACCAAGCACCACATAAAGTACCTACCTCAAAGAAAGATGAAAATAGTGAGGAAAGAAAGGTAATTGAAAAATGAGTTATTGTAGAGGAATTGGAACAATCACATACTAAAGAGGTTCCATCAGTTGAGATAGAGAAACCAATGGTCATAGAACCCATGCATCAAACTCCAAGGGTAGTAGAAAAGGAGATTACATTTCCATAAGTTATAGAACAATAAACTCAGCATTAAGAGGATCCCTAGGTTGAGGTAACTAATAAGCCTTCTCCATCCAGAGAAGAAGAGGTTGAGGTTAAAAAGGTTGTAGATACAAATATTGAACCATCTTCAACCATGACAGAGGAAGAGGTAAAATATTTAGGGGTGGGAGAACGAGGAGCACGAGTACACAATGTTGAGTCTTTTGATCAGCGGAAGCATAAATTAAGGACTTTGGTCTTACTCTCCTTCGCTCTAAGGATATATGAAAGTTCCTAGTGTTCCTCAATATCGAGAGCAAGGGGAAGGAAACATTCAAGATTAAGGTTGGTTCAAAGAATCCCTCCTAATAAAGAAAAAGGTGAAGGTGTTAGTAGAGGAAGTTAACCTTCAAAACATTACCTCCCGCATCCATCAAGGCCACCAAAGAAAGAAAAAATCTTGTCAAGAACAGTGGTAGGGTCTCAAGGAGAGAGGTTTTTGGAGGTAGCTACCCCCAAAACTGATGTTTTAAGGGATGATGTTTCCCCTTCTTAATACCAAATTACCAAAATCTAACTGGGAAAATGGACCATTGGGGGCTCGAATCATGACGTCACCATGGCAGTGGGTGGTCTCTTTCAAAATATTGACAAAGATAAAGATACCAAGAATCATTTGAGAGAAAATTTTGATATTTTATCAACCTATGTAAAAAAATGGGTATACATTCCCTGTATAATCAAGAAATAATTATATCCTTTACCTCATAATTGATGAAGAATGTTGAGGATATAAGATATAAGAGAGAAGTAACCAAGAAATGGGAAAATGAGCTAGTGAAAAGAGGAAAAAATGTCATCAAGGACATCATTGGATGTTACAATCAAGTGTTTAAGCATATTGAAGTAAAAAAACCTTGATTTATAAATGCTAGACAGAGCTTGGATATTGGAAAGGATTGTTTCCCAAACTTGAAGCCATAATATACTTAGGAGATGAAATGGTGGAGATATAAGTAATAGTCTTCTCAGATTGTAGAGGTAGATAGTATGAGTATAAATGGACAATCAAATTAAGGATTAAAACCTTGGAGGGATGCATAAGCAAGCTCTAATATATATAAGGGAGAAATAAGGAGAGTATTTGGATGACATATACTCAAAAATTGAGATAATTATCCCCCTAAAGGACATATACACCCTAGGATCAATATATGTAGATAGGTTGATAGAGAATCTACATTAACATATTACATGGGAGTTGGACCCTCCTAAATATTTTGATTATTCTTCTGTATAGAAATTCATTCATTTAGAAGGATACATCAATAAATTTTCCAAGAGGATTAAAAAGAAGTTCATTTCTAATGAATTTGATATTTTTATTCCCATGCAATAAATAATCTTCCTCTACCATGCAGGGCCAGATGAGGACCCCATTTTGGGGATGTTTGAAAAATTTGATGACTATAAAAATAGGTTAGAATAAGTGAAAGGAAATAAAATAGATCTCAACCCTCCCCCTAGGTAATTATTTATTATTTATTCCCTTCTCATTATTTATTCACTATTATTTTCTATTCTTTTCCATAGATGATCAAATGATGTAGCCAACTCTTTCTTAATGCATACAAGGAATGATAACAGTTTCAAAAGAAGAAGAAAAAAATTATGTGATGAAAAAGGAATATTCTCCATTTCACCATGGGTTTCATCATGAATCACAATTGTTCCATTCAAAAAAATCAAAATGGAATCCTTTTTAGTTTGGGTGTTTCTCCCATTATGGATGTATATTAGGGACTATAGCCCTTATGTGTACCTTGTTCTTAGTGCTCCATGGGGTATATAGGTATATTACCTTGTGGGAAATTTTTATATAAAATTAAAGGCATATCTTCACTTTAGTGGTTCTAAATTTGGGTTATAACTAGGTGATTGTGTTTTTTACGATCACTAGTATGCATTGAGAGAATTTTTCACATGTATCCTTGTCAATTGAATATATATAACCCTGTTTGCTATGTACAATCCCTGGTATTTTCCAAAATGTAAATTGATATAGAATCAAGAAGAACACTCTTTTTATAATTTTTATCTATCGATCAATGAAATACAAAGAAGCGCATTTCATAGCATTGTTTCAGATGGGTTATTGAATGAATGTTTTTTGTGTTATTACTTAGTAATATTTATTTCAGTTATAAAATTCCTTTCTACAATGGCAATCTAGGAGTGAATATCTATTTCCTTCAAGGGCATCCTAGGTTTTATGGATTTTTATAATAAACACATGAAATTGTAATCACAATTGCTAATGTTAAGGTTTCAGAGATTACATGGTTATATTTTCAAAAATTAGGTATCCATGAATGCAAAAACCCTTGAAAGTTCCTTTTATTTTGATTTCTTGCTCTAATTCTTTGTAAGGATATCAGGATCAAATGGTGAACGTTGTTGTTTCTACCCATTAAATCCACATCCCCTTTTTAATTCATGTAATTTCCATTTTACCACCTTGTTCTACCCATGCAAACTAAATTTCCCTTACTTATCATACATGTTTTTTTACAAACCACAATTCCTTTGTGTATTTTAAGTGATTTTTACTTTGATCTCAAAGTTTAGTATTATGAATGTCATTATGTGCCAACTTGTTAATAGCATCCTTTTAATGATGTTCATAATCACATCTAATCTATCTTTAGTAGTTTGTGTTTGATTTTTCCAATCGTAGTGCTTATGTGACCATTATTTTGAAAGAGTATTGCATTAAGTGGTTGCATTTGATTTTGTATTGATATTCCAACAAGTTTGAGGGATTGAAACTTGGAATCTTCCTTTCTATTTCAAACTTACCCATAGGTCCTCTCACCTTAGTTCGGGAAGAACCATAAAGTAGCACTTGTAATAGCCACAACCTTAGTTAGGTGCATCCCTTTCATTCCCACTAGCTTGGTCAGGTGAGGGAGATACATCCATCTCTAGCTAAAAATGACAAATCAACATGCATATCCTTCCTCCTTACCCCTAATTTCATTTTAGTTGCATTAAATCCTTGTTTGTGGTGTTAGATTGGGATCTAACACCCCCTCTAGTGTCATTGTTAGGGACATTTGAAGCTAATAAATCCATATCATCCTATCAACATGATGATAATTATTACTTGGTTTTAATCCTTGTATGCTCTCTATTTGATTCTTCCAATATTTATGAAGGGTTTATCGATTTGTGTTTTATTGGAACATGATTTAGTGTACTTTCATGTTGATATACCTTGTCTAGAGGTTAACATCTAGATGTGACTCTATCCTAAGTTTTCGGTTTGACCAATGATTAAATATTTGATATACCTTTGTGGTGAGTTCACATCTACAAAGATGGAAGGATTGAGATCCTCTTTTAGATCATATCCAACTAAGAAATGTCTTCCTGAGTTTAATACATTGTAAAGAATAAGGATGTAAGTTTGGAAACGAGTGAGAATACAAGGCTCAAAAGGTAAACATATTCATTATTTTTATCTTTATGACTCTCATTTGATTAAAAATTATTCTAGATTTCTTCCGATAGTTCTGGACCAAATAGCCCTATTTACTAGCTTCATTCCTTGTTTAAACAAGACTTTGTGCATAAATCTACTAAAATTTGTCTTGATCTAACCCATTGGCTTATGATTGAGGATAGGTCCTTTGATTTATGGGGTTCTCCTTTGATAAATTTCAAAGATATTAACCCTTCCCCTTGTCTCATAGACCACTTATTCAAAATCCATTTAATCATCATATTGAAAATCTAATTGAACAAAATATGGATCATCCTCTTCCATGTCCTCCTTTCAAAGTCCAAATTTTTAGACCTATTAACTTTGGGGACATGTGTGAATACCTTAATGAGGTGTTGAATGGAGTGATAAATATATTACCCAAGTTTCAAGGTAACAATGTTATGTCCGAATAGAAAAACCTTAGATCCTTTCTTAATATAATTAATAATTATGAGGTTGAGTATGAGGATGTTTATCTAAAAAAATTGTGCATAATCTTGAAGAATATGTTATAGAATGGTTCAATGCATTACCTTGTGGGAATATTGATTCTTGGGGGGTGATGAATGAATTCTAAATTCAATATTGTGATAAAAATTATCCGAGTTTCTCTTGTTTTAATTTGATAACATCAAAAAAAAACCCTAGTGAATGTGTACAAGATTTTAATACCAGGTTCAACAAGACATTAATGAGACTTCCATCCAATCTTAGTTCAATCATTTTGATAAGAAGGTAGCCTATTACTTAAGGGATACTGCTCTGTTAATATTAGGAAAGAGTTTTCCATGGCCATACAAATTGAGAATAATATCAAGGTTCTTGGTAAGAATTCTAAGAGATAAAATATTAGGTTGGTGAACCCTAAATATCAATACGCTAGTAAGTCATCCACTTTAGAAAAGCAGTCAATACTCTAGCTAGTGATGTTAAGGAGATCTCCCACAAGTTATCCATAGTAGAAAAGGGCATTTCCATGGGATCTCAGAATTAGAATCAAAACCGACCTTCACCTCACACTAGAGGGGATAATAGAAGAAAAAAACCTTTGGGTTGGGATGATATAAAACAACCATTTAGAGATACTAAATGGGTCCCTGATCCTTTAGGTGTTCGAATGTCAGCAATAGATGATGATCCCCTCATTGAGTGGTGTGACAAATTCCTCTTACCCCATGCTCCTTGTGAGCAAGTGGCCATGGTCACAAATGTTGAGGAGTTTGGATCTTATTAGTATTTTGATGATGCATTGATGTTGGATGAGTTCTTGGACCAAGATGGGGATCGAGCTACTTCTACATATCTCTTATATGCCAAGACTATGGATGAATTTTGGATAGTTTTGAATAAGAAATGTTATTCTCCTATTGAATTTGATTCTGAAGTTAATATGACTCACATTTTTAGCTTCCCAAATCACGAATTTGAGTATCTAATAAAATTAATGATTAAAAAATATGATAGGGGAGTCCCTTTAGTGGAGGATAGACAAGTATTGATCAATTCATTGGTAGCTTAAGAAAAGGAATACAACCTGAGCAGTAAGCAACAAATTTCCCCTTCTAATGATCTAAAAGGTGGGGATAAAAGTAGGACACCCCTAAAATGGTTTAAGGTTCTATTACCCCTCATAAGTTTTCTCTTTGTCATATCCTATTAAACAAAATAATCTTGATTTGCTTCTAAGGGTAAGATGACTTTTCTCACAAATGTCCCAAAAGGTACTCCTAAGAAGCATTTTTCATGTAAAGCCCCTGTTCAAGAACTTGATCGCAATATGCCTTCTATTTTTTATGTTCTAAATACATGTATACCCTCTTAAAATATGATCACTCTCCCTCCCAATACATCCCTTACCAAGTACAATGCTTGTGACATGTCCCATATCCTAAGCCAATTGACAATCATTACTCCTTTGATTGAAATGCTCATGATCCTTGAACATAAACACTAGTCATTTGAGTACTTGGAATTCAATTAGGATGTTGTTGTAAACAAAGAGATCCATCCCCTTGTTCCTGAGAATGAAATAAAAAACCTCAAGAAATTATTGAACCTACCTCTAAAGTTTATTTGGTAACATCCTTTGTTGAGATCCAATTGGATGTTGATCCTTTTTACACAACATTGATAGTTAATGGTTTGTATTGCATAATTGCATCTTTTATTCTAGTGCATCTTATAGTATCATGTCATTAGTAGTTGTTATCCAAATAAAACTCTTAGTTATTTGATAACTTATATAAACCTTCTATCTCTAAGATCTTCATTGCAAGGTTGTGCACACTCAAGTTCACTTGGCACATTCCCTTGGTTACACTTCCTCGTGTGCCTCCCTTCTTTTCCTCACGTGCCCTTGCACACTTCTCTTTCTTCCCTTACTTTTCCTTTTCCTCTTGGTTCCATATTCCCTGCATGCCCCTTCCTCGTACCATCACACATTACCTTGTAATAATTACGCCTTGACTATGCGTTCTCATCTCACAAGTTTTCCTCATTTCCCCACTCACGTTGCACGCACCTTCCTTCCTTCTTCCTTCTTGAGTGTCTCATTCTTCCATGCACATACCTTTGTGTGCTCCTATGAGCCTTTGTGTGCCATGTCATTCTCTCGAGATGCTTGAGTGTGCCACACGCAACTAGTTAAAGCACACCAATAGGGTGTTGAATCCTTGTAAAAAATCAATCAATGGTGTGTGGCATAAACTACAACTTAGATGAACAATTGGTTGATTTCTTCAATCAATCCACATGCACCATGTGTCTTGTGTGCCCAGATAGCTCTAACACTTTCGATAGCTAGATATTTTACTATAGATCTCGATTGTCATGCACCTAGTCTCGACCGATATTTTTGACATAGGCTATAGTGTTAGACATTCAAATTCAAATTCTTAGTGGATCTGGTAGGTGAGAAATGGTAAAACATATTTCTAGGAATTAATGAGAAGATCTGATTGCTCTAACCACCCAATTTGATATGATCTGCCCTCCTTCCTTCTCCAACATGCCAAACAGACTTGGGGAAACATATTTGATAGATTTACAAGTGGATTTACAGGCATTAAATGCTTCTTTTTGGTGGTTGTATTTCAAATTTGGGTTTTCCTCCTTCTCTTCTTCTTCCATGGATTCATCTATAAATGTAAGAGTTGGGCTCATTATTAACATTGGACATTTTGTATCCTTACGTATTTTGCTAAGGACTTCATATTTTATGTATTTTGAGTTGCAAACCTCTAGATCTAGCTCATGCATGTGGATATTGGCCTCTTTTTCCATTGTAACAGTTCTGTGCATTTCTGGAAGTAATAGAAGCATCATTTTGTGACTATTCTCTGTCCTAAGCATGTTTTTATTCTTTCTTCTTACCTCTCTTTTACATTACATACTTGTTGTGTCATTATACGTCCCTTGCAGTTCCCTTTCTAGTTGTGTTCCATGAAACTGGTCGATAAATACATTTTAGTTGTGTTACATGTTCCTAGCCTTCTTTCACGCATTTCCCTTCATTTTCACTCAGAACAGATATTTTCATCCCTCTTTTTTTGGTGTTATCTCCTTTTAGTGTAGTTTCCTTTCATGTTATCCTTTTATCCTTGGTCCCTTGGCATTGTTATCTTAGCTTTCCCTTTCAGCACTAGGATTAGCAGTAGCAATAGAAATAGATAGAGGAACCAACCTTCTCTAGAGATCTGTCTCAAGCGCGCAAGGTCCCACAACTTGGAGATGGTTCCATTGTTGTCTCAAATGACTCGATCCTTTCAGATCCAACACATGGGTGTAAATTTGACTACCAAATTTTTTTGGCACACCCGGTGGGACAAGAAATGAAAGATTAAATTTCATATTGCTAAGTTATGGTGTGTGGACTTAGTGTTTCATCCTTTGGAGGCTCATTTCAACACATCTAGTGACTTCCAACATGTGTAGATATATGTTTTAATAGCCCTGGGTGCCTTTCATGAGAAGAGTGCATACAAGGAGAAGTGTAGTAGTTGAAGATTCTCTCAAGTACCTTCAATTATCCCCGAGAAGATTTTGTTCCAAAAAACTTGTGCACAGATCTCCATCTCCACCGTGTCATGCCCATTCAACTCCTCCTCACAACAGACAATCTGTGCACACTACAATGGCACATCAACCACCTCCTTCACTAAGGAAGTTAGCTAAATTCACCAAAGGAAGTCCCCGGTTTTGGCCATGCAATAAATATTCCAAACGGGCGCGCTCAAAAGTATTCCATACTTTACTAGTGAGAATAAAGTCACCCCTCAGGAGCATATCCAGGATATAGCAAATGTGTGTTCACTCTATCTGATCACACATGTCGATGTAGTGATCGAGACTACTTTTGGCCTCTTTCAAAGGAAAAGTGATTCAATGGTACCGAGGCTTGAGACTTGGATCTATTACCACCTGGGATGAGCTTGGAATAGCTCTTTGTAATTATTTTAAAGATAAGTCGATCATCTATCTTAGGTGGATCAACCGACAACAAAAAGGATGGCACCCAACAAGTAGATGAATGATTTCAACATCAAATTTTAGAAGACTTAGGATAGAATCCATATTGTGGTAAGACTTGTAGCCTAGTATGCTTTTTGTATTATCTAAAGGCATTGAATAGTGATATCACATTCATGATTCAATCCATGTGAGGTATGGCTTTACCAGTTGCTTATAATATTGTAGTAAGGTAGAAAATAGTCTTATTTAGGTGGGAAAGATAGCTCCTAAACCACTTATGCCCTTTTTCCTAGAAATTTCATAAGCACCCCTTTGACCTTACGTGGTGCCTATTCATATCCCCAAGTAAATCACATAGCCTATTACATCAACATCCTACTCTTCGGCGTGGTAGAAAGAAGATGAATAATTGAAGACCCTAATTATAAATTTGTCAAACAAGGTCATATCATTAGAAAAACAACATGCATAAGCCTATAGAGGCATTTCTAATCAGGTGCATAGCCAAAACAATCAGCCTTGGTGGAATCAATATGGAAACCAAAGATACGCACCTAAAAAGCAGAATGATAGATGGCATGCTAACACACATCTTCCCTTGCAAGTTGTTCCTCCCACACCCTCTCTTCCAACACCCAGTGCAAGTCATGCACTTGTTCTAATTCAGAACAATTTGGCATAGGATTCGAATGGTGTTTCCCTTACAACATTCCTCACAGTCAATATCATTGTGCCAATGTTGCATGTGCATAAGCCTACATGATTCAAAATTCTTCCACATATGAGCCTTCAACAAGTGCACCTAAAATAGAGAACCGAGGAGGGGCCTGAGGTTCCTCTTGATTCCAATTTGATGTTCTTTGGCACTGATGAATTTTGTGCAATCAACCAAGTTGTAGATGAAACAAATAAACCACACACCCAAGTTGTGGACAACATAAGATACAAGAAGAGAATGCTCAAATCGATGCGCATGGGTCATAATTCCAGCAACACGGGAAAACCCTCAAAAGAAAAAATAAGAAGCCAAGATATCCAATAATAAAAGCAATCAAATTCCTATACAAGATGTCCCAAAAAAAGCTCCTCTTGAAGTAGCATGTACCCCTCCTTTGGTAGGTCAAGCCTTAGCTTCAGCTAAGGCCCCTACTTCCGTGCCTAAATAGTCAAGAAAGGATATCATTGTACCCCAAATGCACAAGTCATCAAGTCTTCCATTCAGCATTGTGGACCAGATGAAGAAGACAAATATAAATGTCATAATGTGGGATGCCCTAACCATTCCATCCCAGCGTGATTTGTTGCATGAAGCTCTAGCATAGATCCCCACACCGATCTAGCTATACATAAGTCACACACTTTTATCAACATCTACCAAAGAGAAGTAAGTAAGTAAAATTATTAAAACCCCACCCTCTATATGTCCTTGATTATAGGCAAATATCTTGTCCATAATTGCATGATTGACTCAGGTACTAGTACTTCTTTCATGCCTAAGAAGATAGCTAACGTCCTAGGCCTTAAGTATATTCCCTTATCTAAAGGAGTCCTACAACTCGATGGTTCAACCATCACCACCCTAGGAATCATCAATGATCTTGAGTTAACCCTCCATACATGTCCAAATATAATAATAACTCAAGATGTGTCTATCATTGACCTACCTCCTTTGTTTTCCCTATGTTTATCAAGAGAATTTACTGCAAAAGTGGGTGGTTACTTATCTTTTGATTAGTCTCATATGTTACTCAAGACAAGGTATGGTACCCGGTTTACCATACAAGTTGAGCCAATATTTTCCTATCATGTAGAGTCATATGTCCCATCCTCTCTCCAAGCCAATTGTTTAATCCAAGAAGAAAAAGTTTCATCTCTTGAAGAGCATCCTCTTCCACCTTCTATTCCTGATCTAGTACTTGATGAGTGGGTGGAGAGGCACCATAAATTTGACCCATATGCTGAAGAAATGGAAGCTATGAAACTAGGCTTGGTACTTACTACATTCTTGAAGAAGAAGTTGTCTTTGCCACATGCACTCAAAAAGACCAAGTTGAACCTGGTCTATGGAAATTATACTTTGATGGATCCAAAATCAGAAATGGTGTGGGATTAGGATTTGTTCTCATTTCCCCTAAGGATGATAAATTATTCTTCACTCACAAATTACAGTTTACATGTTCCAACAATGTGGCAGAGTATGAGGCATTGGTGCATGGTCTCTTGCAAGCACTGCGCAGATCTTTGGAGATACTAAATTGGTTATCCACCAAGTCACCAACAAGTGCCAAGAAAATAATAGTCTTCTCAAATATTATAAACACAAAGTTTGGGACCTCCTTGAGAGATTTGATGCTCTGAACACCGTAAGTAGTATGGCAAAAAATGAATAAAGAAGTTGATTGAAAATGGTCGCGCTTGGTTTGTAGTTCTCTCCTACTGAGGACTTTGTCAAAGGAAAAACTCAGCACATTAAAATGGTGATCATACCATCCATTCCAAAAAATAACACCAGATGTTAAGTGTTTGATAGTGACGTGTAGATTATCTAGTTCATTCAAAATGAAGCAAAATTATCATCAAGTATGTAAGCTGACTTACATGATAGCTATAGTGACCAAGTGATTCAACTGAAGTCAAATAAGTTTCCTAAAGGGCTGGTCACCTTAGAGAAAATTTTTATCCTTGATGACAAGTTAAAGTGTGAAGAAAATTATATGCGCATCGTGCAAGAGGACTGCTCCCCAGTCACTATTGTGTGTGGAAAATAATTATTTCTCAGTAAATCTTGTGTGCACAATGAAAAATAGGCATTCATCTCCCTCTATTAAAAAAACAGTGATATCTTCTCATGGGAGTATGAAGACCTCAAAGGTTTTGATCCAAGTATTTCTCAACACTCCATTGACCTTGATCCTAGTATCAAGCCTGTCAAATAGAAGCAATGACCAATTAATCCAAAGATAGAGCCCCTCATGAGAAAGGAATTATCCAAACTCATTGAGGTGAAGATAATTTTTCCCATCAAGTACTCTACTTGGGTCATGAATCTAGTTCTGGTGCATAAGAATAACGGTGAAATCAAACTCTGTGTTGATTTCAGAGACTTGAACAAGGCATCTCTAAAGGATCATTATCATTTTCCTTCAATGGAGCAGATTCTACAAACTATGGCCAGCGTGTAGAGATTCTCAATGTTAGATGGGTATTTAGGTTTCAATCAGATCCTGGTTAAGGAGTAGGATCAATTCAAAATGGAATTTACAACAAAGTGGGGAACGTATGCATACCAGAAGATGTCCTTCGGTCTGTTAAATGCAAGCACGATGTTTCAATGTGCCATGGATTTTACCTTCAAAGGTTCTATCACTGAATTCATCTTGGTTTAACTCGATGATATTACAGTCTTCTCAAAGCAAAGCATGGATCATATGGTGCACCTGGAAAAATTATTTGAGAGATGCAGAAAATTTTGGATATCCCTTAACCCCAAGAAGTGAAATTTTGTTATGGCACATGGAAAGCATTTAGGCCATGTGGTTTCTAAGGATGGCATCGCAATTGATCCTGAGCGCGTTTCAGCCATCCTAGTTTTTCCTATCGTACACAAAAAGGAGTTGTAGTCCTTCCTCGGTAAGATTAATTTTTTTAGGAATTTTATTCTTAACGTGTAGGAATGGTAAGGCCCATAACCTTGATGCTCAAGAAGTACATACCCTTGAGATGGATAGCGAGAACAAATAAAAATCTTCAAAAATATCAAGCAAAAATTTCTTGCATGTCAACACTCATTAACTGAATTATTCAAAGCATTTTATCCTTTTTGCTTATGGCACTAATGCAATTGTTATTGCTTTCCAAACATAAGAAAAAGAACTTGGGCTAGAACAACCAGTGGATTTCTTGAGCCAAATGTTGAAGGATTATGAATTAAAATACAGTAACATGGAGAAGTAGGTCTTCGTGATCATGCGTGCACTCAAGAAATTCAAAAGTATGCTCGCCAAAAATCATATCAAGGTGTTAGTCTCCCACTCTTCTATCAAATACTTCATCATGGGAATAGAGATCAGTGAAAAGAGAGCATGATGGGTGACCAAAATCATGGAATATGATGTGACTATCAAAGCCACAAAACTAGTAAGAGGTCGTACACTCTGCAAGCAAATTGTTGAGGACGTGCACAATGCATCTGAGACTTCATTATTTATGGATGAGGTTCTCCTGTGCACATAACTTGAGAAGAATACACACCCTAGAATGTGTGTGACTGGATGAAGGATATGATAACATTCCTTTCTGAGGGTGCATACTCTCTGGCTTAAACAAGGAAAAGAGAAGACATCTAAGGTTACAATCTATCCCTTATGTTTTGATTGATTGAATTCTCTTGAAAAATAATCTTAATGGCGTGTTGTTAAGGTGTATCAATGATACACAGACTGAAAAAGTGTTATCATAATTTCACAATGGATTCTCTAGTGGACACTTCTCTGCTAAGACTATAGCAATGAAGATCATAATGGTAGGAATATTTTGGCCTACCCTGTTTGCAGATGCACAAACGTGGGTCACAAAATGCAAGTAATGCATTTTCTTTACAGGAAAGAAAATATTGGCAATGTATCCCCTCCGACCAATCCAAGTGGATCAGCCTTTTTGAAATGGGGCCTCCACTTCGTAGGCATGATCAATCCACCTTCAAGTGCTAGACACAAGTGGGTGTTGACAGCTACATATTACTTCACCAGATGGATAGAAGTTTTCATGCTCAAGGAATAAACTAAGTCAGTCATCCTTGACTTTCTCGAAGGTATAGTCACAAGGTTTGGCATTCCTCAAACCATTATCTCGATAATGCAAAATCCTTCCTTGGGACCAAAATCATTGATTGGGCTCTAAATCTGGGCATCTATCTAAAGACTTCTTCCAACTATTACCCCCAAGGCAATGGTCTGGCAGAATCAACAAACAAGAACCTGATCAGGATCATGAAATGCATGATGAACATCAGCCAAAACAACAGATTGCATACAAAGGTTTTTTACGCGCTCTAGGCAGATAGAATCACATTTAAAAAGGTAATATGAACTTTGCCTTACAATCTTTTCTATGGAAAGGAGGCCACCCTTCCTTTGACGCTAGAATTGAACTCATTAGCACTTGCCTAGCAACTAGAATTTGAAGGCACGTACCAAAGAGAAATCAAAATGGAAAAGTTGATTAATCTTGAAGAGTTAAGAAACTCTATCATGATCAAGCTAGAGCAAAGCATCAAAGCAAACAACAAATAAATGGTTTGACAGAAAGGCCAGCCTCAAAATTTCAAAGTTGGGGACTTGGTTTTGAAATGGGATGCTGAAAAAGCTAAACCAGGGCATCATTCAAAGTTTGATGCACTTTGGAGTGGCCCATACATCATCAGTTCATGCAAAGAGGATAACTCTTTCAAGTTAACTCATCTTGATGGAGGTGCACTACAAATCCCAAGTAAATGGGATCTATCTCAAACCCTTCCATTAATTTTGTTACATCATTTTGTATATATTAGAGTAGTTTCAATTCCTCCAAGTACGTCACATGAACATCTTTTTGTTTTGTACGTAGTTATTTATTCTCGCGTGCTTCTTACACACGCTCTTCTTTTTCTTCCAGGATGCCGGCAATTTTCAGCAGTTTGCAAGATTTGGAATAGAGTCAAGAAATGATCCTTCAAGTGACTTCAAGGGTAGTTCTTCAAAGTTGTAGATCATAATTTCATGATTACATAATAGACTCCATGCCCAATGGATGCTTTCAGCCACTTGATCTCCTTCATCTAGTAGGAAGATGGCCCCGAAAGTCACCAAAACTATTATCCAAATAACTCTCTTAGTTATTTAGGTAACTTATATACACCTTTTGGCTCTGAGCTCTTCATTGTGAGGTTTTGTGCACTCAAGTTCACTTGGCACATTCCTTGGTTGCATTTCCTCGCGCACCTCCCTTTTTTCCTCACGTTCCCTTGCACTCTTCTCCTTCTTCCCTTCCTTTTCCTTCTCCTCTTTATTCCATCTTCCCTCGGTGCCCCTCCCTCATGCCATAACACATTACCTTGTAATAATTATGCCTTGACTATGTGTTCTTAGCTCACCATTTTGCCTCATTTCCCCGTGCGCATTGCACATGCCTTCCTTCCACCTTCTTCACATGCCTCATTTTTCTATGTGCATGTCTTTGTGCCCTCTTCTGAGCCTTTCTGTGCCACTTCATTCTCTGACATGGTTGAGTGTGCCACACATAACTAGTCAAAGTGCACTAACAGGGTGTCAAATCCTTGCAAAAAATCAATCAATGATGTGTGGAAGAAATGACAAATTAGATGAATGTTGTTGTTTTTAACCATGAATGTTGTTGTTTTTTATTTTCCTTCCAAGTGGGGAATATTTTTTTCTAGGAAGTGAGTAGCAATTGTTGGAGGTAGTGTGCAAATTAACTTGTCATAGGCCACCATTACTTTAGACGGAAATTTGGTGACATTGCATAGGGAAATAAGTTAATACACTTAATTGAAGAACCTATGAGTCTATATGATGAAATGTTATATCCAGATGTTTACCTAGGAAGATTTTTGGTAATTCTAATTTTGAGGACCAGTGTGTTGACCTTGGAACTCATTTTGAAGATCCCAATGCTCCTTGGACCATGTATTTTTATGGATCATGTTCTAGTTTTGGCTATGGAGCAAAGGTGGTATTGTTTTCTCTAAACCAGGGATCTTATAACTTCTCATTTAGTTTTTCTTTGAGTGCACATATAAATTTGTGGAATATGAGGCACTCACACTTGGTTTAAATACTACTTGGAGGCATGGAATTAATAACTTGATTTTCAAAGTAGATTCTGAATTGATTGTGAAACAATGAGAAAGATGTATGTAACAAAAAGTTAGAGGTTAAAATAGTATAGAAATACATCTTGGGATTTAATTGAAATGTTTTATTCCTTCAATACTATATATCATAAAAGGATTCAAAATGTAGTTGTTGAAATATTAGTAGTCTTGGCCTCTCAATATGATAATGAATTTATGTCCCCATACTACAATTTTGAAGTTGAGATGCTTATCGGGCCTTTTGTACCTGATAACATTAAATTATTGGCAAGTATTTGATGAGGAATCACATATCCTCAAATTCCTAAGTTTTAAAGATGAGGTTTCCAATCAAATAATTGATTTAGAACCCATGGTGAAGACTTGTGAAGGAAAAGAAAAAAAAATGGAAAAAGATAATTTGGTTAAAGACTAACACAATCCCAATAGGGTTATTCAGCCTTGAATCTACTTTTAATGGTGCTAAAAGAGTTACTAACAAGTCCACCCATGGTCTAAGAGAAGTAATCGAATGCATCTTAAGAACTGCCAAGATCCAAGAAAAATTTGGTTGGGTAGTAATTTGGATGTAGATGAAAAAAATTCTTATATTAAACTACTAAGAAAATATCAAGACTATTTGGCATGGTCTTATTCTAAATTAAAAGCTTATAGAGAAGATCTTTTTTAGCATGTCATTCCATTAGAGCCTAATATAAAAAAATTAGGAAAAACTAAAGACCAATAAACCCCATCCTTAAAAATGTAAGAATAACTTTAGAAACTTAAGGATGGGGGAACCATTCAACCTATTAGGTATTCTTCTTATTTGTCAACTTGGTCCAATTCGGAAAGAAGAATGGTGATATTAAATTGTGTGTTGATTTCATAAACTTGAACAAGGCCTCATTGAAAGATAATTACCCTTACCCAACATGTATAATCTATTTCAAAGGATAATGGGCTTAGAAATGCTTTCAACATTCGATGGTTTCTTAAGATACAATCAAGTAATGGTCAAGGAATCAGAGTAGTATAAAACTTATTTTACCACCCCTTAAAGAACTTATAACATATGTTTATGTCATAATTCCCTTTATTTTAATGAATTTGGTGTTACTTTTCAAAGGGCCATGGATTTTGTGTTCGTTGGGTTGATTAATGATTTTATTATGGTTTATCAGGATGACATTACAGTGTACTCTAGGAAAATGGGTGATCATTTGTAGCATCTTGAAAAATATTTATTTGGTACAAATAGTTTAGCATCTCTCTAAATCACAGGAAATTCCACATTGGTGTGCAAAAGGAAAAATTATTGGTACACATTATTTCCCATGAAGGAGTAATAATTGATCCAGAATGAGTTAAAGCTATTAACAAGGTGCCCATTCCCTAATCCAAGAAAGGTATCCAATATTTCTTTGGTCAAATAAATTTTGTTAGAAGATTTGCATCCAACTGTTCTTGAGATTACTTTTCCCATCACAAGTATGTTGAAAAGGGATCAAACTATCAAGTGGAAGAATGAGGTAGTACAATATTTTAAAGGAATAAAATATGCACTAAAAATTGCCCCTATTCTGACTAGTCCTAATTACAAAAGGGAGTTTCAAATATTTTCTTTCACATTTGAACATAACATAGCTTCTATTTTATTGTAGAAATATGATAAAGGTAATGAGAATCCAATTTATTTCTTTATCAAGGCCTTGAAAGGTTTTTAGTTGAATTATATTATAATGGAAAAGTGATATTCTACTTTAGTAAGAGCTACCAAGATATTTGGACTTTATATCTTAAACTCTAGGATTGCATCCTTTATGTCACACACCATGGTAAAGGACATTCGACATATATGGAAGCTTTTAGACAGAGGTACAAATGAGTTAACAAAATCCAAGAGTATGACATGGACATTTAAACTACAAAAGTGGTAAGAGGACTAGGTTTATAAAGATTAATGGTTGAGGATAACTTGCAAGTAGTGGTAGTAAACCAAGTGGTTGTTGATATTGATATCCCTTTAGAAAATGTATGTTTTTCTACTTGGTATAAGGACATAATTTATTATCTAAAGAATTTTATTTTTCCTTATGGTTTAGATAAAAATGGAGAAAAATGCTAAAGTTAGTCTCTCAAAGGTATCTCTTGACTAACCTGGGTCTAGCTTGGAAAAATCTTGAGAGAATCTTATTGAGATTTGTAACTAAAGATGAATCCCCTAAATCAATAAATGGGTTTCATGGAGGAGTGTGTGGTGGCCATTATGTTGGTAAAGTAATTTCTCACAAGGTTTTAAGGGTAGGTTATTGGTGTCCATCCCTTTTTCAAGGATGTTACTCAAATTGGAAGAAGGTGTGAAAGTTCTCAACATTTTTCAGGTAGGTTGAAGGCTTACAAATCGATCTCATTGTAACCTATATCATTTGAGGATCCCTTTAAACAATTGGGATTAGACTTCATTGGTGATATAGCATATGCATATAGTACTTTCAACAAGTGGATTTCGCTTGATACATATTACTTTACCAAGTGGGTAGAAGCAATCCCCACCAAGAAGGATACTTAACAAGTAGTCATAGACTTCCTCTTAAACAACATCATATGCAAGTTTGGTGTCCCTACTAATTTGGTTGTGGATAATTCTATGAGTTTTAGAGCCATAACCTTTGTGGCTATGTGTGAATAATATGGTACAAGCCTTACCTATGCTTCCAATTACAATCCTCGGGGAAATGGGTAGGCTGAATCAAGCTATAAGACCATGCTTAAGATACTTAGAAGAACATTGGAGGTTAACAAGAGAAAGTGGGGTGAGTAGCTCAAATTTTATTTATGGGATGATAGAATCACACCAAAAAGGTCCACTGGGAAAATCCCATTTGAATTAGTATATGGTGTCCAGGAAATCCTACCTCTCCATTTGTAGTTATCAGCTTACTAGTTTATGTAGCAATTAGGAGATGAGGAGGGATTTGATCCTTATGTTATAAGGATAAACCATATTATTGAGCTTGATGAAGTTAGAAGAGAAGCTCATCAAAGACATGTCAAATTTAAGGAAAGACTCAAGAATATATTTTATAAGAAGGTTACTCTAAGGATTTTCCAAGTTGGTTATTTGGTTCTGTTATGGGATAGTATGCATGAGGATAAGGAAAATATGGGAAATTTGATGCTCTTTGGATGGGTCCTTATTCCATTGACATTAAAATTGGAGAAAATAATTTCTTCTTGATGGATTTGGATGGAGAATTACTTAAATAGCCTATCAATGGCAAGCATCTCAAGAACATTTTGGATTAAATAGGTGTCTCTTTGTATTATTGTATAGTGTACAGTCTTGTTGGTTTGTTCCTTATTTTGTTTATTTTTTGTTCCCTTTGTAGTCCTTTGTGATCAATTTTTTTGGTTTCTATATGCTCATGGTGGTCCATCTTGTAGATAACCAGGTGTTTTATTATGTGACTCCTTACCTTATCAATAGGAATCTAGTCTACCTCTCATGAGTTTCGTGGTCCTTTAGACACCTGCTAGGGGTGTCCATCCCAAAAAAGAGTCAATGTTTGTGCCCAATTTGTTCTAGTTGAAAATTTGGCACAATATTTATGGATTTATTTGATTTTATTTAGTAACCAACCCTTTTCATCATTTTCCCATCAGATCATGAACTTTTTGCATGGTTCTCTTGACCTTAGTTTTGTAACTATTTTATTGCTCAATATTATTACGTGATCTTAAACTAACATCCTAATTTTTTACTTGACTTCTTGGTGCTTTGATGAAGTTTCCAGTTTAGTGGTGTAGGAGGTTATATTGGATTCTCAATTTTCTCATCGAACGTTCGAGTTAGAGATATCCATATAAAGGAATTATAAAATTGCAAATCTGCAAAATGCATGTCTACCCTCAAAGTATGTAAATGGAATATTTTAAGTATCAGGGGAAAGTGGGGTGTTAAAGTAATTTTACACTTTTGTAAAAATTACAAATTACAAATAAAATTCTTACCCCCATGAAATGATTTTTAAGGAATATTCCCTCACCCTCTTATTTTATGGAAAAATTCAAAGTTAACACAAACTGAAATTTTTATTTCATCCTTGAGGCCTAAAAACAAATGTTCATCAAATCTAGAAAATGTGGAGAAAAAATGCAATTTCACAACATTACATTTTATGACTTTGTAGTTCTTTACAATTCTATAAAGCTGCACTTTTGACCACGAAGTTTGGTGAAGGGTGACACATGTCATAATATCAAAACTACATTGAAGAAATGTAGGTTTCTAGTTTTGCAATTTTCAACTTCATATTTTGTACAAAATTACAATTTGTAATTTCATCCCCTCTTCCCGATAGGGGATACGTGTCATGATCTAACAATCTTAGATGGAGAAAGAAAATTTGTAGCTTCAAAATTTACAGCTTTTACAATTTCGAAATGTTAAAAATTGCATTTCCATTCCCATAACATGAAAATGTGGACACATGTCAAAATCTCAAAACTTTTGGAAATAAAAGTAGTTTTGTATTTTGCATTTTCGTAGTTATTGCAAAATTACAAATTTATTACATGACCTTGACTCTAAGAAATGTGACTAAGCACAATAAATACACATGAAGACATTGTGTAAGATAATTATAAGGCTCAAACTAATGATAAAAATCCAAATCATCTCAATGAAACTATATGTGGTCGATCCGTCTACCTATAAGGCTGAAATTCAAAATTAAGAATAGAGGATCAACGGTTGTGGACAGAGAATCCATGCATGCAGTGTCTCCATTAATAAAAGCATGTGAGGAGTAATATAGAGTTGGAATCCACAAAAGATCCTCACTTTGCCTCCAATTTTTAATATTAAGAGAACTTTGAATCCCTAAAATGAGCAATGAGACTAGATTTGTGCGTTTAAATTATGAAAATGGTTATTTTGGAGCTTGAAGATGACCTGATTATTGTTCTTACCATGAAGTAAAATTGTGATAGCATTTGCATGGGAAAGGTTTCTACTTGTACTTGTGAATAGTTTGTGATACCATGTTATTGGAAACTATTATTGGAAGGGTTGAGTACATATAAATCATTGTAAAACCCTCTTTCAACAAAAATCTTAGACCTCCATCCTAAAAACATGAAGATCCAATTGGATGGTGTCCATACCACCTCTCACCTCACCTCTGACTTGGAAAAAATCACAAACACTAACTTGGGCAATGTAAACCTAGTTGAATTCCAATAAATGTTTCATATAGTTAATAGAAATGAAACAATGGGGAATATTGAGTGTAATGAACTTCCCTTAGTAGCCTCTTTCCCACATCTGCTTAGTATCCAAAGTTGGTATGGGTATGTGCGTAAAATTACAACCTTGTGACCAAGGAGGTTAGGGATGGAAGTAATGCTTTGGTCATGTCTTTAACCATTGAAACTTTTAAATAATTTTTATTTCTCCTTATGCATTAAAATTGGTGGATATCTCTATTGAAAATGTTGAAGAATATTTTAGCGTAAGCATTAAAAAGTGTTCCAAATTTTTGAGCAACAATTGGCTTGAAAATCCAAGTATTTTTACCACCAAGATTCCTAGGAAGTTGAGTAGGGCTGATTTTGTGGAAGAAATTGGAGACATTATTACATTATTGAAAAAGGTCATGGGAAAGGAATTTGCATACCACTATAGTGATTGGATGTTCAAATACATTCAAATTATCCTTATTGGAAATCTACACATCCATTGGGGAGAAATCATCAGTGATTGCATCCACCAACAATTTCTCAAAATGGAAATGCAAATTGAAGAAGTATCTATCAATAAAATGGAATTTTACATGAATTCTTACCTAGTGTACAACATTTCTCGCCATAGGCCATTCCCTAGATTGGATAGGGAAAAATATTTTGGTAATTACAGAATCTATGATCTGTACCCACAACTTAACCTAGATAACTACATCTATAGTTTCAGGTCAGTGTATGATACTTTCTTTTCTCCCCTTATTTATTTATTCAAGCTTGAGTGGTAAAATAATAGGATATGCTCACAAGTGAAGAAATTAATCACTGAATATGGATGTTACTTCATCCAATTCAAAAATTTTACTTATATTAGAATAAACGGCTTTCATGATGCCCCTTTTGTAATGCCAAGGTACTTGGATGATAGATGGGAACTTTTGGAGGTATCGAGGCAGTTAGTGGTAGTACACAAGATGATTATAGTAAAACATAGCACAAACATATAGTTCTTGGTCAACATTGGAAGATACATATGCCCCACCTTTATCAAAGATAAACTCTTTGAGGCAGAAATGGCATGATCACTTTGTAAAAATTCACTTCTCTCGCCTAATTATGACATCAGATGGATGCTCAAAGGAGCTTTGGGGAATTCCTATGAGCATGAGCCTCATTATGAATATTATTGGATGGATTATATGGATGAATAATAGGTTATATTAAGGGACTACCATAGGATTACCCTCACCCATGCGGTGGACTCAAAAATTGTAGTTTTTCCTCAAGGACTATAAGATGGGAAGGATTTAGTGAGAAAATTATATATTGACAAAAATATAGCCTCATATCCCATCCCAAGTGTTGACTAGAAAATGTTAGAGAGTACTTTATTACATGATAGGACTACACA
The DNA here is from genome assembly GCA_018340775.1 of Taxus wallichiana var. yunnanensis. NCBI lineage: Eukaryota > Viridiplantae > Streptophyta > Pinopsida > Cupressales > Taxaceae > Taxus > Taxus wallichiana. The sequence goes on along the minus strand of CM031237.1, from coordinate 451,975,908 downwards.
TATCCTTAAAAGGACCTTGATCTAGATAAGTAAGAAAGAAATTGACTTGATCTTGTAAAACACGTTAGTTTTAAGAGAATACATGGAAAGTGGGATCATAAAGGATATACTTCCCCCTTTCAACAAGGGAGCTACAAGCTTAGACCCTAAAAATGTGAAGTCCCAACAACTCTCAATCAGAGGGCAAACTTAATGGGTTTTGGAAGATCTCGGTGCTACAACTAGCTAGATAGGGACTCCTATGTCAAAATTGACACATATGGAAGAATAGATATTAAAGAAAACTATGAAAACTTCCCATGTTATTGCAGCCACACCTCTTTAAGTAGTTCCACACTTGAATTCAAGGAAAAATGAATTTTGGAAAAATAAACCACCCGGGTTAATTACAAGCCTCCTCCTCAAATGGGTCATCCAAGTAAAGGGAGGATAATGAGAGGGTGTATTGCCCCAAGCCATCTAGGGATAGGTCCAACATTGTAAATTATCCATGAAGACAAAGAAGAGGAACATGTGACCTTGCATTTTTAAGTACTATGTTCTCGTGCAAATGTGCAACGGGAAATTGACAATTTTTAAGCATGACAACAATACCCCTGTAGTAAAATTTTCATGTTTTATCATTCTAAGGTACCCTGAGTCTACCCGGTCATTCCGGTGACCTCCCAATTATATTTATATCATCCCCTAGGTGATTTAATAAATTCCATTCATTCCCCTTAGGTGATTTTAGGAGTTCATTAAAAGCTACAAGTTACATGCACTTATGGGAAGGGCTATCATTGGCCTTCCTAAAGTGGAGCAATCCCATGGAGAAAAGAAGAATAGAAAAATTATATGTGGAGGTAATTCAGAGGTCTTGGGACATCATGGAAATGATTCAGGAATATTTTGGAAGGGCTTGGAGAAGTTGGGGTAGTTTCACTGAATTAGGGTTCATAGGCCTAGTCAGTGCACATGCCAAAATAGTCATTGAACTTCGGAAGGTGGTTCTAGGAGTTCCAAATGGAGTTAGGAGAAAAATAAAACATATATGGAAATATAATTCCAATCCCTACATGATGGTAAAATAATATGTTTCACAACACTTTGGCGCATCAGGTCTGCAGGAAGTTTTTCTTAGGCACATGTGGAGTACCAAATCAAAAATATGATTTTTCAAGGATAAAATGGAAGAATAAAGACATGAAACCCCACCATTAGATTAAAAATTCCATTTCCAATTAGTATCATATAATTTTTTTCTGAAAAAGTCCATCGGGAGCTCAAGTTATCATCATCACAAGTTGTCCTCTTGGAGCAAGTTTAGGACTTAACCAAATTTTGGGAGGACACGTGTCAGCTCCAGGATCTGGAGGGATTTTATGTCCCCAAATTCCCTAAGGTTCAGGTACATAAACCTTTTAAAAATGTTTCCATCCCTCATGTGACCTCACGGAACCCCATACGACCATCAGAATTGTCAATTCAGCCCACGGGTGTAATTTAGAGCTCAAATCCCCTGTCGTCAAATCAACACCACGTGTCATCTCCTTGAAAACTATGGAAATTGATGTCCCTAATATACCTTATGAGGTAAGGTACATCAGGGACATGAAAATATTCCCATCCCTCTCTCAAGATTTTTCAAAACTTCAAATGTCTAAGCTGTTTCCCGCTTCCCGCCTTCCTCCACTCCCACGTGCACTGACCATACCTCCATTCTTCCTCTGCAACCTCCTTGCCATCACTACAAAATTTATGAACCTTGAACCATAACTAAAAATAAATACTCTCCTTAAATCCATGAAATCATTCAGGTCTTAGAAGGAATTTTGGGCAAACGAAGAAGGAGAAATGAAGAACAATGAAGAGAACAGTAGAAAATCTCCATAACCAAAAAACGGAGATTCATAAAAATATTGCAAACCAATGCACCAATCAATGAAATTTTTTTTTCTGTTCATTCCTCTATCCAAGACCATCAAAAATAAACTATCATCTTGTGCAACAAAGCATTCACAGGAAGAAATCTCCTTTCGGCTCAACGAAGAGAAAAATAGATTTCCCGTCAAATCGGTTGTCGGATTGAAGTAAAATTTTGTGTGAAGCACCAAAAGAAAAAACCCATATCAGATATATAAATTTTTTCACAAATGGAGGAGAAAAAAATACCTGTAATTTTGAGGTCCATTAATGGTTGCCGCATCCACAAGCACTGTCAAGTCGAAATTTGAAAGTTTAAAATATCCTAGACTATTAAGCGGGTAGAGCTAAAATTTCAAAGGGCGATATCAAGCAAAAACCCATATCAGAAATCTTTGTTGCATGTCAATCTGACCTCCAGAAGCTCATTTTCTAAAAATAGCATGTCTTTTGTATAGGAAACTGCTATTTTGGGAAAGCCATCAACAGAAGAACCTGCAAAGGAGACAGAGACATTGAAGATGCATAACAGATGAGAAATCATCAGAATGGGCATTTGGTCCAATTTTGGAACTTACTAAAAACAAAAAGTGATCCCATAGGCACTGCCAAAAATTGAAATTTTATCCGAGAAGGAGTGAGGAATGCAGGGGAAAGGGGAATCAAGGTCGTCACACTTAGAGGAGGTTCGAGGCTTTTTTTTACTTACTATTAATAGTAAGTTACACTCAAAGGGTAATTTTGGCACAACGGGACATTGAGGGATGATCATTTAGGTCAACATCATCATGCGAGATCATCATAGACATTTCTCATAGGGAATTCAAGATCCATCTCAGGGTATAAAGAGTTTGGAGATGCACTACAGTGGAACACCTCATCGGGTTATCTCGAACGAGATGTGGGCTTCATCGAAGGAAAATTATTCGTCACTAGTGTTTCTTCCCCTTCTTCCTTCTTCCTCTCCTCTCTTCTCTCCCCTTATTTCTCTCTCCTTCATGTTCTAATTCTTTGTTGGGGTGCACTTTTTAGATTTCCTTTAATGAAATTAAAAAAGTAACTTCATGCTTCTAATGTAAAATTCACCTTTATGTTATAAAAAGGGACTTAATATTCTCCTAGGAAGTTGAAAATTTTTAAGTTACGCAAGGATATATGAAAAGCCATTGGGGGTAGATGATGAGTCATCCCTCATTCTATAAATTGTAAATCCATTCCCATCTCAAAGGGTTGGTGATTGATTTTGTGAACTCAAGAGTGTATTGAGAGAACAAAGGAGATAGCCAAATTCTTCCATTCCCCTCATTCTCAAATTTCCTCTATTTCCCCATTATGTACAACTTTGGTTTGAGCAATAAATATAAGAAGAAGGATTTTCTATCTTTCTTTGACTAAGGGGTTTCTTGATACATTTTTATCAACAAATTCTATTTGGTCTTATTGTTATTTGAAGGGTTATTTCTTCTCATGAATGCATGTGATGAAGTTTCTAACTAGTGTGTGTGCAGGAATCTGATTTTCTACTTGCAACATTAGTTCTCCTACCTCTTTCTCACTCCCCTTTCCCGCTCTTTAGAAAAATTCTTCTCTAGCAAGATATTGCTAGTTTTCCATAGGGTCAATGGAGTGCCCCTATTGGATCCCCGACCATAAGACCACTAGAGAAAACTCACTTTCACTCACGCATGCATATATGGAAACTACACCAGTTAATTAGAGGAACTTAGACTCCCATAGTTTTGGCAACATAACCACAAATTTTTACTCGACAAATTTTCTCGCCAACATTTTTGGCACCCACCATGGGGCAGATTTAGTAGCATCTACACCCAAAATACGCCCACAAGGTCTGAAAATCCAAAAAAATCATATTTCAAAGGAAAATCATTTGTGAAGGTGAATCCATCAAGGAATGAACCCCTGTCACATTCATTTCCCACATCATGAAGAAATTTCTAGATTTGAGTGAAGTACCAATGAGTGACAGTGAAGAAGAAGAAGAAGATGTCTTCTCGGAAAAGAAGATCATTGATCAGCCATGGTTTCGAGACTAGTATTGACAAAGGAAATAAGAAAGAACCTTTCACTAATGAATAAGAATGGATTTGAAAGAGACATAAGCTAAGGTGTGAAGTTTAATAATATGTCAAATTCTTGCAAGAGATGAACGAGCAACTTGAAGCAGCCCATGGCAAGGAAGAAGAAGAGGAGATTTGTCCTATAGATGAAGTTCATGAAGATCATTCTTACCATAGGTTTTCATACTCGAAAGGTTCTTGAATGCCACTAAAGAAAATCCTATCCTTGAGCCTTCCAATGAAGATAAAATCAGCATTCAAGAAGATGACAAAAGACAGGATGGTGCAAGATCCACTGAAGAAGATTTTTGCAATCTCACACAACTCACTAAAAATTGAGAACGTTGTCCTTCTTCCACCATTCTCTAGATGAATTCATTGCATATGGTGATGAAGAAATGAATATTTTAAAAAGAGAATATTTGGAAAGGATTCAGAGCATAATAGAAGTAAATTCTAACCCCGAAGTCTTTGATGAAATTTGGAGGTATGCTTTAGCTCTACAGAGAAGATATAAACATCTTGAAGATACGCATCAAATGGAGGAAGAAGATGAGACACACCCTATGGAAGAAGACCAGATTTTTTCCCATACTATGAGGTTTTCATTCCCAAAATATTCTTGGATGCTTTTGAAGAATATCTTGTCATGGAACCTCGATGAAAGCCAAAGCAACATCATGGAGGAAGAAGTATAAGAGACAAAGATAGAATCACCAGTCAGCAATTCCATTTGGCTTGAATCACATCCCATGGGGGGAATAATATATTCAATAAAAAAAGATCCTTTCTACATAATGGATGATCCAATGCTCTCCAAAGACTCCACCAATGATGAAGAAGACAACTAATTCAAAGTAAGTATGGATGATCTCTATTCAAGTTTTGATCTTTCAATTAATGATGAAATGGAGAAATGTGAAGAAGTGCAAGAAATTCACCCGACATCATGGTCCAAAGATGATCAATTCAAGATGGTCATAGATAATCTTCCCACCAATTTTGATTCTTCAAGTGATGTAGAAATGTTACATGAAGAAATGGAGGAAGTCAAATAATCAAACTCTCTTCTCAATGCAATCATGGATGATCAAATGGAAGAAGCCCACTCTCTTTTCAAATCCGAGGAGAACGAACAATTTAAACACAACCTCTACTCACTCGGGGAGCAGAATCATCATCACAATTAAAACATAGCATTTCATCTTTCACCTAAGCAAGAAGATTCAATAATGGATGGTCAAGATGTAGTTGAAAATTCTTCTCATACTTTGCTTCCCCAACACGGTTCTCTACTTCTTACTAAGAATAATATGATATGGATTTTGAGCTTGAAGGATTTCCCTTCCCACGAAGCTTGGACCTCTTCTCCTTGTCAGTAGGTGTCATGAATCAAGTATTCCCATGTTTACAATAAAGTGAATCTTTGGCAATGCAAATCATGGAAGAGGTGAATGAGAATGTTTCAAATGAATCAAGGGCCCGCATGGATCAGATTTTTGACCATGTCCTAGAGGCACACCAAGAAGATACTACCAATGAAGATAAAAATGAGCCTATGGAAATTTCAAAAGAAATATCATGTGACAATATATCTTGAAGGGTGTGGAAGAAATGGGAGATTCTCAACTCAACCTTGAAATCTTAACCAGGGATACGAGAGATATAAGATAGAATTGAATCAATTTGTGCTTCATATTTTGGTGGACCAACTTTTGATGTTGAGATGAAGAATTTGAATAATATTGATGACTTCCCCAATACTTTGGCTGATGAGAATGGACATGAAAGGATGTATTTTTCTTCCACATCATGTGAAGAATTTCACGAGTACAAAATAAGAAAATTTCATGAATCTCCTTTAGACATCTCCAGTTTTGAAGACAACACCTCCACCATGGAAGAAGATAACAAGGAAAACATTGAGCCGATTTGCATTGAAGAAATTTTTCGGAACATGGTGAAAATCTACAGCAATGTTTGGAGTATATTCAAAACCAACTTGATCCCACCATCTCACAATGGTCCATCAATGAAAAACAAGAGTTCATATGGAAAAATCTAATGAAGGGTGAATAATTCTTACATGGCCAAACCAAACGCTGCAATTTCGAAAATGATATCAATATGCACTCCAAAAAAATTCATATTAGAAACCATTTCTCTAAACAAAAAGGAGTATGCATGATTCATGCCAAATGATCCAAAATCATAATACACTCACCATCCTCCAAGCTTAGTTTCATCTTGAACATGTTCCCATGCTACAAAAATATCTCAAGGATGATGAAGATCTCCATCTCAATTATTTAACCTCCATGTCCGAAAAAACTTGCTCAAAGAAACAAAGTGGAATGTTCGAGGAAGTTATTGAATGGGAAGAAAACCAGTTTGTTCCAACTCCTTCCAATTGTTTTGTTGATATAAGAGATAATTTGAAATTGCAATTCAAAGAAGATGATTTTTTTCATGACAGTATCAATTTTGCCACTCTCGAAGACATGGAGGGATGGTGTCTCATGTTTTTGAGACATCAAGAGGAATCTTAAAAATACAAAAGCTTCAAGAGGTTAAAAAAATTCCGTGGATGAAGGAAAATTCTTAATATAGTATGAGTACAATGTTGGAATAATGATCAATATTCTTTTTCTCAAGCCATGAAAAGCCATCACCAAAGCATGGTGTTATCAAATAATAGTTTATGTGCTTCAATGGCCATACTTTAATCCATTAGTTCATGATGGCATGTACTTTTCTCAACCCATTATCAGGTATGTGTATATCCTTTTCCCACCTCTATAAATCTCCCTCCCCTTGTATATAAGTCTCTCTCTCTCTCTCTCTCTCTCTCTCTCTCTCTCTCTCTCTCTCTCTCTCTCTCTCTCTCTCTCTCTCTCTCTCTCTCTCTCTCTCTCTCTCTCTCTCTCTCTCTCTCTCTCTCTCTCTCTCTCTCTCTCTCTCTCTCTCTCTCTCTCTCTCTCTCTCTCTCTCTCTCTCTCTCTCTCTCTCTCTCTCTCTCTCTCTCTCTCTCTCTCTCTCTCTCTCTCTCTCTCTCTCTCTCTCTCTCTCTCTCTCTCTCTCTCTCTCTCTCTCTCTCTCTCTCTCTCTCTCTCTCTCTCTCTCTCTCTCTCTCTCTCTCTCTCTCTCTCTCTCTCTCTCTCTCTCTCTCTCTCTCTCTCTCTCTCTCTCTCTCTCTCTCTCTCTCTCTCTCTCTCTCTCTCTCTCTCTCTCTCTCTCTCTCTCTCTCTCTCTCTCTCTCTCTCTCTCTCTCTCTCTCTCTCTCTCTCTCTCTCTCTCTCTCTCTCTCTCTCTCTCTCTCTCTCTCTCTCTCTCTCTCTCTCTCTCTCTCTCTCTCTCTGTTTTAAAATGTTGAAATTCTAGGATTCTCCATGTCATGTCCCCAAGCTAGAGCCGGTTGTTATGCAAATGTGCAACAAGGAAATTGATAATTTCTAAGCATGACAATGATACCCCGTAGAAAAATGTTCATAGTTTATCATTCTCGAGGCACCACAAGCCTACCTAGTCAATCCAATTACCTCCCAATTAACAATATCTCATTACCCTAGGTGATTTAGGAAATTCCATTCATTCCCTCTAGGTGATTTTAGGATTTCATTAAAAGTTGCAAGCTACAGGCAGTTGTGGGAAGGGCTATCATTGGCCTTCCTAGGGCTAGAGAAACCCCATAGAGAAAAGAAGAAGAGCTAAAGAAGATGTGGAGGTCATTCAAAGGTCTTGGCAAATCATGGAAATTATTTAGGAAGATTTTGGAAGGGCTAGGATAAGTTTGGGTAGTTTCACCAGAATTAGGGTTCAAAGGCCTAGTCAATGCACATGCCAAAACAGTTGTTGAGCTTCGAAAGGTGATTCTAGGAGCTCCAAATGGAGTTAGGAGAAAAATAAAACATCTCTGGAAAGATAATTCCAATCCCTACATGATGGTAAAATCATATTTTTCACAACACTTTAGGCATCAAGTTTGCACAAAGTTTTCTCGAGCACAAGTGAAGTACCAAATCAAAAATCCATTTTTCAAGGATCAAATGGAAGAATCAATACATTAAACTCCCAACATTAGATTCAAAAGGAAATTTATATTAAATAACATATAAAAAAATTGAAAAATTCCATCGGGAGCTCAAGTTATCATCGTCACAAGTTGTCCTCTTGGAGCAAGTTCGGGACTTAGCCAAATTTTGGCAGGACACGTGTCAGCTCAAGGATCCTGGTGGAATTTTATGTCCCCAACGTCTCTAAGGGTTAGGTACATCAAAAAATTATCCTGGCCCCCATATGACCTCTAGAACTCCATACGAACATCAAAATTGCCAATTCAGCCCCCAAGTGTAATTTGGAGCTCAAATCCCTTATCATTGGATCAATGCCACATGTCATCTCCTTGAACACCATGGAAATTGATGTCCCTCACATCCTTTATGAGGTGAGGGACATCAGGGACATGAAAATTTTCCCATCCCTCTCTTAGCATGTTTTCAAAACTTCAAATATCTAACTGCTTCCCGCTTCTAACTTCCTACACTCTCATGCACAACAATACCTCCATTCTTCCTCTGCAACCTCCTTGCCATCACTCCACCATGTTGAACCTTGAACCAGACCTGCCATAGAAATACCCTCCTTCAATCCATGAAATCATTCAGATCTTAGAAGGAATTTTGAGCAAATGAAGAAGGAGAAACGAAGAGAACAATAGAAAATCTCCATAGCCAAAAAATGGAGATTCATAAAAATCTTGCAAACCAGTGCACGAATCAATGAACCATTTTTTAAGTTTTTCCTTTGTCCAAGACCATCAAAAACCTACTCTCAAACTCTCCTCTCATGTAACATAGAATTCACAGCAAATAAATCTCCTTTCCAACTCAATTAAGGAAAAAATGGATTTCCTGTCAAACCGGTTGTCGGATTGAAGTAAAATTTTGGGTGAAGCACCAGAAGAAAAAAACCATATCATATATATATATTTTTTTTAAAACGGAGGAGAAAACTAGACTTGCAATTTTGAGGTCCATTAATGGTTGCCACGTCCAAAAGCACTGCCAGGTCTGAAATTTGAAAGTTTAAAATTTCCTAGACTATTAAGCGGGTAGAGCTAAAATTTTGAGGGAGGATATCGGTAAAAAAACCCATATCAAAAAAATTCGTTACACATCAATCCGACCTCTAGAATCCCACTTTTTAAAAATAGTTGGTCTTTCGCATAGGAAACTGCTATTTTGGGAAAGCCATCAATAGAAGAACATGCGAAGGAGATAGAGACATTGAAGATGCATAGCAGCTGAGAAATCATCAAAACGGGCATTTGGTCCAATTTTGGCACTTACTAAAAATAGTAAGTGATCCCACGAGCACCTGCCAAAAATAGAAATTTGATCTAGAAGGAGCAAGGAACGCAAGGAGAAAGGGGAATCAAGGTCATCACACTCAGTGGAGGTTCGAGGGAGTTTCTTTTTCGTACTTACTATTAATAGTAAGTTACACTCAAAGGGAAATTTTGGCACAACAAGACATAGAGGGATGATCATTCAGGTCAACATCATCATGCAAGATCATCATAGACATTTCTCACAGGGAATTCAAGATCCATCTCAGGGTATAAAGAGTTTGGAGATGCACTATAGTGGAACACCTCATCGGGTCATCTCGAAGGAGATGTGGGCTTCATCGAAGGTAGATTATTCATCACCAGTGTTTCTTCCCCCTTCTTCTTCCTTCTTCCTCTCCTCTCTTCTCTCCCCCTATTTCTCTCTTCCATGTTCTAATTCTTCATTGGGGGTGCACTTTTTAGATGTCCTTTAATGAAATTAAAAATTAACTTCATGCTTCTAATGTAAAAGTCACCTTTATGTTATAAAAAAGGGACTTAATATTCTCCTAGGAAGTTGAAAATTTTTAAGTTGCGCAAGGATATATGAAAATCCATTAGGAGTAGATGATGAGTCATCCCTCATTCTATAAATTGTAAATCTATTCCCACCTCAAATGATTGGTCATTGATTTTGTGAACTCAAGATTGTATTGAGATAACAAAAGAGATAGCCAAATTCTTCCATTCCTCTCATTCTCAAATTTCCTCTATTCCCCCATTATGTACAACTTTGGTTTGAGTAATCAATACAAGAAGGAGATTCTAGATTTCTTTGACTAAGGGATTTCTTGATACTTTGTGATCAATAAATTCTATTTGGTCTTGTTGTTATTTGCAGGGTTGTTTCTTCTCATAAATGCATGTGATGAAGTTTCTAGCTAGTGTGTGTGCAGGAATCTGATTTTCTACTTGCAGCATTAGTTCTCCTAACTCTTTTCTCACTCCCCTTTCCCACTCTTCGTAGAAAATTCTTCCCTAGAAAGATATTTCTATCTTTTCGCAAGGTCAGTGGAGTTCCCATGTTGGATCCTCGGTCGTAAGGCCACCCGGAGAAAACTCACTTTCACTCATGCATGCATATATGGCAATTGCACAAGTTAAGTAGAGGGACTTAGACTCCTAGAGAATTGGCAAGATAACCACCAATTTGTACCTAAAAATTTTTCTTGCCCACGACTAAAAGAACAAAGGTGGAAATACCTACAATGGAAGTAACCATATATAATAGTTGAGGGAAATTCCACAAGTTTAAATGCCCATTACAACATCTCAAGTTATACATGTAATACTTACTACCTCACCTCATGTGCAACAAGAGACCCCTATTAATGTGCCTATTGAGGAAACTCATGTACAAGATACTAAAGGAGGAGAGAAACATGAGGTACCAAACCCATAAATTGAGCAGACATTCACTTAACTATTACATGATCTAGATCAAGATGTTGGGGATGACCTCCCCAAGATACCACACAAGACACATCAGTTGGGGAAAAGGATGGATGCCAAGCACCACATGAAGTACATGCCCCAAAAAAGATGAAAGTAGTGAGGAAAAAAGGTATCTAAAAAGGAAGTTGTTGTATATGAAGTTGAACAATCACATATTGAAGAGGTTCCATCGGTTTAGATAGAGAAATCAAAGGTCATGGAACCTATGCAACTAACTCTAGGGGAAGTAGAGTAGAATATTACAGCTCAAGAATTTATAGAATAATAAACTCAGCGCTAGATAAGAATCCTTCTCCATCCATAGAAGATGAGGATGAGGTTACAAAGGTTGTAGATACAAATACTCAACCATCTTCAACAATAACAGAGGAAGAGGTAAAATATTTAGGGGTGGGAGAAGGAGGAGCATGAGTACACCATGTTGATTATTTTGGTCATCTAGAAGCATAAATTGAGGACTCTAATCTTACTCTTCTTGCGCTTTGTTAGTGCAAATCAGCAGCACCCCCTAGATGTTGATCAAATTTCTAGTTTGATCATTCTAAGCATCCAGTGTGATTGCACAACATTGAAACCTCTCTCCAAGTGTGGGACTTGTAAGATGAGAGAGGAATCTCTAGAGAAAGTTGGTTCTTCCTCTTAAACTACCTGTCATAATCTACTCTAATGCAAGGGAAACTAACTATGCTAATCTAAATTTCCAAGGGACCAGGGAGAGAGAATGCATAAAATGAAAGCCTACACTAAAGTGGTGATACACCAGAAAAGGAGTGGTGAACATCTATCAAAACTACTATGAACATAGCTCCAACCTTGCAATGAACATTTAAACATGCACAAATACCTACAATGAAGAGAGGCAAGAAGAAAACAAGCAAAAATATGAGCAAGGATGGACAGATGCATCACAAAACACATTTTTGTTGCTCCAGAAGTTTGCACAGAACATCATTTTAATGGTAAAAGGAAAAAAATTCCATTACAGAGTAGGGGAGGAGGTTCAAACTCCATTTTCAACCCTGGGGAAGAAAAGAAAGGAGAGCAAAGTAGAAAAGATGAACCACCTTTGAAAAATGAGCCAAATCTGGCTTTTTACAATGCATGGGTCGAGCCCAAGAGAGAGAAAATGTGTAAAAATGTGGGAGCCATTCCTCATTAAATGAAGATGCATTAAAATAGCATGGGCATCCTTACATACCCATGCCCTGAAATTTTTGACCATGCTGGAGAAGAATGCGACCCATTTTGCATTAAAATTGGTTGTTGAAACGTCACTTCTGGCCATTACCACGTGCCAGAGACGTTTTCTTGATTTTATCTCTCCAAACTAAACCAAAATGCAATATTGACCTTGGAATCATGTAGAGAATCTCACTATATTTCCATTGATATAAATAACGTGAAAATCGAGCTCTGGATCGAAAGTTATGGCCATTTGAAGATTTAGGGCAAAAACAGGCCCAAAACGGATCGGCAGGAAAAAAATTTGAATTTTACCTCCTTTTTGCATTTTGGAAAAATTTCAAATTTTCCCCATGCTCTACCACTTGGATGACATGTGTCAGGCTCTGGTTCATCTCGGGGCTCATCCTTTGAAAATTTCTTGCCATTTGGACACGTGGCATGACCTGATTCGTTGGCCGGGGCAGCGGGCCAAAACACTCCTTTTTGGATTTTGGTGAAACACTTAGCCAAATTTCCAACTTTTCTTCTTCTGACACATGGCATGTTCTGATTCATCCATGGGCCTCCTTGTCTCTTTTCAGCCATTTCACCTTTTCACGTCCCTCGCGTACCTTTGGCCCGGATGTCCCAAGTGAAAATCTCCTGCTTCGGCCGATTCGGGCTTCCTTGTTCCTGTTTGAGGTGAAGACACGTGGTGAGATTCCATTCGTTGGCGGCTCTTTCAGATTTTCACGTCCCTCATGTACTTTTGGCCCGGATGTCCCGGACTGCCTGGAACAAATATCTCCGAACCACCCGAAATGGACTGTCTTGTTCCTGTTTGAGGCCTTTTCACCTTTTCGCGTCCCTCGCGTACCTCACGCCTTTTTGCCCCAAACCGCCTGGGACAAATATCTCGAAACCACCTGAAATGGACTGTCCTTCGGTGAATCGACGGTTCGCGTCCCTCGCGTACTTTTGTTTTGCAAGAAACAAGACTTAGACGATTTTTTTCTTTTTTGAGCGCTTCGGCTTTTCGCGTCTGACGTCCCAGTCCCAACCGTCCCGCGGACTACTGGGACAAAAATGTTTGACTTAGCCAATTTTCTTGCTTTTTTCAGCCCCAAGCTTGGTACGACGAACCTCAGTATGACCCGAAATGCTTTAAAATAGTCCTGTAACCTTATTTTTTGCATTTTCTCCACTTTCTCTAACTCATTGGGATTTCTTCTTGGATAAGAGAGTTAGAGAGAAGCCGAGGGACCCCAAAAAAAACATGAATTTTTTCCTTGAATCAATCTACCTGCTTGGGACTGAATAATTTGATGCATGTTATCAAAATTACCTTGAGGGTGAATTTTGGATAACAATTTTGGCGACTCAGCGGGGTCATCTCGCCCTCTGGATGAAGTTACCACATTCGAAGCATCCATTGGGCATGGAGTCATGAGTTGTCTATTCGAACCCCTGGTGACTTAGAATGTTGCAAGGAGGAAGATGGAATATCACACGATGGAAGCAAGGCCTGAAACACATCTAAACTTTTAAAACCTCCTCTCTGAGCCACTTGAAATGTGAAATGGGTATGCAAGAGCAAAACCAGCACCACAAAAACTATGTACAAAACTGAAAATCATACATGCTCCAAATGGAACATGCAGAGTGTGCACAAGCACTTCTTTTACTGAAAGAAAACCTACCTACTCTATTCTAACTGGAAGCAAAGGTAAGCTAAACAAACCCCACAACTGGTTGTGCAAAATAGCTTCCTTTCTTCAAAATTGGCAACCATGCAACTGATTTGGCACTGAACATGGCTGATTGGATGAATGGAAAATCAACAAGAAGCTGGTCTTCCACCCAAATCATCAAGGTATCAGCTGAAGGCAAATTCAATACCTCTTTTAGTTGTTCTGCATTTGGATTGGAGAGGTATGACAGCTGATCTTTGGTTCTTTGTAGCTCATCCTCATGCTCAGAAGCAAGCATGACTGGTTGTGACTTCTCCTTTGGCTCCAATAAAGCCAAATACCTGATTGGGCAAGGTATGGTCCGTTTGATATGCCCATAGCTCTGATTTTCAACTCCAAAAATGGAGTCTTCTTGTAGACCTTCTTGAATGGATGGTGTGGAAGCAATGGTAGAATCTTTGTGCCCTTTCTCTTCCTCCAATGAAGGACATGAAAGATTAAAATCTTCCAATCTTGGTTCCAAAGAGCTGCTATAAGATGCAGGCTGCTGCAAATGGGTGCTCTCCTTCATGACAGTAGGCTCAGGTGTTTGGGACGTGGAAGATGAAAGAAGGAATGGTGGGAACTCAACCGGTTCTTCTTCATCAAAACAGTCCTCCAAATCTGACAGATAAACTACCTCATTGTTGTCCTGCTGCAAATGCTCAACTTCCTCCATGGTCTCCTCTTGATCTGTAACTTGATCATCATGGTTTCTTTCATCCTCCAACATTGAGTTTGAGAGATCAAACTCTTCTTCAGCACTAGAGCTCGAGAGAGATGAAGTAGAAAGAAGAACTGAAGGTTCTCCTATAGCCTGCTTTGTGCTCAAAGCCCTTGGATCTGTAATTTTCTCCTCCACAACTAGAATGTGCTCCTCTTCTTTTGGATTTGGAGCAGCTTCTCCCTCTTCTACTACTTGAAGACAATCTTGCTCTTGATGGAACTCTTCTTCTAGCATGAAGTTGGTCAAGTCAAACTCTTCAATCTGCTGCTCTAGAGGACAAGTTGGGACTGTAAGATCTTCTTCTGAGCTTTCTTCCTCTATGGCTGATTGTGCAACTTGAATTGAATCAGCATTCCCTTTAAATAGAGTGCCAACATGGACACTACTTTCTGAGCAACTGATCCCTGATCTTCTTCTTCTTTTTACTCTTCTTCTGCTGTCACAAAATCAGTCCTAACCACTACTTTTTATCCAACTCAACCTCTTCTGAAGGCTTAACCATCAAGGGGATCTTTTTCATCCCAAATTTAAGAGCCCAACTCTTCAGACTTTGAATTTCTTTATCTTTGTTTGGCTCTTCTTTCTGCTGCTATTTTCCTTGACTGGCATTCTGATTTTTATCCTCCCAACATGGATTTGGGAATGCAAGAGGAGAAGTGGATTGTAACTCAATTGATTTGGAAATTTTTCGTGGTGGTGGAGGAGGTAGAAACTCTTGTTTCTTTGGAGGGAATGGCTGTTTGGAAGGAAAAAGGACAGAAGAATCGAGATGTGGTGGAAGACTAGGGAATGGAGAAATGGAATTAACTCCTGGGGCAGCATTGACTGGATTTAGAATTTGAAATTCCAAATGAGATGATGTTGCTTGAGTAATGGGAAGAGAAAAACTAGATGATGGTGTAGAACTTACCCATTGACAAGGTTGTTCAACACCAAGTGTATAGGCCTCTATTTCTGCTGTCCATTGTGTAAGTTGGGGCAGCATCTTCATCATAAAGTCCAGCTTCTCCTGAGGGCTGAAGTGTCTTGGAAAAGGGCCTCCCCATGGACAAGGAGTCCGAAACCAATTTTGAAAGCCTTCATTTGAGCTGTTGCTCTTGATTGCACCATCTTTGCCTCCATCTTTTGGATTTTTTCCACAAAATCTGCATCTTCCATTTGATTGTCTTCATTGCATGCATACCCTTGTTCTTGATGTGCTTCACAACCAAACTGACTTTGGTACTGCTGCTCATATGGGTAGATATGCTGATTTTGAATTTGATCAAAATGTTGATTTGGAGGATTTGTAAAACATGTTGGAGGTGTGATATATGCTGTTGTTGTTGAAAATGTGAATTCCATGATGGAAATGAAGTCATGATTACACAACTTCATGGAATGGAAAAGAATGAAAGAGATGGAAAGAAAGATGGATGGAAATGGATGGAAAAGGGGTCTGCAACTCAGAGAATGAGTTATTTACCAGATGGAGTCGCCAGATGTGCTTTTGAAAGTGCCTCCAAAAGGCTGAATCTTTAACAGGAACACACCAACCTGTCAAAGATAAAGTGAAAGACCTCTAAGGTCCCACTAGGCGTGCCAAAACTGTTAGTGCAAATCAGCAGCACCCCCTGGATGTTGATCAGATTTCTAGTTTGATCATTCTAAGCATCCAGTGTGATTGCACAACATTGAAACCTCTCTCCAAGTGTGGGACTTGTAAGATGAGAGAGGAATCTCCAGAGAAAGCTGGTTCTTTCTCCTAAACTACCTGCCACAATCTACTCTAATGCAAGGGAAACTAACTATGCTAATCTAAATTTCCAAGGGACCAGGGAGAGAGAATGCATAAAATGAAAGCCTACACTAAAGCGGTGATACACCAGAAAAGGAGTGGTGAACATCTATCAAAACTGCTATGAACACAGCTCCAACCTTGCAATGAACATTTAAACATGCACAAATACCTGCAATGAAGAGAGGCAAGAAGAAAACAAGCAAAAATACGAGCAAGGATGGACAGATGCATCACAAAACATGTTTTTTGTTGCTCCAGAAGTTTGCACAGAACATCATTTTAATGGTAAAAGGCAAAAATGCCATTACAGAGTAGGGGAGGAGGTTCAAACTCCATTTTCAACCCTGGGGAAGAAAAGAAAGGAGAGCAGAGTAGAAAAGATGAACCACCTTTGAAAAATGAGCCAAATCTAGCTTTTTACAATGCATGGGTCGAGCCCAGGAGAGAGAAAATGTGTAAAAACATGGGAGCCATTCCTCATTGAATGAAGATGCATTAAAACAGCATGGGTGTCCTTACAGACCCATGCCCTGACATTTTTGACCATGCTGGAGAAGAATGCGACCCATTTTGCATTAAAACTGGTTGTTGAAACGTCACTTCTGGCCATTACCACGCGCTAGAGACGTTTTCTTGATTTTATCTCTCCAAAATGAACCAAAATGCAATATTGACCTTGGAATCATGTAGAGAATTTCACCAGCTTTCCATTGATATAAAGAACGTGAAAATCTGAGCTCTGGATCGAAAGTTATGGCCATTTGAAGATTTAGGGCAAAAATAGGCCCAAAACGGATCGGCGGGAAAAAAATTTGAATTTTACCTCCTTTTTGCATTTTGGAAAAAATTTCAAATTTTCCCACGCTCCGCCACTTGGATGACACATGTCAGGCTCTGGTTCATCCACGGGCTCATCCTTTGAAAATTTCTTGCCACTTGGACACGTGGCATGACTGATTCATTAGCTGGGGCCGTGGGCCAAAACACTCCTTTTTGGATTTTGGTGAAACACTTAGCCAAATTTCCAACTTTTCCTCTTCTGACACATGGCACGTTCTGATTCATCCACAAGCCTCCTTGTCTCTTTTGGCCATTTCACCTTTTGCATCCCTCGCGTACCTTTGGCCCGGATGTCCCAGACAAAAATCTCCTGCTTCGGCCGATTCGGGCTTCCTTGTTCCTGTTTGAGGTGAAGACACGTGGTGAGATTCCATTCATTGGTGGCTCTTTCAGCTTTTCGCATCCCTCACGTACTTTTGGCCCGGATGTCTCGGACTTCCTGGGACAAATATCTCCGAACCACCCAAAATGAACTGTCATGTTCCTGTTTGAGGCTTTTTCACCTTTTCGCGTCCCACGCGTCCCTCGCGTACCTTTGGCCCGGCTGTCCCAAACTGCCTGGGAAAAATATCTCCGAACCACCTGAAATGGACTATCCTTCGGTGAATTATCTGGTTCACGTCCCTCGCGTACTTTTGTCCCAACTGTCCCAACTGTGCAAAACAAGACTTAGACGATTTTTTTCTTTGTTTTCGACCGCTTCGGCTTTTCGCATCCCTCGCGTCCTGACGTCCCAACTATCCCGCAGACTGCCTGGGACAAAAATGTTTGACTTAGCCGATTTTCTTACTTTTTCGGCCCCAAGCTTGGTACGACGAACCTCAGTATGACCCAAAATGCTTTAAAACAGTCATGCAACCTTATTTTTTGCATTTTCTCCATTTTCTCTAACTCATTGGGATTTCTTCTTGGATAGGAGAGTTAGAGAGAAACCAAGGACCCCAAAAAAACATGACTTTTGCCTTGAATCAATCTACCTTTCGGGATGAATAATTTGATGCATGCTATCAAAATTACCTTGAGGGGTGAATTTTGGATAACAACGCCCTAAGGAAAAATTATAGTGCCCAATGTTCCCCAAAGAAGCATGAGCAAGGGAAGGAAGCATTCAAGTTGAAATTTTTTGGCATAATCCCTTCTAAGGAAGAAAAAGGTAAAGGTACAAGTAGATGAAGTTGACCTTTGAAGCATTGTCTCCATGCATCTATCAAGGCCACCAAAGAAAGCAAAATCCTTTTCAATAATAGTGGTAGGGTCTCAAAGAGATAGGTTTATTGAGGTAGATACCCCCAAAGTGGTGTTGTAAGGGATGATGCTTCTCGTTATGACTACCAAATTACCAAAATCGTACTAAGAAAATAGACCATTGAGGGAATGAAGCATGATGTCACCATGGCATTGGGTGGTCTATTTAAAAATAATTATAAAGATAAAGAGACCAAGAAGTAGCATAGAGAAAAAATGATATTTTATTAACCTATGCGAAAAACCAGTGCAAGTTCCCCTGCTAATCAATAAATAGTCACATCCTTTACCTCAAAAGTGATGAATAATGTTTAGGATCTAATATGCAAGAGATAAGAAACCAATAAATGGGAAAACAAGTTGGTGACAAGGGGCAACAAGGTCATCAAGGACAGCATTGGATGTTACAATCAAGTGTCTGAGAAAATTAAAGCAAGAAAAATATTGATTGGTAAATATCAGACTATGATTGAATATTAGAATGGATTATTTCCCAAACATGAAGCCATAACAAACTTAGGAGATGAAGTGGTGGAGAGAAAAGGGATAGTCTCCTCATATTGCAGAGGTATACGGTATGATTATAAAGGGGAAATAAAATTAAGGATTGAAAATTTGGAGGGATGCATAAGAAATATCTAAGATATAAGTGAGAAATCAAGAGAGTATGTGCATAACATAGACTCAAAACTTGAGAGAATGCTCCCCCTAAATGACACATATATCCACAGGATCACAGATGCAAATAGGCGATAGATATTATACATCAACATATTGCGAAAGGAGTTAGACCCTCCTAAATATTTTGACTACTCTTCTCTACAAAAATTCATTCATTTATAAGGATAAATTAATAATTTGGCTAGGAGTATTAAAAATCAGAAGGCTATTTCTAATGAGTTTGACAATATTCTTTCCAAGAAATAAATAGGACCCCATTTTGGGGATGATTGAAAATATTGATGAGTACGAAATAGGTTAGAAGAAGAAGTGAAGGGAAATAAAATAGATCTTGACCCTCCCCCTAAGAAATTATTTATTCTTTATCCCCTTCTCATTCTTTATTCCTTATTATTTTATGTTCTTTTCCATAGAGGATCAAATGATGTGATATGTAACCAACTCTTTCTTAACACATACGAAGAATGATAATGATTCTGAGAAGAAGACAAAAGATTTTTCTCGGGTACAAGAAAGGAATATTCTCTCTTCTATAATGGGTTTCATCATGATGCACAACTGTTCTAGGCAAACAAATCAAAATGGCATATTTTTTAGTTTGGGCACTTCTCCCATCATGATTACAAATTAGGGACCGAGCCTCACGTGTACCTTATTCTCGGTGCTCCATGGGTTATATAGGTATATTACCTTGTGAGAAATATTTATATAAAATTGAAGGCTTATCTTCACTTGAGGAGTTCTAATTTTGGGTTTTAGCTAGGGTGATTGCATTGTGTATAGTCACTAGCACGCTTTGAGATAATTTTTCACATGTCTCCCTTGTCAATTGAATATACAAAACTAGGTTTCTATGTACAAGCCTCGTATTTTTAAAAATGTAAATTGATATAGAATCAATAAGAACACTCTTCTTGTTGTAATTTTTATCTATCAGATCAATGAAATAAAAAGAAGCATATTTTAGAGCATTGTGTCATATTAGCAATTGAATGAATGTTGTTTTGTAGTGTTACTTAGCAATATTTATTTCAATTATAAAATCCTTTTTGTAATGGAAATCTGGGAGTGAATATTTTCTACCTTCAAGGATATCTTGGGTTTTATGGATTTGGCATAATAGATACATGAAATTTTAATCATAAGTGTTTGTGTTAAGGTTTCAGAGATTACATGGTAATGTTTGCACAAATTGGGTATCTATTAATGCAAACAACCCCTAAAATTTTATTTTATTTTGATTTATTTCTCTAATGCATTGTAAGGATATCATGATAAAATGGTGAACATTGTTGTTTCTCCCCATTATATCCCTATCCCCTTTTATTTCATTTAATTTCCGTTGTACCACCATGTTTTACCCATGTAAACTACATTTTCCTTGTGTATCATTCATGTTTTTTCCTACAAACAACATTGCCTTTGCGTATTTTAAGTGAGTTTTCCTTTGATCTCAAAGCTTAGTATTCTAATTTTCATTTTTGCCAATTTGTTAACAACATCCTTTGAATGATGTTCATAATCACATCTAATCTATCTTTAGTAGCTTGTGTATGAGTTTTTCAATTTTAGTGCTTATGTGACCATTATTTTGAATGATTATTGCATTCAAGGGATGAATTTTATTTCATGTTGATATTCTAACAAGTTTTAGGTCTTGAAACATGACATCTCCCTTTCACTTTCAAGCTACCCCATAGTTCATCACACCTTGGATCATGAAAAACCATACATTAGCATGATAACATCCACATCATCAGTTAGGTTCCTCCCCTGTCATTCCTATTGGCTTGGTTATGTGAGGGAGATAGATACATCGTTGGATGTAAATGACAAATAAATAGGTCTATCCTTCCTCCTTACCCCTTGTTTTCATGTTAGTTTCATTGAATGCTCGTTTGGGGTGTTAGATTGGGAACCAACAAGGTGAATGGATTGATAGGCCGAAAATCACCTAATTTTGTATAAATGTATATAATGCTTTGCATGAGAAGGGGTTTTATGTTTTTGGTTCTATATCGATCAATTGTACGAATTCAAAGGTTATTACTTATAAAATTTTATTGTGTGTGTGTGTGCGTGTGTGTGTGTGTGTGTGTGTGTGTGTGTGTGTGTGTGTGTGTGTGTGTGTGTGTGTGCGTGTGTGTGTGTTAATGGTAATATGATTCTAGTCTATGTTTTCTCAATGGTATTTCTTGAACCATTCTATATCATTCTTTTGTCTTGGTTACACAATGATTTGGGAGTTGTTTAAAGAATATAGTATGTATTGAATTTTCCTAAAATATAACTTGTGAAATTTCCTAATGAGTTATTCTAAGGACATTTTGTAACAATGAACATTATGTCATGGCCTAGTTCTATGTGGCATTGTGGTGGACTATGATACCTAGAGATACGTTGAGGGTGGGTGATAGGATCAAAAGGTCAATGAGACCTATGCAAGTTAGGAGTGGTAGTGAAATTTTAGGGCTATTTCTAGTAGTGTGTGACAAAACCATAAGATTAGCATCACTAATTATAGGCGTGGTTATGATAGTAGGTGGACAAGGAGTGATGCTAACTATAAAAGAGTTGCACTAATAGTAGGGGCTTCAAGCTTGAGGTATAGTAGGTAATAGGTTCCAAGGTGGGATACCTTGAATAGTGATGAGTTGAATCTCATGTATTAATTTGATATATAATAGATGGGATAGACCTGGTAGCTTTAAGCTAAGGAAGACCTAAAACCATGTCACAATGTTTGATTTGTTTAGTTTTGGAGCATGTTTTCATGTTAGATGTGTTGTAAATTGTACACAAAAATTAGTGCACATAATTCATGTATTCTCATCGGGGTTTGGGGATGGCATCCCAGAAAAAAAAATTGGGAGTAAGCAAAAATGTAGTCTTTTCATTTATTAATTTTATGGGTGGTATTTAACCCATAGGTTTATGGGTCAGTTTTTGGCCCATGGTTTTAGTACCCATGGTATTATAAAACTTCTTAGATAGTTACCTATTGATGTTTTTATAAATAGTTATACATATGGTAGGGAAATATATGTGTGTGTTAATTCAAGTGTGAATTTGTGAGAGAGTTTGTTAAGAATAACTCCAAATAACATTTGTGCATTGTAATTGTGAGAAGACTGATCTGATAGTGGATTATACTCTTGTTGGCTCGTAATAAAAATTAAGCAAGTGTTTCTTGGTGGATTTATCCCACATTGAGTGAACCACATTAAATATTGTCTTTTTTGTGTATTTTTTTTTCTTCTGTATTTTCTATTCATAGTTCTTATTACTACAATTATGTGGGATTGATCTACATATATATTTCTACTTATCCCTAACAATTGGTATCATAGTGTATGGTTATGTTTACTGAATTTTTGAATCACATGAAAGTTTTATTAGATTAAGTGGGATTTATGGAAGATGATGGTAGATCAAAGGTTGAAAAATTTAATGGGAAAAACTTTGGTCTATGGAAGATGTAAATGGAATATTATCTCTATTAGAAGGATCTCCATGTTCCACTAGCAGGAAAAGTAAAGAAACCAATGGGTATGTCAGATGAGGATTGGGAGTTTTTTATAAGAAGGCACTCGGGGCCATTTGGTTATGCCTTGAATATTTGATTGTGTTCAATATATCATAGGATAAAACCAAGAAAGCTCTTATGGACGTGTTAGGGAATTTATATGAGAAATACTTTGCTTCTAATAAAATATTTCTCGTGAAACATTTATTTAATATGAAGATGTTTAAAAATGGTTTAGTTGCAGATAATTTAAATGAATTTAATATATTTATGAGTATGTTGAACTCTGTTAAAAATGACTTAGATGATGCATTCAGCATTATACTTATTTTATGCTCCTTACCAGAGAGTTGTAACAACGTGGTGATGTCCATGAGTAACTCGGTCTCTAACAATGTAAATTTTAAGTTTGAGAATGTTATAGGAGTGATCCTTAGTGAGAAAATGTTATGAAAAAACTCCAGGGATACTTCTCCTTTTTGGAATGCTTTGGTGGTGGAGATTAGAGGGAGACAGAAGACTAGAGGGAAAGGAAACTATGGAAAATCAAATGGTCATGGAAGATAAAAATAAAAGAGAAAGATGTTATGATGGAACTATAAAAAGGTTGGGCTTGTAAAAGAAGGATTTTGGGCTCAATAGGACAAGAAGAAAAAATGGGAAGACACCAAGGAGGTGAATGTGGCAGTAGGTAATGTTTGTCAAGATGCATTAATTCTCTCCTTGGATAATATTGTTGAGTCTTGGGTTTTAGATTTAGGGGCTTCTTTCCATGTTACACCACATAGGAATTATTTTATTGATTATGTTCAAGGGTATTTTGGACATGTTTATCTTGGTGATGATGAGTCTTTCAACATAGTAGAACAAGGAACAGTTCAAGTCAAGATGCAAAATGGGAACACTTGGCTACTGAAGGATGTGAGTCCTTTTCCCAAGTTGAGAGAAGTTTATATTTTTGGTAGCTAGGGAGTGAATGTTGTATGGTGACTTTTATAGTGGAATCACGGAAGGTGACCAAGGGTTCTCTTGTGGTAGCAAGAGGTAATAAGGTTGGTACCTTGTATTTAACTAGTAGTGTTGATTATTGTAATTTAGTTTATGTAAAATCATATGTAACTTTGTGGCACTATAGGCTCAGTCACATGAGCCAAAAGGGCATGCATATTTTGAAGGATAGATTACATGGATTGAAAGAGATTGATTTATATTTCTATGAAGATTGTGTGTATGGAAAATATAAAAGGGTAAAGTTCCTCAAGGTTGGACCTATAAGGAAGGAGAATAAGTTGGAGTTAGTTCATTCAGATGTATGGGGGAAGCTCAAGTATCTTTTATTGGTGGTTCATCTTAATATGTAACTAGGAAAGTTTGGATGTATGACATTAGGATAAAATTTGATGTGTTTGATACTTTTAAAAGATGGAAATCCTTGGTTGAGAATGAAATAGGTCTCAAGTTAAAATGTCTCATGTCAGATAATGGAGGAGAATATTGTTGCAATTAATGTATTGATTATTTTTCTAGGAATGGAATCCACAAATAGAAGATTCCCAAAACTCCACAACATAATGGAGTGTAAAAAATAATGAATATGGCTATCATGGAGTGTGTTAGAAGCATGAGGTTATGTGCAGGGTTTCCCCTTCAATTTTAGGTGGAAGAAGTGAGCACATTTATATATCTAATCAATAGAGGACCTTTAAATTCCTTGGATGGAGGCATGCCTGAGGAATCTTGGTTTGGTAAGAAGTTTGATTATTCCTATATTATAGTATATAGATGTGATGCCTTTGTTCATATTGATAAAGATGATAGGACCAAGTTAGAGGCTAAATCTGAAAAAATACACCTTTGTTGGTTATGGTGTGGATGACTTTGGTTTCTAGATTTGGAGCCTTAAGGATGATAAAAAAATTATTTTATGGATGTGGTCTTTAATGAAAAATTCCTTTATAAACAGAGTTGCGAGGATTAGAGAGAGGAATTGAGAAAATATTACACAGTGTTAGAAGACGTGCAAAAGCAACCAGCTCCAAGACAACCTATTTTTGTACCTATTCCATAGGAACCCCAAACTCCTATGGTGAGGAGACCCTATAGGGTAAGAATGGAACCTGGAAAAAATTCTCCATCTCTTAATTATCTATTATTCATTGATAATGGAGAGACAAAGAGATTTGAGGAAGAAATATAGGTAGATTCTAGGAAGAAATGGGAGCAAGTAATGGATGTGGAACATCAGTCTCTCATGGAAAATCATACTTGGGATTTGGTATACATACCCAAAGGTAAGAGAGCATTATAAAACAAGTGTGTCTATATATTCAAAGAGGATGATGGAGGTACAAGAGGGTACAAGGCCCAGTTGGTGGTTAAGGGGTTTCCACAGAAGAATGGTATTGATTTCAATGAGATTTTTTATCTAGTAGTGAAGATGACTTCTATTAGAACTATTCTTGGGATAGTGGTAGTGGAATACTTGGACTTAGAGAAACTGGATGTGAAGATTTTTTTCCTTCATGTTGATTTGGAGGAGCACTCATACATGGAGTAGCCACATAAGTATGAGGTCACAAGGAATGATAATGTGGTGTACAACTAAAGAAGAGATTATATGGCCTTAAACAAGATCCACGATAGTGGTACAAGAAATTTGATAGTTTTATGATGGATCGGGGATACTCGGTCATTGAGACCATTACCTATATATCAATAATTTTTATGATGAAATCTACATAATCATTTGTCGTATGTAGATGACATGTTAGTAGTAGGTAAAAACATACGAAAATAAAGGTACTCAAGGAACAACTTAGTGATTCCTTTTTTATGAAGGATTTGGAGGTAGAAAAACAAATATTTGGTATGAGAATATCTCAGGATAGGAAGGAAAGAAATCTAAATTTATCTTAAGAATATTACATTAAGAAGGTCATGGGAGATTTAGTATGCATGATGTTGAATTGGTTGGGACTCATTTGGCAAGCCATTTCAAGTTATCAAAGGAGCAATGTCCCAAGACAAATGAGGAGAGAATTCAAATGACCAAGGTACCTTACTCATCAGTAGTTGGTAGATTGATCTATGCCATGGTGTGCACTATGTCATACATTTCCCATGTAGTGGGAGTAGTGAATAGGTTCATGAGTGATCGAGGTAGAGAGCATTGGGAAGTAGTGAAGTGGATCTTTCAATATTTGAGAGGGACCATGAAGACTATTTTTGCTACGGTGGATCGGATACCACTTTGTGTGGTTATGTATATTTATACATGGCTAGAGAATTAGACAAGTATGAGGAGCATAACGAGGTTATGTTTTTATTGTAGGTGACACATTAATGAGTTAGATTTCATGACTACAAAATCTTATGGATTTATCAACCACAGAGGTGAGCATGTTCTTTCCATGAAGGAAAGAAAGGAGATTATTTGGCTACATTATTTTCTTGAGGATTTGGGGAATAAGTGGTAGGAAGTTAAGTTTCATAGTGATATTCAGAGTGTTATAAACCTAGCAAATAAATCTTCTTTCTACTCTAGGACGAAGCATATATAGTTAAGGTACCATTTCATCAAGACAACTTTAAATGAAGAGAATATGAAGCTGGTGAAGATTCATACAATTCATATTCCTACATACATGATGAACAAGGTTGTCATGCAAGGGAGAAACTAAATTTATGCTCAGCTTTGGTTACCCTTCATGGACAACGGTGAAGGGTTTAAAATCTTTCTCAAAGGAAACCAATCTCCAAGTGGGAGATTGTTAGGATTTTGAGCCTATTTTCATGTTAGATGTGTTGTTAATTGTACCCTAAAAGTATTGTACACTCTTCATGTATTATCTTTGGGGTTCAGGGGTGGAAGCCCCTAAGAATTTTTTGGGGGAATAACCAAAAATGTGGTCTTTTCATGTATGAATTTTATGGGTTTTATTTAACCCATAGGTTTATGGGTCAGTTTTTTGGCCCATGGTTTTGGTACCCATGGTATTTTAAAACTTATTAGATAGTTACCTATTGATGTGCTTATAAATATTTTGGCATACGATAGGGAAATATATGTGTGTCTAAATTCAAGTGTGAATTTGTGAGATAGTTTGTTGAGCATAGCTCCAAACAATTTTTGTGCATTGTAATTGTGAGAAGACTGATCTGAGAGTAGACTATACCCTTGTTGGCTCGTAAGAAAATTTGGGAAAGTTTTTCTTGGTGAATGTATCCCACATTGGGTGAACCATGTTAAATCATATCTTCTTCTTGTGTATTTTTTCTTATGTATTTTCGGTTCATAGTTCTTATTACTGTGATTCTATGGGATTGATCTGCATATTGTTTTTCTTATCCCTAACATTATTTTGGATGCTACAAGAAATGGAACGTAAATATTAAGACACCCAAATATAATGAGAATATTTATATGCTCATAAAATTAGGATACGTGCGCTTGATCGAGATATAGGGAAACCAATAACATATAAGATGGGTAGTGAACATGCATTATGTTTGAAATTAGGATTGATCATGAAACTATTGAGATCTTGATTGTCAATGGATGCAGCAATGTGAAGCCTATAAGATGTGAAAGAAGGATGTATATCCACATCAGTGAAAATAATTATTGGTATTAAAGCATTAGTAGTACTAATAATAACTCTCGAGGATTATTAGTAGGTTACGAAGGTGGGACTATGTGATAAATATGATTATCAATTACTTCATATGTATCCTTGACGTTCTTAGGAAGTAGGTCATTGAATATTTTAAGCTTATCATTATCATTGGTAGGCTTGTATACAAAGCATGATCATCCCATTAAATTGCAACATAATCAATTAAATCTTGAATTAAATTTTTAAGCTTAAAATATTGATCAATGGAGTATCCATTGTAGTGGTGATAATTACAATATTCTTTTCATCGAGACTTTTTGCCTTGAGAAAACTAGAATCTAATTCGAGAGGTGGAGGAAGATAGATAAGGTTACTATTAAGGAGTTGTTGCATCACTTCTTGATGTTAGATTGGTAATTTAGTAAAATTTCATCGAGGAGGTTGGGTTTTGAGCTTCGTCATTGGTACACTTCATTAACATTAGATTTAGCCTCATCTCGGGGCTCAATTGGATTACACTTGAAATAAGTTTTTCTTGGAATTTAGTATGAGGTTTATTGGAAGTTTGATCACCATATTTGAGTTTTCCCATGGAAATTAGCTTTCCCTCATGATATTTGAAGATATGGCATGAGTTGCAAAAGGAAAAAAATGTGTAAAATATGATTACCTCTTAGATAGGAATAAAAAGGCTTTGTAGAAATAGATCTTGTAATTTAGAATCAGCTAGGATATTGTTCATTTTAGTAAGATTAGTCTTATAATGTAGAACATAGTCACTAAGGTGCTCATTAGGTCCTTTTTCATTTTATCCATTTGTGCATAAGATATTTTAGTTCCAATATTAATATAAAAATGTGCTAAAAACTTATTTTCTAATGGAGTAAAAGATCATATAGAATGAATAGGAAAATCATAAAACCATTTCAATGCATAATCTTGTAATCTTACGTGAAATAATTTCATCAAAAATGAATCATCAAAATCATAATATAAGAAAGCAAAATGACATGATTTAAGATGCTCTTGTGGATATTTTTACTAGTGAAAAGAAAAATATTAGGTGAAATAAAACCAAAGGGAAGAGGATAACAAGCAACCTCAGGTGTAAGAGGACTATGTAGAAGAAGTGAAGAATCCGCATATGAATAATTGATGGTGGTACATTGTTTTAATTAAATAACTTGGGCTTATAGGTATCTTACCAAGGACTCTAAGGTATGTGTGCTGGAAGAATAAATAGGTTTAATATGATAGATGAGAGGAGAAGAACATTGAGTAGTATGTATAGGAATGGAAACATTGAGACTAGATTCCCCATGGAGGTATGGGGAGAAGAAATAGGAATGGAAGATGTAAGTACGAGTGGAGGTGATAATAGTATAACCAGGAATAGTAGAATCCTAGAGTCATTGTGATTCCTCACGATCAACATACATGAAGAGATCTAGATTTTGAGGGTCGAAAGTGAGGTATTCATTTAGATTATTTGAATTCTCAATAGTAAATGTCTCGAGAAGGATCTTCATCCATGATGAGGGTTTTCTATAAACTCTAGAAGAATATTGTTCTAATTCATGATGTATAATACTACGGTTCACCAAATGATTTAACCTAAATGGTTAATCTTTAAGCTGGGGTAGTCAATCAAGCTGGTGCTAGATTGTCCTAATTAATAAGTTTCCAAGGATAATCATAGAAATATCATGAATAACCATTAAGAAATGATAAATAATGATAATAAATGATAGATAATAATGGCTAAAGCACTTGAAATGAGAGAGAGAAGATGAATTAGTTGATATCCTACTATGTGTGATTATCTAGGTTGGTCTGATGACTAAAACAGGCTAGAAATGACCTAATGAAACCTTGTTGTTGAAACTATGTGTTGAATCACGTTACACGGACTAAAGAGAATGGCATGAGCCAAAACATACGGATGTTAGGGTCCTTTCGGTATGCCCTTTTTCCCTATGTGGTTTATTCTCCTACAAGTTCATGTGTGTGATTACTACTTCCTATTCCACTCCCATCTAGAATTAGGGCTCTTGATACCTTGTGATGCTCATTATGTAACCGATTTGATCTCCAAAACCATATATAGCCAAGAAGTCCTACAAAAAACATTAGGTTGGTTATGAGAACCATTTTACACTTGTGACATCATCTGCATTCTGAAAATGGTTAAAACCACACATTATTCTTGCCTAGCATGTGATCTATAGAATGTATGCAACCAAATAAATAGTCATGATCTTAAAACAATATGATTGTACTTGCACCTTTTCCCTAGATTGAATTAAATTGATGTTATGTTCCTTGTATTTACATATTTGAGTGGCTGACTTCCCTGGAAATATTATGTAGAGTATATGCAGCTCAAGGGAGTATTGGAATGTCCTTGTTTGTGCTTACTCATAATATATGCTCATGAGGATCTTTGGGTATCAAATCTATATGATCTCCTTCTTGATAATAGATGAATAACTAGCTTATATGTGTGTTCTACATCTAGAATACTTGAAATAAGGATGAATAGAAATGACCCAAAGGAATTTAAATCATATAAAGTGTTGTTAAAGAGGAGGGACCAAGTGTCCAGTGTCGTCCCATAATGTACAAGTGTTATGGCCCTCCCTATCCGCCATGGTCAAAGATGCTTGTGCGGGTGATCGAGATCTAGGAGTGTGATATTCAAGGGTATATCCTATTTTTATAGATTAATATGACTGTTTTTGAACACATACGTTGTGTGTATAAGAAATAATGAGTTATATATAGTGAGGGATAGGATAATTGGTTAATTTGGACAAGTGTAAACTAGTGCAAAGGCATTGTACAATTTATTTTGTTGCAGTAAGAAATGATTTACCAAAATGATTATCTACAACATGTTTCTTTTAATCTATTTATTTTGGTATGTACTTCACAAGTTCATACCACATCTCAAAAATATGATTCTTGAACATTTACATTATCATAGTTAGTGTGGTGGATTTGGAGGCCTGTGGCTAACTTTATCTTCCAATGATTTGGACTTTAACCAAGTTTTATATGAAGGACAACATTTGATAAGGGTTCCTAACTCCACTCTATTCTCATGTATTTACAATGATTTAGGACTATTTTCATAATACCTTTAAATTATTTTTTTATCAACCTACTTGGGATTTCATTTAGATTAATATCTCACTTGATTTTTTGAGATGAGTATGCAATATTTCACTCAAGATGTCAGTCCAATGTTAAATTTTTGGATCCATATTATCTTCACATAATCGGGGATCATTTTTTTCCCAAATTTTATCATTTATCATGAACACATACGTGTATAAAAATAAATAATGGTTTTGTAGGTTTCCAAAAGAAATAGATTTGATCCAAAAACACAAACGCACAAGATTTACATATCCATACCATGTCTTATTTAGTTTTATATATATCCCCCTAAACACACACACACACACACACACCAAAGTGAGAAATTACGTAAATCCCTAAAAATTGACCCATTACATTATTTTATATTATTATATAGTAACTATAAAACACTTTTCATGTTATATAATTTAGTTCTAATTTGGAAATGTGTGCCTTCTTGTTTACTTCCACCTTGTTAATTTATTTCAGACCTATCACACCCTCTCCAAATAGCCTTTGTTCATATGTTATATTATCTTATGAGTACCCTTTATGTCCTTCCTCCATACCCCACTCCCCTATTCTTTTTGAATATGATGGAGTGGCCTTGTTTAATATTATATCCTATCTTATGAATACCCTTTCTTATTCCCGTATTAATTGTGGTTAAAACCACATCTAAATCAATCACACTTGCATTTAACCCTTCCCCTTTTCAAGGTCTCAATAATTGGAAGTCAATATGGGTGCCCATAAAGTTGAATTTGAATTCAAATATAACTTATAATAATACAATTATGGTAATTCATTTATACATGAGAATCTAGACATCTCTTTTATTATTCACATGAACTTATTAAGGACTTACAAGAATTTTAGAGAGAATCAAACATTTATTAGAGAATTTAGTGAAGCACTCAATTTCATAATAGATATATAATACATATAATTGGTATGTTTTTCAATTAATTATTGTAATTATTGGTGTGTTGTTTTTGAGATTGTTCATCCTTAAAGGGCCTATTAAATATCGGTATAGTATTATTGTTCTCTAGCTTATGCAAAGTGCAAAACATATATTGATTTTTTAACTTGTATTTCTACTCTTATATGATTTAGAGAAGAATATATTCTTGTAGATACATCATTGTTGTAGATTCAAGATAACAGCATCTAGTTAATATGTGGATCAACATTATGAAAATAAGATAAGTATTGAAACCATCTATGGATGTCAATCTCTAAATTTTAATTAACTAAATAGGAATTAATGATGTATTAGGCATGTATTATGATACCTAGTTAAAATTAATTATGGTAATTTTGTTTCAATTTAGCAAAATTTATATACTCATTACATTAAGGTTACCAAGTTTGGAAATTGTGTTAATGGAATTAAACCTAGTCAATTACAACATGAAAGATGTCTCTAGATTCAATATATCCTCTTATTTATGTAATGAATAAACCAAAAGTATGAATATGATTATAATAAAATAAGCATATAAACCATGTGTTTAGACTTATCATTGACCATTGTTGCATATATTTACACTAAAAGTTATAAGTATTGTGTTAACTTGAAGAAAACTTATCTCTAACAAGGTTTTCATGGATAGTAAGTTATATTGACAAATCAACTCATCTCATAATATATCATTGTATTTGTGTAACAAATAGACTAAATCTATGAATCCAAATATAATGATGCATGCATCTTATTCATGTGTTTAGACTTCTCATTTATCGTTGTTTCCCATATTGACACTTATACACTATTACTTAATTAGCTACAAAATATTTTAGCTCTTAAAATAAATTCTATGAAAAATAAATTATATTGGCAATTCTACTCATCTTATAGCATGGACTCTCTATCTATATCAGAATAACCTCCGTAAATTTAGATGGGGTGTGAATTTTGAGTTGATGTATAGATATATTGGATATGGGAGGGAGGAGCAAGGTTTTGGGGACATCCATACATATATATAGTAGTTTATTTCCTTCCTTGTCTGCTTGAGATCTTTATTCATTATTTTTAAGAGAAGACCTTGGGCCCTTACCACCTATATTTATTCATGTGTGCATGTGCATGTGTGTGTGTGTGTGTGCATGTGTGCATGTGCATGTGTGTGTACGTGTGCATGTGTTTGCATGTGTGTGTGTGTGTGTGCGTTTGTGTGCATGTGTGTGTGCGTGTGCGTGTGTGTGTGCATGTGTGTGTGTGTGTGTGCGTGTACATGTGTGTCTCTGTGTGCGTGTGCATGTGCGTGTGCATGTGCGTGTGCATGTGTGTGTGTGTGTGTGTGTGTGTGTGTGTGCATGTGCGTGTGCGTGTGTGTGTGTGTGTAGATGTTTACACATTTGGAGAATTGATTAGAGCACCTAGAATCCACTCATTTAAAGATCCTATAAGTTTAATACTATATAAATCTTATCGTTGAAGTTATCTTGGATAATACATCCAAGAGAGATTCTACATATTCCTATCAGAGCTTTCTTGCTCGGTGAAATTTAAAATTTTGAGACCTCATGTGCCTTCTCTAATGTCGGACCCTTCGGTCCAGACCTTAAGATCCCACCTGATGATTTAGGTGGCCTATTGCCTCGCCCTCAAGACAGTCTAGAAAAATGTGGTGACTGGGTCCTCATATGCTCCTCATACAAATAATTTGTCTCCTATTATGCTTGATGGTACATTGTCTTTGCAGAGATTATCTCTCACATTATTTTTGTGGCTGCTTCCTCAAGGGATTTTTCCCTGGTTGGAAATATCATGGGTCCCATACCTCCTTTGGAGGACATCAAAAAATGGGCGCGGTTGAAATGGGCCCCATGTGGCTCTCTAGAGATTGTTGTCATGCCTAATGGCTTTATTCTTTTCACTTTCAGCCTCAAAGAGGATTTTATGTGAGCCCTTCTTAGAGGACCATGGTTCTTTGGAAGGAGAGGGTTCTACTTGTGTAAATAGACACCGAGAATTCAACCCCACACTCAAACAATGACGCATGCTCCAATCTGGATCCACTTGTCAAGCCTTCTTATGTATTTTTGGGATTCGTAGGTCATTGAAATTGTTGCTCTTTCCATGGGCTCTCTCATCATCATTGATCAGGAAATTAAGGCCAAATTTAGATTCATACATGTTTGTTTTTGTGTCAACACTGATGTTAGTGGCCCACTTCGAAATCTATTGACCTTCTTTCAGACTTTGGATTTTGGTCACAACCTATAGAATACGATTAAATCCCTAAATTTTGCTCCATCTGCAAAAGCATTAGTCACAGGTCTCTTACTTTCCCATCTAAGCCTCAACCTAAGGAAAAAGTTCTAAATTATACCCCAAGAAGAAGGGTAAGTTCATCCCCAAGGTCCTCCCGAGGTGGCTCCATAGTTTAACACCTCAAACCCTTTTATTATTCTAGAAGATGGGGACATTCCCCTCATCGAGCCCTCCACTACTCCTCTAATTTCCCCTCTACATGATACCTTTTTTGTCATTCCCGAGGTTCCTATCGCCGATCCTGTTGTCCCTTCTATTGATGCTCCATCTTCTTTCCCTCTCCCATTTTCCATCCTGGTTATTTAGCTAGAGGTGCCCCTTTCTCCCTCTTCACTAGCCTCTGTGTGACAAAGCAACCATCCTCAAATGACCAGAAGCACTAGTAAGAAAGCTGATGTGGGAATAGAGAAGCCTAAAGGTAGAACTCCTAGAAATGTTAAGCTTCAACAAGAATCAGCACTCAATGTGGCACAAGGAACTCAAAGTACCATCCCCATGGTTATGGGGAACAAGTCCAAATCTAAAAATGAAATTAATCTCCTGGAATATAAGGGGCTCAATTCTTTGCAAAAGAAGAGAGTCCTAAAAGACATCACTTAAACACTCTCCAGATATTATCATGTTTCAGGAAACTAAGATAAAATTTAATGACATCTTTCCTAGGTTGTGGCCCACTGCCTCCTTTACTTCTCATATTTCCTCGAGGAACTCTAGGGGTCTTTGCACACTTTGGAACCTAAAATTTTTGTATGGTGACTACATCATCAAAAATCCAAACTTCTTGGGAATGTTCTTTTCAGGAAGTTGGCTCTGACATAGGATGGATAGCAATCAACATATATGCCCCTAATCTGGACTCCCAATGGGAAAATATTTGGAAGGACATTTTGTAATTTAAAAGGAGTTTCATACAGTTTCCCTTCCTTATTGTAGGTGACTTTAACAACAATCCCTACCCTTTTGAAAAACTAGGTGGCTCCCCTGCTAACCCCAATAGTATGGATGCTTTGGCTGATTTTATCAAGCGGGGGGAATTTTTTTAATATGAATCTACATGGAGCTACTTTCACATGGAAAAATTGTAGACTGGGGAAAATCATATTCAAATTCATCTAGACAAGTCTCTTGCTATAATGGATTGGATTTTTCACTTTTCAGACTTCTATCTTAGTAATCTCCCTAGAGCTATGTTTGATCACAGTCTGCTGCTCTTAAGTGCAAACTCTAGTCACAAGACTAAAAATCCTCCCTTCAGGTTTGAATTAGCTTGGTTGGAGAATAACAAGTTGGATGACCTTATCAAGAATTGGTG
Source organism: Taxus wallichiana var. yunnanensis (assembly GCA_018340775.1). Lineage (NCBI taxonomy): Eukaryota > Viridiplantae > Streptophyta > Pinopsida > Cupressales > Taxaceae > Taxus > Taxus wallichiana. Next base: position 451,941,030 of record CM031237.1, on the reverse strand, counting down.
GAAAGTGGACATTCAAGGATCAACAATGTTCAGGTTTGTTAAAAAGCTAAAAGAAATCAAGAAGTAGCTCAAGATCTAGAAGAATAAAGTGTTTGGTAACATTCGCTTGCGTAAATAACAACTCACTCAGAAAATAATGGGTATTTCAGCTAAAATTGAAAAGGAGGGCAGAATGGATCAGCTCCACAGGAAAGAAATATCCCTGATGAGTGATTATCACAACACTCTGATTGAAGAAGAAACTTATTGAAGATAAAGATATAGAAACGATTTGGCTTCAGCAGGGAAATCGTAATACAAAATTCTTCCACACCATAGCCTCCAAACACAAAATCAGGGATAAAATCAAGGATCTTCTCTCCTCTAAAGGTAAACTTCTATCTTCTGAAAATGATATTTCTAATGAGCTTATTTCTTTCTATTTTAAACTCTTAGGAAGAAGCACCCTGATGAAAATGACATGATAAGAATGTTACAACACATTCCTAAGATGGTTATAGATGGTATGAATGAAATCCTGACACAACCCTTCTCCATGGATGAGATTCATAAAGCTATATTTACTATGAAGGGGATTAATCTCTAGGTATGGATAGATTTCCTAAAGCCTTCTTCCAAATCTACTGGGAAATTATAAAGGGTGATCTTTATAATTTTGTGAATGAATTCTAGAGAAGTAACTCTCTTTTAAAATATATTTTAAAATATTAGAATAATACCTTCATTGTTTTGGCTCCCAACTTGGATCTAAATCGGTCTCTAATTTTAAACCGATAAGCCTTTGCAACACTACTTATAAGATAATCATGAAAATGATGGCGGAAAGGCTATAACCAGCGATGAACATGTAAATTTCTAAACAACAAAATGGTTTTTTGGTGAGCCGTCTAATTCAAGGTGGTATTATCACTATCCATGAGGAAATTCATTCATTCAACATGCTAAGACTGTGGGGGTGATACTTAAGTTGTATATGTAAAACTATTTTGATAGAGTCAACAAGGTCTTTCTTTTGAGAGCGCTCAAGAGATTTGGTTTCAGTGATAAGTGGTGCGGTGGGTCTTCACATGCATATCTTCACCTTGCTTCTCGATCTGGTTAATGAAATTTCGGCTTATTTCTTTAAAAATAGTAGGGGGATTAGGCAAGGTGACCCTCTTTCACCTTTCCTTTTCATCTTAATGGCAGACACTTTAAGCAAGGCGTTAGAATCTTCCAAACATGTTGCTATAATTTCTAGTATTAAAAATACTACTAGATCTCTTGTTGCTACTCATAGCCAATTTACAGATGATACCCTTCTCATGAGTTTTGCTTTGGTGGTTAAGGCCAAGGCCCTAAAATAAATTCTGGAGTGTTATCAAATGGCCTCACAACAGCTTATAAATTTCTCTAAAAGTTGTATTTCTTTTGTAAACACCCCACCCAGTAGACAAAGGAAGATTGCTCATATCCTTGGTTATAAAATTGGAGATCTTCCCTCTTCTTATATTGGGCTCCCTCTTTTTTAGGAAAACAAAGAAAAATCCTTTGGATGGTTGTTATTGAATGCTATCAACATAAATTGGCTATTTGGAAGGGTGATCTCCTTATCTAAGAGGGTAAACTTCAGTGGCCAAAGCTACGCTCCAAATTCTACCTATCTATTTTATGTCATTGCTCAAAATGCCTTCCTCTGTGATTACTTCCATTGAGAAAATTCAAAAAAAAAAAATCGCTTTGGTGCTTTGAGGAAAGGAAAATAATCCACTTGGTGTCTTGGAATATAGTTTGTCTGTTGACCCTCTCGGGTGGTTTGGGGCTTAGAAGAATTGTTGATATGAATGAGGCCATGCTTGCTAAGATTGGTTGGGAGGTTTCTTATGAGATCTCGGCTCCTTGGGTTCAGCTCCTTCGATCAAAGTATCTTCTTCCCTCAAATAAATTTCTCCATTCGGACCACCGTAGAGGATTTGCCATTTGGAATTTTGTGGTGAGATCTCTTCCTATGTTGCGTGCAAGCACTAAATGGCATCTTGGAAATGGACACCAAATTGACTTCTAGTCAAATTGGTGGATTGGGGACAAGCCTCTTGCTCAGGATTATTTTGGGATCCGATAAAAAGGACATTAATATCCAAGTGCGGTAAGAAAGTCAGTGGATATTTTAAGATCATCAACTCTAAACCTTACTAGTCCTTACTAGTTTGGCCTGGTTATAAGAGCATCCAAAATCAACATCTCAAGATTCTCATAATTCTTTTGTCTTCTCAATACATCCCCTTCTCCTTACCGTAGGATGAGCGCATTTGGCCTCTTTCTCCCTCTAGAAATTTCATTGTCAAGGAAGCCTATTATTCTAAACCTCGCATCCCTTATGGCCCGCCTCTTCATCATATTTGGCCCTCTATTATCACCCCCAAGATTGGTCTCTTCATGTGGTTATCCTTTAGGAATGCCATCCTCTCTAGTGAAAACCTCAAAATAAGAGGCTTCTCTCTTCCTTCTCATTGTGTTTCCTCTGTCTCGTAGCTTTGGAATCCTCTTCTCACCTTCTTCTCCATTATCCTTTCACCCACTTTATCTAGGGTTATCTCTTGAGTCATCTTGGTGTGTCATGGATCTTCCCCTCTTCTCTATCTGAAGCCTTCAACCAATGGTTTTCCCCCTTCTCTCATCAGATTCTCTCCCTCACTTGGAAACTTCTTCTCCCTCATGGCCTATGGGGTATTTGGAAGGAGTGAAATAGACGTATTTTTAAAGAGCAAGCTATGAACCCTGGCACATATGATCAAAATTATTGCTATCCTCTTCCAAGAAAACCTCAATAGCTATATCTGGAAAAAGTATAAGCAAAAAGTTGAACGTCTATGGTTCTATGAATTGGTGTCACCATCTTGCTTTCCAAGTGGAGGTGAACCCCTCAGTGTCTGCGTGAGTGGTTGTGGTTTGGTCTCCTCCTCCCCTTGGTTGGTTGAAACTAAACACAAATGGCATAGCCAAAGGAAAGCGGGTTAATTCTGGGGGGTTCCATCTTTGTTACATGAACGGTTTTCCTATTGCTTCTACCATTGTCATCTTAGGAGTATGCACCAATTGCCATCTTTGAAGCCATGCCTATTCTTAGGGGTTATAAGCTGGTTCTTCAAATTGGTCATGAGCACCTCTTGGTGTAAAGTGACTCCCTAAATATTATTAAGATTTTAAACTCTGAAGAATCTGGTCAATGGACAATTAGAAACATCATTGAAAATATTTGAATTCTTCAATCCATATTCCAAGAAGTCGAGGTATCGGCATGTTTACAAATAAGGCAAAAAGGTTGTCATATATGTATGGGTGTCCAACTGGAGGAACAAAAAATCTGGATTGGGGATTTCCCTAGTGACCTCCTCATAAGTTTACATAATGATTATTCTCTCAAGCATTAATCTATGGTTGTCTCTACTTGTCTCTCTCGGTAGTTTTGATAATGCTACATTGAGATTTGACAGAGTAGGTGGAAATCCCCTAAAATATTGGCGGTGGTTTCCTTATCATCATCATTAATAGGAAAGGAAATTTGAAAGAAGGTGGCACGTGTGATAGTGATGCTGGATTAAAAGTAGATTTTTGGACCAAATTTTCTTTTATTTCTAGTAATCATAACCCTGTGTGGAGGATTCGTGTCAAGGTCCACTTGGAAAAAAATTTACAATTATAAATTTTGGGTACAACGTACTTTTTCAGCATGTTTTGTTGTGATCAACATCATGGGGGGCCAAATTAAACGCATTGAACTTGTTTCATGCGTTGAATTTTGAGAAGATGAAGAGGTTTGGGATATCCTTAAGGAAGGTGGCATCACCACCTTCATGGAGCGGCTTTTGAGTCACTCGGCCCAGGTCTCATATTGCGTTCTAGCTTTGTGGAAGAGGGGAAAGGTGTAGGTGGGTAACACTAAGTTCACCATCTCTATAAACTTAATAGCAGCGTTGATTGGCTTACCTTCGATGGGTGTAGTATTTTAAGATATCCCTTAATGTGGGAAAGGCTAATTTTCTCAGCCTTGGTGAGGAACCTCGAGAAAAAAATTTGGGTTATGAGTGGGCTTCTCTGTATCCCCCGTGGGATAGAGTTGCGGAGGTGATCATGCGATACTTCACAATTGATGGGTGCTAAAAGATGGTGTACGGGCCTCACTTCTTTCTTCTTTCCCACTTACATCATGGTAAGAAGATAAATCTCTCATCTTTCCTGATTCAATCTCTTGATCTCTCAATTAATTTAGCAAGAGAAGGGGAGGGTCCTCTTCTACACTAGGGTCTTATTTATCTATTGTTCCAGTTTGTTACCTCTCTAGCCTGAGCTTATCCGTTTCCCCCAAAATTGGGCAAACGTAGCCATACACCGGCTGCTTACCCACTCCCATCCCTCACCGCCCGTCCTTCTCCCTCCACTAAACCCAACGGTCGGCGTCATAAACAAATCTCATCTAATTCTAACTCGTATGTGTATCCATGTATTAATTAGCTAAGCTACGACAATTGAAACTAACACCTAATAGTTCTAAAAAAAGATAAATTAAACATAGATCATCGTGTTAAGATCTTAAAGAGACTAAATATCAACAACATGCATACAAATTTTAAGGAAAATCAAACTAACATGTTAAGCATTATTCTCTACTCTTTGAAATCTAAACTAGAAATGGACCTATGTATATCTTTAGCAATCAAAATTTGATTGTTGGTTTGATACCAAGGGTTTAAGAATGGAGACTCATCAAGACATAGCTACAAGGCCATTTTTTTCTCTCCATATGACTCAAAAGCTTGGGTGGATGAAATGTAAGATGAAGATACCTAGCTCAACACTAATGGAGGATTATCAAAGATGAAAATGCCCTATAGTTTATGCTATATACTTGCAAAGGTGTCATAAGAAATTTAGGAGGAGGGTTCTTTATATAACCCATTGGTTTAAAGAAGCTTTGCATCCTATTATATGTGGGATAATAGCAAAGCTAGGTTAGTTAGGGATAAGCATACTTTAAGTTTGCTTTAGAAGAGATTAATATATCATTAGTGATTCATGGGAGTTGAGGGGGTGTATTAATTAATCAAGAGTGATTAACTAATAGGTAGGTGTAGCTTATAGAAGCTTTTTAGAGGAAAGTTAGCATGATCTAGGTTATGAGGGGATTTTAATCCAATAAATGATGACTTATTGATTAAATATAAGAGGAAGTTAATTAATTAAGAACAATTAATTAATCTAGATAGAAAGGAACACTAATTAACGGAAGGTCATTAATCGGCATCTTGAGTGATAGAAGAGTTAATTAATTAGCATAATGTAATTAATCAGTGATAATAGAAGAGAAAAGATGTGTTTATTGACGATATGTCGTCAACTTGCGGGAAAGGGGATAATTAGCACAATTTAAGAATTTAAATTACTCGATCTAAATTATAGGTGTCTACATTTTCCCTCTTTGGGGTAAGTGAATCCACTTCAAAGATAGTATACAAGTATAAGCACGTGAATTTTAAAGAAATAGAAGAAAAATTAGTGGAGTGAGGGATGCCCCCTCAAGTGTCGATGGGGTGATGAAAGAGGTCAATCAATGATCGAAAAGATGAAGGAATTGAAATAAGAATGGGGAGGGGTAGGATGCCCCAAGTGAATTAGAAGAATAACGTTGATAGGAGAATGATATAGAATAAAAATGAAGACGGAGAGAAAAGAACTAGCTTTCATCCAATGTATTAAAAAACTTTTGTGTCATCATATTGTCAGTGATCTATGTCATCGGTCCTTATTAAAAATATAAGCATACGAAAAAAGTGTAGAATGACATGAAAATCCATAATACAAATAATTTTCCATTGCTGAAAACACCAACTCAATGCAACATACATAATGTAATGCAATACGAGAAGTAAACAAGCTCTTTTAACAGGGAAACAAGTACAAACACACATACTCAAGCCAACAATAGTCAAGACGGTTGCACAAATGTTTTGTTATCAAGCTGAAGTCCCCAAATGTTCATGATTAACAAAAAGGGTTAAAATGATGCCCCAAGCAAGGATACATGTGAGGGAAATTGATGAAGGACGTGGGGTCTAATGATAAAGCTTTGTGTGCTACGAAATAGTACCAGGAAACTCAATGTGCCCCAGAGTATAGATGAAGCAAGCAATCTAGCTTTGTAAATGGTTGTAGATCTAGGTGATCCACAAGTCATTTAGTTTGAGAACACGTGAAAGTGGAAGAAAAATATGGGATGAATACCATATGTGTGACACAAATTTCAGCCATGTGTGAGCTTTTACCAATTTTTGAATTTTTATAATTTTTAGGAGTTTTTGATTGATTTTTAATTTTTTAAAAATTTGATTTTTGTAATTTTTAGTGTTTTTTAATTTTTAGAAGAAATGAGAGGATGGAGGATCACCTAAAAGCAAGAAAAATTCCCAGGGAGAAGAAACGAGCACCATGTAGCAAAAATATGCCCCTAAGATAGCGAAAACGAGTTAAAAATAATTATTTAATAAAAATAATTATCATAGTGGGTAGAAGAAAAAGTTAGAATGACCACGGCGGTCAAAACATGCCCCAGAAGTGGCATGGTGGGTTAAAACAGATAAATATACCCCTCAAGGGGGGTAAATCATCATGAATAGTTCATGTATTACCATAACCCTACTATTTTTTCTTGTGAGACACCTTTGTGAAGTAAAAGCAAGATGGTGAGAGTGCAGAACCTTAGGAGGTGCGCCGACACCTTTAGGAGAACATACGAGAGGAGGACGATGGTCCCTTCATGAGTACCCCATCCTTCTTCATCAATTTTAGCAATTAATTGCATTTATTAGGTTAATTAGGAGGTTTAAAATATGTGTGCACGCCTACTAGGGGAATGCGCAGTGTCCAAAATATATGTGTGCACAAGTGCACATATTGAAAAAATGTGTGCATGCACAAGTAGGTACAAAAATGTACGTGTATACATGCGAGGTGGGAAAGTGTATATGCACAGCACACATGTGAGAATGTTTCCACAAGCATCCTGAAGGATGCGCATGCACAAGTCGGGTGGGGGTAGTTAGGTTGCACGCGCATAAGAAGACATGAGTGCACATGTGTCATAGATGGTGCGCACATGCGTTAAGCATGCATATACTAAAAAGGGAAATCACTTGCCTAAAATGGAGAGTAGGCATTAAATAAGGGAAATTTGAAACTTAGAAGAAAAATAGGAAATTTTTAGAGGACTGTTAGTTAATGATTAGGATAGTGTAGATGAAATACGAGTCAATAGTACTTAGAATAATAGAAGAAGATAGAAGAAAAGAAAGTGTTAACATGTGTTGTGTTATTTTACAGAGATGACTATCAGCATTACAGACTAGAGAGCGACACGGTCATCTTGTTACCCTAGAGGCGAGCTTCCATCGGCAGGACATTCTACTAGAGGTCACAGGGTTAGCTCACATGGCATGGATGTCACAACTTACCCTATACCATGGCCTACTCATAGCCTTAGCTGACAGATGGCACAATGAGAGCCGGTGCTTCCAACTCCATCTGGAGAGATGACTATGACTTTAGAGGATTTCTAATGTATACTGCAGGTTTTGATCATTGGGCAGTTGATTTAGTATATCAGTGATGATGTTGAGATTACAAACTACCTTATTGAGGTTTTTAGATGTGATGATATACCTTGTTGAGGTATGATGATGAAGTTACACCGCTACATTTTAGATCCCAGTCTACATCACATGTCAATGTATTTGATGGCTCTTATCGGTGGTTTTTCGGTTATTGATAAGACAAGTACTTCTTTTCTACTCATCCTCATTGGTGTGATACGAGGATTTTTCCAAGGAGAGAGGTATTGTTGGGGCAAGTGAATGTTGGGATTTACACCGATCACATACTACTACGAAAAGAGTGTGGATCTTGCAATGATGTTGCAGATATGGGCATGGGATCACATATTCGTTGGTTGTCCATCAGGTGTTCTACGAGTTCGGGATCCGGATGAGCCCTCAAAGTGATAGGATGGGTCCCGATTCTAATGATATATGTGGGCACATGGGGGATACTTACCACTACCACAGATTTTTCAATGATATTCAACAAAGACATGATAATTTGGAGGCCCTACCACCAGTATCAATGGGCCAACTACACATATGAGATAAGTAAAGCTATGGTTAAGCACTTCTTGATTGGTAGTCGGGCTACATTACGAGTTTTTACAGAGTAGATTAGTGTCGCCGATGACTTGCAGCGCAGTGTAGGATGTACCTTGTCCTAATATGTGTTATGCCCACTAAGCTACAAAGAGATTTGACATGGGGCCGTAGATCTAGATAGCTAGGGCCTGAGCTAGTTTTGACCAGATGGTGCCACAGACTTGGGTTTTGTTGAGATAGATTAGGGACCACGGAGTTGCGGTAGAGTATGCACCCTAGTATGTGAAAATTTTACTTCATCATCTCACCATTCCGCATGCCGCATGCGATGTAGGGGTTAGGCCACCTCTCGAGGTGTTCATTAATAATGACGATGATGACAATGATGATGATGGGTTTGATGGTTAGGGTCACGATGGTGGTGGTGGATAGGGTCCTCCACCATTACAATGATAGGGATAGATGAAGATTCTAGGAAAAGATAGATCCCATTTTCACCATAGATAAATATTCCCAAAGTGGGCATACCAGTTGGGATATAGGTACCAATCTGTAGGTGCATATTTAGAGAGCAGCACTATATGGTCCAATGCAAAGAGGAGTACCACAACATGGGCTAGTTGGTAGCTTGCCACATAGTCTGCCGAGAGGTGGAGGGGGTGGTGGTAATGGAGGTGGTGGAGATGGGGAGATGGATTAGGTGGTGTTGTGTGGTTCAGGTAGATCCGAAGTTGGTGACTCAAATGGTGCAGATTACGAGCCTATTATAATGTACTCTACGGCCCAGGTTTAGCAATTGACTATGCAAAGAGACCAAGCCTAGGCTCAGGTTCAGATAGTCACTGTAGAGAGGGACCAGCTGAGTGACGCATGGGCATAGGTATAATTTGCATTGTAGAGCGAGATCAGTTATGAGTTGAATAGATAGTGGGCCAGGATGAGATTGCTAGACTTTCCACTGAGATAGGTTCATTCGACACGAGATGGAATCGTGGTGACACCGCACATGCATAGGGATCTCGGTGAAATTTGAGGGGAGTGCATCATATTACATATATTTGTATTATGAGGTTGTTTCAGAGGACCAGAGGGCACCTAGCTATAGCCAAAATTTGAGTAGATATGTGAGATCTCGAGAGGACATTGGTATCGGGTAGATCGGTTGAACAGTCGTGAGGGAAGCTAAAAGAGTAGCATCAAGCTAGCAATCAGCCACCTAGTTCTCATGAGGTATCAAGTCATACATGACTCATTTTTATTGTATACACATATGTATGTACTTTTGATGTATGCCTCTTATGAAGGCTCAGTTTTGATTGACGTATATGATGTCTCATTTTTTATTACACCTCATGATGAAGGCTCATTTATATTCGTGACTATGATGGCAGATTTTTAGCCAGATGATGTATTCTTTTAGAAACATTTATATGGACATTTGATTTTGACATGCATGATGATTATGATGATTGGACTCTATATTATTGATGTTGTTGTATATGTATCACATGTTTTTTATTTATGATATATCATTAGATGATATCATTTGTATTATACATGATGTGTTTTTTATTAGTCCACTTGATGATATTATAATAATGGTGTGGGGGATAGATTTTGATATTTGTGATCCCTCTTGCCCCATTGATGATACGATATGTGATGATTAGCTTAGCATACATGTATGATGTAGACTTAGAATTTTATTGGTATATGATGTATATGATATTAGATGTGATGAGATGGATGATGATGTGATAACAAACAATGTACAAGTAATAAAGTAAGCACAAACAAAAGTTAACAAATCTACCAAATATGCATACTAAACAACCTAACAACATAATTATGCACAACTACAAAAAAACATGAAAAAACACACCTAATATGTAAAAATAAGAAATAATCTAATCTAAGAAAGAAAAGATCAATCTAAAAGGTATGTTTAAGAAACACACTATACAAAATGTACAAACAAGTAAAAACTATACAAACAAAGCAAGAAACAAATAAGGAAATAAAGTAAGTAAACTACTATTATGTTTTTGTAATACGATTTCGATATGTTTTGTGTTGTTTTTGGGAGTTTGTGAAACAATTTTCTATTATTTTTGTATTTTCTGGTTTTCTAATGTTTTGGGGTTTTTAATCCTATTCGAATGTTTTTTTGATTTTCAACATATTTGAATGTTTTTGTGATTTTTAACAATTTTCCAAAGCTATGTATAGGAAACCAAGAAACATGGATGTCCTCAGCGTTAGATGGGAATTTAAAAGGTAAATGTCACATGCTATAAACAAGAAGGTGGAGATATGAATATGCCCTCGGCATTAGATGTGAATATACAAATGCAATTTCTTCACAAATATACAAGAGGAGAACCAACCGGATCAAGGTATTGACAAGATAGGCTCACTAGGAATCTCGGATGCAGGTGTGGAACTAGCTCTAAGCTAAGTAAAGGTACACCCTAGACTGAATATTCTTGTGAAAAATGAATCCTCTCAAGGCGACAGACACCGGTTTCATCAATGAGACCTATCCAAAGTGCCACAATTGTGTGGTTTTCACATTTGGATGACCTGTTTTCTATTTTTCTTTTTCTTTTTTTTTTTTTTTTCATGTCTTTTTACTTTTTTGGTTGTTTTCTTTTTTGGCGCAATGTTCAAGCATAGAACCACTTGAGGTGCATGGATTTCATAGGTTCACAGAGCTCATACCCATCGGGATAGGCAATCTTGTATGCGCTTAACCCAAATTTGGCCACAATGACATAGTGTCATGTACGCACCCAAAATTACATGTGCTACATTATCGAAAAATAGTTACAAAATTCCCTAATGATGATTCAAGTCCTTTCAAGAAGCTTTTCGAGTTCCAAAACCCATTTGCAGTGTATATTTGTTTCCTAGACATTCTTACTTAACCTTCCCACACTTTTTCCATCTTTCTACTTCTTTTTGCGCATGTTTTGGCCTTTAGAGTTAGGACCGCCACCTGCTTGGCGGCGAGTTACGAAACCACCGCCAAGCAGGTGGTGGTCCTAACTCGATTTTTCAGTTATGTCATGCATGTTTTTAACATACGATGATTCACTTAACTTCACTTTTATCATGCATATGTGGGCCAAATTGTCTAAAAATAGTTTTGATTGCTTGGTTCTCCTTCCCTCTTATATTTTTGCATGTGTTTTAGTTAGTTGGAACTGCCTCTTCTTACCTTGTGCATGAAGGCACATCCTAGCCCCAATTCTTATATATTCCATGCTTATATTCAAGCAAAATTCCTAAGAATTTTTGTGTATCTTGCATTGTATTGTTGTCACAATCTTGTTAGGAATTGCATAGCCAAGCTCAAATCTCTTGTGTTATCTCTCTTCTACTTGCATTGCATCCATACTGCCTTCAAGCTACCATTTCTCAAGCACCATCCTCTTGTCGTTGTTCTTGTATTCCCAATCCCTTTGACTCATATGAACACTCGAGATAAAGAAAGGAATAAACTAAGGGGACAGATACAGATACAACCATATTTTCCAAAGATCTTGCTTATCTAGGTTGGAAGTGTGTGCTTGTCTTCTTTATTTTTTAAATTGTCAATTTCAAATCACTAGTTTCAATTGCATATCAAATAGAGTAGAAAAAAATTTCATTTCAATTGATTGGACAATTACAAGTAAATCAAATCATTAGGAAGTTTTCCCTCGACATTACCAGGGAAGTTGTGGGGAATAATAGCTCTTTCAGGGTCATGATTTGTTCTTCACCTTCGAGGTAGGGTTTGAAGGGTTTTGATTAGATTAGATTATTTGTTTTTAGATTAGATTCACATATTCACAGAAGTAACCAGCTACATCTAGCTAATTATTGTTCTTTAGTTTATTTATTAGATTAGAACACATTGCTTAAAAATTAGAAAAGATCAAAAACATTTACTTTGATAGATTAGTTTGCTTTTATTGTTTTTCTCGATATATTGTGAAAATGCCAAAAACATATATTAGATTTCCTTTTATAGATAGTTTGTTTTATCAGAATCATTTCATTTCATTTTGTATGACCATCAATGGTCCACAACAAGAAAATACGTACAGTTGTGATCCCTTGGTCCCACAACCCAACGGACTAGAATTAATAACTGACATTGATACAAGTTTATGTTTGATAGTCTTACGCACGCATGATACATTTTCTAAGAAAATAGAACAACTAAACATGCTAAACATCACTGCTAATCAAGCCTTTGATTATTGGACTACTCCTAGAAACAAGACTTGATTACGTGCATGACCATATAAGGGCCACAGCCTCCATGAGTCTTTGGTGTGATCCTCAAGTCCCACAACCCAACGGGCTCTACTGACCAGTTAGACATTGAAACTAGTTTGCGTACATTAGTATTCAGATCTTCACCACTTCCACCAAACATTATTGTACAACTTTCCTTACTAAACATAGTAGTCGTTTAGGCTAAGACTTTTTGGAATAGACTAGAAAAGTGCCCATAGTCCCTATGGCTCCACTATGTCTCTCATTCTCACTTCCATGACCTTGTCTATAAATCCATACGAGGTGCCCGCAAGTCACTTTCCGTGTGTTTAACATCCAATACACAAAATCTTGATGGAGTTTGATATCAATTGGAGTCTCCGAGTAGCTATTATATCAGACCGAGCCATTACGCCACTTCAAGTTAGGAGAGAATTCTTTGCCTTAGACTCACAGATCTCAATATTGTGTGTTGAAGACATAAGATTGCCCAAATAGCTTGATCGCCATCACCACACTCACATTCACATTCATTCTACATTATTTTTCTTAGCACGACCTCAAGAGGTTGGGTGTGAAGAAGGTCACATGTTAATTTTCTATCGTGCAGGTCCTAACCAATGACGTTCAAACTCACCTTTCTTTTCTCTCCTTCACCTTTGTGTTGAATTGGTTTTCCTTCAACACTAAATCTCTAACCTTGAACCGATGAGGTATGATTATTCTATTGTAGCACCATGACACTTTGTTATGATACACTTTGAGATGATTGAGTGCATGGATGCATCTTTCATCTAGTGGCTCTAGTTTTTCTAGTCTAGCCACTCTATAATCCTCATCTTTATCTAGATGATCCCTAAGAGATATTCTTAGAGATGGAAGCTCTATTTCCGGGGGATGATGGATTTAGTTCCAAATACTATAAAATAAGGTATTGCACTAATAAGGTTGTCAATGAAAGTCATATAATCTCATAGTGCAAGGTGAATTTGTAAATGCCAATTGCGCAACTTGTATTACTCGCCATCTTCTCCATGATCGAACAAGTTTTTTTATTAGTGGCTTCGCTTTGCCCATTGAGGGTAATATGGCATGGACCACTTTAACCATATTTGAAAGTGTTGACATAGAGCTTTCACCGTCTTGTTCTTGAAATATTTTCCATTGTTAACGATAATGGCAGTAGGAATGCCATAATGGCAGATGAGGTGGTTCATGATGAACTTTGATATTTGAGCACCTGTAACATATTGGTAAAGTATTTTCTAGCCATTATAATGTGTGTATGACCATCGGATGAAGTAGGGGTAAGCTTCCCTATTAGGTCCAATCCCCATTTAGAGAATGGCCATGGTGTTGTGATTGGTTGTAAAGGTTGTGACGGTGCATGGATGAAGTTCCCATACTTCTGGAATAACACACACTTATTTACATAATTGCAGCAATTTTTCTCCATGGTAGGCTAGTAATAGCCTACTCTTAATAACTTCTTTATTAAAACCATCCCATTTATATGGGCTCCGCACACTCCTTCTTGTACCTCCTTGATTTCTCATACTCATTGTACTACATATAAACAATACAAAAATTCCCATCATAGCCACGATGATAGAGGGTGCCTCCTAGGAGGGTGTAACAAGCTATTTTATGGATAAGGATTTATTTCTTAGAAATAGTGATGTTCAAAGGAAAGGTATTGTTTTGAAGGTAGTTAAAGATGGGTTCATATCATGGGGAGAAGGGACCAACAACTTTGCATGTCGGGAAAGATTCGGCATGTCATATGTAGGTTGATGTAGTTTTTCAAAAAAATGGCATGCCATTCTTTTCTCAGTGGAATATGTAGGATATAACCCATTGTTGTCATTGCATCTACATATATGGGATAAGCTTGTCATCCTTGACTTTTTATTCATCATTGACTTGCTTGATAATCAGTTTTGACTCGCCAACGACCTTAAGGTGGTTGATATTCCATTTTATAGCTATCTTCAACCTAGTGATGAGTACTTCATACTCTACAATGTTATTTTGCATGGAAACTCAAGACTAAATGCTTGAGGTATGGGGTCTCTGTAGGATTAATTAGAACTACACCTTCCTTGAACCATGGAAAGTAAATGATCCATCAAAATGTACTTGCCATAAGAAGATGATTCCTTAATATACATTAATGATGCATCAAGCAAAGTTCAAACACACTAATTCTATTCCAAGTAAGGGTGCCTCTATTAGTTGGTCTACTATAACTTGTCCTTTTATGGAATTTTGGTGTACATACTCAATGTCAAATTCACTGAGTAGGATGATCCAATTAGCCATCCTACCAATAAGGGCGGGTTTTGACAATAGGTATTTGAGTGGGTCAACTTTGGATATAAGCTTGGTTTTGTTATTCAATAGATAATGGCAAAGTTTTTGGAAGGTAAAAACAATGGCCAAAAAATATTTTTTCAATTTGGGGATAGTCGAGCTCATATACAATTAGGGTATGACTAAGATAGTACACTAATTTTTCTTTTTGGTTGAGTTCATATTGAGCAAGCAAGGTGTCAATAGAAAATTGGGTTATGAATATATATAACAATAGTGGCTTGCCTAGGGTTGGTGGCATGAGGAGTAAGTCAAAATAATTTTGAGTAAGTCAAAATCATTTTGTTGCTCTCGGTCCCCAAATGAAGTCAACGTCCTTTTTAATAAAATGGGTGAAGGAGTGAAATTTTTTGGCAATATGCAAGATAAAGCGACGGATGGCTTGTATCTTTCCTTACAAGTTGTGTAACTACTTAATGTTCTTGGGAGGAGAATTAGCATGGTCTATCTCATTCCCTCTTCATGATACAATGAAGCCAAGTAGCTTCCCCGATAACACTTTGAAGACACACTTCCTTGGATTTAACATGACCTTATATTCCGTGAGATGCTCAAAAATGCACCTCAAGACCTTAGGATGGTCTTCTCTTGTCTTTGATTTTCCTATGATATCATCCACATAATCCTCCATGATGTCGTTAAGCATGTCAAGGAATATTACAGTCATCGTTGTTTGATAAGTTGCACCAGAATTTTTAAGGTCGAAGGGCATTACTTGATAAAAAAAATTCCCCAAAGGGTTGTAAAGGTCATCTTATGTTGATCTTCCTCTACTATTTTTATTTATTTATAGCCAAAAAACCCATCCATAAGAGATATAATTTCATAGCCTGCAGTAGAATCGAAAAATGTTTATGTTTGGTAGGGGAAAATCATCTTTAGGACATGCCTTATTGATGTCTCAAAATTAAGTACAGATTTTGATTCCAATAGGTTTCTTTTAAATTGTAACTATGTTAGATATCCACTCAAAGTAGTCAATGGGTTTGATAAACCCTACTACTAATAGTCTCTCTAACTCTTCTTTGACCAAAAGGATCGCTTGTGGATGTATTTACCATAGCTTCTATTGCACTACCAAGGATGGATCTAAGCTGGCATAATACCATGTGAATATGTCCAAAATTTCTCTGAGAAGCATGGTGAAATTTTTCTATTCTTGTGCTAAAAGTGAAGCTCCCAACTTGACTACATTTGGTTGCTCTTTCGTTCCAATATTAACATCAATAGTTTCTTCCACAAGCATCTTTGACATATCCTGGATATACATAGGATTAGGAGGTAGGTTGATATCTTCTTCTAAGGGCATCTCAATGATATTTTCACCCTCCGTGTGGTCACTTCTTTCATCCAATGATTTTTTTATTTTTGGTTGGTCGATTGCCTCAAAGATGTTTTCACTATGTGACTTGGACTTATGTTTTTGCCGAGGCTTTGTAGAGGAACTTTTGCCCTCACTTTTTCTTAGAATTTTCTAACCATAAAGCTCAGCCTCCTCTTTGAAGTATGCGTAGGTATCCAGGTTAATGAAGAAACCCTTCTTGTAGTCTCCAATAGGAATAGTGCTAGGTGTGCCCATAAATTTTGTAATAGCCTCATCGTTCTCAAAGA
Organism: Taxus wallichiana var. yunnanensis; assembly: GCA_018340775.1. Taxonomy (NCBI): domain Eukaryota; kingdom Viridiplantae; phylum Streptophyta; class Pinopsida; order Cupressales; family Taxaceae; genus Taxus; species Taxus wallichiana. The sequence goes on along the minus strand of CM031237.1, from coordinate 451,924,606 downwards.
GGTTCAATGGCACATGATGTTGTTGGTCCCAATCGAGGGTAGGGTATATACACTTTGTCAATTTTGGATTGGCGCGAAGTTATGGTAAGGATAGAAATATCCATAACAATGTTCGTAGAGGTAAGATCCTCATATTGGATATGGTGGGAATCGTGTCACAATATGAATAAATATATCTATCCTTGCATTCGAGAGAAGGTAGGATCTTGGTTCACAGTGGTGTGCTCTATAGGGATGAATACTAATACCATACTTGTTTTGTTTTGAAATGTGGAAGTGGGACTGAATCTCTTATTCCTTGTTCAAACTTTCCACACCCAAGCCCTTTGTAACCCATGGAATACATCATTATACTATCTTTTGTGTATTCTAGGATTTTACAAAGTGAGATAGGCTTAGTCTCCTCGGGGACCCAAATTTTAGGAGCATCTAGCAATTTCTCTTTTTTGCAAGCAGACCACTAGGTAAGAATGTCCCAATTATTTGTTCGAGTCAAGTTTTTTTGAAGTGGTGGTTGGGTTTGCCTCTTGTTTTAGGTGATAGGGATAGATCGAGACTAGAAGAGCCTATTAAATATTATATTCTCCATAACCGTACTTAAAAATCTTCATCTCCCATGAATCAAAGGGAGAGGTAGATGTATAATCACCATGAGCACAATAACTAAGAGATTATAAATCTACCTATGACTCAAGAGCTTGTGGCTAAAGGGGGATAACAATATCGGTTAAGGGATAGTTATATGCATTCCTACGCATAAATCTATTGAGAGCTTTGCAAAGTGGGTGAAGGGTTCTAGATCTCCTTGAATAGTAATAATGTGTCCCTCGTGTTTCAACTTGATACATTGGTGAAATGTCGATGTTATGACATACATGGCATGAATCCATGGGTGACCAAGAATCATATTTTATGGAAGTTCCAAGTCTAAGACATGAAAAATTGTGTTGTGACAAGTGGGCCCTTCTACCATTGGCGGTGTTATTGTGCAGTCAATTCTCATTCCATGTTTTTGTATATGGTTATGGTGATAATGTGGGACTCTAGATCTCCTTTTTGCATCCCAAATTTCTAATTAGATTTAACGTGCATATGTTTAATCATGGACCGTTGTCCACAAGCACCCTATTTATCTTTCAGCGAGTAATAAATACTTCTATGTAAAGAGGAAGGTTATGTGTATGATCTTCATTAGGGATTTCATTATGGTTAAATGCAATGTGTTCACATGGTGCAATATTTTTTACCACAGCGTGTAGGTGAGAAATATCTACTTCAGTTGACACTCCCAACCCCTGGAGAATATTATAAAGGATTTCCTTATGTATGCTTGATATTTTAAGAAGATCTAAGATTGAAATCTTAGCAAACATCTTCTCAAGTTGGTCGAGGATATGATCTGACTATCCTAAGGGGTAGATAGAGGAGGTTCGGGATCATGATATGAGTGTGCCTTGTTACCGCAGCGTAATCTATTCCTTTTATCTTAATGGTATTGACATGCTCATCGAAGAGTGAACACATCCAATAAATGAGTCGTATTGATTGTTCTCGCTTTTGTATAAACATAATTTGTGGCGTTATAGCTTTGGGAAGACTATCCCTGATCTAGCTTTTTCTCGCCTAGTTTACCATGTTTTGGGAAAGGCTCCTTGAATATTCCCATCTTTTGATTTTATGTTTGATTTGATTCTAGTGAATCGACTTCTATCTCCCCACTATCGATAATATTTGGCACGAAGTGACGTAGTCTTAAGCACTTATCCTTTTTATGTCCCTTAACATGATGGAATTCACAATACTCATGTTCTTTATACCATGAAGGTTTAGGAGCATTTTTCATCAAAGGGTATCGTTGTAGGATATGTCACCATGTTCACTGGATCTATTTGTTTTAAGATTAAGGACAAGGAATCCATAAGGGGATTGAATTATCTACGTTTAAGCTGGTTGTTAGATTGGCACTTTGGTCGAGTTTAAAAGGTGGACCAACTTGGACTACTTTTATGCGTTTAGAATCCATGATTCCATCTCCTACGATATTCTTATTTTTATTAAATATTTTCAGCTTGTCTGTAGGTTTTGCACATTGATTATCTTTTTAAAATGGTTTGATTGTCCCTTTTATGATTAGAACCTTTTCTATTTGTGTTCCCTTCTCGATAACCTCTTCAAAGTTTTAAAAAAAATGCATTTGTGTATGAAAGGCAATGTCTGAATTTAATTTTGGTATAATTATACTAACGAGTTTTTTTTCAAGGATCGAGCAAGGGAAGAGACTATCTAGCCTCGCCATCTTTGTAGGAAACTTATAAAGGTTTCATTTGGTCATTGTTTGGCCTTACATAGGTTTGACATGGTGACATCACTTTCAACATTAAAGGAGAAATGACACATGAATTTTTCTTCCATTCGGCCATGTGAAGATAGACCCACGAGGTAAGTGAAGGAACCACTCTAAGGCTTGTCCCCCTAGACTTCTTGGAAATAGTCGTATGAGGTAATTGTCACCGTACGCTACTTCTTAGCATGCCATGTAAAAATATTTTACATGATCCCATGGGTCACCCTTTCCTTTGTATTTATCAAATTTTGGGAAATCAAATTTCTTAGGAAAATGTTTACATAACATAGCTTTATCAAATGGATAAGGACATAGTTCTTCATATTGATACTTCTTGTTATGTCCTACATTCTTTCTTGAAGGCTTCATGAGTGTTGTTTTCATAGATTGTAACTCTTGTGAAATAATTTTATCCTTAGTGGGGAAGCTGACATAAATATGTGAATATTTTTGGCATTTCTCCCTCTTGGTTTTATGTGTGAAGCTCACTATTTCTAACCTTAGGTTTCTCCCGATGTATATTTTTGTATGTCTCTTTTTGTACATGGAATGTTAGAAAATCTAATTGTTGACTAAGGTGTTGAATTTTTTGTTATATAGTGACTTCTTAATCATGATGTTCCTCTTCATTTTCATGGAGAGGGGGTTGTTCCATTTTTTCATGTTCCACTCTTACCCTATGTGGCATTCTGATGAGTGGCATTTTAAAACCACATGTGTTGTTTTTACAATGTTTGAGGTGGAATCATATCCATGTCCTAAAATGTTGTCCGTATTAATGGGGAGAATTCTTCCTCATTAGCATTATTTGAAGGTGGAATATTTTCATGTTCAGTTGTAATTCCATCACCTAATTCCACAACTCTTGCAAGCACTCTTTGTTTAGAAAGAGGAAATCATCTAATTGGGTGGGATCAGCTTTGAAATCTATGTGTGTTGATCCTAACTCATCACCACTATGGTCTAGTATCTCATCCTCTTCATTTTCTATGGAGGAAAAAGGTCCTAAATCATGACCAATAAAAGGATTTGACCCTTTTTTTTTTACGTTTCCCATGCTTGTCTCTTAGATCACATTCTTGTTATAGAAGCCATAGCAAATGAGAATTTCAGTAAGGTGTTTTGTTTAATTTCTCCAAGGGTATAATCAAACCTAAGTGAAAACCTAGAATGAGATGTTTAATAAGAACGCATAAAGAATGTCAATAGTCTAAAGGATAATGAGTGTCAATGAATCAAGGGATCAACGTGATTTTCCTAAATGGATAAGTCAAAATGATGAGTAATCGGAGGACACAATCACATAAGGTTTGTTGTAAACTAATCAATCAATGAATTACTTCCTAAGTATTTCAAAATGGTAGTTTGACATTAAATGATCGATGAAATGTCACCATTTATGCAAAGTTCAAAAATGAACAAGGCGTAAGTAATAACAAGAGGTTGATATGATTTCTAAACAAAGTATACTTAAATCGAGTTTAAGTCCAAGAAAGACCTAAATTTCAAAAAGTGAGGGTTACGAATATGAACAATGCAACAATAACACTAAGATACGTTAACCATACTTTATGGAAAAGTAAGGTATTAGTATCAAAATAATATTAGTACGATGCAAAAAAAGATAACAACAACACCTTTCAAAATCAAGGTAATGTTTGAAAGCAAACCAATGCTAAAGTATACCAAGGAATTGTTAAGGTGCGCGTAGCATAACGTTACAATCTAGACACTTAGGTCAATTTTTCAAGAAATAAGACATAAGTATCAAAATTATTGTGATACGATACAAGAAATGTAATACTTCAAAGGAGAATCGAGTGAAGAATCAAGCCTAACTACAATGGCAATCTTAACTTGGGTATCAAGATCAAATGGATATCAAGATATGAAAATGTACCAACACACTTTCAACATTTACCATCAAGTCTCAAGCAAGGACAAATGTAAACGGTTGTAAAAGTGGTGGACATGATCGATTGATAACACACATATAGTTACTCTTCTTTTGATCAACAAAGTTTTAAAAGAAAGCAAAGGAAATAGATCAAGTGAGGTTGAAAAGTGTTTGGTCTCACGTCAAGAGAGTTTAACCTTGCCTTATGGAAAATGAAAAACTAAGAAAAATTAATGATTTTCAAATTTTGTGGTGAATAACATACGTTTGAACTTTAATGGACTCTCCCTTTGTTCGATAAACAAATTTTTGACTTTGAGAAAGTTCTCCCTTTGTGAAGGATCTTTATAACAACAATTGGCTTGATACGGTAAAGTTGGCTCCAAAATAGAGTGGCGTTCCTAATTGGTTGTCTCAACTAGGTGTCACAAGTTATCTAATGTGAGCTCAATTTACCAAGAAATTAACACTCGACTAGTCTTGGAGTATATCCACTATACTTTACCCCCTTCAAACACAGTGAGAAATTAATCGTTCATTGTGTGTTCTCATTGGAGTCGCGATATGGATAACTTTGACATTAAATCTCAGTGTAAACTAGTCAAGTAGGTATGCAGAGCACTTCCGTTTCATCCACAAGGTTCCCTCTTGTGTGGACTACTTTGGGGTTCCTAGGACCACCCCCATTGTTGTAGCTTAAGGCTTATGCCAAAGGAGTTATGTCCTAGTTTTAAGCAGATGAAGCATACCCCTATCTAAACCTGCATATATAGTGTGATTAATGTGGTGTGTTTTTTATCTTTTATACTTAATTTGATTTATTCATTCATCATTTAGTAACCTATAACACACGTGTAGTTAGAAAAGTTTGTTTCGATTATCCTTTCTTTGGAAAGCGTTTCTAGGTCCTATACGAATATTTTAGTATTTTTCCACAAAAAAATAGTATAAGATGTCATTTATGAGTCTCAAGATCATCCTAAGATGCAAGAGAAGATCATACATGACCTAAAATCCAACTATTTAATTAACAATGGAAAAACACTTAACTTAAATGCACAATTTGTTCATTTTATCCAACTTGGCATTCGTTCCCTTAGTAATAAGTGTAATGATATGTTTTCAAAATCATATAAAAGATATAGAAATCATTTCTGATTCACAAGATCACCTACAAGGTGTGAGGGAAGAGAATACACTATTCTAATCTCATAGACAATCATGCAACATTAATTAATCTTAAATAAACTAAATTAGCAAAAATCATGAAGATATACCCTACAAAATAGAAGTTAACCTCAAATAAACCTACAAGGAGTAACCACATCAAGAACAAAATCCTTTGCAAATTTTAAAATAACATTGAAATCTATATTGTGACACATGCACACCCCTCAGAGTGTATGCATGCCCTTATCAACATGTGTGCACGGATAACAACATGTGTGTGCCTCTACTTAAAATGTTAGTGAGTCAAGCATGTGCACAGGTAAAGAGTTGTGTGTGCAGGCCAGTTAGCATGTGTGTGCGCCTATCATATAGAGGTTAAAAAATGAAGCCTAGAAAATTTTTGTGCTCTCGAGAGAGATGCTGCATGTAAGTTTAATCATATGCATGGACAAGGCAGACTACAGGAAAACATAGAGAGCATAATTTCATGTGCATGGGAAGAATGATGTATGCGCATCCTTTTCAATACATGTGTGGGTATGACTGAAAACCGACACAAGTTACAACTAATAGTAGATCATATGCATAGATTAGAGTGTGTGCGCGCACTCTTTTTAACACTGTGTGCAATTTTTAATGTGTTTGCACCCCTGCAAAATTTTCCTACATGTGTGCTTGTAGATGAAATCAAAATATAGAGCTCGACGTATGAAACTTCAAAAGGACCAAAATTTTCCTCATTTAGCTCAAATCTAATGAAAAATCATCACAATAAACCCCATAAGATAGACTCAATGCATATAAAGTTAGTGAAATAACCTAAGGATCTTAACTTATTTCACATGTGCATGAATTGGGTTAGCAAAAGTTGAAAAAAACTAGTTAAAGTCGTTAAAATCAAAGAGACTATGAATCCCTCCCACCAAGCGTGCCAAATGTATCCATGTATTAATTAGCTAGGCTAAGAGAATTGAAACTAACACCTAATAGTTCTAAAAAAAAGCTAAATTAAACATAGATCATCATGTTAATATCTTAAAGAGACTAAATATCAACAACATGCATAGAACTTTGAAGGAAAATCAAACTAACATGTTAAACATTATTCTCTACTCATTGAAAGCCAAAATAGAAAAGGACCTATGTAGATCCTTAGCAATCAAAATGTGATTGTTTGTTTGATCCCAAGGGTTTAAGAATGGAGACTCATCAAGACATGGCTACAAGGCCATTTTGATTCTCTCCATATGACTCAAAAGCTTGGATGGATGAAATGCAAGATGAAGATACCTAGCTCAACACTAATGGAGGATGCTCAAAGATGAAAATGCCTATAGTTTATGTTATATGCATTCAAGGGTGTCAAAAGAAAGGTAGGAGGAGGGTTTTTATATAACCCATTGGTTTGAAGAAGATTTGCATCCTATAGTTAGGATAAGCATACTTTTATTTTGTTGTATAAGATATTAATATATCATTAGTGATTCATGGGAGTTGAGGGGGGTGTATTAATTAATCAAGAGTGATTAACTAATAGGTAGGTGTAGCTTATAGAAGATTTTTAGAGGAAAGTTAGCATGATCTGGGTTATGAGGGGATTTTAATCCAATAAATGACGACTTATTGATTAAACATAAGGGGAAGTTAATTAATTAAGAATAATTAATTAATCTAGATAGAAAGGAACACTAATTAATGGAAGGTTGTTAATCAAAGCATCTTGAGCAATAGAAGAGTTAATTAATTAGCATAATGTAATTAATCAACAATGATAGAAGAGAAAAGGTGTGTTATTGATGATATGTCATCAATTTGTGGGAAAGGGTATAATTAGCGCAATTTAAGTATTTAAATTGTTCAATCCAAATTATAGATGTCTATAGGATGTGACCATTATTGGTCATCCTGAACACTACTGGTTTGTTCTCTAGTGGTGCCTCCTCCCCCATTCTCATTGTTAGTCCATGACCTCCATTTTCCTCATCTCTCCCTGACCCCCTCACCGAACACCTCACGGTTTCTAGTTTTGAACATCTCATCTCTTAAGCACTTCTAGGGCTTGCAATTCTTTACCCAAAATCCCTAGATTGGAGCCTATAGATTCTCCTCAATCTGCAAATAATAATATGGACATGGATATTGATTAAAATCAACCACCAAAGGATCCTCCTCATAGTGACAAATCAAGTCGAGGTGATAACTTCCATTCTGGCAAAGCTTCAGCGTGCTTTTGGCATGCTTAAAAATTGGAAAGATTTCACAGATAGCACTGAGCTATCATTGACAAAGATTACGCTGAGATGTTGGCCCTGGCTGACATGTTGGCAGAGAGGAGTGCTTCTTCCGTAGGAAATAATTCAGATTACTAAGTTGAAAAAGCTTCTATGATATGTTGTGGTTTTGTTATATCTCGCTATAATTTTTCTCGGATTACCTATGGATATTTTCTATGTAATTTCCACCGTTGAATCTAGCCATATGGGATTCCCTCACTTTACTCTATTCCAAAAAAATTGAATAGGATTTAAGACATGATTTCATTGAGGAATTTACATAAGAATATAGATATAACATTGAACCCAAACCCTCTGTGTGTGTGTGTGTGTGTGTGTGTGTGTGTGTGTGTGTGTGTGTGTGTGTGTGTGTGTGTGTGTGTGTGTGTGTGTGTGTGTGTGTGTGTGTGTGTGTGTGTGTGTGTGTGTGTGTGAGGGTGTGTAATTGATATGAGATGAATGTTTTTAGATTTGTATAAGAAATTTCAAGATGTTCTAAAGGCATATCTAACTTTGGTTGTAAGACATGTATTTAGAGGAAATTTTAGAGAATTTGTTTTAGATTTTTTTAAGCCACAGAAAAAGAGAGAATTTCAAGAAAGAAAACATACTCATCCCATAACAAATTAGTCATTATGTTAATAAGAGGGCCACTTTCATTATGGCATTATCCCTATTGGCATAAGGATTGCGATGTATTAGATTTTATGTGTTACCCCATAACAATCCAATGAACCAACCAATGTGGGATTACCATAATGAGATCCTTGATTCCATCAATTATACCATACCAAATATTTATATATTGAGATAGGTTATGTGTTTATCACTATGCTAAAAAGAGAGCTAGCTAGTGGTAAGAGAATTACCATATACATTTGTAACCTTTTATATTAATTCAGAAAGGATGAAGTGCTACAAATAGTGGTATTAGAACTTGAAAGAAATGCATATGGGACAAGCCACTCATAAATTTAACAAACAAATAGAAATATGTTGCAAGGTAGATTATGGTGGCTAGATTTTATTTAGGAATGCTCACAAATTCATAAAACATTGGAACATATGCCAAGTAGAAAGACCTAAAATCATGAAAATTTTCATTAACTTGCACATGTGTTTCAAATAAACTAAGTATACTATGTTCAAAAAAATAACCTCCACTCCATTTTGAAAGACTAACTAGACAGAGATATAGCTTATTACAAAGTATATGTCAAAGAAAAATAAAAATTATACAAACGAGGTCCATTTTGGCATGAGTACATGCCTTAAATATCTAAATATTATTTTTTAGAAGTAAGAAAATCAATTTTATTATTGGCATTTTATAGTCCAAACAATTTATAAAGAAATATGTTAACAATAATTTCATAGAAAAAAATCATAAACACCGAAATACAAAAGAACTTATTTGACACAAATACAAACATCACACCCCTAAATTTGACTTAAATACTATGAAAACCCAAATCTATCTAGATTAAAATTAAGCCACCAAAAATTGTTTCAGGAGAATACTTTAACAAATTTGGCAAAGAAAATTTTGGGCATAAGAAGCCAAGGTTATATGAAAATATCTATCCAAAGGGATTTATTTGATTTAAAGATATTTTATTTTTTAAAATTAGAATGGTCATGGTTGAAAGAGTTGATTTTATAAACTAATATATTTAAATAATTGAATTTTATATTTGCGTATGAGAAAAATCGTTATCGCGGATATTGTATATAAATGGCACCGGACTAATTCCTACATATACATAAATTCTTTATGCCCCTTACTCAAAGACTCATAGGGTACTTCCCAATAAAATTTGAAAAAAAAATCTATTTTGGTTAAAGGAGTATAGAAGAAAGATATCTTTTATCATCTATGAGGCTAAAGAAGTCTATAACATAGCATATCTTATTATTTTTGCTTTCGAATTTCTACTTTTTGTTCAAAATGATAATTAATTCTCTCGTTTTCTCCACCCTCTACTTAGTGAGCATATCATATAATGAATTTACTCTTAAAAAATATGTAAATTTGGTTTAAATGTCATTATAAGCATTACACTCTAAAATAAAGTGTTTTTTTATTCCACTACCCTCAAAGACAGATTGCAAAATACATAAACTCTCTTCCCATGCTTCTTTTGGCATTTTGATCTACTCATTTCACATCTAAGATGATGTATAATTTTTCCTTAACTGAGCTATGATAAAATTTACTCTCCAAGTGATATTATCTCCCATATAGGACTTCCATTGATGATCATAAGCGAGTTGAATTCCTTAACGTAACATTTTTTTCCTCCTTAATGATTTATCCCACATAGACTTGTGGAATTTATCCATAACAAATGTCTTTATTTCCTTATTATTATTAGGACATGCATTCAATTCAATGTGTCATTTTCTCATCCACTTGTTGTTTTGATTCATTTAGGACTTCTTTCTATTCCACAAAATATCATTAAAGACCTTCGCCCATCAACTCGCCTCAATCTCCTCAACAAATTATATATATTAGGAGACCCACCATAGCAATGGCTTCAATTGGGATTTATCTTATTTTAGCTAAATAATATCATATGGGAATGATACTTTTAGTTTGAATTTTCTTACGATCATGCATTTTTGAATTCTCTTTATTTGTTACATTTTGATTTTTATTTTTATTTTTTATGAAAAATATCTTATATTATATTAAATGCAACATGATACAAGATTCTCTCAACAAAAAAATGTGGGTGGTATGAGAGCACACCCCAAAGCCACAAGTACACTAGGCCATGCCTAGGAAAGAAAACAAAATATCACTAAATGTTAAAAACAAAACCATCAATTGTCAAAGGAGTATAAGGACCAGGAGAACCAAAGTATCCTAGAGAAGTAGGAGCAACAAAGCGCCCCTTCTTATTTTTTATATTTTGTGACAACATTCCACGGCGCCTACGGGGAGTCGAGTACAAGTATATGGGCTAGATGAGGGCTATCCTAACTTGGGTTAGATATATAAGACTCAAATACATGTGATTGTTTGGTACCACCACCAAAGGGGGATCTCGACACTCATATTTTCAAAAAATTTGGGCTAAGAGCATTTGTGGACTTAGGCACTAAAAATGGCTACCATCCTTTAGGCCATGGAGAAACCCCTTTGTTCTTATTTTTATTATGATTAAGGGACAACAAGCGGGCCTTCAAGGTGTCTAGTTTGGTGGCATAACCTAAGCATCGAAAGGTCATGTTTTCATAGTCGAGAGTTTGAATCCACTTGAAGCCATCATGAATTAATTCCAACTTGTTCGAAAGACCTTTACTAAAATCCATCTCAATGCAGATACGAGCATAGGTGAATAGCCCTTGCTTAGACCGCTCATCATCCACCTTGATGAATCGACCAAGAGAATCACTAATGGCAAAGCACAAACCGCAGGGTGCCAAAAGGGGAGAGGAAGATTGGGGAGATGAACCCAAACTAGCATTTTGTGACAACCATAGAAGAAGGATCAAAATCCAAAACCATGGTGTAAGAAAGAGGCAAACTTTACCCAAAACCAAAGACCCTCATTAAAAATCCATTGATAATTTGTAGGAGAGGAAAACCAAAAATAAAGAAACCCTTTGTGCATAACTGGATCTCACAATCCCGGGACCAAGTAGAGTAAATCCATTGATGCAACTCTTCAAATTGAGGCCAAAATCCATTAAATATACAAATAATGGTAGAGTTTTTAAGGCGCAAATTGAATTGGTTACCTCTAGGAGATAAATGGTAACAATAGAGATGTTTTTGCCTTTTCCATAATGTACGGTGCATCAGAGCCCCCGAAAAAAATTGTTGCTGCATTCTTGTAGTAGTAACCAAGAAATATTTTGGAGGGCCATGGGGGAGGGAAGAACCGCTACCATTGGTGTTATTTCTAGCTATATCTAGTTGTCCTCCACCCACAAAGCACCATTCGCATCGCCTTCCTTTGCCAAGATAGGGTTAGGGTTTCTGTTGTGTTGTGCGTCCATTTTTTTCAATCCCGTAATGTCAATAATTGTTCACAATTTTATTTTGAAGTGTTGCCATCCCATAGAAGAAAATTCATTAGTTATTGACTTGTGGCTTGAATCACACTATATTCAATTATCACCACATTTTTAGACATTTTTAATGTAATATTTGTCTTAGAAACTTTTTGAGGTATGGTATTTGAAATTTACATGTTTTGGGGGAAAACAAGTACCGTTAGACCATGGGGATGGATAAGATTGATTATTCACATTTTTATAAGTTGGTATATTATGTCAAACATATTTGTTATTTAATGTGCTTGTGTCATTGGACACATTCATGTGGGACATTTGGATTATATATGAATGTGGTAGATGATATCACTAAATCTTACTTTACAATATTTATACAATTCAAAATAATATCAAGATAATTTAAAAATAAAAATCTAACACTTGAATATATAAATATATGATATTCACATAGGGTGGAAAATATCTATTGAAGAAATCCAACCAATGGAAATGTAAAATACTAAATAGGTTGTATGGCTCAATATCATATTTTCTCATTTCGAATGTGGCCTTACTTGTAGCAACAAACACGTGCAAAAAAAAAAATTTAAGTGAATTTTTTCACAAAACAGGTTTATCTACGTGGTGAAGTTGGCCACAAGTTTTGACCACTACCCCGCCACTATCTGCTGAAAAAACATAGAACATTGGCATATATCTATAACATTTTTTTGATTGGGTTATAAAAATTTTGTATTTTTTGTTAAGGTAAATTGGCTTGGAAATGAGTAATATTTGTTTTTCAAAATCCCCAACCAATGGTTATCTAAATAAATATTATTGAAACACAAGCATTATGCATTACTTTTCAAAAAATTGAAAATCGATTAATTTTTTTAGATGCATAATTTTTAAAAAGAATTGATAAGTTTAGTCAAAAATAATATTACCATGGCTAAAGGAAGTACTAATAAAACAACATTTACCACACTTTCCTCAATTGAAAAAATGGTCATGAAAACCCTAGCCACCATTGTTGAGCAAAGAATGTTTCTTAAACCCAACCACCATTGTTGATGAACATCAAGCTCTATGTGTGTCTATAGACACCATTGAGAAGATTGTTTAAGGATCAAAAAAATCTACGACTAACACTATGTTACTCTTTGGTTTTCACTTTTTTGTGGTTGTTTCCTCTACTCTTCCCAAAAACAATGTTCACCAAGGTGATAAGTCAAAGTGTCACTCCTTTAATGGAGTCAATGGTCTATCTTCACTAAATATCCTAGAAAGAGTGCAAGATTGTGCAAACATCACTTTAAAAAAATGGTGACAAACATGAAAGAGTGCCTTACAACATCCCAAATCATGCAAAAATAGTGTAGGAAGTGATATTTTAAAAAAACCTACTCACTAATGAAATTGTGAATGTTGTTAAAAAATACCATAATAGAACTATGATTTTATTTTTCTAAGAGGAATTCCTTCTTAACAATATTTTTACAAATGGACTAAAGTTAACTAGTAAAATCATTGTTGGTTTATAAAGGCCATTAGAGTGTTAGGGAAATGGTATATTTCATGTATTTTTATTTCCCCATAACATGCTCAAGTAGTCTTGCAATAGGTACTTGGGTCATTTGTGGACATAGTAGTTGTTTATGAGCATTGAGCTTTGATTACCACTCTAAAGGAATATCTATATTTAAATATCCAATTTGGATTGAGTTTCCTTACCTTGATCATACTTATCGATCATTTAAGAAAGGTATAACAAGCCATCTTGGACGTTTCATTTAGTGTAAAAACACATTAATTACAAATTTTTCAACCTTTATATTCACTCTAGGGTTGTTTAACCCTCAATTAAATTTTAGGTCGATTTAATTAGGTGTAGATTAGATTAGAATAGATTAAAGATCTTACAAAGATATTATAATCTAAATAGTAACTTGGATTTATAACTCATATCAAATAGAAATAATTAGTGATGCACCAATCAACCTAATATGTAATCAAAAGCAAAAACATATGTATAGAAGCACTTAGCTGATTTCAGATGATTTTTGGAGAGATATCGGATTGTGCAAGAGAGAAACTATGATATATGAACTTGGATAACCTTCACAGTTCAAGATGGAACTATAAGTGCACCTAGGTGGGGACCGTACCATTAGATCATAACCATTCTCGTATGGTTTATCCCCTTTTGTATGGATTATACATGCTCTAATTTTTCTCCTACAACTTTTTGGGTTGGTATTTTTCCTAGATTTATATGTCAATATCAAACATGTAGCAAGGCTCTCGAATGGATTTAAAATCATCTCAAACCATAGACATGGATAAAGAGTCCTACAAAAACATTAGAATGGTTATAGGCACCCTCGTGCACCACCGACGCGTTGGAACTACTCAAGAGACCTCAAACCTTGAATCATTCTCCACCTAGCATCTGATATATATACATATATATAGATCAATTAGATTTGGCATTTTCTTTGACTTGGCTCTTGTTATTTAATACTTAGAGAGAGGGTGTTTGGGTGATTGTAGATGAGAGATATGGTTGCCTTGACATGGTTTGTAACTTAATACTTTATGTGGGTGTTTCCCTAATAAATGTAGATGTGTAATTCTTAGATTTAGGGAGCTTTAGATGTCTTTTATAGATGTATGAATTGATTTCTCTAGTACATTTCCTTACAAGTTCTAGGTTATCAAATGAGGTATTATTTACTTGATTATATGGGGTTCTCTAAATGAGTTATCTAAGAAATGCCAACTGGATAAAGTATAAGACTCGACAAAAAGATGTGAATTTGAAAGTGCAATTAGAAGACATGTCAGTCCAAGACATTACAGTGGTAGGTCGTGACCGGATGTACAGTCTTGACTAATCTATACATTCCGATTGGGAGCAAGGAATGTGCCAAATGAAGTGTGAAACTAATAAATTGATGTTTCTACATGGATTTTATGCATTGCATTCTCAAGATGTATCAACATGTTCATGTGTAAGGGTAAACAAGCTAAAAATTGGACCTCAAAAAGTGATAAGAAAGAATGGAGAAGTTGTATTTATCACAATAAGAGTGCATATTCAAATCAAGGATTTCAAAGTGCAAATTATCAAATTTGAGTGTCTACATATTCTCCCCTTTACGTATGAAATTGAAACTTGCATGCTTAAAGGAAATTTTATCTGAATTTGTAAACACACTTTTCCTTTTTTGAATGTTTATTTTATAATAGTGTTGTTTTGTTTGGTGTTAGCATGTTCCACGATCAAACCTGGAACACAAATTGTAGTCAATTTTCATGATAGATAATTGATTGTAACTCAAATAAAACATGTAATAAAAATATTTGCATTTTCATATATGTGAAGTAAAAAGATGTAAACAAGGAAATAATACACATGTTTTGCATTGATTTGATTTTTCTTGGAGATTTTTATTTTATAAACTTTGTTGAATGATTAGGGGCAATCAATCCCCAATCGGTGCAAGTAGAAACCGGAGTGTTAAGTGCACACAACCCAATATAGAAATTTGAAAAAGAGAGAAGAAGAAATAGGTACAAATGCACCCCTGCAAAGGAAGAATAACATGTGTGAAATTTATTCAACAACTCCGATATTTTTCCCTTTAAGTGTAATAGGAGAGGAAATCCTACCCATGAATCCCTTAGCTTATTTTCTTACTTCCATAACCCTTACGGATCTAACCCCAATTTTTCAAATAAGGACATACATTACAAAAGAGAATAGGTGCCCCCAAAATCTCCCCATATGTCGAATAGCTAGGTATGAATTGAAATAAATACTGAAATATGTTGAAAATGGGCTAATAATGTTAAACTAGGAAGTAAATTGATGCCCCCAAGATTCCTAAAATTGAGTGTTAATGTGAAGAAGGAATGAAAACTTTCATGCCCCTTGTAATGATCTAAACTAAGTAATTTGGATGTGAAAATTTTCATAAAACATGTATACATAGGTGAAAATCTCAAAATGCTAAAAAATGTGTTGAAATTATCCCTAGTTAAAAACATGTGAGGGGTCAAGACTGTACTTTATGGTTTTAACCAAAGTGTATGGTTTTGACCCTAAGCTGATTTTACCAAAATTCTATATGTGATTGCATTTCTAAGGGCCTATACCCTAATTTTACCTACATATTCCCCCAAAAAATTCTACATCTACTGAAAATGTTAAATAAACCCATATAGATGCCCCTCTTTTGAGGCATGTGCAAAAACCATGTTTGAGAATGTGGTTCAAAATAAATAGGTGTGTACTTTTGAAGGATATTTTTGAGAAAATGTGTAAAGTGATGAATATGTGGCCACCTTGGAGAACATGTTGTTGAGTTGTGGAGTTAAATTACTTCAATTTAGCATGCAATATGACACTTTCTGGAAAACACAGTAACCATCATCGGTTAGGAGGGAACCGGCATCGGTTAGGATAACTAACATTGGTTACCTGTGCGAGGATGTTTTAATTAACTCTCGGGAATTAGATCTATTTTTAGCATTAAAGTATATCTATTGATTGTAATTGCATGGCTAAGTTCCCTAAGTCTATAAATGACTATATAAGCATGAAATCTAGGGTTTAGAAGTAAGTATTAACAAGAATTAAGAACTTGCAAAAGTTGGTGAGAGAGATAATTCTTGGTGATGAAGCAAAATCTTGAGAGAAAGAAAGTATTGTACATTTGAGAGGTGTGGAATATTTTAAATCTTTAATTGTATATCTTGTCAAAGCTTTGGATAATATATTGGTTTGTTTCTTGGTGGACGTAGCCCACACTAGGTGAACCACATTAAATCTAGTGTTGATTTATATATGTTGTGTATATTTCTTATGGTATAATATCCACTTTTATTTGCATGTATGCTTAGATCTGATATATTATCTGTACAACCGGTGTGCTAACCCCAACAACTAGTATTAGAGCTTTGTTTGAGGGTTTTGTGTGTTGACATATTTACTCACAGAGGGTTTTCTGATTGAGTGGGAGCTACAGCAATGGAAAAATAAAACAAATACAAGGTAGAGAATTTGACAGCCATAATTATCAATTATGGAAGATGTAGATTGAGGATTATCTGTATCAAAGAGATTTTTATTTACCGTTGGATGAGAAGTCTAAACCTATGAAGATGACTGATGAAGAATGGAAGATTTTTGACAGAAAGGCTTTGGGATCTATAAGATTGAGCATGGCAGCATCCGTGGCTTCCAATATTACAGAAGTGACTTCTACAGTAGAGTTAATGAAATCTCTTGCTAATTTATATGAAAAACCTAGTGCTTCAAATAAATTTTATTTGATGGAGAAACTATTTAGTTCTAATATGCATGAAGGTGGATCTCCATCTAGTTATTTGAATTATTTACAATCTATTGTAAATCAGTTAAAATCGTTTGAAATACCATTTGATGATGAAGTAAAATCACTTTTATTCTTATGTTCTTTGCACGATAGTTGGGATAACTTGGTAATGGCTATTAGTAATATAGCATCTGCTAATAATAATTTGAAGTTTGATGATGTGGTTAGTATAATCTTGAATGAAAGAATTCACGGGGAAGAGTACCGAGGAATCATCATCTGGGAAATGCTTTGAATGTAGAAAGTAGGGACGGGCGAAGGAGAGATCCAAGAGTAAGAGTAATGGGAAATAAAAGGCAATGGATAGCATATCTAAATCCAGTATAAGGAAATTATTTGTTGGAAATGTGGAAAGAAAGGACATGCAAAAAGAAAAATGTTGGTCAAAGGATAAAGAGAACCACCAACCAGAAAAAGGTAAAGAAGTAAATCTTGCTACATCAGAGGTAATGCAAGATGCTCTTATTCTTTCTTTAGATAATAGAATTGAATCATGGGTTTTAGATTCAGAAGCTTCTTTCCATGTAACCCCTAATAAGGGTTATTTCAGAAATTATGTCCAGGGTAATTTTGGGCATGTTTATTTGGGTGATGAACAACCTTGTAGTATTACTTTGGTAAAGGGGAGTTCATCTAAAATTTTAGAATGGAAATACATGGGTATTAAAAGATGTGAGGAATGTGTCAAGCCTCGGGAGGAATCTTATTTCTACATGGCAACTAGGTGAATCTGGTTGCGCATGGTTACTTTTACAAGAGACTCTTGGAAAGTCACCAATGGTGCTCTTTTTGTGGCAAGAAGTAAGAAGGTAGGAACATTATATTTATCTACCTGTGTTACTAATTCTTTTTTTACATTATCTACTTCAGATTCAGATGCATGCATGTGGCATAACCGTTTGGGCCATATGAGTCAAAAAGGAATATAGATCTTAAAGGATAAGGGTAAGTTATCATATTTGAAATATTTAGATCTTGATTTCTGTGAGAATTGTATCTTTGGAAAGCAAAAGAGAGTGAGATTTATCAAATTTGGGGAAACTAAGAAGGAGCAAAAATTAGATCTTGTACACTCAGATGTGTGGGGACCAGCTCAGGTAGCTTCTCATGGAGGATCCTAGTATTATGTTACTTTCATTGATGATGCTACAAGAAAGGTATGGGTTTATTGTATTAAACATAAATATGGTGTTTTTGAGACTTTTAAAAGATGGAAATCCCTTATTGAGAATGAATCAAATTCAAATTTAAAGCACCTTAGATCGACAATGGTGGTAAAAATCATGTAGAAAATATTTTAATGATTATTGTTCAGTGAATGGGATATGTAGAGAAAGAATGGTTCCAAGAACACCACAGGAGAATGGTGTTGCAAAAAGAATGAACAGGATAATCATGGAACGTGTTAGAAGTTTGAGGATATATTATGGACTATCCTTACAGTTTTGGGGAGAAGCGGTTGATACTGAGTAGTTTATTTGATTAATTGTGGGCCTTCAAGTTGACTAGATGGAGGAATACTAGAGGAATATTGGACTGGAAAAGAGGTAGATCTTTCTTTTCTTAAAGTTTTTGGTTCAGAAGCTTTTATGCATGTTGATAAGGAAAATAGGAAAAAAATGGATGTAAAATACAAGAGATGCACTTTCATTGGTTATGGATCGGTGATTTCGGTTTGCATTTTTGGGATTTAGAGAATCCTAAAATTATTAAGAGTCATGATGTTGAATGGAATGAAAAGAGAATATATAGGGATCAAATTTTGGTACCCAAGGATGAACCGGTTGAGAATTTTGTAAATGAAAATGAACTCTTGGATTTAAAAGTATTACCAACAGGGTTACACAATAATTGGTGTGAGTTGACCCATGACCGATATCGGTCAACGTAACCGGTATTAGTTACATAAGATCCAAATTGGCATCAGTTAGCATAACTGACGTCGGTTAGAGGTGACCGATGTCAGTCACTATCAGACTTGGATAGGAATGTCCAAGAGTTTCAGATTGACCCTTCAGTACCCCAAACTCCTATGAGAAGGTCACAAAGGGTAAGTAAACCTCCAGAAATATCTACACCTTCTCTATTTTATTTATTATTGACTGATAATGGTGAACCAAAAAAATTTAAAGAAGCAATGCAGGATAAGTCCCACGTATAGGTGGGAGCATGGCATGGATGTGGAGATGGCATCCTTAGAAAATAACCAGACTTGGGATTTGGTTAAGTTGCTAGCAAGTAAGATAACATTGCAGAACAAGTGGTTTTATAGGATCAAGAAAAAGAAGATGGGCAAAAAGGTACAAGCTAAGGCTTGTCGTAAAGGGATTTCACAGAAAGCAGGTATTGACTTTGGTGAAATATTTTCTCTGTTGTTAAGATGACTTCCATTCGTACTATATTGAGCTTAGTTGCGGTAGAAGATTTACATTTAGAGACTAGATGTGAAGAAGGCTTTCCTTCATGGTGATTTGGATGAAAAGATTTATATGCGTGAGCCGTTTGGGTATGGAGTCGAGGGTAAGGAGAAATTAGTGTGCAAAGTTGTAAAAGAGCCTATATGGGCTCAAGAAAGCTCCAAGGAAATGGTACATGAGGTTTGATAGTTTTATGCATGAGCATGGTTACTTGACATGTGAATCTAACCATTGTTTTTATTTCAATAAGCTTGAAAATGGGAGCTATATTATTTTGTTATTGTATGTGGATGATATACTTATTGTAGGATCTAGTATATAGGACATTAGTGAGCTTAAGGGAAAGCTAGCTCACACATTTTCTATGAAGGATTTAGGAGCTGAAAAAATAATCCTTGGCATGCAAATACACAGAGACAGGAAAACAAGAAATTGTATTTGTCTCAGGAGGATTATATCTACAAGGTGTTAGAAAGGTTCAAGATGTAGAATGCAAAACCTGTTAGTACACCTATGGCTAGACACTTCAAATTGAGTAAAGATCAGTGTCCATCATCACAAGAGGAGGTCAAATACATGACATGAGTTTCATATGCTTCAGTAGTTGGGAGTCTCATGTATGTTATGGTTTGTACCAGACTAGACATTACACAGGAAGTGGGAGTTGTGAGTAGATATATGGCCAATCCAAGTAAAGAGCATTGGAAAGTAGTCCAATGGATACTCAGGTATTTGAAAGGAACATCTAGCATGCAGTTATGCTATGGAGGTTCAGATATTTCATTATGTGGCTATGTTGATTCGGATATGGTTGGAGATCTAGATGGTAGAAGGAGCACTATTGGATATATTTTCACAATAGGTGGGATGGCAATTAGCTAGATTTCAAGATTGTAGAAGGTTGTGGCTTTGTCTACTACAGAGGTAGAGTATGTTGCAGCTACAGAGGCTAGCAAGGAGATGATATGGATGAGTAGGTTCATGGAAGAGTTGGGAAAGGAGAAAGGTAATTGTAAATTGTTCAGTGACAGTCAGAGTGTAATTCATTTGGAAAAGAACTCAGTGTTTCATTCGAGAATGAAACACATTCAATTAAGGTATCACTTCATACGGTAGGTATTGGAGGATGGACAGTTGAATCTGGAAAAGATTCATACATGCAAGAACCATGTGGATATGCTAACGAATCCATTAGAAAATAAGAAGTTGGAGCTACACTCCACGTTTGTTGGTCTTTGAGTCCGAGACTTGAAAAGGAAGAAACAAAGCTAGGGAAGGATCTAAGAATGATGTTGTACGGTATGGTGCGAAGAATTGATCTCCAAGTGGGAGATTGTTGAGTTGTGGAGCTAAATTACTTTAGTTTAACATGCAATGTGAAACTTTGATGTAAAACATAATAACCGTCGTCGGTTAGGAGGGAACCAAAGATCGGTTATGGCTATGGCTAACCGTCGGTTACTTGTGCGAGGATGTTTTAATTAACTCTCGGGAATTAGATCTATTTTTAGCATTAAATTATATCTATTGATTGTAATTGCATGGATAAGTTCCCTAAGTCTATAAACAACTATATAAGCATGAAAGCTAGGGTTTAGAAGTAAGTATTAACAAGAATTAAGAAGAACTTGCAAAAAGTTGGTGAGAGAGAGAATTCTTGGTGATGAAGGAAAATCTTGAGAGAAAGAAATTATTGTACATCTGAGAGGTGTGGAAGATTTTAAATCTTCAATTGTATATCTTGTTAAAGCTTTGGATAACATATTGGCTTGTTTCTTGGTGGACGTAGCCCACACTGGGTGAACCACGTTAAATCTGGTTTTAATTTATATCTCTTGTTTTGTATATTTATTCTAGTAGAATATTCACTTTTATTTGCATGTATGCTTCGATCGATATATTATCTGCACAACTGATGTGTTAACCCCAACACATGTACCTATAAAAGGAAATGCATTTACACATGGTAGAAACCATGGTGTGCAACAAAATAATTCTAACAATAGATAACTATAGTAGAAACTAAAAAAACAATAGTAATAACCCATGTAGGAGAAAAAATAATAGTATCGATGTATCCAATGACATACAAGAGGATAAAAATTATTTGGGGTCCGAAAAGATGGGACACCCACAATGTTGCATGAAAATCAAATCCGATAGGCCTATAAATGAGAGAAAGCAAGCACAAACAAGATATGCATGATGCCACAAACATGGGATTCCCAAGGTGTCACAAGACAATCAAGGAACATAGGCCAAAAGTAATAAATAACACACATAAGCGCATATACATGAAACAAGAGTGTAAAAATTAATATGATGTAGGAACCAACATGAGTGAAATATGTGAAACAATATGTGTCAACGTTACATAAGAAACATGTGTTAGTATTGTTAGTCTAAAAATAAGCAAGTACACAATGTATATAATTGAGCATAAATGAGGAAGTGAAAATGAACTATAATATAACAATAGCACTTGTATAATGTGGAGGCATTTTCCCTCGATGATGGGAATATATGAGTGCTCCTACAAACATGTATCAATCCGTTTGTCCTACATCTAGCTTAATATATCAAGTGAACACATGTGTGTACAGAAATAAAACATGTTATCTATCAAACCAAAGTGATAACCAACATGTGCAATGTAAAGTGCTACAATCAAGGCTGCCAGCAGCTGTGAAAAAGAGAAAACAATTGCAAATAAGATAGTCATGATGCCACAAAAATGGGACACCCACAGTGTCACAAGATAATCAATTCGCATATGCCAAAATTAAGGAAAATAAGAAATAAATAACACACACATAAGCGAGGATAAATGAAACATGAGTGGAAAAACATGGTAATAAATATAATAACCAACATAGGTGAGATATATGAAATAAGAGATGTCAACACTACACAAGACACATGTGTTATTCATGTTAGATTGAAAATAAGCAAGTACACAATATATATGATTGATCATAAATGAGGAAGTGCAAATGAACTATAATAGAACAATAGCACATGTAGGATGTGGAGGGATTGCCCCCAAATGATGAGAATGTAAGGAGACATGAATGCTCCTATAAGTGTGTACCAATATGTGTGTCATGCATCCAACTCAATATACTAAGTGAATGTATGTGTGTAAAGAAATAAAGTATGGTATTTATCAAACCAAAGTGACAAATAACACATGTAATGTAAAATGCTAACAACTCAAGTAAAATACACTAGGTCTTGATTTTGTATTTTTGCAAATATTTGAATGTTTTTGTATTATCTTAGGTATATAGTTATGTACAAAATATGTGAGTAGAAAAATTTCTAACAAATGAGAACCTCCTAAGGAGGTGAAGGAGATGCCACAAAATATGGGGTTTCAAGACTCAATGATGATGTAAATACTAATGGGACTATTATAGTAACATGTTCCAAAGAAGGATTAATAGATGTAATACTAACATGCACATAACAATGCATATGTTAAGCACTAGAATAATGAGTGTAACAGCCACTAGGAGGGTATTGAGAAGATATGGGGGTAGTATGTGCATTAGAGGACCATTGTAAAAATATAGGGGAGTGAGAACTATGAGAAACAATACCAGGATGGCAATCCTATGCAAAGGAATAGAGTCATGAGATGTAGAGTGTGCAACTAAATACCTATTGGGAGGCCTAATAGGATCAACACCAATAGAGAATTTGTTTATAACAAAGGGCTTGAAGAATCCATAAAATTAGAACTAGAGTGCGAAGTGCTATCCTAGGGAGTAACACATAAGTTCAAGGGCCATGATATTCATTGTGCACTACCAAATATCTATCTATAGAAGGACTAGGAGGAGGAATTATAGAAGGATAACTAGGCATGTTAGGAGGGGAAACCTCAAATGGAATACCTCTAATGGTGATAACATGTTGATTGTGGATAAAATTAACACATTGGTATATAAGCGAGGAATATTCCTAAGGGTGCATAGCTAGGGAGACCTAACCACAAGACACCAAAATTGATATTATATGCAACAAAGAATGAAATTGATGTAGTAATAGGACTAATAGTGATGGGTAGAGTAATGTTACAAAGTAGAAATGATTTGTATCAAGTTCAATATTATGCTTATAAATTCCCAAATATTGAAGCAACGTGAGAGAAAAACATTGTATTTATTGTGTAGATCAACCAAAACACCTCATATGGGTTTGTGATTAATAGAAATAGGAATAGAAAATGTATCTAAAATCAACACATTGTCGATATCAAAGTCATCAAAGGTGATAACTAGAGCAAAAGATAGTGTATGATTAATTATGCCAATCATTGCATCCAAGGGGTGATCATAAGAGGGTGGTGGAAGCACCGCATGATAATAATTATGTACATCCGAGAAATATTTTTTAGTTTCATACTTAGGAAGTGGATTACTGAAAAAAATTAGCTTAGATTTAACATTTATTGGCTTTGAAGATTCAATGAGCTCATCCCATTCAATAGCTTGAGAATCGATAAGATCTTGAATAATGTGACAAAGCTTTTAGCAATTGTTTGTAGAGTTCCTTACACACCAATGATAATTAAAATGGGAATTGGCATTGAACTTATTTCCTTGAGGTATACTCATATCAAACTTAAATAGTGGAGGAGAGATATGATATTTCACTCAATAAATTGTTTCAATACAATGTGAGGAACAATTGGTAGGCGGAAAATTGACTATGCACGGAGTTGTGATTGTAGCTTAACACCTATTTTGAGATGGCATTAATGTTTTCTTTAGAATAATTTTTAACATCATTAGGAATTCTTTTGAATGAGTATTTTCTTGAAAAATTAGCAATGGATGTGGGAGGAGAGATAACAACATAGTTGATTTTGTTCATATGTAGCAATTTATCTGCACACTCTTTTAAGGTATGATACAGATGGTCAAAAGATATAAAATTATCAAACATGAAAAAATATTACAAATAGGATAATAATATTTACGTGAATATATCTTGTAATTCATTATCGTTAAGATATAATGCAGCTTGGTGAGTATGGTCTTGTAATGCAACACAGGAATTAAGAGGATCGGTAGGTCCTTGTCGTATTTGAACCAATTGTGCATAAGAAATTTTTTCCTCAATATTGATAGAGAATTATGCCAAAAATAGATTTGTTAAAATAAAGTAAATGCATGCAAAAAGTGTAGGGAGAGCATAAAACAACTATAATGTGAAGTCATTAATATTTTGGGGGAAATATTGGTAAGAAAAATGTTGTTAAAAGCATAATTGAAGTAAAAACATGGAATGAGTAAAGATGCTTAGTAGGATCCCATTTTCCATCATAGATAGGAAATTTAGGAGAAACAAAACCAATAGGTAATGAATAAGAAACCACCTCGGGTGAAAGTGGATTATAAATTAATTGTGTATAATCCATAGCATTAGAATAATTGGATGCACCTTGTTGTAATTGTAAGATTTGTGCTTGTAAAGTATGAACAAGGGATTCAAGAGCTTGTGTGCTAGAAGAAGATACATGTGAACCATGAGGAGTATATGTGGGATGTGTAGTAATAATTGTGGTTGTAGGAATAGACATAGAGACATTTGGTATTGATATATGAGGTACACCCAAAGGTGTAGGCACCACGGATTTAGAAACAAAAAATATCGGGGTGTGTGATAACAAAACATGCTTAAGCTGATCTCGTGATGTATAGAGTAGAAGATCGATAATATAGGGGTTATCTTGAAAGAATTGATCAAATTTCTACGAATCCCGATTAGGAGACCTTGATCATGCCATTCATGGTGAGAATTAAATTTTGGGCTTGAACATGTCAAAAATGATGGCAAAATAAGTATTATCAATTAAATTGTGTATTAGATCAGTAGAACGATGATGAGGGGAAGAAATAGGAAGTGAAACATCATGAGTAGCACATGCTATAAGATTAGAATCAATGGTGACTATATACATTGATAGACGTCAACAAGAAGTGGTGTCACATGATGGGAGGCTCAAAAATTAGGTATGATGATAAACGAAAGAAAATGCAATCCTAGAAAAATAATCATAGAAATATTAAAGTAACTAGGGTTTAGAGATCAGAAAACCTAATACAAAGGGAATTAATAAGATCCTTTATTAGGTGAATGTTTTGATCAAAATGGGTTCACCAAAATGTTTAAACCTTAATTAAATTTTAGGTCAATTTAATTGGTTGTAGATTAGATTAGATTTGATTACAAATCTTACAAAGATGTTACAATATAAACACTAACTCAAATTTACAACTAAGATCAAATAAAAAGAATTAGAAATTCACCAATCAACCTAATATTTAATTCAAATCACAAAATAGATGTATATAAGAACTTAGTTTATTTTAGATGATTTATGGAGAGATTTGGGATTGTGCAAGAGTGAAACTAGGATATCTAAACTCTACTAACCTTCATAATTGAAGATGGAATTGTAAATACACTTGGGTCGGGACTATACCATTAGGTCGGGGCCATATTGTTTGGTTTATCCCCTTCTATATGGTCTTTTACCTACTCTAATTCTACTCTTGAAACTTTCGGGTTAGTCTTCTTATTGTATTTAGTTGTTGTTTTCAAACCCTAGTTATTGCACATGCAGTGAGGCTCTTTGAATGGATTGAACATCATATCAATACTTATCCATAGATGAAGATTTTTTTAAAATAAACATCATAAGGTTTATGGGTACCCTCGTACACCGCCAACATTCTCACTATTCTAAAGAGGCCTAAAACTACACGTCATTCTCTACTTAGCATGTGATATCTAGATAGATCAATTAGATTTGGCATTTTCTTTGACCATGTTTGTTTTGACTTGAATCTTCATAAAATACTTGTAGATAGGATGATTGGAAATTGTAGATGAGAGATATGGCTTCCTTTACTTGGTTTATAAATTCATACCGATGCGGGTCCTTCCCAAATGATTGTAGATGTGTAATTCCAAGAGTTATGGATCTTTGGCTACCTTTTGCAAGTTTATGGAGTGCTCTAGTGCATTTCCTTAGGAGTTACAAAGGTTAGAAAAAATGGTAGTGTTTACTATCTTATATAGGGTTTTGTAGATGATTTATCTAAGAAATGCGAACCTAGATGAAGTATATTACCCAACGAATGATGTCAATTTTAAAGTGTAGTTAGAAGACGTATCGTTCCAAAACCATATAAGTAGATCAAGACTAGATGTACGGCCCTAAAAAAATATGTGTGGTCCCTGAATGGGAGCAGGGAATGTGCCAAATGAAGTTTGGGGTTGATATACTTGATGTTTCTATTGTCACAAAGGAATGCACCCTTTGGGGAATGGTGTGATGACTCCCCTTCCAACTAACAAAATTGAAACACTCCTAGGTTTTGGGTGACATGTATGTTGAGTGAATTTATAGAGAGGGTTGTTTCCCCTAGTGTAACACCTAAAACTAACCTCTACTCTACTACATGAAATGGGAAAAGGGAGAAGGAAATACTAAAAATAAAAAAGGGGTGATACACTAGAAAGTTTGAGGATCTCAAACTTGTTTGAACCACACATATATATCAAAGGAACTATGAACACCATACACAACTAAAAATGGGTATGTCAATGTAAAATGATTTCATATCGGGGTTTGAAGTAATGACAGAATAAAAAAGGAAACAAATGGCTTTGGAAGGGCAATTTGGTAAACTCCACAACTAGATCCTGCACACACTTGTTAAACACAATCTATGACCTACAAATTAACATATAACTACATAAAGGCATGGAAATTAAACTAAAAATCAAGGATAAAACAATATCATGAGATAAAATCAGCTTGAAGACACAATATTGCACAATAAATAGGTTGTAGGAAGGTAGAAATAGCTCCTTTATTGATCCAAAAGGTGAAACTAGTACAAAATATCACTCATGACCCCTTCTCTTCCACTCCGAACTCGAATAACTCTATAATAATGAATAGAAAGTGCAGAGATATATTTTATAGTGAATTCCATATTTTTATCGAGAAATAGAGAGAGAAGGAAAGAAAAAGCACATACATGCAATTGCAGATGAGTTAAAAATAAAAAAGCAAGAGAATGTTGCATGTCCATTATGCCCTTCTACTCTATAAATACTTTATCTTTCTTGAAATAGGAAAATGTATGAAAGGAATGAGTAATTCGTCTTAGAAATAGAAAATCCATTGCTTATGGATATAATTACATGCTCGGGAATAGAAATTGGTGCTTGTTTCCATGATCCGGCTAATCTTAGCCTCTTTTTGATTATCGAGAAAGAATATTCATGCTTGTTCATGCCAATTTTAGCCTATGCATGATCAAAATGGAGTCTTTAGTGAAGGAAAAAACACAAAATATCATGCTAGAGCATTTTTAGATTGTTCACACTTTTTTTGGTTGTCGGTGAATCAAAAACTCGTGCAACAAACACCAACTTAATCATAACGTATACATGGAGGAGTTACACATAAGGTGAAAGGTGGCACATGGGAATGGGTGTGTAAGACAACCATCCAAGGGAAGAAAAAAGGTGCGGGTAAAGGAAGGCATGATGGCAATGTGGGGACACTATAAAGGATGCAAAGGTTTCCCTAAAGGAAAAACAAGGAGAAATAAAGCAAGAAGGAAGTTGAGTAAGGATAACACAATGAAACAAATGCATTGAAAAGGGGGAAAGGGAAGCAATATGTGTAAGAGGAAGTCACAAAATAAAATTATCAGCAAAAGAGGGCATGAGATAAGGACCTAAAAGAGGAAAGGAGAAATAATAGAGGCACGAAGAGAGGAGTAAAGGAAGTGTGCTAAATTTTGGAAAAAGAAGAGAAGAATAGCAAAGCACAAAGATGGATCCGAGGAGAAAATATAGGGTTAAAAATGGCAAGAAAAGGACCAAGAACAATTCCAGATGATCACTTGTGATGGTTTCGAAATGAAGGAAGGAATATAGCGAGATTCCAACCACCAAGAGATGTGGCACATAGGGATTGGTTGATAGTAGATTGTATAGATAAGGGAAATAAAGACATCATATTCAAATTTAAGTCTAAGCTGGAAGAATGAAGAATTTAACTTAGTAGAGAGATAAGTGGGAAAGGAAGGAGCATGTGACTATAAAATTCAAAGAGCTGTCAGGTTGGAGTCATTCGATTTATGGGAAGGTGAATTTGGAAAGGTGTGAGCCGAGGTGTTAGAGTAGGTATTTACCTTAGCTAATGTTCACCTAGGTACTTTATTTACCTTTATTGTATTTATCCTCACCCACTTATGTGTGTGGATATTTCTTTTATCTTATTTAGATATTAGGAGATATTATCTAGTTGTTAGGTATAGTTCTTTCCTTGATCTATGGTATTGATGAGTTTTTTCATTGATCTATGGTATTATTGGATCCTTGATGTCTAGTTCTCTCCTAAATCTATGGTCTTGACTAGTTCTTTGATGACTACTTATTTCCTTGATTTATGGCTTGATCTACGACCTTGACTAGTTCTTAGATTGTTATTCCTTGCCTATTTAAGCAAGGCCCATTCTGAATGTATTGTATTGAGTTCCATAATAATATATGATATTGTTGCTCATTTGTTTGTAAAGGTTTTATGTAAAGTTATTCTGGTGAATTTCTTTCATCTTATTGATCATGGTGTTTGATTAGTATTTGTGTTCTTGGCTTGGTATGATCTAGTTATCGTTCCTTTCATGGTATCAGAGCAAGAGATTGTTGTTGACATCTGTCTGTAAGTTTTATTTTTCAAATAAATTCATTGTATATTCATATATTTGGGATTTGGTCATATTTTGTTACTGCATGCATTTTTATGCAAAATGAAGGCTTCCATTGGATCTCGAAAGGTGGGAAAACCTTAAGATTGACTGTAAACTTGACCATTTTTGGAGGCAATCGATTTTCTAGGTTTTTACATTGTTGAAGGAAGCACACTAGTTTTCCTCGGGATCCGTGCCACGAAGAAAAAAATTGTGGGATTATTTTTCAGGTCTATTGGATTTCTCGATATCTACACAAGTCAAATTTCTGTTATAGTGTATCTATCTCGGTTTACGTGTAGGAAGGTTTTCAGATATTTCCTTTTTGGTGAGGACCACGAGATTTGGGCACGTTTTTGCTATTTCAAGGAAATTCCCGGAGTTGCTATTTTCGACAATAAAGGTCATATGGCATGGTCATATGAGGGCTTAAATATTTTGGTGCTTAACTTCAGCCCCCTTTAATTTTATTTGTGTGGTGAAAGCAACAACAATTTATTTTGTTTTAGTGGCAACTAAAATAAATAATGAGCAAAATATTAAAAAGCTTGTAACTTTTGATCGGTAACTATACGTACCCAAAATTTTAGGGTGTTGCACCACCAAAACAATGTTACACGTGCCCCAATGATAATGAGTCTCCTCACAAGGTGTTCGGGATCTAGAAAAGCTCTCAAGTATGCGTTAACATCTCGCATGTCCCTCTTAGCCCCTGTGTGCTTTGTTTTCTCTTCTCCACTCTTTTTCTTTGCGTTTTGATCTTCAATTCTGAAACCGCCACCACCTGCCAGGCGGTGGTCTCGTGACCACCACCCAAGTAGGGTGGCAGTCCTGTAACCACCACCCTACTCGGGGTGGCGGTCACGAGACCGCCGCCTTGAGGCGGGGAGTGGCGGTTTCGCTCAGAATCGAAGATCAAAACGTAAAGGAAAATAGGAAGAAGAGAAAACAAAGCACACAGGGGCTAAGAGGGACATGCGAGATGTTAACGCATACTGAGATCTTTTCGGATCTGATCCCGAACACCTACGAGGAGACTTTGTATCATCATTGGGGCACGTGTAACATTGTTTCGGCGTGTGCAACACCCTAAAATTTTGGGTACTTACGCTACCGATCAAAAGTTACAAGCTTTTTAATATTTTTTCTCGTTATTTATTTTAGTGCCACTAAAACAAAATAAATTTTTCGAGATCAAAAAAAGCTCTCCAAGTATGCGTTAACATCTTGCATGTCCCTCTTATCCCCTGTGTGCTTTGTTTTTCTCTTCTCCCCTCTTTTTCTTTGCATTTTGATCTTGATTCTGAAACCGCCACCCTGCCACGGCGGCGGTCTTGTGACCGCCACCCTGCACGGGTGGCGGTCCTATAACCGCCACCCTACTCGTGGTGGCGGTCCTTCACGTTTTTTCCAAAATGTTTTTTAACACGACTCGTGTAAAATTTCAACGTTTACCAACTTTTTTCACCACCTTTGCTTGTATTTATGATTTTGGTTCCCTGGAATATTGTTTTTGCATTGTTTATAGTTAAAGAGTTCGATTTGGTTTTCACATTTGGGTAAATGTGAATTCTATAAATAGTTGGCTTGTGCTCAAGTAAAGGGCCCCTCAAATTTGCCTCTCAATTTCTCATTTCAATAGCTTACTCTTCCATTTTTGCTTAGGAATCAATAGTTTTATTTCTTTGCATGCATAGTTAGTGTTGTTTAAATGTTTAGAAGCCACGTAATCTTCTTGTGCTAATGTTATCATTATTTCACACAATTAATTGGAATAGAATAGTTTTATTCTCGATGTGAAGCCATTAAAGTTATAGGTTTTGTTCATCAAACATGATAGTTTCAGGTTCTGGACGTTTTATGTTGTATGACTTGCAATAAATCCCGCTAGGAATTGCATAAGCCAAGCTCTGTTCTCTTGCGCTATCCCTCTCCTACTCGCATTGTATTCGGTCTGCATCCCAAGTGCCACCTTTGTCCCAATACCGACTTCGTTGATGTTAGCATTACACACTTTTTTACGGATTCACGTGAACACAAAGGAATGAAGAGATCATACCGAGGGGACAAATCCACACACAACCGAATTCACCACTGTTATACAAAATCTAGGTTCAAGCTATCAAATTTCTAGATAAAATATATGAAATAAAGTAGTCAATCATTTCATTTTAGTTAATCTCACTTTCAATATTACCGGGGAAGCTGTGGGGATTGATAGTTTCTGAGAAACTATGATTCATTCCTCACTTCTAAGGTAGGATCGACAGTCTTTCAAATAGATTAGATCAGTTATTTTGTTATTTAGAATAGATTTACAACTACACAGGCAAGTAGCTATACTCGGCTACTTTGTTTGTTTTAATTTTGTTGTTAGTTTAGTTGTCAATTTCGGATATTTTAAATAGTTTCTCTTTCAATTTCGTTCAAATAGTTCATCAAAAACACAAAATAGAGAAGTTATATATGTTGTAGATATACTTTACATAATTAGTTTTACTTTACTGCAGTTAGATTTACATTGTTTCTTTTGCATGACAATCATGGGACCTAGGGAGCCCAGAGAATACGTATTCAAGCCAATAGTGCCTCAGCCCAATCTTGTTGCAGCAGTAACTGATATAGATCAGAATCTTAGAATCCAAGTCTTCCAAACAACAACAGACTTACAAGAAATTAGCTCGCAGCTAAGAGGATTAAACATAGAAGACGACCAAGCACACATGTTTTGGTCAAACCAGCCAAACTACAGATTACCCTAGATAAATATCCGCATGACTGTAGAAGGGCTTGAAAGAGAGAAAATGTTCGGTTGTGATCCTTTGGTCCCACAGCCAAATGTAGGACAAGTTCTCACTGACATAGACACTAGCTTAAGAATTCAGGTTGCCAGAACATCTGTGAGATACTCTGAGAAGATTACACAACTGTTAATTCTAAACATAGAGGCCAAAAAGGCATATGACTACTGGATACTAGGGATTAGGGATTGATTCCGCACATGACCATAGGAGGTCCTCAACAACCACGAATCTACAGTTGTGATCCACAGGTCCCACAACCCAACGAATCCATAGGTCAATCAGACGTAGATGTTGGTTTACACACATTGGTATTTAGATCCACTCCACTTCCACCAACCATTATCACATAGTTATCCTTGTTAGATGTAGTAGCGAATCAAGCTAAAGGTTTCTAGACTAGACCAGAGAATCACCCATAGAATCCACTATATATCCATCATCCACCTTATGACCCTATCTAGAGATATACACGAAACAATTCCAGGTCATTTTCCCGTATCCCACAACCTATAGATTGGATCATGCGAGCTCGATATTTATTGGAGCCTTTGAGCGAGTCATCCTCACCGAATGATTTATCATGCCAATTCAAGTTAGGAGGGCCTTCTTTGCCTTGGATTCACATATTCCATTAGTGCGCATCGAAGACATAAGATTTCCTAACTAGTTTTTCTATGCCCCACGTATATTCCATCCCCACCGGCTGTCTCAGCATGACCTCAGGAGGTCGGGTGCGAGGAAGAGTTACTTGTAGATTCCCATGCTTGCTTGTCACTTTTCCATCGTATAGTAACTCATTTTTGAGTGTCATTTTTTGCGAAAGTGCATGTTTTTTCATGCTCTTTCCATTGAAAATATTTATTTTAAGACTCGCATTATAATTATAAAGTGCCAAATATAGAGGAGTGTTGTAATCAATTGTGGAAACAATTTGGTTGAGCCCAATGTCCTAAACTTTTAGGAGTTACAGTTTGTACCTATCATGGATTACGAGAATTATATGCTTTTCTCTTAAGGATGTGGACTGCAAGAGGATATTGTAAAATTTGTGGAAGAAAATAAATCACTCAAGAAGTGAAATTCTCTTCTACAAACACTCATTCACGATAAGGATACAATAATATACTCCCGTAGAACAAACTTGCTAGCCTACAGCATCACCATCATATTGTGGACAACCATATCCATGCTCCTAGTCCACTTGCAGTTGTTGCTCTTGTACCCACTGACATTGATCTACCAGTCTTTGAGCCTAAACCTGCTTTAGATGTTTCTAAAACCGTGAGGCTTATTCTGCATGCTCTTCCACGTCTCGTGCCTATTACAAGATTACCACATGTTGTGTATCCTACTTCTACTCAACTACATGGCTTTTTTAAGAAGCATACCACTGCATTCAGTTCTCACATGCTCCATTCTATGGGTCTCACTAGAGGAGTCATTGGCAGACATTCACAAGGTATTGTTTCCTCTATTCCACATGTTAAGTGGAATTCTCATCATGACATTGGTTTTCGAGCAGATACTTCATTGGGATCACACATTGATAGAGCTCCTTTTTGTTCACTTGACTCTTTCTGAGGATCATGAGCAACACATGAGTTCTACACCTTCACTCAGGCTTGAGAAACCTAATATTTCAGCTATTAGACATGATCAACCTAACACACATTTTGATGTTCTTTTGCATGCACCCATTGTGCATTTTACACCAAGTCATATGCAAGCATCTTCTTCATCCATCCGTGTTGATTTGGGGTGGATATCTGATCACTCGTGGCGGTGACATAGGCATTCGTTGAGAGGACTCTATAGGCATGGCTCCTCCACCATTCGGCCTCTTGCTCCACTTTCTATACCTTATGCATTGTGATGCTTCTTGTTTTGAGCATTTTTCTTTAGCAGGTGTAGTGTATCTCTCTTGTTTGTTGAGAGATTTTGTATCTATATTTTCGACACTTTTTACATGTTAACAGTATCTCTTATGGGGATCTATTCTGGTGCATTCCAGTGTTAGTTTTTAGTGTTCGAGTAGTTGTTTTGACAACTCATACAGATTTGTAGTGTCACTCCACCCATTCAATAGTATGGGAGGGTGTGGTGTTGATCCTGCTTCTTCGGGTTTCATGTCCTTGCCTTGTTACCTTGGCTTTTCTTGGATCGTGATACTCTGGATTTTGTGTCCTTGCCTTGTTGCTTTAGTTATTTTTCTTAGATCATGGCACACCTATTTACAGCAGTTGATCAAATTTTGTTTGGTATTTTTTATTTACACTTTCGACATCACTTCGTTAACAGTCTCCTTGTATGGAGCCATTCTAGTAAAACCCAGTGTCAATTGTTTTTGAGTTTTGTGATCAAGAAGTGGATTCAGACCACAGTGCACATCAAACTTCTTCAGTATTGTATGAGTTTTTGAGCCGAGCTTCTTGGGATGCCTTGGAGCGGGTTTTACTCTCTTTGCTTTTTGTTATTCTGGTTTAGGTACCTTGCGGTGTCCCTTTTTCCCAGTTATTGTACATGAGTACCTCATCAGGCCTAGTTTCGGAACTCATATTGTGGACATGCCACTTCTATTTTGGCCCCTAGCTTCACTTGAGGGGGGGTGTTAGAGTAGGTATTTACCTTAGCTCATGTTCACCTAGGTACTTTATTTACCTTTATTGTATTTATCCTCACCCACTTATGTGTGT
Organism: Taxus wallichiana var. yunnanensis; assembly: GCA_018340775.1. Lineage (NCBI taxonomy): Eukaryota > Viridiplantae > Streptophyta > Pinopsida > Cupressales > Taxaceae > Taxus > Taxus wallichiana. Next base: position 451,889,807 of record CM031237.1, on the reverse strand, counting down.
GGATATTTCTTTTATCTTATTTAGATATTAGGAGATATTATCTAGTTGTTCGGTATAGTTCTTTCCTTGATCTATGGTATTGACTAGTTTTATCCTTGATCTATGGTATTGACTAGATCCTTGATGTCTATTTCTCTCCTAAATCTATGGTCTTGACTAGTTCTTTGATGACTAGTTATTTACTTGATTTATGGCTTGATCTATGGCCTTGACTGGTTCTTAGATTGTTAGTCCTTGCCTATTTAAGCAAGGCCCATTCTAAATGTATTATATTGAGTTCCACAATAATATATGATATTTTTGCTCATTTGTTTACAAAGGTTTTATGTAAAGTTATTCGGCAAATTGCTTTCATCTTATTGATCGTGGTGTTTGATTAGCATCGTGCTCTTAGCTTGGTATGATCTAGTTATCGTTCCTTTCACGACGTAGGCACCAACAGAGGCCAAATATATTTAGTCAACCAAAGGGAGTGAGAAGAGGTCGGGATCACCCATTGAAGCCGAAATAATGGAGTGAGGATAAACTAGTTGAGCCCTAAGAGGCACTAGTATTTGTATAATCCCATTGAGGGATGTTTATGCTCCATTAGAGAGAAGAAATGCATATAGATGATGTATGCCCATTAGAATCAATGCAGAAAAACATAAATAGTTTTCCATCCAATGTGTGGGACTCAAAAATGGTAGGTCATAGGACCTTGATGTCGTCAAAGTGGTATTAGAGGTTGTTATTTCTTGTGGGAAATTGAGGGGCGAGAACAGCTAATGAGACCACCAAATGTGGGGTATTTAGTATAAGATTTGTGCTCTCCATCAAAAATAATATGGGAGAGGATGGACAAGGTCATTGAGGGATGCACGGCAGTGATGAGGAAGTGAAGTAAAGAGATAGAAGATCATCAAACTTGAGGCAGCATGGGTATGAGTTTGTGTTCTCCGTGAAGTGAATATTAGTAGAGAACATGGAAGATAACTTTGAAACATGGGAAGGAAGGCATATCAAACGCGATAGTCCTAAAGAATCTCAAAGAAATGATTAAATATCTTTAAGGACTTCAAGAGGTATGGTTCCATTTGGAACATGCGTAAGAAGACCGCCTGAGGAAAAAAAAGTCTTGAAGAGTACGAAGTTCAAGGACTCAACCAAGAGTCGAGGCATGACAGAGTGAATGTGAAAAGGATTCTAGGAGGGCATCGAGAAAAAAATGTGCTTGAAGGCATAGTAGAAGGTTGTGCGATAAGATTGCAATGAATATGAAGAGCCAAATGTGGGAGTACCATTGAGAGAAAGGGGTTCAAATGTGGGAGTACCATAGGAAGATGTGTAAGTAGAGGCACATCATCGGTAGTGTGTGAGAGTATCAAACTAGTGGAGGAGGCTACTTGGGAAGAAAGAGAGATGGTCTATACCATGAGTGCGCAAAGAAATGCACTAGGACATAAGAGGAGATCATGGCAATTAAAGAAGAAGAAAATAAAGAAGGTGTGCAAGAGGATGAGATGTGTATAGAATACATAATATATGTGTGGGAAATCATCTTGAAGAGGCATGACTATGATAATGTGTGGAGCAATGGGAGCATGATTGCAAGAGAATCCAAAAATCTTGGGATATTGTGAGAGTGCACATGAAAAAGGGCATACCCGGTAAGGAGATCCAGGATAACTCGAGCACATGTATATAGAGAGTGGGCGGGAAAAGGAGAGTGGACAAAATAAAGAAAGTGTGATGGAAGTTTGGAGAAAGCTGCAAGAAAATACGAAGGAGGATAACATGATCAAGAGAGGTTGGGAATGGTCTAACCCAGAAGAAGTTTCCTGAAGGTAAAAAATGTGGAGTAAATAAAATCAATTGCTAAATTACATGTGGGATAAGGTGTAGAAGGAGGAAATAGATCGAGGTAAATCTCAATGATTCATCCTATGGATAGGATTCATAAGTCTTGTGGAAAGATAAAGGTGCATGAGGAAGAGAGAGGATAGAAACGGAGATGGAGGCCAAGGCCATAAGTAGGAGTGTGGTCTAACGGATCTCGAGAAGGGAGGAATAGAAGAATCCTTCAAGAATTCCCTAGGCAAGGGAGATGCAAAAGTGCAAATAATTTTTGTCACGAGAGAGGGTCCAGTGTCCAGAAGACCGCAAAAGAGAACATCAACATGAATAGATCTTTGTATAAAAGAAATGGAGGCAAGGAAGGGATAGCAAAGTAGAAGTCTCATGCAATAATTCTTACAAGGAGAACAATGATTTGATGCAAGAAGAGACTTGTGCAAGAGGAAGGCGATGGCGAGGGAATAATCGTAAAGGACCAAGAAGAGAGACCCATTTGGAGGATGAGGTCAAGATGTGGTGAACATAATCTCATAGATATGTGTATGATAGCACAAAGAATTCACAAACTAGTGACAAGAGACTGGAATAAGCACATAAAGAAGCGTAAGAAATAATGGCTCAATGGATGAAGAAGTCGGGACTAGTTGTCCAAAGGGTGGTTTTACCACACATCAATCCACTTGAGGAAGACCTCAAGTTTAAATTACCTCGGGTGTTTGATGCAGGGGCATCTCGGGACTTAGGAAAAAACCTACAATGGAAAGGGAATATGCACGCAAAGATCATAAGGACACGTGAGAGAAAAGAACATATTATCATAGGGAGTTGCGCGCAACAATTAGAGTAGGGAATTTTCAGGAGGACATCCAAGCACAAAGCATCCATAGGATAAGGGGTTGTTAGAGTGTATATGAAATAGGGTGCATCAAGAAATAAGTAAAGGCCAAATAAAAGTCTCAAGGAAGTGGAGTGTGTGGGAGAGCGTGCAAAGGAGGAGTAATGTGAGGAACACAAAAAGAGAGAGAAGTAGAATATGAGATCCATGAATATATCATAAAGTAGAAAGGAATAAAATCATGTGTGCAGGAGGTTTGTGAGAATCTACCAAGAGGGAAGGAAAAGAGGATTGCAAAAAGAGATGCATGACATGATGAGTATCGAAGACTAGTAGAACATCAACCTATGAGGCAAATAGTTGGGAAAAAGAAGTTAGAGATGTGCAACGGGATGAAGAGCTACCAAGAGGTAGAGAGATGGCCATTGCGAGTAACGATGGAAGATTAGAAGGAATATTAGTAGATCACGACCATGAGGCAACTATTCGAAGGAAGAAGAGGCCGCGAAAAGTAGGCCAAAAAAAATGAGGATCGTCATAAGGAACAAGGATCAAGAGAGGAGTGGTTGGGAGTCACAAATTCTTGAGGCATGCACAGAGAAGTTGTACATAAGGTGAAAGGTGGTGCATGGTAATAGGCATATAAGACATAACCTTCCAGGGGGGGAAGAGGAAAGGCATAAGTAAAGGAAGGCATGATGGAGTTGTGGGGACACTACAAAAGGATGCAAGGGTTTCCCTAAAGGAAAAAAATGAGAAGCGGTGTAAAAAGAAGTTGCAGAAGGAGAATGCAAGGAAGCAGATATGTTAAAAGGGGGAAAAGGAAGCAAGGCATGCAAGAGGAAGGTGCACAAGAAAATGATTATCCAAAGAGGGTACGGATAATTACATGAAAGAGAAAAGGAGAAAGAGTAGAGGCACAAATATAAGAGTAAAGAAAGCACCCAAAAGTTTGGAAAAAGAAGAGAAGAATAGAAAAGCACAAGGAAAGAGCTCGATGAAAAAGACACGGTGAAAACTCGGGAGGAAAAGGACCAAGGACAATCTTGGAAGGTCATGTGGTTGATGGTGACTTAAATGATGGGAAGGCACATAAGGAGAATCCAACCACCAGAAACATGGCATACATGGATTGGATGAGATCAAATTTCGTGGATAATGGAAATAAAGATATCGGATTCAAATTTAAGTCTAAGTGGGAAGAATTGAGAAGCTAGCTCAGCAGAGAGAGAAGCAAGAAATGTTGAGTTATGGAGCTCAATTGCTTCAATGGCATGCTTTACAGACTTTCTGGAATACACGGTAACCGGCGTCGATTGACAAACCAAAGTCAGTCACCCATGGACCAAGATCGGTCGAGATAAGAAGGAACCGACATCGATTAAGACTAATCGGCATCGGTTGCCTATGCGTGACTACTATAATTAAGTTACGGGAATTAGATCTAGCTTTAGTTGTAAAGTGAATCTAATGGTTATAATTACATAGCTAAAGTGCCATAAGTTTGTAGATTCTTATATAAGCATAAAGATATGGTTAGAAGCGAAGTTAGATGAAAATTGTAAGGAAGTTTCCTTTTGTAGAGAAAAGAGAAACTTGTAGAGAGAAGAAAGTACAGGACATCTAAGAAGGTGTGGAAGATTGCAAATCTTCATTGTATTTCCTCTTTGATGATAAATTAGTTGTTTCTTGGTGGACATAGCCCACACTGGGTGAACCACATTAAGTCTTAAATATTATTCTTCTTGTTTATTTTTGTATTGATTGTTTATATGCTTGATTCGATTAATATATTTGTACAACCGATATGCTAACCCCAACAACTAGTATTAGAGATTTTTTGAGGGTTTTGTGTGTTAAAAGATCTATACTCACAGAGGGATTTTTGATTGAGTGGGAGAAAAGTAATGGGAGAAGATAGAAAATTCAGAGTAGAGAAATTTGACGGTCGTGATTATCTATTATGGAAGATGCAGGTGGAGGATTATCTGTATCAAAAAGATTGAACTTATCGTTGGATGAGAAGGCAAGACCTGCAAAGATGACTGATGAAGAATGAAAAATTCTTGATAGAAAGGCTCTGGTATTGATAAGATTGAGTCTAGAACCATCCGTGCTTCAAATATTACCAAAGCGGGATCTATGATAGATTTGAAGAAATCTTTAGAAAATCTATATGAAAAACCTAGTGCTTCAAATAAAGTTTATTTGATGAAAAAAATTAATTTAAAGATGTAATAAGGTGGATCTGCATCAAGTCATTTGAATGATTTCGATCTATTATAAATCAATTAAAATCAATTAGTATTCTTTTTTAGGATGAAGTGAAAGCACTTTTATTATTATGCTCTTTTCCAAATAGTTGGGATAACTTGGTAATGGATGTTAGTAATACAACATTCTGCTACTAATGTTTTAAAGTTTAATGATGTGGTTAGTATAATCCTGAATGAAGAAATATATAGGAAAGTACAGGAGAATCATCATCTAGGAATGTTTTGAATGTAGAAAGTAGAGGAAGGCAAAAGGAGATATCCAAGAGCAAGAATAATGGGAAATCAAATTCTAAGAATGGTATATCTAAATCCATAGGTAGAGGAATAACCTGCTAAAATTGTGGAAAGAAAGGACATGCAAAGAAGGATTACTAGTTTAAGGAAAACAAAGAGAATGTATAAAATAAAGGTAAAGAGGAAAATGTTGTTGCAAAAGAGGTAATACAAGATACCCTAATTCTCTCCTTGGATAATGAAATTGAATCTTGGGTTTTAGATTCAGAGCATATTTCCATGCATGCAACTCCTAATAAGGGTTATTTCAAAAATTATATCCATGGTAATTTTGGGCATGTTTATTTAGGAGATGATGAACCATGCAATATTACTGGTAAAGGTAAATTTCATCTTAAATTACAGAATGGAAACACATGGATATTGAAAGATGTGAGGCATGTTCCAAGCCTCAAGAGAAATCTTATTTCTACATGACAATTGTGTGAAATTGGTTGCATAGTTAAACTCGCAGTCAAATCCTAGAAAGTTACCAAGGGATCTATTGTTGTAGCAAGAGGAAAGAAGGTAGGATCATTGTATTTATCTACCTATATTACTGATTCCTTTTCTATTCTATCTACTTTAGATTTAGATACAATCATGTGGCACAATCAGCTAGGCCATATGAGTGAAAAAGGAATGCAGATCTTAAAGGAAAAGGGGAAGTTATCATATCTGAAACATGTAGATCTTGATTTGTAAGCATTATATTTTGGAAAGCAAAATACAAAGTGAGATTTATCAAAGTTGGGGTAACAAATAATAAGTATAAATTACAGCTTGTACACTCAAATGTGTGGGGACCATACAGTAGATTCTCATGGAGGATCCCAATACTATGTTACTTTCATTGATGATGCCACAAGAAAGGTATGGGTTTATTGTATTAAACGTAAATCTGATGTTTTTGAAAATTTTGAAAGATGGAAAGCCCTTGTAGAAAATGAATCAAATTCAAATTTAAAATGTCTTAGATTTGACAATGGTGGTGAGTACTATAGTAAGGCTTTCAATGATTATTGTTTAGTAAATGGAATATGCAGAGAAAGGAAGGTTCCTAGAATACCATAGGAGAATGGTGTTGCAGAGAGAATGAATAGGAAAATCATAGAATGTGCTAGAAGCATGAGGATACATGTTAGATTTCCCTTATAGTTTTGATTGGAAGCAGTAGACATGGTGGTTTATTTAATTAATCGTGGACCTTCAAGTGCACTAGATGGTGGAATACCAAAAGAAGCTTGGACTTGAAAAGAGGTATATCTTTCTTTTCTTAGAGTATTTAGCTCAGAAGATTTTATGTATATTGATAAGGAAAATAGAAAGAAATTAGATGCTAAATCCAAAAGATGTACTTTCATTGGTTATGGCTCTGGTGATTTCAGATTCCGGTTTTGGGATTTAGAAGGTTCTAAGATAATTAGGAGTCGTGAAATTGATTGGAATGAAAAGAGAATGTATAGGGATCAAATTTTGGTACCTAAAGGTGAACCGGTGGAGAATTTTGTGGATGAAAATGAACTCTCAGATTTAAAATTAACACCTACAAGTTAACAAGAGTCGATATCAATTTACTCGACCAAACATTGGTCCCCTGTACCGGCATCAGTTATAGAAGAGATAGACTGGCATCGGCAGAAGGTGACCAGCGTCGGTCACTATCAAAAGTAGATACAAATCTACAAGATGAGCAGATTGAGCCTCGGCACCCCAAATCTTAGTGAGAAGGTCTTCAAGGGTAAGTAGACCTCCAAAAAGATTTTTACCTTCCTTGTCTTATTTATTATTTACTGATAGTGGTGAACCAGAAATATTTGAATAAGCAATGCAGGATAAATCCCACAAGTAGTGGGAGCATGGCATGGATGAGGAGATGGACTCCTTGGAACATAACCAGACATGGGATTTGGTTAAGTTGTCAGCAGGTAAAAGAGCATTGCAGAAAAAGTGGGTTTACAGGATTAAGGAAGAAGAGGGTGGACAGAAAAGGTACAAGGCAAGGCTTGTAGTAAAGGGATTTACACAAAAAGTAGGTATTGACTTTGGTGAAATCTTTTCTCCTATTGTTAAGATGAATTCTATTCATATTGTATTGATTTTAGTTGCAGTAGAGGATTTGCATTTAGAGAAACTTGATTTCAAGATAGCATTTCTTCATGGTGATTTAGAGAAAGATATTTATATGCAGAACCGCTTGGGTATGAAGTCAAAGGTAAGGAGAAATTTATGTGTAGAATGAAAAAGATCCTATGTGGGATCAAGCAAGCTCCAAGGAAATGGTATATGAGGTTTAATATTTTCATGTATGAGCATGGTTATTTGAGATGTGAATCTGACCATTGTGTTTATTTCAAGATGATTAGAAATGGGAGCTATATTATTTTGTTAATGTATGTGGATGATATGTTTACTGTAGGATCTAGTATGTAGGACATTGGTGAGCTTAAATAAAAGCTAGCTCACACATTTTCAATAAAGGATTTGGGAGCTATAAAGAGAATCCTTGGCATGAAAATTCTTAGAGATAGGAAAAGTAGGAAGTTATATTTGTCTCAGGAGAATTACATCAATAAGGTGTTGGAAAGGTTTAATTTGTAAAATTCAAAACCTTTAAGTACACTTATGGTTGGACACTTCAAATTGAGAAAATTTCAGTGTCCTACATCACACGGGAGGTTGAGTACATGGCACGAGTTCTGTATGCTTCATAGTTGGGAGCTTGATGTATGCTATGGTTTGTACTAGACCATACATTACATAGGTAGTGGGAGTTGTGAGCATATTTATGGCTAATCCAAGTAAAGAGCATTGGAAATTATTCCAATGGATTCTCAAGTATTTGAGAGGGACATTTGGCATGCAATTATGTTATGGAGGGTCAGATACTTCTTTATGTGGCTATGTGGATTTAAACATGGCTGGTGATTTGGATGGCAAGAGGAGCACCACTGGATATGTTTTCACAATAGGTGGCACGATAGTTAGCTAGATTTCTAGATTGCAAAAGGTTGTGGCCCTATCTACTACAGAGGATGAGTATGTTGCAGCTATAAGAAGCTAGTAAGGAGATGATATGGAGGAGCATGTTCGATGAAGAGTTGGGAAAGGAGCAAGAGGATTGCAGAATTTATAGTGATAGTCAAAGTGCAATTCATTTGGCAAAGAACTTAGCATTTCATTCTAGAACGAAACACATTCAGTTGAGATATCACTTCATACGCGGTATTGGAGGATGGGAAGTTGAAGTTGGAGAAAATTCATACAAAGGAGAATCTGCATGGATATGCTAATGAAGACATTGGCAAAGGAGAATTTGGAGCTACACTCCACTTTTATTGGTCTTCAAGTTTGAGACTTGAGGAGGGAGAAACATGCCAAGGAAAGGATCAGAGGATGGAGTTGTATGATACAATGCAGCAATTTATCTCCAAGTGGGAGATTGTTGAGTTTTGGAGCTTAATTGCTTCACTTTGGCATGCTTTTACGAGACTTTTGGAATACATAGTAAGCGACGTTGATCACCCATGGACCGATATCAGTCGGGGAAAGAAGGAACTGCATCGGTTAAGGCTAACCGGCATCGGTTTCCTGTGTGTGACTACTATAATTAAGTTACGGGAATTAGATCTATCTTTAGTTGTAAAGTGAATCTAATGGTTGTAATTTCATAGCTAAAGTGCCCTAAGTTTATAGATGCTTATATAAGCATAAAGCTAGGGTTAGAAGCGAAGTTAGACAAGAATTTTAAAGAAGTTTCCTTTTGTAGAGAAAAAGAAACTTGTAGAGAGAAGAAAGTACAGGACATCCAATAAGGTGTGGAAGATTGTAAATATTCACTGTATTTCCTACGTGATACTAAATTGGTTTTTCTTGGTGGATGTAGCCCACACCTTTGGGTCAACCACGTTAAATCTTGTGTATTATTCTTCTTGTTTATTTCCATATTGATTTCTTATATGCTTGATTCGATTAATATATCTATACAACCAAAGTGTGCTAACCCCAACAAGAAAGAAAGGAGCATACGGCTATAAAAGGCCAAGGAGACCGTTGAGTTGGAGTCATTCAAATTTATGGGAAGATGTATTCGACAAGTGTGAGCCGAGGTAGGAACCAAAATGTCAAAGAGAGTTAGTTGGCCGAAGGGACCGAGAAGAGGTCGGGATCGACCATTGAAGTTGAGGAAAGGGAGTGATGAGAGACTAGGTGAGCCTTAGGATGTGTCAGCATTTGTATAATCCCATTGAGTTATGTGTATGTTCCATTAGAGAGAAGAAATACATGTAGATGTTATATGTACATTAGAATCAATACATGAAAACATAAACAATTTTCCATCCGTTGTGCGGGACTCTGAAAATGGTAGGTCATAGGACATTGATGTCATCACCTTACCTCTTTAACATAGACAAGCATGAAAGGAGAGTTTCTAATTTACCTCTTAGGATTAATCTTATCATCCCATAAGGATAATTTCAATTTTGTGTGCCATGATCTCTGATTCTCCTCCATAGTTCTTTTGATAATTCGAGAATATTTTTGTTAGTTGATTATGCTAATCCATTCCCTTGAGGATAATAATTGGAAGATGTTGATAGATGAATTCCAAGATTGACTTCCCATGTATTGATTCTTGTGCCAAGGAAATCTAATGCATTGTCTAAGATAATTATAGCAGGGACACTAAACCTTGTGATAAGACTTTCATAAAATTCCACACTAAAGTTTCATTTACTTATTTCAAATCCATTTCTTTTTCCACCGTGTGACATAATCTATAGTTGTGAGAATCCATTTGTGGCATGTACTAGAAGGTGGGTTAATCATGCCAACAAAATTCAAACCACATTACGTGAAAGTTTGGTCTACCTTAATAGGTTGAAGAGGAAAAGATGTTAAGTTTTTTTACTGTAAAATAACACACTTTGAACACTTCCTTACCCATGCATGAGCATCTTTGAATAAATCTAGCCAATAATAGCCTACTCTCATGATATTTAAGGTTGTATATCTTGGTGCAAAATTACCATCGGATAATCCTCCATGAAACTCTTCTAAAACATGCTCAATCTGATATAAATCAACACATCTCAAAAGAACGTCATTTACATCCTTTCTAAACAAAATATTATCAACAAGAATGTAAGGAATGGAATGTAATCTGAAATACCTCCTTTTTTTCTTATCCAAACCTTTTGGGCACTGTCTAGTATGAAGAAAATGGACCATTTCATGAGTCCAACTCTAAGGTAATGAAGGAGCAGATATTCCTTGACCATTTTGAAGCACTAAAACCTAATTTCTATCATCATGCAAATATGAAGCTAATTGTTCACACAACCCTCTTCCTCTTACTAGTTTAGTAACCTTAATTTCAACATCATACTCCATAAATTTTGTAATCCAACCCACCATTTTCTCATTTAAATCCTTTCTCAAAAGAAACTCTTTAACACTTGGATGAGAAACCATTAAATGAACTTTGTTATTTGAAACCAAATGTCTAAATTTTTAGACTTCTAATGACTGAAAGGACCTTTTTTCAAAAAAAGAATACCTTACCTCATAATCTTCTAATCCTTGACTGAAAAAAGCAATTGGCTGCTCTAAATTTTCATCATTTTGTTGTACCAACATGGCTGAGATTGTGTCAATTTCTCCAAAAGCATATAAAATGAAATCTTTGCTAAAATCAAGATTAGTAAGTGTTGGAGCTTGTGAAATAGCATGTTTGATTGCTTTAAAAGCATTTTTCCCCTTTGTTTTCCAACTAAAAACCATGTTTTTCCTTAGCATTGAAGTTAGTGGCTTCACTAAATTTATAAAATCTGGAATGAATCTTCTGAAAAAATTAATTCTACCTAGAAAAATTTGTAATGCCTTCTTATGATTTGGAAAATATAATGACAAAATTGCACTTACCCTTTCTGGATCAATGGAAAGACCTTTCTTAGACACAACATGACCCAATAATTTACCTTCATGGACTAAAAATACACATTTTTGGATTCAAAGATACAACATATTACTGCACCTTCCAAAAACATATTTGAGATGAACTAGATTATCTACAACATGCTTGGAAAATATAGTTATGTCATCCAAATAGACAAGAACACAATTATTAATCAATCCTTGAAATTCCAAGTCCATTACACATTGAAATGTGGCTCTGTATTTGAAAATTCAAATGGAATTTTCTTATATGCATATGTGCCCCATTTTTAGTAAATACAATTTTAAATTGGTCTAATTTTTGTACCATAATTTGATTATACCTAGAATAACCATCCAAGAGTGAAAAACACTTTGAACTTGTCACCATTTGTAATATTTGCTCCATTGATGGTAACGGATAATGATATTTTAAAGATTCCCTATTCAAATCTCTGAAATCCACACACAAGCGTATTTCTCCATTTTTCTTTCTCACGAGAACCAAATTGACAACCCATGATGAATGCTTCATAGGAAAATGATGTTAGCTTTGATTAATTTATCTAACTCTTGTTTCATGAGAGGTTCAACCTTAGGATTGATGGGTCTTTGTTTTTTCGTATTGGTTTTGCATTTAAATCCAACTCTATTGTGTGCTGAGATAAATTTGGATTGAAAACCTTTAAATCATCATAACTCCATGCAAAAACATCATCAAATTCCTAAGAAATTTGGAAAAAATAACTTTTTCATCACGATTAAATACTTTTCCCAAATTGAGAGTTTTTCATTGTCGATGTTGATTTGCTCATAATATTCTTGCTTGATCATCATGTTATATTTCTCACCTCTGACCTGATCATATGTATTAAATATAGACTCAAGAGTGACTAATCCCTAAGGTATTTTTTTTTTTAGATAAGATAAAAAAGTTTGGTTTTAAACGGGGACCAAAAAAACCCATACATAATAGAAGCAAGTTTTAAACAAAAACACCAATGAAACCAAGGAGGCAGAGTCAAAAATCTTGACAACCAGGCCCCCACATAACAGAGCCAAACTAAATAGTTTACATATTAACAACATTTTTTTGTAAGTAACTAAACCAAGACCAAAAATAGGAAAAAAACAACAGAAAAGATAAGGGCTGCAAAAATCCCGCCATTAGTTCTCAGTATCCCTGCTTCGGGTCCTGGAGCTCAGACCGCCATCTTTCGAACCAACCACTTTGATAATGACTCTCTTCGGGCATTTGACCTCTTGATTCTCAATCTAAGTTCCAGCATTAACCTCCTCCTAAGACTTACCCTGATTGTTGGCCGCAACCATACCCGAGCTATCACCTGTATCCGTCTCATCATTATCAAAATATCTCAGACTCAACTTCATTTTTTTGCCTCCTCAAAAGAAACCTAGTTTTGAAGTAGAGAAATCCATTTCTCCCGCATAACATAATCTGCTTGAATCCCCCTAATGGTTTTGTTTTGGGTTTCAATCCTTTGATGACAATATTTCAGCTCTGTATGAGAGTGAGAATGGTATCATTGTGGACTCATCCCTCATCAGTCTAGCCTCCCATTCAACAAGCTCATGATCCCTCTTGCTAGGAATTTCCCCCAAATTCCTAATCCCCTTCTTGAGATTACACAAGGCATCCACAACATCCTCAATGGGATCAATATAATTTTTATCCTTCTTGATTTTATTGAGGAGAGAAGCGAGGTTTCTGGTTAGAATCTGGTCCTTAACTTGATTAGGGATGGTAGGTTTACCTCTTTGGACCAGAAGAATAATGAGGCCTTGGTGAAGGGGGATATCCACCTTATTTTTCTTGAAATCCTCGATAGTCGAGAGGAGTGACCTATGGAGGAAGAAAGTTAGGCTCATAGTTTAGTCACGGTAGAGAAAATTGAGGATGGACAGGTGGTGAGTAAAGATTTTATGGAATTTACCTTCAAGAGTTAGATATTTCATAATAACTAGGTAGATATCATCCCATCTATCCGGTAGGTAGGTGCGAGCAATACCATCATCATATGCAATAATGTTTTCCCTAGCTTCAAAGAAAGTAGCAATTTCATGTTTCTTTCTAGATTTGTCTTTAAACATTTTAAGGCCATCGATTTTAACCAATGATCTCGAGTTATGGCATTCTCGGAGACATAAATATGAACCCCTCTAAAAACAAAACCACCATCCTTCTAGGAAATCACAAAATCGATAGAAAGATCGTGATCATTACCTTAGAATTGAAAAATGTATCTAGTGAGACCGCCTTTATGCAGCAATTTCCATAGAGCCACATCGTTCTTGAGGTGAAGAAAGGTAGATGGTTCAGTACACAACATATCACCCCCCATGAAGCTAGTAAGCAAGTTGACATTTTTCGCACAGACACCAGAACTCGACTAATATAAATGGAGAAAAAACAAATGAAATGAGAAAGGGAAATTTTCCAAAAAGGAAAATTCTTTTCACAACCCCAAGCGTGCGAGCTAAGGGTGTCATCATATCACAGCCTCCCACTTTGTGTCTTCATTTATGATTTTATTAACCTATCCCCAAGGGATATGTGTGCCCTTCCACATCACCAAATCCACCATGGCATTACCTTTCTCGGCCAACGCATCCACTGGTTTGTTCCCATCATGGTACATGTGTTAAATGACCACTTGTTCAAATGATGCAAGCATGGCACATGCCTCCATTATCAAATGATTTAGTTTCCATCCAAATTTACTACTATATTTTAGGGCATTAATAATGCACATCGAATCACCTTCAATGATTATATTTTTAAGCCCTAAGTCTTTACCCATTTTAACACCCCAAAGCATAGCTCGCACTTGACCATGTTGTTAGAATGATTTCTATGGATCCCGCATAAGCTTCTAAGCATCTCTCACTATGATCTCAAATGAGGCCACCACCACCAACCACTTTATCTTTAACCCGGGCCGAGCCATCAAAGTTGATCTTGAAACTTCCTTGAGCGGTTTATTCCATTTAACATCTTGTTTCAACCTGCTCTTACTAGTGCTAGAGACAACAATTTCCAACCTTTTAAGAATGTCCTCCTCCCACTCAGGGCTAGTGCGAACCTGTTTGGGTTTAATAATATGAGCATTTTCCTTCAAAATTTGTGTTATTTTATCAACAACCTTACACAACCTCACTAATTTGTTCCTAAAGATCCTATTGTTGTGTTCAATCCATATACCCCATAAGACATGTGGTAGAGCCAGTTTCCAAATTTTATTGACCATATCATTCTTAAAGTTGAAACTCCACTGCTTAGGTAGAAGGGCCACATCTCTTAGAAGGACCAATTGAATTTTGAAAATGTAGAGGATCTCAACAAAAACTTGATACAAGAAAGGGCATTCCAGAAACAGGTGACTAATGGATTCTTCCTTGTCCATGCATAAACCACATCTGTTTATGATGATCATTCCCCTACATCTGAGTCTATCCATAGTGAGTATCTTACCTTTTATAACTTCCCAGAAAAATATATTGATCTTGGGGATGAGAAACTTGTTCCATACCTTCCTCCAAAAATGACAAGTAACCCAATTTATCTTTGTAATCCCCAGTATTTGTGCTTCTCCATATGAGCTCATCCTGAAATATGTCAGAAGAATATAGATTTCATTAAGTTTCCTATTTAAATCATGAAAAGGTTGGATATCACCTTGATAGAAAGAGGGGAGAATAGGAATCCATCTCCGGTCATTGTCCCAGTAGTTACAAACAGAGCTCCCGCTCAATAGAAAGGACTTGCCAAAGCTCACTCCATGGTCCTAACAAATTGAGAGAAACATCCTCTAACCAAGGATCCTCCCAGAATTTGATCTGAGACCCATCACCAAGGTTCCATTTACACCCTTTGATAAGCAACTTCCTAGTTTGGCATAGATTGTTCCAGAAGATAGATCCCCTGGGCAGCACCAAATCACTAAAGAAGTCCAAAGTCCCACAAAAGGCGTGAAATATTTTGCCTTCATAATTTTCACCAAAATGCCTTCTTCTTTGTGAAGTATCCATCCCACCTTAGTAATTATGGCATGGTTTATAAATTTAATTTTCTTTAGCCCCGGGTCACCCATGTCTTTGGGTTGAGTAACCTTTTCCGGGAACCAAAGGAAATGTTTTGGATACCTTCAATGGATTTCTTGACTCTGTTTGGGAGAATGAAAATAGACATGATGTAGATCGGTATGCCTTGAAAACTACTCTAAAGGAGCTGAGCTTTACCTACTTGAGAGAGTAAGGATCCTTTCCATGAAGCCAACTTCTTATGGAATCTCTCAATAAGTTTATTCTAACCACCTTCCTCAAGTTTTCTCCCACATAAAGGCATTCCCAAATACAAGTTTGGGATATTTTTGATGTTATGGTCCAGGATAGTGGCCAATATATATTGTTGTTCTTCATCAACATTTATGAAGTAGTAAGAAATTTTCCTGAAATTTATTTTATGTCCGTAGCTCTTTCATAATTATTGGTGATACCTTTGATAGTCTTGGATTATTGAAAATCAGCTTTTCCCATAAGAACCATATCATCAACAAACTATTGAGACATTGGTTCTCCATGCCATGGGCAACTTTGACCCCTTCCATGCTACCCTCTCTCTGGGATTTGATGCATAACCTGCTCAAGGTTTCAGCCACAATTATATACAAAAAGGGGGATAAAGGATCCCCTTGTCTTAGGCCCCTTTCATTTGAAGAAACCATTAGGTTTCCCATTGATGATAAATGAGAAGCTCGGATCTTTAGTATAGGATTGAATCATTTTAATAAAATGTGGATGATATCCCAATCTAGATAAAAGGGAATACAAGAAGTCCCAAGAAACCCTATCATAAGCCTTTTGCATATCCAGCTTCAAAATCATAGTTTCCCTACCTGAAATCTCCATAGAATGAATCGTTTCATGAATAGTGATTATGTTGTCCAAAATTTGTCTTCCTAGCACAAAGGTCCCTTGGTTAGGAGAAATTAAATTACTAAGAGTCTCTCTTAGTCTAAAAGCTAATAGCTTGGATAGGATCTTATATATAGTGTTACATGGGCTTATAGGTCTAAAATCACCAAGATCCTTAGCTCTAGGATTTTAAGGTATGAGAGTTAGAAAGGTATGGTTGATTTGTTTGATAATGCAGCCTAACCGAAAAAATTCTTGGATAGCATCGATGACATCAATATTTACAATATTCGAATAGAATTAGAAGAAAAAAATCGAAACCATCGGACCGGATTTTGTCACCTTCCATAGCATCCAGAATACCTTTGATCTCCTCTTGAAGGGATAGAAATAAGCTCCATATTCTCACTTTGGTGATATGAGACTCAAAAAGATTCAAAATCTATTATGTGGTTATCTTGTCATTAAGAAGATCCTCGAAAAAGAGGTTTTGAAAAATGAAATAATGGTGGAATTTATTTCTTTGTCCTCGATAACCAAATCCCCATTTTCTTTCTCGACTTTTTGAATACGAAGTTTGTTGGCTTTAATAGTCGCGAAGTATGAAAGAATTTGATGTTTTGGTCCCCTTCAGTTAGCTAGGTGATTCTCGATTTTTGTTTCTAGTACACCTCTTCCCTATGCAGAATATTGTGATAGTCAAAGAGGAGGCTCTTCTCTTTCATTTTATCCTCAGAAACCCACCCCTATTGTTCCATATCTTCATATTGGTTTTAATATTTTTGAGCTTGGATGTCACCTTGAACATGTTGTTATCTTTCACCTATGTACTCCACCAATCCTTAATTCTCTGTTCCAAGTTCGGATGAGTAGTCCACATCTTTTCAAACCTGAAAGGTGCATCGATGGGGTTCTCCCTAAAACTGATTTTGAGGATCAAAGGATTTTGATCCAACCCAATCCATGGAAGAGAAGATAAGGAATATTGTTGTTCTTGAATCCATTGAGTGTTAACCAAGAAACGGTCCAACCTAATTTGGATTAAGTTAACCCCTTCTCTCCTATTGGACCATGTAAATTTGGAGTCATTAAGGTTCAAATAAATTAAAGAATTCCACCCCATGAAGTTACCAAGATCCTCCATACTCTCAGTAAAAACATTAATACCATATTTCTTTTCAAATAGAATAAGAGGGGTATTGAATTCGCCACCAATGATCCAGTTTAAGTCACTAAACATTCTTCTAAAGGTGGTCAAATACTCACAAAGTTCTCTTTTACCCCTTTGTCGTATTGTGGCATAAATATTTGATAGAATAAATTATTTTCAAATAGCTACATGGTGTTGACTATTGATAAGGGTGAAGCCTTCCAATACATCTCTTTTCCACAAGCACAATAACCCTCCAGAGGCACTAGCCGACAATTGACAATGAAATCCAGATTCTTTCCAAAGAATAGACTGAAAATATCTCATCCTATTTTCATTCATCTTGGTTTCTTGTAGCATTATCACACCAGGTTTCTCTTTAACTTTTATGTCCCTCAAAATCCTATGCTTATTGTGTTGATTTAAGCCCCTAATATTCCAAGAAATTCAAATCATTTATGCTGGAAGGATTTCTTACCTATATTTAATGGTTTTTGACAACCCTCCATGATGTATTTCTTTGTCGCCTTGTCCCTTTTTTTCCCTTTCCGACGGTCTTCTGGTGAGGCCTTATTAGCCCCAACATCTGCCTTGGATCTGGTTCTAGGTGTTTGTATCCGATTTGGGGATGGCATGGACTCTAATATGTGAAGATTAGAGCACACCTTAGTTGGATTGTCTTGTACTCCTTTCTTTTCTTCCATACTTTCATCTTGTGTTGAGTAGACTAACTTTGGCTCCTTCCTTACCCTCCAAGCTGCCAGTTTGGATCACTTTTTTCATCATCTCTAAAGCCTCATGTTCCCATTGAACATCCTCCTCCATTGTGGAGATGTCCTCTAAATTAGCATCCAAAGCATTTTATACATATTTCTTACCAGTATTGTTCCCTCCAGTCTTTGGGCAAAGAAACTTGCCTCTAGCAAATATGGGACTATTGATCCGATTATACTATCTTCTTGGCAGTCTTCAAAGACGACCGTATCATCGTCAATGATAGATTCTTGGACCACTTCCCTTTTTTGTCCTTATTCTGACCTTTTATTTCCAAATTCTTTTCTAGGTGTTGCTCTTTGGTGACTTGATCCTTAGTCTCAAAGCATGATTGGGTATCTTCCTCCATGAATGGTTGATCTTTGATGGTCCACTACCATTTGGTGGCATAGGTCCCTTACCTTTCAAATCCTCCTTACTAATGTTCTTAGTCTTCTTGAGCAGGGATTTTTGGGCCACCTCCTCTTTCACCTTAGGACATGTCTTAAGATTGTGACCCACTTTAAAGTAGGAAAAGCACATAAAAGGGGTGAACTCATAGTCGATCTTCTGGTTGTGGACTCCCCAGGGAGCCTTGATCTCAATGTTTCTTGGTAGTGGTGTTTCCAGGGCCACATTAACACAGAACCGAGAAAATAAAAGCCTTGTTTTGGCATAGGTGATCAAATCAATTATAACCAAGGTGCCTATAGCCTTAGCAATCCCTTGCAAGATATCCAAGTCCCAGTATTCCAATGGGATACTAGGAATCCAGAACCAACTAGGGTATTCTTTGATAACCGTCTTTAGAGGATTGAATCTTGGCTACCATTTTTGAACCAAGACCACAATATGCCTCATAAACCAAGGACATCTAGCTAAGATCCTTAAGAAATCCTCCTCCAGGGAAAGATGAACAACAAAGAAAACATTATCGTAGGCCGCTATTTCCATTGATCCTTTAGGCATCCATTTTTATCATCCCATTTCCTAAACTCTTCAATATTGGGTCTACTATTAGGAATCTTGGCCAAGATGGTATTACACATTGAGGACCGGACCCAGTTGGCTAAGGATTCTAGTATTTCCAAAGAAACATTATTTTCATTGAAGACAAGGTCAAGAACAATAGAAGGTACCTATTTAATGGGGCCTCCAGCTACCCATCGTGCCCACCTGATTGGGGGCCCCCTATCTGTCTCCACTTTGTCCCTTTCTGTGGTAAATTGTGCATCCTTTCTATAAGCATACAAATTCTCCCTATGATCCCCTGCATCAAGCGCCTCGCCATCTTCCCGCTCAAAACCGAATTCAAAAACCGACGCTCCAACATTCGCTATCATTCCAACCATCACTCCCGCTCCAACGTTAGAAGATGAGGTATTTTATTAAATCTCAACTAAATAATCTAACTTTCATATTTTTGTATTTTTTCCTGATTTCTTATTAAAAACTCAGCTTCCTCTTACAAAAAATTAACTATCTATTGATCTTATTCAAATACTTTTCAGTTAACATTGTTATCAGGGATAGAAGGCCTTACAACTACCTTGATATGCTACTAATTTTTTTCCTTGTTGATCTAATTTGGAATGTCAACTTGAGCACCAATTGTAGCTATCCTATCTACATATTTATTATTTTCTCTAGGGATAGATTGTACATTGAAAGCATCAAAATCCTCTATCAGATCCCATACTATATTTTTATAAGATCTTAGAAAATGGTTCTTGATTACAATTTTTCCTTTGATTTGATTGAAAACTAACTCACTATCACC
Source organism: Taxus wallichiana var. yunnanensis (assembly GCA_018340775.1). Classification (NCBI taxonomy): domain Eukaryota; kingdom Viridiplantae; phylum Streptophyta; class Pinopsida; order Cupressales; family Taxaceae; genus Taxus; species Taxus wallichiana. The sequence goes on along the minus strand of CM031237.1, from coordinate 451,870,032 downwards.
AAACACCTACAATTATTTTATCCCTCTTTTCCTTGCCCACTAAATATCATGCATAAGAGCTTCATACTCAGTTGTATTGTTAGTGCAACTAAACTAAAACCTTAAAGCTGAAAAATACTTATCTTTTGTTGGAGAAATCAACATGATTCCCCCACCTACTCCATTCTTTCTTCTTGATCCATCAAAGTATAATTTCCATAAACCTTCATCATGTTGATCTGATCTAACAAGGTTAGGAATAATAGAATTTTCTTCATGTAGACAATATGTTCCAAGACTTTCCTCTTCAATGTTCTTATAAGGATAAAAATCATAATCTTAAGTAGCTCATTCATCAAGTAATAAGTTTGGAATCCCCTCATGAAGTTTTCTCATTTCTTGGTCAACTAGTTGGTCTTCTTCATCTATGATCATACAATTGGAATTGATAGCACTAGAAATATAAGGCTCTATATGACTTGTTGAGATGGGCTCAAAACTTATTGTAACTTTGGTTCCATACCTTGTTCTAAACAACATGTGAGACCAAGTATAATGATAATTAGCCTCCAATTTTAGCAAAGTGAAATATCTAGAAAGACACAAGGCAAAATAGGGAGGAAGATCAATAATGAAGACATCTTGAGGGATGGATAAATTGGGGCATGCATACAAGGTTAGGCTTAGTCCTCTAATGACTCCAAGGGTTTCTACAAGTGTTCCATCTAGCTGAACTAATCCTTTAGAAAGAGGTTCATATTTTATACCAAGTTTATCAACAATTTTTTGGGCATTAACAAAATTGGAATCACTTGAATCAATCATGTAATTATGGACTAGATTTTGGCCTATGATCAAGGAAACATAGAAAGGAGGTGGTTTCACACTTTTTCTTTCTTGGGATTATTTTGGATCAGGTGTGTTAGTAAGAAAAACTTTAGATGGTTCTTTGGATGGTTAGATAGAGAGACTGAGATTAGGCAAAGCTTCTTGTAAAAGATCTTTTGGTCCGAGAAGAGACAAAGAATCCCACATTTCCATATTGACCTTAGTTTGCTTCATCCGATCGTATTATTGAAATATGAAGTACTAAACTTTTGATACACTTTATTAACATTAGTACCTTTCTGCATTGGTGGTATCAAAATTGGAATCTCTTGCTGATTTTTAACTCTTGTAGACTAATTTTTCTTAGTGTCTTGTTGATTAGAAACTGAAACATCACATTGCAATGTTGGAGAAGGATGAGAATTAGTCTTACCAGTTGGTTGATCCACTTCTATTTCTCTTTTATTTGATCTTGTGTTTTCTTCCACAGTAGAGGACTGATTTTTTTGATTTTCCATCTGATTTACTCCAAAAAAATCATCCTCTTGCCAATTTATAAGTGTAGCATCATTATGCACAAATTCTTGAGAAATATCTTTCTATGTGGTGGTCTCAACTGATGAGTTTTGAGACATAGAAGTAGTTTACACCATAAGTGGTTGATTTAGAACACCATTGACCTACAAGAGTTCTAGTTATGGGCTAAATTACAAGGATAACACCACTCGTAATCTTGTATCATATTGTTTTAGATAGGTACAATTAATATTGATGAAGTAGTAGTGTTGGAATTGAATGATTTAGAATTAGAAAATGGATTTTGGATTTACAAATTTGGTTGGAATGGAGGCCTATTATGTCGATTGGGTGGGTAGTAGGGTCTATATCTCTGATTTTGTTGTCTTTTAAGGGAAATTATCTCATTCCCAAAATCTTTAAACATGGTCCTCAACTCTTATAAGTCATTTGATTGGCTTTAAGATGCATTAGTTTGACTTAAAGGTTGAGTAATAGGCATTAGTATTGGAGGTATTATAGGTATTAGAAGGGAAATGGAAGGATGAATCTCTGAGACGATTGTCATGAGAGGCCTTAGTGAAATCTTTTCAGCTTATAGGAGACTATTCTTGGCCCTAATGGATACTTCATATGCATCAGGTAGTGTTCTTCCACTAATAGATTGAATCATTAGTGGAATATCACTATTCAAAGTGCTCTCAAATAATATAGAAAAATATATTCATGAGTAGGCCTTACCAATTGAGGGATATTATCCCACGTTCATTGAAATATGTATTTGAAGTCAAACATGAAATCTTGTGGTGTTCTCTTGATGGTAGTCAATTGTTCCACTAGTGAAAGATGATCTGATTTGTCTTTAAATTGCTGCAAAAAAATTCTCCTAGTTGATCCCATGTATTAATGGAATTTACTGCCAATCCCCTATACCACTACAATTTTTACCTTTGAAAGAGGTTGTTAATAACTTGATTGCAACATTATCTTGAGTAATATAATAAATAGAGCATCTATTGGCCACATCTTTAAATTTTTTAGGGTGTAACTTGATTTTCTCTAATGAAAGATGGAATACTCTTAAGAGCAGAAACTAGGATATCATCATGTTGTGTAAGCAATAGTGAGCTACCACCATTGAAGGGAACAAAAACTAGGTTTCTAGGGATGGCCATATTGAGATTTAGACTTGATATGGGGAATTTTAGTGGTAAGCTCTGATTGCTTGAGATAGAGGTATTTTTAGTGTATGGCTTAGAACTCAAAAATATCTTTCTCTTTATTGAATTCAAAGGTAATTCAATAAAATCAATGGAATACCTCTTGTAGTTGATTTGGTTGTAAATTTTGGCATGAAAATTATATCAATCTATTAATATGGTGTTCTTTAAACTTATGGAGCCACCAGATGTTAGATGAATGTGTCTGAAACACTAATACTTTCCAAGAACAACATCAAATATTTAGCAAACACTTTTGTTTTGTGCCACGGAGTGCGATTCTATTTTCATAGAGGTATGCACCCTTTGGGGAGTGGTGTGATGAATCCCCTTCTAAGTGACAAAATTGAAATACTCATAGGTTGTGGGTGACATGTATGTTGGAGTGAATCTCTAGAGAGGGCTAGTTCCCCTAGTGTAACACCTAAAACTAACTTCTACTCTACTGCATGAACTAGGAAAAGGGAGAAGGAAAGACTAAAAATTAAAAGGGGTGATACACCAGAAATTTTGAGGATCTTAGACTTGTTTGAACCACACATATGGATCATAGGAACTATGCACACCATACACAACCTATAAATGGGTATGTCAATGCAAAATTGTTTCAGAGAAGGGTTTGAAGTTATGATAAAATAAAGAAGGGAAATAAATGGCTCCAAAAGGGAAATTTAGTAAACTCCACAAGTAGATCATGCACACACTTGGTAAACACAATTTATTACTTGAAAATTAATATATAACTACATAAATGCATGGAAATTAAACTACAAATCAGGGATAAAACAATATCATGAGATAAAATCAGCTTAAAGACATAATATTGCACAATAAATAGGTTGTAAGAAGGTAAAAATAGCTCCTTTATTGATTCAAGAGGTGAAACTAGTACAAAAGATCACTCATGACCCCTACTTTTCCACTCAGAACTCTAAATAAATCCAAAATAATTAATAGAAAGTTTAGAGATATCTTTTATAATGAATTCCATGGAATTTTATAGAGAATTTAGAGAGAGAACAAGAGGAAAAGCACAAACAAGCAAGTCTGGAAAGTTAAAGTAGAAAATCATGAGAATGTTACATGTCCATTCTTCCCTTCTACTCTAGAAATAGTTGATTTTCCTTGAAACATACAAATTTATGCAAGGAATAAGGAATTCATGCTAAAAATTACAAACCCCACGCTTATAGTTGCAATTACATGCTCAAGAATAGAAATTGGTACTCTCTTTTATGATCTTGTTAATATTAACCTCATATGCATGATCGGAAAGAATATCCATGCTTGATCCTACTAATTTCAGTCTTTTCATGATCAAAATTGAGTCTTGAGTGAAGGAAATAGCTAAAACTAGGCTACTTTGGAGCATTTTTTGGATTGTTCACGCTTTTGTCGAGCCTTTCGATGAATCGGAGAACTTATAGAACAAAATAATGGTTCCTCTTAGGCCTTCAAACACTAACTTAACCATTCCATCCTCATGTTCCTCCAATCACTAACTTAACCAATTTCCTTTAGCTTTTGTGGCTTGGGTGGTGTTTTGGAGAACGGGTGGAACAAGGGAATAGTCCCTATGTTCCCTAAAAGTCTAACATAACTTATGCTTGGTCTTTGGGTGGAGATTTATAGATGCGGGAAAATAACATAACACAAGAACCATTCTCGAGTGTGCAAGTAGATTCGAATTCACATATTTTTGTGACGTGTGCTTGTTATCTAAGGTTGTGGCCATTCGGAGAATCGCGGAACTATGGAGCAGTTCCACAAGTTCCCAAAGACATTGATTCTTCCAACTTATTAGTGTAATGTGGACATGGTGGAGATGTGGGCAACAGGTGGAATAGAGGAAAAGTTCCACATGTTCCTCAAAAGCATATTTTTCCCAAATTTACCCAAAATGACTAACTTCTTAAGCAATGAAGCTTAGCAAGAGGGAGGAAAACACCTAAAACACTTAAATTTTCCATAACTTGTAAAATTTTGAATTACATTTATCTATGGAAACACCATAACTTGTAAAAACACCAAAAATATCCTAGGTTGGTTTTGGATAACAGTTTCTATATGGATTTTGTGCATTATATTCTCAGAATGTGTTGAAATGTCAGTGTACAAGGATAAACAAGTTAAATAGTAGACCTCGGAAAAGTGTTAAACATGAATGGAGAAGTTATATTTATAATATAAATAGTGCATAGTCAAATCAAGGGTTTCCAAAGTGCAAATTACCAAATTTTACTATCTACAAGGGCTCGTGTTAAAATAGATTTGACTAACCCACTTCTTGAAGCTCTTAAACTAGTAGGTTCATGGTTTGAGGTGCTTTAACTAGTGAGTTTCCTAAACAATCCTAATGCCTACTTTTATTGTTGAATAGGTCACCTCGTTAGATATTATCCTATGAGAAAGCCACGTAACCCCTCTAGAAATAGTGATACTTTTAAAAATAAGAATGCAAACCCCGCTTTAAATCCCTTTTGATCGGGCTCTAACACTAATCCTCAACCAAACATGCAAGGTTAAGCCACAAGCCCTACCAACAAAGCTCAATTCCTTTTGATGAAAGTAACCAAATTATGTGCCAACATATCCCTATCCTTATCTCCCTTCACAACTCTAACTAAACATCTATAAATTGGTAAGCCCAATCCTCTCATTTTTTTCCTCCTACACCTAATTTTGTTAAACCTTTGTATTATATTATATAGATCTATTGCTCACCCCATTTATCCAATACATCAAGATTAATGAAGTGAAGACTTTCTCAAACTTTACATTGTATCTCTAAATAATTTAGGTTTTTACACATTTCTCCTGTTGAAGGAGGGGTTTTTTTGGGCGTTGCTCCTTGGCTTCAAAGTTTAGATATTGATAAAGGTAAGTACCTACTTCATCATTTTTTTGGATTGTGTTGATCTACATAACAATATCTTTTTCTTTTGTTCCTTGTATGTTCCTAATGATAGTGATTATAAAAATCAAATTATGTAAGTGGTTGCTGAAAAATATCTCCACAATCCAAATGGATTATTGGCGACAATTTTAACATGGTAAAATAACCAATTGATTGATCATCAAGAGGAATTTTTGTATTTATCAATCTGAATTTGATTCTTGGATTCTATATCATAGTATTTTAGGGTTGTGTGACCCTTTAGTGGGTAACTTCTCTACTCATCAAATTTTTTGGTTCGCCTGGGAAAACAATACATTTGGTAATGAAAGAAAGCTTAGAACACTTGATAGATTTTACCTCAACCATAGTATTTACACTTCCCCTTCATTGCATGGGAATCTCTTCACCACGTGGGACTCTCATCACCCATGACTTGTCTACCACTCTTCCAAATAATAATCTCATCATCTTATTAATTCCATTTTCTAAAGGTACCAATATTTCATATGAACTTCCTTTCAAGATTAAATTTTCTTATCTTAAAAATATTGACCACTTGGATGTTCTTGACTCGCTCCATAATTCCATCCCCAAGGCCAAACAAAATGAAATTTAGATCAAATGGTGGTGTTTTATGCTTTCAAAATAAATCATGTTCCTTAGAGACTACGATAGATTAAAAGATAAACATAGAAGGGAACAAGGTCTCAAAAACAACTTCCACAAATTAGGATAGCTTTGATGTCTAAGTTGGACATCAATTTGCAAAAAAATGTCGCTACTATTGAAACAGAGCTTTGTAAACTTGAAATGTATAAGGGAAAGGGGCCAAAATTATATCTCACTTATGTTGGATCAAATAATGGGATAATAAATCTTAGTTCTTATTTAAATATCTCAATCATAAACACAAAAGGGTATGTATCTCTACCCTTTTATATGTTAATGGAAAGGTGGAATCTACTAATGAAGGTATCAATTATGTGATGTTTTCTCATTTTCAAATCTTGTTTAATTATACCCCTCTTGTTGATATTGCCCAATCTAAACTAGATAAAGCAATTCAAAATCGTGCACCTTTTAAAAATTCCAATGAAATGAGACAAGAGTTGGACCACCTCCTTACTCTTAAAGAACATGAAAATCATAGCTTTCCATGGTCAAAAATGAAAGTATAGGCCTTGGTCTTCCCATTGAATTTTTCCAAGCCTTTTGACCTCTCATCCACAATAATTTCTACTAATTCTATTGTAACATTGAAAGTATCATTTCCCTAGGTCAAGAAATTAATCGTGGTCCCATCAAATTAATTCCAAAAGAGATCAATAGATATTATATGGTTGGATGGTGCCTAATCACTCTCCTTAACACCACCTATAAGATCAAAGCTAAATTTTTCTTTTAGAACAAAAAAATTGGTTAAATACGGTGAGACCCAAACAAAGTGAGTTTCTAAGAGGTAATTCCATCCTTAATAATTTGGTTTTAGCATGGGAAACAATGAATTCGGCTTTGTATTTGAGGTAAAATGATATTATTATTAAGCTTGGTTTAACAAGGCTTAAGAATAGTCATTTGTTTTAAAAATTATGAAATGGCTTGGTTTTGGAATTCGTGTGCTCGGTCATGTTAAATTCCTTTTACTAATGCCTCCTCTTGAATTGTTGTGAATGGGTCTCTCACCAATTCTTTATTCTTTAAAGATTTATTTGATAAGGATTTTCTCTTTCCCCATTCATATGTGTGTTCTTTATTAATCCAATTGGATATATACATACCTAAGAAAGTGCACTCAATGGATAATATCAAAGGGATTGCTTTGCCTTAACAACAATGTGATTTCAACTCTCATTTTATTGATGATAACACACTCTTCCTACAAAATGAAAACCTCGAAGTGAGAAATATTATGGAATTCCTAAATACTTATTGTATGGCCTAAAAATCCAAGTTATCAATGCATAAAAGCAGAATATTTTCTTACTGGAACTAACAATCCACCGAATGGATATATAAAGATTAGAAACAACTAAAACATCGAAATATTGTGAAATATTTGGGTATCCCTTTTAGCATTGGTGTTTCTCTTTCTCATATGTGGTATTGATTTCTTCACAAGTTTAACAACAAATGGACATCTATGAAGTTGAGTTCTTGTCTTTAGCGAGATGTGCACAAATTGTAAATGGCATTTCCTTGCTACTCATGTTTATTATTCTTGTTGGATATTGTCCAAACATTTGGATCTCAAATTGATTCAAAAGGTGAGACAATTTCAATGGGATAAATAGGATGTTAGTCAAGGTATGGATGCAATATCTTGGATTATTTGTACTCATCCAAATCACTAGTGTAAATTGGATATCATTGATCCTTGGAATCAAGGGAAATGCCTTATAACCAAGTGGATTATTAGAGCCTCGCAAGGCAATGAACTTTGGAAGATCTTGTTAAGGCATAATGTGCGGCTTGATTTTTCTCAAGGTAAGTGGGATAAAGTTAATATCCATATCAAATATTGAATTTAAAATTATTTTAAATCAAAGGATCTCCACCCGTGGTTAGTTTGTGGAAAACATAACAAGAGACCTCTCTCAATTGCTAACTTGGAAGGATTCATCACTTAGGCATGGACCAAGATTTTTCTAGTGCTTCAATCTAGTGGAATCAATTAATCACACTCAACGAAATTCCCCTTAATCTCGAAAATTCCTTATGTGAGTTTAAGTTGTTCAATAAATCCATTTAACACTCGTTGATTATATATAATGATTTCCTTGGCTTATTGTCAAAATCTCATTTTCTATTTTAGAAAGGTATAAACACATTATTGATTGTATTATTTATCAAGTTGAAAAGAATTTGTTGCTCGAGATGTCTTCTCCAATTCCATGCAACTTTATCAAGAATTGGTGATGGTCGAATGGAGCAAGATTCGATTGATTCCCTCTTAAAACAACTTATCAGAAGTTGGCTCCTAAAATACTAATGCATAAAAGGCTAAATCAACAATGGAACATTAATCTTCTTGACATACTTGGACCCATCTTTGTTATAGTATTTGGAAATCAAAACCGGACTCTGCTGCTCAACTCCTCGTTTGGAAGGTGACTCAAAGCAAGTTACCCACATCTAACAAGATTAATTTTATTCAAAAATATAAACTTGGCTTACCCTTTCTACAAAAATATTAAAAAAATATTGCCAATGAGGTGTAGGTGAGTTGGTACTTAAATAAATATCTTAAATACATCTATCTAACATACGTCGAGAGATATCAATCTTGAAGCACCTATCTAGCTATGCTAGTGTAGTATAAGTATACCAATAAAATAATAATAATAAATAAAAACTATATTATAATAAATGGATATATATGAAATACATCAATAGATATCAATTTCAAGGTTCTTAGCTTAGTTTTTTCGCATACCACTTTAGTCAATAACTTCATTAAGTCCTCTATCAATTTCCCATTCATTTGTGGAAAATTAAATCATTTCGCCGCATATTGAATATATTCTACTAAATTGATAGAGAATTCAATTTTCCACAACAATAATAGTTGCATGAAAGTTTAGCCAAACAACTCGTAAAGTTCAACGTCAAATTTCTCAAGTAGTAGAAAATAACAAGATGTATAGTAAATTAAAATATCCACCGCCAATGGGGTTGAAATGTACCACATGAAATTTTTTCCTTTTTTTGTTTTGGTCTTGATCATCTCATAGAATTTTTCCCATCGAGGGTCTACTTGTGACTACCTATGCTCTCTTATATTGTTTGCGCCTCATATTTCTTAATATCTTTCCCATCGAGGGTCTACTATGTGACTACCTATGCTCTCTTATATTATTTGAACCTCATATTTCTTAATATCTTTCTCTCTCACACACACGCGCATGCATAGGCACGCACGCACGCACACACGCACACACACACGCACACGCGCACGCGCACACACACGCACTCCACACACACACACACCTGCACACACATGCACACGCGCACATGCACCCGCACCCGCACACACACGCACATGCACACACACAAGCACATGCACACATGCGCACACGCACACACACACACACACACACACACACACACACACACACACACACACACGCATGCACACATGCACACGCACATGCACACATGCACACGCACATGCACACATGCACACGCATGCGCACACACACACACACACACACGCACACACACACACATACGCACACGCACACACGCACACGCACACGCGCGCGCGCATGCGCACACACACACACATGCACGCACGCACGCACGCACACACACACACACATGCACACGCTCCCACACACACACACACGCACACATGCACGCACATGCACACGCACACACACACACACACACGCACACACACACACACTGCACACACGTGCACATGCACACGCACTCGCACACACACACGCGCACGCACACACAAGCGCATGCGCACACGCACACGCACACGCACGCACACACACACACACACACACACACACACACACACACACACACACACACACACACACACACACACACACACACACACACACATCTTGTGGCTTGGGATAAAATGTGTCTCCCTAAATCTTTGGGGTGCTTGAGTATCAAAAATATTAAGTTAATGAATAAAGACTTGATTGCCAAAATGGGTTGGGGGCTTATTAAGGAGACTCATACTTCAACGGAGGTTCTAAAAGAAAAATATTTTGATAATCCCGACAATCCTAATTGGTTGACTGTGAGGATCTTCCCTCGATTCTACCCTGGAACTCTCTTACAAAGTGTAAATCTCTCATCATCAATGGAAGTAAATGAAATTTGGGGAACGGAAATCTCATCTCCTTTTGAAAAGATAATCGTATTCAATAATGTGGAAAAGCTGGACTATTATTATTGAGTATCTTAGAATAAATTATGGGGAAAAGGTTGGGGACTATATTATCTCTATTAATGGATGTAGAAACTCGGGTCAATATTTCCGGGATAGAGCCTCAGAAAGGATTCTCGTTAATATTCAAGCGCTTCAACGTCTACTTAAGAATTATCATTTGGGTTCTTTGGATAATCAAGATGAACTCATATGGGAGGATTTCTTTTATGGTGATTACATTGTTAAATCTAGTTATTCGATTCTCTCTCCCCTATAAACATTGATGTGCCTTGGAACAAAGTTTGGATTAAACAACTCACTCCGAAAATTAATTATTTCAAGTGGTTGGCTATTCAGAACAAGATCATGACTGTGGACAACATGGTGAAAAGAGGTGAACTCATCCCTAATAGATGCATTTTATGTAAAAGAAGTGAGGAATCGGTTAATCACATTGTCCATTGTCCTTTCGCCACGTCCCTATGGAGTTTACTCTTTTGAAATTATGGATGTCAAGTGGGTTTTCCTAAATACTTTTATCCTAGCTTGGACTCATTGGATCTCTCCTTACAAACATAGTGTCATCAAAAAGCTTTAGACCCTCTCTTTTTCTCACATCATCTGGCAGATTTGGAAAGCAAGAAATACGAGGATTTTGAAGATAAAGATTTGAAATATATTTGCCTCTTCAAAATTATGGTGGATGAAATTAGGGAAAATATTCTTAATTTCAGACCTCTTAAAAGCAAAGGTTTAGTCATGTCGAAATTAAGGTATTGGAGAAATGGAAAATCTCTCAGTTCTCTTCTCTCTATCAAAAAGAGTTGATCAATAGGTCTCAAATTAAGTGGCATCCCCTCCATTGGGTTAGTGTAAATTGAAATTTTATGGAGCATCTAAGGCTAACTCGGGAGAGCTTGTGATGGAGGTGTATTCGAGATAATAAAGGCAGGGTGATTGCGGCGTATGTTGGTCCTATGGGAGTTCAGACTAACCATTATGTGGAATCCCTTGCTTCCCTCGGGGTATTAGACTTGCTAAGATGAGAAATGTTTCTAACATCATTATTTAAGGGGACTCGATGAACATTGTGAAGTGCCTCCGGGATATTACCCCTACTAGTTGTCACCGTGAAAGATATCATTCAAGAGGCTAATTTTTTTACTTTCGGGATTTTCCAATATCATCATTTAGCATACTTACAAAGAAGGGCAATAAGGTTCATGGACCAATTTGCTAACTTTAATATTGATTATAATATGAATTGGCTTAGTAGAGAGGATATCCCCATCAATTTTTGGGCAATCCTTCATAATGAAGAAGATAATCTTAAGTGTTTTCCTTCGTATTCTCCCTCACGTGGAAAAGATTGGGCTTTTATCTATCACACATTTTAATCAATGTGGGGAATGTGGCAAGAGTGTTTCGGCTTGCTTTTGGTTGTATAACTCTCATTTCTTTGTTACCCCCATCTAGAATACCGATAGTAGCATTTCTCTCCCTCTTTAGCATTTATGGAATCTTTCTTTCCCTAAAATTCAATACAAAGACAAACGGGGGTGCGATGATTACCATGGGGATATTTGTCAAGTTGATCCCATTTGCAATGAATCATGGAGACTTGACTCTAAGCTTTGAAACATCTTAAAGAAGGGGGCTTCGTGACTTCATGGAGAAATTTAGGGGTCATGACACCCACATCTTTATGGAATTTGCAAAGAGTTGGAAGAACAAATTGGTTACTTTTAAGGGTAGCTCCTATGAGATAAATGAAGAGCTGGTAGCTAGGGTTACTGGGCTCCAAATGGAGGGCCTTGATTTTTTAAAATAAGTTTAATCGCATGGAAGGGGAGAGGAAAATTTTGGAGGACTCTGAAGCCCTAGTGCATGTCAAAGGTGGCTTTCAAAAGAGCTCTTTTCTTCAACCTTTTTAAGTGGGATTTCTCCTCATGAAGTTCATCACTCTAGAGGGTTGGTATCAGGGAATGTATTATTACCATATGGTGCTTCTCAGCTATTTTCACCACATTGTTCAAGTGAGCTTACCCTTTTGCATCCTTCATTCTCTTGAACACTCCATTAAGTAATCCAGTGGGGAAAGAAGGTCTTTCCTCTTCATCAGGTTGTCATTCTACTGCTCTACAAACACTTTGAACATTTTAATCCCTTGCTCCCCTCCCACTCTTCTTCCCTTGGTTGGGGACCCCTCCCCTCCTCCTAGGGTTGGGGCTTCCAAGAAAAGGCCCAGAGATGACCTCACCTGCAGAACTTTGTGCAGTCACACAGCTAAAGCAAAGGATGCTCGTGGTGATTCTTCCCCCCAAGGCAGGTGGGGGAGAATTGGTTACGCTCAGCCTTATTTCCATTGGTAATAATGTTGTTGGGACTTCTAACAGAAGCTGCATTAAACATTTGTGATAAGCTTGACCTTCATATGGATATGATCAATTGGCTCAGAAAGGACATTCAAGCTCTTAAGGACAGGGTCAGGGGGTATAAGTTTGTTGTGGAGGGTGGTAACATGGATACTAATTACGAGGAAGATATTTCCAAGAGTCTCTCCTTATTGGAGAAGGAGATGGGGCCCATCCAAAATAAGCAATGTGACATAGTCTCTCTATGCAAAGCTATTCTAAAATTTCTCACTCTTCAAGTTTCCTAGGTTGGTTCTGCTAAGGATGTTCTCCTCTTCAAGGGGGATAAAAAGGAAAAAGGCAAGGCCTTGGACAAGCTCAATATTGGAGACCCTAATGGGCATATCTACAAGAATCTTCATAAGAGCCTGGAGAATCTGAAGAAGGGTTTTTCAAAAATCTTAAAGTAGTTTGGTATTGTTAGTTGTTTTTCTCCCCCTGTTTTGTTGTTTTTGCATTCGTCGGATTGTTTTTTTGCTGCAGCCTTTTCTACTTTTTGTTTTACTCTAGTTGGTTTTATTGTTGATTCGAGTTTGGACCACTTTTAGAATCTGGGTAGAGCCAAAAAAACTTATCTTTACCCTTATATACATACATACATACATACATATAGATATAGATATATACGTATATATACACACACATACACATATATACATATATATGGGTGTGTGTGTGTGTGTGTGTGTGTGCACGCATATATATATATATATATATATATATATATATATATATATAAACAATGGAGACAACCATAATTGAAAATCTTATCCACCGTAAAGTACCATGATTCACAAGAAGATTTATCTTTTGGCAAGTAGAGCTTACCAATGTCTTTGTATGAATGACTAGAAAATAATAGTAAAGACCATACTAAAACAAGGTAAATGCCCCTTAAAGGAGAGCAATTAAGAAAAGCTCATACAAAGATGTAGGTAAGGACAAAAGACTCCAAGAGATTTAATGGATCCTTCAATGACTCCAAACAACACAAATTTTTTGCAATTTCTTATTGGCAAGGAATACTCAATATCTACACCCACCATGATATTTAGAAGCAACACCCAATCAACTAAATAAAACTACTTCCTAATGTACAAGGGAAAATTAATCGTCATCAAAGTTTGTGAAAATGAATGCCCAGAAAACCAAATTGAAGTTGTCAATGCTCTTCAAATATCTTTCAACTTGTCGTAGAAGGGTGTTTAAAAATTTACACTTTAAAAGAAAAATCAAATTTAAAATTATATGTCAATCTGAAATGAGATCATTTATGTTAATTTTTCATTGTAAGGACCAACTATAAAACCGCATGTCATACAAATATTATGCTATGTTAATTTTTATAAATATTTGACTTATTATAATAAATAATTTTTTTAATGAATAATTATAGTAGCATAACTCATACTTTACTAACTTTCTATTTTCTATGATTTACTTTCACTTTATACAAATCATGCAAAAATGTGAGCACAATGATGAATCTCCACTAAATAAGCAATTAGTTAAGTGTTTCTATTTTCATAATAGCAATATTATTTTTTAGCTTTTTCTAGCCACTAAATCAATTTGGGGATTTTATTCTCAATGTCCTTTTTATTACGTAAATTGGGTTCCTAAATATTAGTTGTTTCTCTGAATTTTTATTGGTTTGTTGTTAAGATAATAATGGATTACCTCTTAAGTTAACAACTTCAATATTTTGTAATCAATGGATAGATTATTTAAGGACTCCTCTGGCTCTTAAGTTACTCTTGTATTCGAGATAAATTAAGGTATGTAATATTAAACCACATTTAGTTTTGGGGGTCCATAAAAAAATTGATGTGTTTTACATTTGTTTTGTACGTAATAAATATCTCATGATGGTTATTACTTTGCCTTTATAGGTTTTACAAAATTACAATTTATTTGATTGCTCTACATTGTCTTACAAATTTTCTTCGTGAATAACAAAGAGTTTGTTTCTTTTTGGAATCTTATATTTGTGTGAATGCCAAAAACAATTTAATTATAGCCATGACAAAAATTTCAGACAAGAAAATATATGAACAATAAAATAGAAGTTTGCTATTTATAAACAAATTATCAAAGGCTGCCCATTGCAATCTATACTTAAACATCTTAGATTCACTTCATCAAGAATGTGTGTGTATGAGAGAGTGTTTGGATGGCATTCAATAAAAAAACTTGTAAACAATGATCTTAATTAATGCATTTGGTTAAAATGTGTCCAATTTTTCTTGAGAATTTATATGTTATAATGAGAGAAATAAGAACAAGCCTATAGTTATATGGGCTAATTGATTATTATTTGATTAGGAGAGGAATGTGACCTTGTTTAGCTAACGAAAACATAATAATTATGACATCTAAGGACTTTAAAAGGGTTCCCAATACCAAACCGTCCAATTTACTTTTAGAAAAAAAAAAAAAAAGTGGAATAAAGTGCCTATTCCCCACAATAGTGGCGTGCTTACTTTTTGTTCATGAATGATTACAACTTTAGAAACATGTGTTCATGCATGAACAAATAAACGTGCAGATATGTTGTTTAAACTTAGATATAAAATACCAAATATCAAAAAAAAAACTTATTAAAAATAGGTCACAGGCAGCATTATCAAACTCTTCAAATGTTATTATTTACATAATTGAACATGTGGAACAAAGAGATATGCAGACACAATCATACAATATATGTAGCGGTGGCTGCACCATTTAATCATTTTGCCTGTCTTAAATGCCTAAGTGTAATAATATTTGTTTAGAGCAATCCTTAAGCAAAAATTTGCTTTAGTCTTTATAGGCACGGGATTGAAATTGATAAAATTAGGAAATTTATATGTAAGAATTCTTGTTTTCAATACTCCTCATTTTTTTTTGTTATTTTAATATATTTTTTCATTATAATTGCAAAGTTAACTAGAGGGCAACTTATGGTTGGACTTATTACACCGATATTATGATCACTACAAGAATTCAAAGATGCTGACAGAAAACTATATGAAATGGGAATAATATTTCAAGATTAATTTTGTATATATTTGCTTGCAAATGATCAATTTTGTATACATTTGTTTGCAGATGTTCTTAGTAGAATTAAATAAGCTAAGACAGCAACTTCAAAAAGAGAATATTGATATTACTATCAGTGGTATTTATTTATTTTTTATTATTGGAAAATAGTTTTTTGAAAGGGACTATACCTTTATACAATAAGGCTCAAAAGCCAGATTTTATAATTAAAGCACAAGAAAGAGATCAAAATCTAGATAGAACATTAATGCCCAACAATAGAAAATTGTCTGCATAGAAAAAAACCAACAACCAACAACGCATCAGCAAAGAAACAACTGATGTGCAACGACCAATCTACAATGGCACAACAACACCATTGCAAAAATCAAGCTATTATCTGGGAAATCTAATTGAAACAATATAGCCCACCTGAACAACAAGAGAAAAGAGAATCATCTAGGTGGGGAGGTGTCATTCTTAGCAATATTTTTTTATTTTTACAGACCGTTACCCAACTTGATGGAGCCTCCACGGTTGGAGGAAAAGACAAAGGAGGAGTATTTTCCTTAGTCGCATTTGTTCCAGTTGGGACAACAACGTTGTTATCCTGAGATAAATTTTTATCCTTTTCCTTACTGCCACCAACAACTTGTGCATTTTTTTGCTGCTTACAATTGGAATTTCGGATAAAGGGGTTTCTGGGACAAAATCGATTCATTGCACCGAATATATCGATGTTCCAGGAGGGCATCTTTCTATCAGTTGTG
The DNA here is from genome assembly GCA_018340775.1 of Taxus wallichiana var. yunnanensis. NCBI lineage: Eukaryota > Viridiplantae > Streptophyta > Pinopsida > Cupressales > Taxaceae > Taxus > Taxus wallichiana. The sequence goes on along the minus strand of CM031237.1, from coordinate 451,853,491 downwards.
TTTCTCATGTTAACATTTTGCCATCCCACAATCAATAGAGGCGTGTCCTAAACAAAAACACCTTCTACACCGGAAAGGTAGACCTTCATAATCTAAAGGTTATGACCAAGTTCTATTTTGCACTCTAAGATCTATGGTTGCAGGAAGGTTTTTAGCAGTATCAAGTTCCACCAAGATCCGGGCATAGGTAGTATGGGTGTAATTAGTGGTTTGAGAATCTATATAGAGTGTAGTTCCCAAGGTGTTGCCAATAGATATCAGACACCACGACTAGAATTGTAGGGGTAAATGGGGCAACCTGATCCAAACAGGTTTCCATGAGAATGATTCAGTGAGTGGGTTAAAGGAGGGGAACCAGGGTTTAATGACCAAATATTTAGATTGACAAGTCCAAATCTTGGAAGTAATGGTGTTTTTATCAGCTATTGAAGAGAAAGTCACAATGAAAATACCTTTAGCACACGGGTACAAGTCTAACCTTCTAGTTAGTATTGGAGTCCAAAGTGCTTGGAGATCCACGCATGAAGAATAGGAAGGTTGGGCCATAGTCCCCGAATCTGCAAATCAATGCATGTTCTTTGTAGTAATTCTCAGATGAAATGACCTCTTCCCCAAATGTAATACATGGGGTAATGTCTGTAGGTTTCATGGAAGATTCCTTGCCATTTAAAACGTCTTTGAAGGAGGTCCCAATAGGGCCACGACTAGCCTCACTCAAATCCAATGGTGGCAAATCAAGTATTGCCATGATAGAGACTCCCTGATCAAGTCCGCCAAGAGCAAAACTTTTCATCATAGCCCAAGAACCATCGCGATCGTAGCCACTGGGAGCATCCCCAGCATCCCCAGAGGGAGCTTGAAACAAAGGTTGAGTCAATCTACCATTCCCGTTTATTCTATGATGCCCACGGCTAGGGTTTGTGTCACCACCCTAGAACAAAGGTTGAATAGAAGAAATGGAGCTCCCAACATTTGCATTGAAAGCGAGATCGATCCAAGACAGGATGAATCCTCTATAACAAACTCCAAAGTCGTGTCGCCTCCATCTCCATCTCCTGGCCAAAGAAGTCTCACCAAATCCTTGTGTGGAAGAGTTTTCATTCTAGGGTTCGCAGATTTTGGAGAAGTTAGGGCTCGAGGAGTCATTGCGGAAAAAAAAAGACAATAGGCATCTTGTGAACAAATTTAACAAGGATTATGAAGGTGTGTGTGTGTGTGTAAACACACAAACAATTGGTATTTATTGAACTTCTAAAAAAGAAAATTTCTGAAATACACCTTTGGAACAAGGTCTCAATATGTTTTCAAATATTTACGAGAAGGGTCAAAATGGATTTTTGAAGTTTGATGATTGCACAAGTTTTTCACATGTAAATCTATTCAAAGGATTACCTATTACCTTAATATTAGGTTTTATTGACATGCAAATCTTTAATGTTGCAAAGATTTTGTCTTTGATGAAGAGCATAGGTGAGACATTGAAATACTATGGAGAACTACATTCATTTGGGTAAAACATCTATTCAAAAGATTATCTATTGCCTTAATATTAGGTTCTCGTTGACATGCAAATGTTTAATGTTGCAAAGTTTTTTAGTCTAGACAGACTTTGATGAAGAGGATGGGTGAGACATTGAAATACAAAGGTGGTTAGAAAAGCCAAAAAAAAATTGATATTGGAGATGTTGTGATAATTGACTCAAAAAAATGTTGTGGCAAATTGAACAATTTTGTTGTGAATCTACATAAAGCACATCCCAAGAAGACTATGTTCAAGGCATGGGAGCAATGTGGAGAAAATGAATGTGGAAAGATTCATCCGGAGCAATGTGGAGAAATGAATGTGTAGAGGTTCATTCACTAATAATGTGACTATGACAAATAGTTCTCTCTTCTATAAGTTAAATTGTATTAAAACTATTGAAAAGAATAGACTTTGTTCGGATACATTAGACAAGTTACCGTTTTTATCTCTTTCAACACCTCAAAAGTTGGATATAGTAGATTGGAATGAGGTATATGAGAAATACAAAAGAGTGAAATCTCGCAGACCTCTTCCTTTGAGTGATGCATGTTGAATATATAATTCCTTCGTTGAATTTTGATTATTTAATAATTTTGACTTTTTCATTGATTTTTTATATAAAATAATCAAATACATATTGAAAAGTATTTAAGATTCTTTTCCTAATTGAAGGGCAACACGTTGTTTAATCTGTTACTTATGAAGGGTCAAGCTTACCATGGCCCTTCAAACTAAAGTCGGGAAGCCTTTCAAATTTGATCACCGAAGGAGAGAAAAACCCATCTTCAAGCTGGCTCCCTTGAATATTTCATTAAGCCTGATGGTCAACATTCATGTGGTGAGGATGACGCGCCATGTTTTGGATCAGCTGCTCCATCATAAGTGAGTAAAGATAGGCCTAAGCTCTTGGTCGGCTCTTAACAATATGTGCCTTCATGCACCCCTAGACTGGACAAGAACATCATTTAAGAACCCTTTGACTAAATGTTTTTTGTCCCTCATATAGGCTGGGCTCGTTCAATCTACCAGTCTATCTTGAAACTCTCCAAGTGGGTCCCAGATTGCAGATACAGATTTTCTACCTCAAATGCAATCATTGTGTACAAATTTGAAATGGCTACAAGACTACCATGTTAACAGTTTTTCGATAGAACTGAATTCAAATCTTTTTCCACATACCTATCATTCTATAACCTTAGTGGAAATCCTCAAAATAACACGGCACTATCAAAATGTATCCATGAATCTTCAAAAGGAACTTTACAATTAGTAATCGTATTTCTAAAATTTTAAGAGGATTTCCATGGTGTATAGTTTAGACAACATGGACTCAAACAAATAAGTTTTACGTGACTGCCTGGTTTTCACTTTTCAGGCACTGCTAGTCTGCATGAAAGCTTCAAACCTCAGGATCAACCATTCTGCATTAATTTTGACCTCCAGTCTAGTGTAGGCTAAAGTTCTATTTCCCCCAGTATTCTTGAGATAAGAATCCACTAAAACCTTTTGGCAGCTTGATGGGAAAACTTCATAGAGAACCAAGAACAGACCAATCTCCATATGCACTTATATCTCTGCGTGTCCTTGCCATGCATTTTTAAATGGAGACTGATGAAAAATTTGCCTAAAGGAGAATTCCAACTGAGAAAAAGGAGGGAAAATAAAGAGTTCAGATAATATATCTTTTAAGAGCCATAAAAATTCCTATTTAGAGACTGAAGACATCTGTAAGCACGGAGAATTTGCAACAGAAGTTTAAGAAAAATTGCAATATACAGAGAACAACGAAGATATATTTTTCAGAAAATATATTTTGAACAGGAAAAAGATTGTACTCCAGTGGCAAATTCTCAAAATAGAAAAACCAAAATGCTTCCTTAATGTATATATAAAAACAAGGAGGCAGTGAAAAAGCTAATTGAATATGATCCGTATAACACTCACTTTTGAGGGTATATCTCCGAGTGCCCACCCACATGCAATTGTAAATTTCAAAACTTAAAATAATTGATTTTAGAAGTTTTGACTGCTGCTGAAAATTTGAAAACATTCTTTTGACTGAGGCTTGTAGGAATCTACAGGTCAAGCCTGTGCCATTTTTAGGTTTTGGGAAGGAAATTGATAGCCTTTTTTTAATGATTTCTTATGGTAACAGAGGGTTTCCCCTTGGAAACATTTTCATATTGGGGGCACCTCCCAGATTTTCAGAGATGCATCCCTAGGCATCTCAAGTTGCCAAGACGCACATCCACTCACCAGAAAGGATCCAAGGCATCAGGAATTTGCCTACTGTTTACAGACTGATTCAATATTATATTAGAAACCACATACTAACTACCAACCCGCAAATGGCCAAAACTATGTTGTCAATATGTTTTATTAAATAATAGAAGTTTAAGTAGAACTCTATTTCCAATCAACAAAATACTCAAATGTTGCATTAATTTATATTTAGAGAATAACAAAAGGCTAGATCGCAGGTTTTTGAAGGTCTGTATAGGTTTTTAGGCACGCACAGAAACTAAAGTACAACTCCTATGAGAACCAGCACATGAAATAGACAACTGAAAATAGTAAAATAGCATCAGGCAGAAATCGCCTGGAGCAAGGGGGTGCCTTAACACCATAATGTTTTTTGCCCTATGGGGAAAAGATTAAACCACAAATAGATTTGGAAGTCAATAATGAAAACAATGTAAAAAGAGGGACTTAATCCATTGATGGTTCCTCAAAATACTGGACAGAAAAGGTGAAATTAAAGGGAAAAACGAGCTAAGAAGAGAAAAATGTCAAATGCAATCTCAATCAAGGTAGCTCATTTATGTTCTGTATAACATAAAGGAGCCAGAAAGCATAATATAGATGTTATTTACAAAAGAATATAACAGTTTCAAGTACAGTTTATATCATCAGGGCTGTTGCTTGAAATAAAACTTTGCTTGTACAAGGGGTTAAAAGTCTGAATTGCTGTCTCTATATGCTATTTTTATGTATTCCTCCTCAATTTTTTAACACAGTAATTTGCAGCTAAATGTGGTCTTGAATAGAACCTTTAAGAAATATAAACAACCGTCTCTGGGAAAAGAGAGTTATGTGTTCTTCAAACGAGTAAATATTTAAAAGAAAATAGAAACAAATGATGCCAAGATACCAAGCAACGACAGCAAGCAAAAGAAGCCTTTGAATAAGAAAATACTAAACTACCTATACTATGGAAGAACTTTTGAAGCACAAAAGCGTGCCAAAAAGATGCCAACAAAGTTAACAAACAGTATCAGGTTCTCAATAAACTGTAAGCAATAAAACTAACAGAGTTACAAGTTCTCAATAACTCGTATAATTCAATGGATACATGTTAAGGATTAATAACATCTCAAACCATAAAAGTTTGGCTGACACTCAAGTTGGTATAAGGTTTTCTCATTTATCTCAATTTGAAAAAACATTTAAGTATGGACTCATGGAGTGATAACGGAAAAATGAGCATGCAAAAACTAACCATGACTGACTCAGAGATATCAACACATAGTTGCTACATTAGGCTTTAGATGAAATGATACAAAAATGAGGCACTGAAGCTGCTAAAAATGAAAGACACGGAAATATGGACATTCATCATAGGTAAGTTAATTTTATGATTTGAAGCAATAAACACACAGCTCACAAGTTAAAATCAAAATAACAATTTGATGTCAGAGGCCACCTTCTAAAGCTTTTATTGGGCAGTTAAAAGTAATATGGTACTACTGACTACTTGCATATTAGAAGAAAAAGAATCCATAAAACACTGTTGGTTAAAATTTGAGATGGACATTAAAAAGATTTCATATATAATATTCCAACCAGGTATTATTTGAATACACATTACAAGAATATAATGAAATACAATGAATGCAAATGGAACACTGGTATGTGCCTGCACACTTTTCTTAGATATACATAATAATGGCTGTACTTGATCCACTCACAATGCACCAATAAATAGTGATGTGCTTATCCAAATTAAATCAACTACCTTGCATTGGAAAACAAGAATAACCTGCATAAACTATTTAGAACAAATACAAAAATAATAACGGATTATGTATACAGCTGGTAAGTGCACCGTGGTTTCCATGGTAGCATAAAGTAATTCATACATTCCAGAGAATTTGTCAAGAATAATGAGCACATATTGGCATTCATAAAAATGGTTAATGCAACAAGGTTTTCGCAGTAGCATACAATACCACATGCATTCCACAAACAGTAAACTTATCAAGATTAATGAACACATTCTGAAAGGCAAGCAGCTAGCATCTACACATCTTAATGGCACCTATAAGTGGCAGTGAACACCAGCAACTTACATGTCAGCACTTCATTTCAAAGTGGTGTTCAAATAAAACCTGCAACTTTGCTCAGTCACTAGTTGTTGGGAATGAAACACAATTCACACCAAGAAAAGCTTCTAGATTGCATGCACAGTTTCCGCATAACAATGGTGTTTGTGATCCTGGTATAATCTAGTAACATGTTTTGTAGATGCAGAGACCATGAAATTGAAAGTAATGTCATCCTCAAACAAATAACAATAGAGCCCAACTTTACACATGAAAACAAGAGCTTATATTTTGAAGTTGTTTGTAACTAGTAAGCCAAATCAGCATAGGATAAAGACTTTGAACGGTAGTACATAAAAGTTTGCATGTTAATCATTAGCATATTGAAAGGCCATAAAGGATGTCGTAGCCAGATAGCAATGTTGACAAAAAAAGGAGCATAACAATGATAAACAAAGAACTCAAAACAAAGCCTTGACAAAACTATTCGCTCATTATATAAAAATTTAAATTTAAGAGTTACAAAACATTATCATGTATTTGTCAACCAGTTAAACTGAATTCAAAAATATCTCTTTATTAAGACTAATTTAAGGGGTATAGAATCCATCTATACAGCTCTTAACCACTCTGACTAAAGAAGTGAACATCAGAGAATCTCATTCAAACTGTATTCATAAATCTCTCTTTCTTAAGACTAATTTCAGGGGCATAGAATCCATAGATACAACTCTCAACCACTCTGACTGGATAAGTAAACAACAGAGAATCAGTTTAACAATTATTACTTACACAGACACAATTGGGAATTCAGCAGTAAAATTACCATGAAACACATGAATCTAGCATAAGCCCAAGGGTGGATATTGTTGATGGCTGTGGTTCATACAGAATCTATAAAGAATAATTATAACCTCCCAAACCACTAGACATGGTTCAAAAAGAAAGTTCACATATCTCTGTTAATTCCATTTAACTGCAAATTGACATAAACTATTTGTTGAATATCTCTTGCCAGAATTTTGAAGCCACAGGTGGCAGCAACAATACAAAAGAAAACATGAAAGCCCTGCTAAACTTAATCCTTCATTTACATGCAGTTTTACCATATGATTCAAACAAATCTTACCGGCAAGAATTGAGCGTGTACCTTTCCATTCAAATCAAAAGAGCAGTTGCACATTTTTTGTCTCCTACCATCTGCTCATTGTTGGTAACAGATTACAGCTTGGAAGTACCTCAGCTGCTAGAAGGAGGACCCTGGACTGCTCTGGCATCTGTTGTTGTGGTTACATCTGCTGTGGCATGTAAGCCACAGGGGGCGAGGTTGTTGAGTATAAAGCGCAGCATCCACCGGCTTCCCAACAATCATACCAGCTGGTGCTACTTGTGCTGGATGTTGCTGAGGAACATAATAATACGGCACAGGTTCTGCAGGAGTCCCAACAGGTACAGGACCTCTAGGAATGCCAAGCCCCTCCTCCTTCAACTCATCTCTTGGCACAATATCAACAAGAAAATCAAAAATATCAGTTCTAGTTATGGCTGCAGCAATATCATTTTTCTGCAGAGTGCGCCTCTTATTTTCCTCTGTATGAATCCATGACCTCAATGTAAGTTCTAGAATAAACATTTCACAAGCCTTGGCAAATATTACAGGGGCTTCAGCTGATATCATCCTCACGTCTTCATCTGCCTTCATTATTTTCTTGATTCTAGCCAACGGTAAGCTGTGATTCTTGAAATCTGTTGTTTGTTCTATATCTTGAATCTGATTAGTCCAGAACATTTGAAGCTGTTGCTGTTGTTGCTGCTGCTGCTGCTGGTGAAGATGTTGATAAGCCAGTTGGTGCTGTGCAGCAAGCTGGGCCGCAGATGCTGGGTATGCAGTAGCAGGCTGGCCAGGAGACTGAACTGTCCCAACAACAGAACCTGGAGGAACAGGTGCAACCATTTGAGTTGTTTGATAAGGTGATGTGCCATAAGGCATTTGAGATGCACCACTTACAACTCCCATAACTGGCTGCTGCTGCCCTGGGGCTTGCTGCTCCATCTTCTCGCCCAGGATCTACACAAGTACCTTGATCAATGCCTCTTTATACTCTCACTTCCAAATCCTTTCTTTATGTCAACAAAATTCCAAAACCCACATTCATGAACAATAACTGAATGAAAAACATTTTAAAAGTAACCCAAGTTTTTCTTTCACTTCTGTAACTTGATTTCAAGACACTATGTTACTACAAATTCTCAAACTATGCAATGCATATCAACAAAAAAAGCTTTCCAAATCATCCACATCAATTTTCCTTACTCAATTTTTCTAGTCCAATCTCAAAAGACATTACTACAAATTCCTGCACCGTGCAATGATCACTATTTAATAACATTTTCAAACTTTACAGATTCCAAACCTATATTTTCTACATGGCCCTTGATTCCCGAAGGACCACAAAGCTTATCCCTGACAATCCAAATACTTTATAGCAATTTTTTTTTACACGTGAATACCCTCTTTTTAAAAACTCAAAGATTAGTTAAACACGGACTATCAATGCTAGTTTAAAACCAAAATATCCAGTTCATAGTTTGACACTTACCCTTTCAGTCGGGTGCTATCATACAATAAATAATCCTTATTAACAAATTGTGGCAGCTCCAACACTTCTCACTGCTGCTTAAAAATTCACTGTTCCTAGGAACAACTAAAAACAAAATTACTAAAATAAATAAATATACAAATGATATACAATTTGCACCATGCACATATTGTAAACAAGGAAAGCCTTCAAGCAATCATCCTTGCCGAGGAGAGCAATTTTTAAATCAAATTGGCACCAGAAAACATTTGCAATATCTATTGTTTTCAAAAATCCCTTCTTAACACTCATTGTAGCCAAAACTCACTCAATGTTTTCATACCCTGACTTCTACAAGCTAGCACTTTGCTGAACATGGTTAATCAAAACCAAAAAAACTACATATAGACTTTCAGTTGACATCATACTACTAGCATTCATCATTATTTTTTCTAAACACTTACACGGTTATACCCGCCCATTATTACTCCTAAATTCTTAAACACGCTCCTAATACCATCAAACTTTCACCAGTCCATAATTACTGAAAACAAAACATCTTTGAACACACAACAATATTTAGGGATCGGCATTGTTGACAGATCATCGAGATGAGTGATACAAATTTATTGTGAAATTAAGCTCCTTGCATAGATAACTCTTCACAGGCAGGTGAAGTCGTATAGGCCCTATTACACACCCATTTTTGCAAACTAAAGTTAATCAGCACAAACTTTCAATTGACAATACAACACCCAGAATATCACTTTCCTACTTCCCATCACCAAAAGCCCTTTAATATTTAGTAACCCTGAGTCCTAAAAACTGAAAACCCTACATTCCGCGAGATCAGATTAATCAACGGAAAAATCTGATAAATAGGGTTTCGATTGAGACCACATCGCCCAAAACAAAACTCGCTAGTTGCACATCTCATAAAATGGAAGAAAAAACTAAAAGGCGGGTAAAAACCTAGTGTATAAACCCTAGTATCTGAAATAAAACCTTTTTGTCAACTAAACCCTAGACACCACCAGCGAAATCAACACACCCATTACCGACAGCCAAAAGCCGCTCTTCAAAATATCTCCAACATTCAGAAACAAAACTTACTTTCAGAAAAAATAACATAAAATTGAAACCCCAACAGCATGAAAAGAGCAAGAAATTATAACTACGTACCTGGAAAAATGAACACAGTTCCGAGATTTGAGAGAGAAGGAAAGGAAATTGGAAAAAGATAAGGAAACAAAATGGCAAGTAATGGAAAAACAGGGATTCCACAAAAGAAAGAATCGGCCCGCTATTCACTCCGACTCCTCCAACGCTCACGTGTCCCTCCGCGTCTGTTAGATGCTCGGCCCTACCGCTTATGACTTCTGGCCACGTGTCCACTTATGGGTGGTGATATTTATGGCGCCCAGAGATGCGCATTCGTTTCCAGTTGCCAGGTTGGCTCGCGGGTAAAAGACAATTGACCTGTGCTTCGAGGGGCCAAAATAACAAGGGAACCTTATCCGTGGCATTTGGGAAATTAAGCCCACCCTATCTCTTTTTATCTTTCTTCTTCTTCTCTTTTAATGAAGAAGATCTTCTATTAGACACGAGATTTTTTCAACCAAAAACATAGGTGGTACGAGAGCACGCCCCAAAACCATAAATACACTAGATCGAGCCTAGGAAAACAACGGAACACTAGGCAGTGCCTAGGAGATCATCAAAAACAAGAGCCAAGCTAAAGGCAAGCCGCTGCAACAAACATACCAACAAAGGGAGGGCCATGGTCATCGCGCCATCCTGGACCAAGGAGGTCCTTGCCCGCATTCAGAATGTCTCAGCTCGAGCCAGAAGGGGCCTCCTCTTCAATATCAGTCACCACCCGTGTGGGAGAAATGGCGAGTGGAATCCGGTGGAACTTATCTAAAGGTGGCACGTCCCACCCCGCCCCTGTGTGCATGGCTCGGGGGCCACCGGTGAGCCCCAACCGAGCTAACGAATCGGGGGAGCCCCAACCCCGACGACGACGAGCAGGTGGAGAGACACTCCTTCGATGATGATTACATGGGGAATGATGCGCCTGGTGAAAGAATGCCGCTTAGAGAGACTCGACGACCACCGCGAGGATGGCCGCTAATGGGGTGGAGATCACCGAGGAGGTGAAGGTGGCTCATGAGCAACACTACACAAGGCATCCCCCCAATGGCGCAACAAAGTCTGCAGATGCTCCACTTTCAGAGGCCACTTTGTTGGCCTGCACTTGGATCTGCAGAAGCACATTGGAGAGAACCATCGATTTGTTATAAACCGAGAAGTGTTGATCAACTTAATTAGCAAAAAAAAAAAGCATTTCGTTCTTTCCATAACCAAAATAAAATTTCCCCTCTGAAAACATGCCAAATCTGGGAGAACATGAGCGGAAAATGTGGCTATCTCCCAGGAGAATGTGGTGTCATGTGAAGCATCCCGACCTAAGAGGTTTGAAAAAGGAATGAATCCAATTCCAAGCCCACTGGGCCTTGGGAAAAAACCAGAACAAGTGCATTATGGTTTCCAAATGGCCACAAAAGGGACATTTGGGACCCTAAACACCAATTTGAACTAGAGGGGAGCTGTAGGAAGACCTTGATGTAAAATGCACCACATAAAATGAGCAATTTTTGGCTCAACGCAAGCAGACCACACAATGTCAAATCTCTTTCTCCAACAAGAGGGAGAAGAATGCAATCCCCACCTGGTATTGAGTTTCTCCACCATAGGCAAGTGTGGGGAAAGCCAACGATAGCCTTTACTGGCTGAATAATTCCGAAATGGGGTATCAACGAACCATTTGATCACCTGGCCCACCAAGGGCGAGAGGAACAAACAGAGATTTTATGCATCATATGGTCGAGGATTGAATTGATGACAATAGAAATGCTAACACAATCTTGATTGGTGAGACAAAATTGAGCTTTGAGCTCATTCCAAGAATACCAGGATTGAGTGTTTTGTAAAACAAATCTTGAATGGACCAAATTTCGCTTGAAGAGCTTGAGTGCAAGAATTCTAGGGACTTTTGCAAGACACCGATCCTGAACTTAAATGATAGGTGACCACCATAAGGATTGTTGATTGATGGAGAGGCCATTGTGGAAGTCATTGCCTTTCCACTGCAGCCATGGTTTGATACATTCCCATGTTTTCCAGATGCTTTTAAGCACAAAGGTGCCAACCACTTTGATAGGAATAAACACAATGAGAAGATTGGCAAAACCCAGGCCTTTCTAAGTGGGACGTCCATAGGGTGAACCCTCCTCGATGTCATGACACAAAATTACTTTCCACGCATCCTACCCTTCAATGCATCAAATTATCCATTTTGCGCAGAGCGCCTTGCCCTTATCGCAGTATGCCAATAAGACCCATTCCCCAAAGTCACCAAGGAGGCGAGAGGTTTCCTGTGCAACTCTGTGAAATCCCCGCCAAAAAAGGCATTACCCCAAAGAAAATCTTTAAGAAGTTTCTCCAATTTTGAATTGAAGCTTTGGAGGGCACCCAACACGAAGAGTAGTAAACATGGGTGGCCGCAAGGACTTTGGAGAAAATATGGAATTTCCCACAATGACAAGGGCACGGTAATCTAATATTTAAGTTTCTCAGCCACTCTTTCTTGGTGAAATGTGGTTCAAAGAGTTTTTAGCCATTCCCTAGGAAGGCAAAGGGAATGCTAATAAATTTAAACATTTCACCATGAGAGAGCATTTTCCACCAAAGGAGGCCGGTCGAGCGCAAAGTGAGGAAAGATGTCTGCAGCACGCTGCGTCTTCCGCCATTGAATGGAAGAACCAGAGGCTAAGCAGAAGATATCCAAATAGTGCATAGCATTGCAGACGTTGTTTTCTTCCTCGATGAGAGTAAGAAATGAGTCATCCGCAAAATGTCCATTGAGAAGTTGAGAGTTGTCTATGGAAGGCAATGCAATTCCCCTGACGAGCCCTTGAGATTTGGCTTGAACCAAAAGATATCCAAAACCTTCGGCTGCAAGAACATAAAGTGCAGGCACTAATGGGCACCCTTGGCGGATAGAGCGGAATAAGCCAAACGGCTCATAGTTGTGCCCATTAATGGTGATCTAAGCAAAAGCATTGGCGAAAAGCATTCAAACCGATTGAGGTGCTTGAAGCATTAGAAGAATAAAAGGCCATTCAATTTTATCATAGGCCTTTTCAAAGTCAATTTCAATGAACATGGCAAGTTGGTTGGATCTATGAGCCGACTCCATGCCTTCCCAAAACAACAATGATATTATCAAGAATGAAGTGCCCCTGAATGAAACCAATTTGCTCTAGTTGGATGATAACAGGAATTATGTGACGTAACCGAATAGTCAGGGCTTTGACAATAATCTTATAGGAAACATTGTGCAACGTAATGGGCCGCCAGCTAGTAATTTGCTCAAGATCGTCTGGTTTGGGAATGAAATTGATATTCCCCTTGTTAATCCATGTGCCCAACATTTGGTTCTAAAACCATTCCAGTTAAACTCGATGAAGGTCTAGGCCCACAGTGTCCCAAAGCGACAAAATCAAGCATGACCTCCATGAGTAAGGAATAAATGTTGTCAAACTCAAAAAAATCTTGAGTTGACAACATATCTCTATCGAGTCATTTGAGGACCCGATCCAATCCACCTTGGAGATTGGACCAAGTGAAACACACTTCAAAGGTGGGGGTGCAAGAGGCATAGGGTCATAAAACCCAAATTTATTACACATGAAAAACCATGCCTCTTTCTCGCCATTTGTCTATCGCATAGGTAAGTGCCCACACTTATCGACAGGCAACTCAACCATATTAAAACCACCACTTATTACCCAATAAGCACCAGGAATTGAATAAGCTATCCACCGCCAAATATCGGCCCTTTCGACCGCATCACCAGAGGCATAAATGTTGATGAGGCCAAAAGGGCGGCCATCAATATTAAAGAGGACCCAGATGGCACGATTGGTGGGGTCGACACCATGATCCATCAAGAAGGGCCACCATTTAGGGGCAAAAAGAGAAATTAATCCCCACATCCTCCGTCGTGATTATTGCAGAGAAAGCCGCATCGGGCGGATGGATTACAAACCGTCTCAGAATCGAAACCTGTAATTTTCACTTCCTGCAAAAACAAAACATCTAAGTTAGAAAAAATTTGCCAAGCATCACGAACAATATACTTGATTGGAGTTTGTAAGAGCCTGCACATTCCAAGAAATGCAATTGTAGTCACAAAATCATGCATTTTAGGCATTATTTAGCTCGGATTCATACTACTATTTAAAAGGTTCTTGAGTGAAGAAAGTACTAGTTAATCCCACCTTTTGGCCATCTTGTTTTACTTTTTATTTCATCTTTCCCACACATTTTTACATACATGCCAAGTTGTTTCAACACTTTTCTATCATTTTAGCCTAAACCAAGGCACCCACACTTGTATTGGGATGCCCCGAGGCACCTTGGTTCCACCTAGGGCACCCCAATCCATTTTCTACTTTCCCACCTCTTTTTGGGCATCTTCTAGCCGTTTTCATCCTTATCTTTTTCCTAGTCGGCCATGTCATGGTTAATTACAAGATCGAGCAAGAGAACCCTATAAATATAAAGTTATGAGACCATAATGAGGGCCCTAACGTCACTTACTACTATCACTCCATCTAGAGTTGCATCCATTACATCACTTGCATCCACATAGTTCCATGCATCAAGGCTAGGAGATCTACATCAACACACACTTCATAGGGGAGGGATTCTATTATATTCCATGCACACATACTATTACATTTTCTACATTTAGTTATTACTTATTACTTCATAAAGTGTGATTGACACAAGAGCACCTAGGGCACGACATGCACACACACACACACACACACACACACACACACACACACACACACACACACACACACACACACACACACACACACACACACAAGAACTACATTTGGGTCTGAAATGTAGTGCAATGCTCAATTTAGTAAGCCCATTATGTGGCAACTGAGGTCATTTTGACCCATTCATTTGCATCTTTTATTTTTTTAGGGTTTTGATACTTCTCTTGTCTCTTGCAGGTCTTCAACTTCATCTTGTTATATTCAACACATTCGGCGCAGTTCATCGAATCCAGTGTGATAGGAAGTGAAGGTTACATAGCATCTTTGACCCAGAAAGAACCAGGTTTCGAGCTTTTTAGAGACCGGGGTGCGTATTACGCCTTTACGTGGTGCCCCGATACCCTCCTTGGCGCTCCAGTCTGCTCAGATCTTCCAAATCCACTCTTTTCAGGACCTTTGTGCAGTTGTTCCAAAGATTTGTATTTTTCTCGCTGACCTACGACACCCTGTGATAGTCATCCACAATCAATTGAGTTCATTCCTTACCTTCCTCTTGCATATTAGGGTTTTATTTCTACTAGTTCAATCATTTTAATCATTTTAGTCACTTCATATTACTTTAGTGCATTTATTTACAATGTTTATGTCCTCCTAGATTAGATTAACTATTATTACATTTCCCCCATTTTTAGTTAATTTTAGTTAATCATTTTGGTGAACACAATGGTCTTCATACCACCTTTTAGGGTTTGCACTTGCATTTAGACACCATGAATATCTCCATCAATGATTACTTGCTAGCTAATCCTAATTTACTTCACCACATTCAACATCTTTTTGCTACTACGTGTATTTCTGTTGACATGCATCCGAATTCCCTTTATAAGACATTTGTTGATGCCTTTTCACAACATATAGCATTCAAGGCCAACCCTCTCGTTGTTATTCATCCCTTTGATAATGATCCACCATTACATATTATGTGTCACATTTACAATGTAGGTGTCGACGTACTTAATCGATAAAGTGACTTTGAACTTAATTTGTGTCCCATGTCATTCCTTTAGGCTTTAGGCATGTCTGTTCATGAGAATAGTCCCTCTTCTATTTCATTACGTGTTTACGATGGTATTGTTCATCCATGTCTAGGTCATGTTACCTTGCTGCTTTATTGGTCCCAAAACTCCCCTCAATTTTCTTTGTTATAGATTTTCCGCCTCATATAATTGTCTTGTTGGGTAGGCCATGGCTTCATGTCATGCAAGTTGTCGCTTCTATTGTCCATCATTGTGTTAAGTTCTTACATGAATGCGTTGAGCATACTATCTTTACGATTGTCACCCATTCCAATATTGTGTCCATGATCTTAATACTAGTCTCCCTATTCCACGCATTGATACCATAGATGAGCCTCAACCTATAGATGACCCACCTCATTTACCACCACTCAAAGGAGTTATTTGTTTGCTAGATGCCATCCCTTCTCCGCCACCTACTAATATTGTTATTATTCCATATTAGGGGCCTATCCCATCCTTGGGCCTTGCTCCCCATCTACATCCTCATCATCTGCCAGCCAACCATTCACTTGTACACTCTTCATACACGAATCTTATTGGGAACACATTCCATTAGATCCTACTTTACACATGAAGGTTTAGCTCGCCTAGGTTTTTCTATTACTGATATTCGCCCACCACCATCTCACCCTCACTTATATCATGGGTTAGTCCATGTTACCGTGGCCTATGGGCTTCATGTATTTCATCTTCATGTTTTTCTTGCACGCACTCCTACCATTGCCCCACTCACATTAGGACGATCCTGGCTTGATTATATTGGGGCACCCTAGATCCGAATCATACAGATATACCCTTTCATATGCCTTTTGGATGCATTATCATATGTAAGAGCTCTTTCCTAGGGTATACACAGAATCTCACTCAATGGTATGCACATTGTTGCCTACATCCTTCATTCATTGATGATGAGTATGCTATGGGCATGTATCACTTATATCTCAATGGCTCATTACATGATCAAACTAATACTATATCTTACCAAGTTACTAATGCATATCCATTTGATTTTGATCCAGAGGATAACAATCTCCTTGAAGAGTTTACATAGTCCCTTGGCACACTACCACGAGGGGCATAACACATTACACACTCCCCCCTAATTATTTAGCTTATTCACATAGTATCACATCACACCTTTTGTACTTATCATCTATCATCCTTTCTTATAGGCATATCATATCACGTGTCATAGACCGTCATTACCCAATGATGCACTCTTGTGCTTTGGTTCACACTTGACTGTTGAAGGATTACCATTACACTAAACCCCACACACCACACCTTAGGCATTACACATTGCATTTCATCATACATTGTGTGTCATACATCATTCATTCTACACTTATTCTACATTAGACTAGTCCTCATCTACGCATTACATCCATTAGGGTATCTACGCACTTAGCACATTTCTACACATATTTTACATCTTACGTTAGGTTACATTGCATACAAGTCTAGCTTTACATTTTATCATTACATATTCCATTTCTATCTACACCTATTATTGCACTTTACACATTATTGTTGAGTTGTGGAGCTAAAATTCTTCACAAATAACACGATTTACAAACTTGTAGGTTTACACAATAGTCGGTGTCGGTCACTCAGAGCAACCGACATCGATTGGGTAACCAACATTCGTCACCAAAAATCAACCTAAGCATCGGTTGGGTAACCAACATCAGGTTACCTATGCGTTTATGTTTTTATTTTAGATGCAAGATTAGATCCAATGATTAGTAGTAGCTTCCGTGCGGGTATATGGTAAGTCACGATTTGTTATCTTCTTGGTTTTAGAAGATGGTTTAATCTTCCTATTTTTTGAGAGAATTGTTGAAGTAAAGAATAGTTGGTCTTCACGGTATGTAGAGGACGGTAATGTACAAGTACAGGTTCAACAATTTATCTCTAAGTGGGAGATTGTTGAGTTGTGGAGCTAAATTGCTTCACAAATAACATGATTTACAAACTTGTAGGTTTACACGAAGAACCGGTGTCGGTCACCGAGAGCAACCGACATCGGTCACCTAAAATCAACCGACATCGGTTACTTATGCATTTATGTTTTTATTTTAGACGTGGGATTAGATCCAACCTTTGATTAAAAGGTGATAGAAAGGTTGTAAATGCATAAATCTAAGATGCACTAAGTTTGTATATGTTTATATAAGCTATAAAGCTAGGGTTAGAGGTAAGAATTCAGTAAGAATGTTGATTCTACTCGGTTGAGAGGATGAAGAAAAAGAAAAAGAAAAAAGTTACACGAAGATAAAAATTCCATGGAGAGAAGTCGGACAAAAGGAAATGGTAGGTACATTTGAATGGTTGATGCAATGATGGAGGAGAGACTTACTTCTTGGTGCACAGTTATGGTTGCACATTGGTAGACCCATTTGAGAGGTCTTGTTTGCAGATTCACAAGAGAGCTTGGTTACACAATTTAGAGATGCAGTAGTTCCTGGTTATGTGAGATCTAGTGGTGGTTTGGAGGCATGGTTATAGTGCACTCATGTAGATCCGTTTAGAGATTTGGAGGAGGAGATACTCTTGGAGAGATACATCATTGTACTCTTGTATGGGAGAGATACATTGTAATCTTGTATGGAAGATCTCCATCTTATACTTTTGTTCATTATATATATTGAGATCTCCATCTTGTAAGAGTTTGTTTGTACTTTTGTTCATTATATATATTGAGATCTCCATCTTTGGTGGACGTAGCCCACATTGGGTAAACCATGGTACATGTTGTGTTATGTGTGCGTACTTTGTTTTAATTTGGATTTTCTAGTATATGCTTCCACTTTTGTAGATTTTGGGGAATTGACTACTTCCGCATTTGCCTGATTTGGTTTGTTATTCAATCATAACACTATTTGGTAGTTAAGTATTCCCAACAACTAGTTTCAGAGCGATGGCTTTAGTTTTTAGAGCAAGGGTTTGCTTTAGGGTTTTGTTAGTGGTATTATTGATACTTATGAGAGCATGGTTTTGTTTTGTTTGATGTGTAAATCACAAGGAAAGATTTAATATCAAGTGGGAGTTGGAAATGTAAGGTTGTTGGAAAATGACGGTGACTGGCATTAGCATGCTATACCGATGTCGACATTGTTCCTTAGCCGATGTTGGCACAATGACCGTGGTCGGTTAGTTAGACACCGGTGTCGGTGACATGTTAAACAAAAAATCATAAATCTAAAGTAATTTGAGAAGATGCAGTGAATGTGTCTTGATTGTTGAGGTGTCCCTGGTTCTTGGAGGCATAGGCATGTTGGTCAGATTGTAGATCCGGATTATAGAGGTATGGTTTTGTTATCTTGGTATTACAGTGCTTGTATGTTTTGGTAGCACATGCATGTTTGGGATTGCAGATCTAAGTAAGAGATAAAGGAGTAGTTATGCATCCTTAGTGCAATTAGATGCATGGGCTTTGTTAGAGAGGCAAAATATAATAGCACATAATGAAGATGGGGCTTCCATCAAAGAGGTAAGTACTTGATTGAAGACATGGATGAGTGTCTTGGTGTTGATAAGGTGATGTATTTCATCTTGGTGTAGTTTTATTGCATGTATTATTGTTATAAAGTTTTTGTGCAAGATTCGGTACTTCTTGAAATGATTGGCTCAACACAACTATCAAATTTTGTCAAAGTAGGCACTTGGTTTGGTGTACTATGCCAAATTTGTGGCATTGTGTTCATTCCAATAGCATTGACGTCAGTCAATGAACCAACATCGGTCAAAGAGGGAACCAAGATCGGTCGGAAGGACCGAGTTTGGTCTCTGTGACAACAAGTTTGTCTTGTGTTTTTATAAAGAAAAGAGGGCATGAAAGGTTTAGTGTCCAATTTGGAGGATCAAGTTTCTTGCACAGAGTGTACATGTAGAAACAAAGTAGATCACTTCAATGTTTAAATTAGAAAGAGGACGGAGTTGGCTCAGTGAGTGCAGTGAGGCTTGGGTCAAATTCAGGTATCTCTATACTGTTCGTGTTTTATTTCTTTCGTTTGAAGCAACTGGTCTTATGTTTGGATTGTGTGCACAAGTAAAATATGCGTCATGGATATTTAGTGAGTTTGAATTTTATTTCCAAGACGTGTTGGAATCTTAAGGACAAGGGTATCTAGTCTAAGGATGAGATCCTCAATGAAAAGTCATGTTTAGACACAATTGCAGGTAATAGGAGATGTTGAGTACACATGGATGAAAAGAAGGTGGTTTAGCCTACTTCACAAGAAGCCCAAACTTCTATGATGTAGAAGTATTCTTTGATAAGAAGGGAATCAATTTTATATTTTCTTTCATTTGTTTTATTTCTCATTGATATATATTGGAGCTTTTGAGCTTGGTGATTAGAGGCAATGCAAGGGAGTTCATGTTGAGTGGGAGCAAGCCATGGTTGTTGGCATTGCAGGTTGGACACATATGCACGTGCAGAGTGAGAGGAGAATGCTACTATTCAGAGTGGCATGAGGCACAAGTTGTTTTGGAGGACAATCACGATTTTGCAGGTATTTTGTGTTTAGTGCATGGTGATGTCACTTCTAGTTTTATTTTGTAGTGCCGGATATCCTTATGGGATGACAGTTGATGGTTGTTCAGTTAGGTTAAGAAGAGAGAGAAATGTTTTAGAGTTTGAAGGGTGAAAGAAGGAAAATCTGTTTTGTTACAGGTCATATGTGTGACAACAGTGTGTATTTACAGTTTATTGATGTTGCCCTTGTTTGCTTTCATCTTGGATGGTTGTGCAATATGTTGATGACATTTTTGTTGGTATTTGCATTGGTTATTAGTAGCACGGTGGTTGTTGTTGACATTGATTAGCACAGGATTCATGTGTGGCCTTGGAGTTAGTTGGTGAAAGACTTAGAACTTCCGGAATGGTGAGTTTATACATGTGGATAGATTTTGTTTTGTGAGTCTATGATGATGTAAATATTTGTTTTGCACATGGATGCCTATGAGCATGGTTTAGATTCCCTTGAGCATGAGTAGGGGATGTTTGTATTTCCTCTTATTACTATGTTACTCCATGATAGATATGTTTTCAGATGGTTGTCTTAGACATGTAAGTTGTTTATACAGGGTTGGATTTGTAGAATGCAGTGTTTGGATTCTTTGAGTTATGCAGGTGTTGTGGATTGATCACCCACTAGTTGCATGTAGAACTCATTTGGGTTATCTTTACCTAGGATCTTGTTTTGTTTATGCATATTCCAATTTGACTTGTCTTGGTCGCTATACATGGTGGTGGTTGGAGACATGGATAAATGATTTGAGAACATGGTTGGTTTTATAGGTATGGCTATGGTTACGATCAAGCTCAAAGCATTTCAATTTCAATGGGAGCTCTTACAGGTGTGTTAGTCATGGTGGCTTGGTTGCATGAGAGATTTGGTGTTACGATTCAATGGGAGATTGATGTATGGATAACTCGTGTATCACAAATCAGTAGTAGCTTCGTGTAGGTATATGGTAAGTCACGGTTTGTTATCTTCTTGGTTTTAGAAGATGGTTTAATATTCCTAATTTTTGAGAGAATTTTTGAAGTAAAGAATAATTGGTCTTCACGGTATGTAGAGGACAGTAATGTACAAGTACATGTTCAACAATTTATCTCCAAGTGGGAGATTGTTGAGTTGTGGAGCTAAATTGCTTCACAAATAACATGATTTACAAACTTGTAGGTTTACATAAGAACCGGCGTGGTCACTGGAAGCAAACAACATCGGTCACCTAAAATCAATCGACATCGGTTACCTATGCGTTTATGTTTTTATTTTAGACATGGGATTAGATCCAACCTTTGATTAAAAGGTGATATAAAGGTTTTAAATGCATAGCTAAGATGCCCTAAGTTTGTATATGCTTATATAAGCTAGAAAACTAAGGTTATAGGTAAGAATTGAGTAAGAATGTTGATTCTACTTGGTTAAGAGGATGAAGAAGAAGAAAAAGAAAAAGGTTATATGAAGACAGAGCTTCCATGGAGAGAAGCCGGGATGTATGGAAGGAAATGGCAGTACATCCGAATGGTTGATGCAATGATGAAGGAGAGACTTCTTTGTGCATAGTTATGGTTACACATTGGTAGACCCATTTGAGAGGTCTTGTTTGCAGATTCATAGGAGAGTCCGGTTGACAATTTAGAGAGATGCAGTAGTTCCGGTTATGTGAGATCCGGTGGTGGTTTAGAGGCACGGCCAGTAGCGAACTCATGTAGATCTATTTAGAGATATGGAGGAGGAGATACTCTTAGAGAGATGCATTGTACTCTTGTATGGAAGAGTTGGTTTGTACTCTTGTTCATTATATATATTGAGATCTCTATCTTTGGTGGACGTAGCCCACATTGGGTGAACCATAATACATGTTGTGTTATGTGTGTGTACTTTGTTTTGATTTAGATTTTCTAGTATATGCTTCCACTGCTTATAGATTTTGGGGAATTGTCTACTTCGCATTTGCATGATTTGGTTTGTTATTGAATCATAACACTATTTTGAAGTTAAGTATTGCCAACAATTACATAATATACATCTTACACACCCTACACATCCTACAGTGCATTGTCCATATTGCGCATTTACATACCTTATTCATCACTTGATCATTTATACTACGATGTCTTCTATGCATTGGACACATTACCCTATGACACATTTTAGTTCCTCGGTCCATACTCAATTGTTGAGGGTTTACCAATCAAATGGACCTTACACTCATCATGCAACATTCCTAGGATAGTGACATACGCTTTAGGCTAAATCATCACCCACCTCCATCATTTCCTCTAGTAGTGACATACGCTTTAGGCTAAATTGTCACCCACTTTCGTCATTTCCTCTAGTAATGGTATACATTTTAGGATAAATCACCACCCCCATTATGGCATCTTGTAGTGGCTTACACCTTAGGTTACATCACCACTCCTTACCTTTCATCATATAGTGATATACGCCTAGGGCTAAATCATCACCCATCCTTTCATCATATAGTGATATACACTTAGTGTTAAATCATCACTCTTCTTAATTCATTTATCTCATAGTGATATACACCTAGGGCTGAATCATCACCCATCCTTTCATCATATAGGGATATACACTTAGTGTTAAATCATCACTCTTCCTAATATGTTCATCTTATAGTGATATACGCTTAGTGTTAAATCATCACTCATTCATTCAAACAAGTCGTGATATACACTTTGGCTATAGGGTTCACGCACATCCTTTCTACATGTCGCATCTCATCACTCCTACATACACACTCATCACAACGTGCTAGACACAACAAACACTACTCGACCATTTCCCGATGATACACTCTTGTTTACGGTTCATTTTGGACTGCTAAGGGGGAAAACAAAATGAACCTCATTGCATACACTTCCATCCACTCGGGGGCATGCGGCTCCTATCATTCCATCTTGCATTCCATTCCATTCATCCACAGCATATTGCATTATCTCGGGGCCATGTCGTTTTTATTGTTAGTGTTTTGTATGATCACTTTATTACACGTGTTAGATCGATTTCTTCTATGTCATTATGTATATCATACACACATGTTGTTATGTTTGTGGAGCCTGTTTTCATGTTAGAGTTTGGTACACCTTACATGTGTTACACTCGGATATTTTTACGGCGATCCCGCCGTTGATGAGTGGGTCATGGGGTTTGGGGCTTCACCCCGAAGCAAATTTTGATGGGTGGTTTATTAACCCATGGGTAATGGGTAACCGTTATGGGCTGCTTTTGGGCCCATGGTTTTTCGGTACCCATTATTTTGTAAAACCACCTCTTCAGCTACCTATTGATGTACTTATAAATAGATGGACATATAATAGGATTTATATGAGTGTGTTTTGAGAAGGTGAATAGAGTGTGTGAATTCGGGAGGGTTTGTTGAGCGCAGCTCCAAACAAGATCTTATTATTGTAATTTTGAAGGCTGGCGGCTTGTAATAAAATCTAAGCAAGTGTTCTTGGTGGATGTAGCCCACATTGGGTGAACCACGTTAAATATTGTCTTCATGTTTTGCATTATTCATTTCGTAATTCTATTCATACTTTTTATTATTGCGATTCTAAGGAATTATTCCGCATTAGATATAATTAATTCCTAACACATCCACATTCATGCCTTTATTTAGTGTGATCACGATATAAGACTCTTACACGCGGCATGGATGCTCACCTTCTACCCTTCCTATACTAGTCACTGGGGGCATCCACATTCGTCTCATCCAGGTGCTATTGTTTCATTTTTTACTTAACATCTTATATTATTTGATCATACATGCTTTGACATATTGGTTATTGCTCTAACATGCTAACGGGTGTTCCATGTGCAACACTTGTTTTGCAGATTACATGTTTTCATGACTACTTGTTTGCTTGTATGTATTTATATGTTATTATTTGCCATTGTGTGCGGGATTTTCCCTATGCTTGTGTGCACACTTGTTTATTGTTTGCGGTCATGACATCTTTGTGTGTCTTGTGACATCGTGATTGATGTCCCATGTTTGCAACCCACTTATCTCGACTTACTTGTTTCTTACGTGTTTACACTATTGTGCTAGGTAGTTTCTACATTGTCGCATATTTTACACTTGTCTTATTACATGCATGTGTTTTCGGACTAACACTTGTTTTGGCTAGCCATCCTTGTTTTTGTGCGCCTTGGTTTCTACCAAGCGCATCCCCTTCCCCATGCAGGGCAGAGTTACCAAGTTCAGAGTGTGGTAGGTCCTCTTTTGAGGCTACATTCTCCTATCAACGACGTCACATGCACCCCAAAGAGGGGGCATCATTGAGGGTTTACATACTAACACAATGTATTTACACCGATTCAATACAATGCACTTTTTGCCCTTAACGTTTTGGGTTTACATACAATGAGTGGGTTTAGACCAATCTACGAACCCCATACATAGTGGATTTTACAGGACATGGTGTCCTTAGCATTTATGGGAAGTAGTTACATGCTTGGAGGTTATAGTGGGTGTGCCTCTCTACACTACTTCAACCAGTGGCGTCGGATCACCCAAAAAACTAGGACAATACAAAGATATCTTTACACACATTTCAGTAGAAGTGGTCAAAGGTTGGAGGACATAGAGTATTTCCTCCCTACACTTCTTCTTCACCTGTGGTGGTGTGAGATTGGCCAAAAATCGCAGCAAAGACAAGATATCCTTCTACACCCTTTTTCTCGGCATAGATCAAGGTGCACTTGCTCCATTAACACTTTTCATTTCGCATATTTTGCATTCACATATTTTACACATTTCTATACACATGCGTATTTTAAATAGCATTTTTACATACATACATATTTGACTACTTGATCTTTTTATCCTTGCAATTCCAACCGTATGAGAAACAAGTAGTCAAATTGGGGGCAACAACATCAACATTCTACGATGGCACATGCCTTACTAACCATACGGGTACACTACACACCACAACAACTACACACACGTTTCACCCTATGTTCATTCTCATCACTTTTTCTATACGCATTTTTCATCTATATTTTCCATGCTCCTCCATCTTTTTATCATTCCACGCTTTTGTCTAGTCCTTCGACACATTTTCTACTACACTCTACATGGACATCAGTGCGGATCTCTATCTACTTTATGTTACTGAGATTTCGATCACCAACATAAAGTGGGGGTAAAAGGTAGTCACAAAATCTTGCATTTTAGGCATTATTTAGCATGGTCTCTACTGTTATTTAGAAGGTTCTTAAGTGAAGAAAGTACTAATTAATCCCACCTTTTAGCCATCTTGTTTTACTTTTTATTTCATCATTCCCACACATTTTTACATACATGCCCAATTGTTTCGGCACTTTCCCATCATTTTAGCCTAAACCGGGGTGCCCAAACTTGTATCTTGGGGCACCTAAGCCTATAATGGGGCACCCAGGCACCCTGGTCCCACCTGAGCCACCCCAATCCATTTTCTACTTTCTCACCTCTTTTTGGGCCTTTTCTAGCCATTTTTCATCCTTATCTTTTTCCTAGTCAACCATGTCGGGGTTAATTATGAAATCGAGAAATAGAACCCTATAAATAAAAAGTTATAAGACCATAATGAGGGCCCTAGTGTCACTTACTACTATCACTCCATCTATAGTTGCATCCATTACATCACTTGCATCCACATAGTTCCATGCATCAATGCTAGGAGATTTGTATCAACACACACTTCATAGGGGAGGGATTCTATTCTATTCCATGCACACACACTAGAACTACATTTGGGTTCAAAATGTAGTACAAAGTGCTCATTTAGTAAGCCCACTATTGTGGCAAATTGAGGTAAGTCGACCCATTCATTCGCATCTTTTATTTTTAGGGTTTTTATACTTCTCTTATCTCTTACACGTCTTCAAATTCATCTTTCTATATTCGGCACATTCGGCGTAGTTCAGGGAATCCAATGTGACAAAAAGTGAAGGTTACTATACGATGGAAAAGTGACATGTAAGCATGGGAATCTACAAGTACCTCTTCTCGTACCCGACCTCCCGAGGTCGTGTCGAGACAATCGGTGAATGTTTGAATGTGAATGGATATGACAAGCTAATCGACAAGCTAATCGGGCAATCTTATATCCTCAATACGCAATAATGGAATATGTGAATCTAAGGTGAAGAAGGCCCTCCTAACCTGAATTGGTGTAATGGTTCATTCAGATATAATGGTTGTTTGGAGGCTCCAATCAATGTCGAGCTCTGCCGAGATCCTGTTTCTTGGTTGTTGGATATGTGGGAAGTGACCTGTGGGAGCTTCGTATATATCTCTAGACAAGGTCATGAAAATGGTGATAGGAGGTTTAGTGGATTTGCAGTGAACTATGGATGGTTTTCTGGTCTAGCCCATAAAATATTAGATTGATTGGCTTCTATATTTAATACAGAGAACTGCGTGATGATATCTCAAGCGAGAGTGGTAAGGATCTAAATACAGTGTTCGTAAGCGGTGTCAATACTTAACCGATTCACGGGCCTAATGGGTTGTGGGATTTGGGGATCACAACCATGAGTGCGTGGTTGTTGTGGACCTATTATGGTCATGTGAAGAATCAACCCCTTCTTCCAACTATCCAGTAATCATATGCCTTTTTAGCCTCTATGTTTAGAACTAGAAGTTGTGTGATTTTTCGGAATACCTTACGGTGTGTTTCAGCAACTTGAATGCGTAAGCTAGTATCTATGTCAACGAGGAGGTCTCCTGCATCAGGATGTGGAACTAAAGGATCGCAACCAAATGCCTATTCTCTTTCGAATCCTTATGACGGTCATTCAGATATTTTATCAAGGCAGTATATAGTTAGGATGATTTGACAAAAATGTGTAAGCATTGTCGTCTTCGATATCTAATCCTCTTAATTGTTCACTAATTGCTTGTAGGTTTTCCGTTGCTCGAGAGACCCGTATCCCGAGGTCTTGATCTATATCAGCCTAATGTTGTGGGTAGATTTAGCTAAGGCACCATGGGTTCAAATATATATTCTCTAGGCTCTCTAGGTCCTGTGATTGTCATACAAAATGATTCAACTTTTAACTAAAACTCATAAACCGATTACGAAAGAAGTATTTACACTATGCAAGCATTCTTCTATTTTTGTATTTTCAATGACGTATTTCAACGAAATTAAAGAGCAGCTACTCTCGTATATCTATAAAATGGACAACTAATCTAGTAACAAAATAAAAACAAGCAAAGTAGCCTGGTATGGCTATTTGCCTGTGTAGTTGTGATTTTATCCCAAGTATTTAAGTAACTATTTATTTTGAATTGAAAGACTCTCGATCCTACCTTAGAAGTGAGGAATGAATCACAGTTTCTCATAAACTATCA
The DNA here is from genome assembly GCA_018340775.1 of Taxus wallichiana var. yunnanensis. NCBI lineage: Eukaryota > Viridiplantae > Streptophyta > Pinopsida > Cupressales > Taxaceae > Taxus > Taxus wallichiana. The sequence continues at coordinate 451,826,236 of CM031237.1, read as the reverse complement.
ATTCCCACAACTTCCCTGGCGATATCAAGAGCAAACTTTTGACTGAAATAAAATAATTCACTACTCTATTTGATATGTTGTAACTAGAACTTTAATAGCTCAAACCTAGCGTTTACAGAATAGTGGTAAATCCAATTGTGTGTGATTTCATCCCTTTAGTGTGATCTCCTCATTCCTTCGTGTCCTCGTGAATCCAGAAAGTGGGTATATGATAGTATCAATAAAAGATGGTATTCAAACAATGGAAGCTTTGAATATAGACCGAATACAATGCAAGTAGGAGAGGGATAATGCAAGTGAACAGAGCTTGACTACGCAATTCCTAACGGGAATACAACACAAGTGTACCGAGAGTTTTAAAATCTATCCTTGTGACAAAACAAAACCTGTAACTTTTAATGGATTCTAGTCTAGAAATGAAGCTATTCTAAGCTAAACTGATTATATGGAACAACAATGGAACAAGACTGAAACAAGAAGATTGAATGGCTTCTAAACAACAAAGGAAAACAAATAATTGATGCAAAACATGAAGCTAGTAGACCTCTAAGCAAGAAATTCAAAACTAAATAATAGAATTGAGAAGATGAGGGGCCATTTGCTTGAAAACAAGTTGGCTATTTATAACCAATGCATTTACCAGAGGGTAACTCCCATTTGAACTCCTTTACTATAAACAAAGGAAAAATACTATTCATAGGGAGCAAAAACATTAATGCAAGCCAAAGTGGTTGAAGAAAGCGTGTAAAATTGAAGATTTACATTTGACGCGATCGTCGGAAGAATCTGGAAAATGCGTACAGGACCACCGCCTTGTGCGGTGGTGGCGGTTATAGGACTCCACCCTGTCTTGGGTGGCGGTCATGGGACCGCCGCCTAGCAAGGCGGCGGTTTCCTCATTGAAGCCTAAAATGCAAGAAAACACGAGGGCAAAGGGTAAGACAAAGCATGCAAAGGTTAAGCGGGGCATGCAGGATACAAGCGTATACTTGGCGAGCCTTTCTGGATTCCGAACACCTTGCAAGGAGACGTGTATCATCATTGGGGTATGTGTAACATCGTTCCCATGTGTGTAGTACCCTACAATTTTGGGTACATACATATTGCCCCCTCGAAGAAGTGTTTTAGCCATGAAGAGGCATAAAACGATGGATCTGAGTATGGCGGTCCCAAAATGACGAGTTAGGAGTTATACCTAACATGCCCGTGTGCTAGAAAGTCGCCATCCAAGATCCCGCTACCTACAAAAATGAAAAAGGGGACTCAAGTGCAGATAGATAAAATAAATTGAGAGATAAAACAAAATTGATATGAAATGAGGACTTACCATCTACGCGGGTTTAGAACTTACCTCCGTCGGCGCTCCGACCCTGCGAAAGACATTCAAAATCAATTTAAGAGGGCTATATATATAAAACGAACTCATTTTACTATTCATTTACGCGGATTGATTTGATAGTTTTTGAGCTCTGGGACCCACGGTGACGGTTTTCAACGAGAGTATAGTCAAAACGTTCATGGTGAGATAGTGATCATGCCTCCAAGAGCGGAACATCGACCCGCGAAGTCTCAGGTTAGTCCTTCTCGATTTATTGTTTTTTTAAACCTAAAATGTGGAAATGATGAAATCTTTGTCTCGAGGGGATCATTTTTGAAAATATTAGCTTTAAACCTGTCTCTATGGGGAGTGCCTATAAGGTAGGCTTCTTTTTTAGCTAAAATGGTGTATTTGTTTGTTTTTGGGCATTTTTTAGGGTATACAACCTATTTGTATTTGCGGGGACAGACCGCCACCTGCGCGCAGGCGAGAAGATGGACCGCCGCCTTTAAGGCGTAGTTTCTGAACCGCCGCTCTACATGTAGGGGCGGTCGTGATGTAAAGTCAAAACAATGCTTTACCTTATTTATTTTTGCATTTTTTGCACTTTCACATGTTTTTAATAGTTTTTCCAACTGGATTTTAGTACTAACTTACTCCTTTTTGTGTTTTTGGGTGTATGCGAAGAAGGAGGAGTACATTAGATGGAGCCGGGAGAGGGAGTGTGATTGGCTCCTAGCAGTATTAGAGGCACTCTCTCAGGCAGAGTGAGATACTCTTCGATGGTTGGCATTTGGAGGATTGTGCAAGTCCCCCACGTTGTGCCTACTACCACATCTTGTGTGACTTATTTTCATACTTGGGATGCGGATCATAATACCTTCTAATTGTCGGGAGTTAGGGGTGAGTGGTCCATCACCTGGAGGATGTTTACCAAATACTAGGGGTTCCAATCTGGGCGGCGACTATCTCTTAAGATAGCGGTTTCGAGATCCCGTGTGGTTCGGTGGGCCACCTACATGGGGATGTAGTTGATCGATGGGATCGAAGAAGGGAGCGAGGATCCGCTCCATTATTGAGTCGACATTCGTGCTCTGCAAGGCCATCACGGGCATCCTTGCATCGAGATTGATTAGGGACAAGGGGGGACACCCTCTTATATTGTTGGGCCCCCATTATTGCACAGATTGAGGGCCATGGACGTGTCTATGCTTGGGGAGTAGATATCCTTGGGACTACCTACCATGATTTATACAGTAGTCCGATTACAGGGATAGTCACTGAGCCACCCGAATCTTGTCATGAGTTGGGTGTATGAGCATATCACCCCATATGGGAGAGGTGTAGAGGTAGAGGATCCTAGGGCTGTCAGGGCAGCGAGGTGGACGGGGATGACAGTTCTTAGAGCACCTCACTGGCCAAAGTGGCCTCCTGACCACCGCAGACATGGAGGCCACTTCTTATCGTGCCATAGGGGTATGGGGAGAGGAGATGTTACTTGATTGCTTGTCGACTACCCGGCCTAGGTTGATAGATAAGGTGGGGAAGTTGGAGATCCACCCCTTTGATAGAGTACCGCAGCAGTTTGGCCTCCCCTATAGTGACATGCTTCCTCTGGCGGGGCCAGTGTATAGATCTATTCGTGAGGCTCGAGGAGGTCCTAGAGGTCGGGGTTGGACTATTGTTACTCTTGGTGTTCCTATTGCGGCCAGGAGGGTGGTACATGCTCGAGGGAGAGCGATGCTCCTTAGGCACCCTTACTTCAAATTGCCGTCGGTCCCGCCCATAGCAGCGATGAGCCCATTGACATGGACTCGAGTCCAAGGAGTTCACTAGGGGGAGAGACAGAGGAGATGGAGATTAGTGAGACGGGTGGGGGGGATGAGAGTGATCCCAAGTGGCATGATACTCAGGAGATCCTACGGGCCGAGAGGGCGGAGCGGAGCGCAGAGAGGGTGACTCTGGTTTCAGAGGAGTTGCTCTCTTAGGACTTAGGTGGAGATGGCGAGTCCATCAGCGGCCGTCACGTTGCCCTGTGCGCGGAGAGGGACACCAAATGCTGGCAACATCGGTGGCAAAGCGCGGATCCTAGAGATCCTTCCTGGAGGCCTGGCGACTTGAGTGAGTTGCCACTCTTCTCTTGACATTTGTTTTAGTTAGAATTATCTTAGTCGTTATTTCTCTTTGTTTTGTCTACTCTTGGTTTTATCTTTGATCATTTTCTAACTTGTTTTCTCCTTTATTTGCAACGACTACTGATGAGCGGCAAGACTTGATTCACCGAGTATGCCTGATACCTTGTTGCTCCCCTTGGATAAGACTCGTAATGAGCTATCTGTAGATGTGGGGGAGCCTTCAGAAGCTGGTAGGCATACTGATGTTTTTGCCTCTGTCTGGCATGCGGCAAAGATCATGACTTCTCTTCACGATGAGGTAGCTAGATATAGGATAGCCGAGCACTTGATGAGGAGTAGCCATTCTCATAGCGAGATGGTAGCTACTGGCCATGACCGCGAGCCCTCAGTGCACTCAGAGCACCAGCGAAGCCGAAGTCCTAGACATGGTCGTGCACCCTCTGAGGGATCTCATAGGGATTGAGAGGCCATTTTTGTAGTATTTTGTCAAATATCTGTATGAGTGCTTTTGTACTTTTAGGCTCATTGAGTGTTTTGACCATGCCTAGTGCATGATGGCATTATATATGAAACTTGATTTATATATATATATATATATATATCTCTTTTGGATCCAGACTCTTAGTGCCTAGAATTTTGTGACTCGTTTCCACACGTGTACTTAGATGTTTTTAGAATATTTGTTTTTCATGTTTTTCTGAATGTATGCCATGGATAACAAATGATAGTGAACAAAATGTTTTACTTTGTATGTTTTCCTTTAATGATGATATGAGATGATATTAACATATGGTAGTACTGAAATTTTGAACTCTTTGGGCGATGTTTGTAATTTCTTCTTGTATTGGCAAAACGTGATGAATGTATAGTATAAGGAGATGAACTTGTCCCACTCCCAATTCCACGCGACTAGTAAGATGCGAGGGCTCAACACCAAGAGTTAGGAAGGGCACAAGTTGTATGAGTTTGACTGAATGGAATGATGAGAGATAGAAAAACTAGAATGTAAACCAAACATAGACCTACACACCTATCCTACTCAAAGCTAGCACCAAGCTTAGAAGGTCACTTACTCTCTAGTTTATCTAGACTTAGATTCATAAATGGCAACCTGGTTGACAAAATCTAGTTTTGAGGATTTGATCTCTTTGGAATTTGGATATTTGGATATTTGTTTTCTCTTAATAGAATTTGATTTGTGCTTTTAGCATACCAAGATTTGTTACTTTGTTTGAATGGACCCCCCACATCCTGCCTCACGCCACTAGTAATAAGCATGGGTTTGTCACCAAAGGTAAGATATAAGTGAGTAAGGGCACTCCTTTCCTTTCCCAACCTCACACCACCAAAGAAGAGATGTGGGCTTATCACCGAAGGTTGATGGGGCAAAGAAGTGTGTAAAATAAAATATTTTGTTTGCTTGGTGCTTTTGATTTCATTTGATTTTGGCATTTTGATTTATGACTTTGGGATATCCTTTCGCTCAAAGAGATTTAAGAGGGATAGATGTAACACCAAGAAGCTTCTAGAACAGACCGTAGGCAAGGACAACTTCACCTAGTAGAAAGAAAGAGCAAAGCCAAGTATGCAGGCCTTGGTATGGTTTTCGTCAATACTTGTCTGTCAAACTTGATGAGAAGATTTGAAAATACTTGATGATGTTTGAAGAGATGTGATTTGAATGCTTTTGCCAATACTTTCATAAATTTGTAACAGATTGCTTAAGAGTAAGCTCCTGGACTACAATTTTTACAAAATGAGTGGACAGAATGAAACAGCTAAATGACTAATGCAATGTAGGTAGCTATAATGTACAAGTGGTGATTCTGATGTTTTATGCGTAAAACCATTTAAGATGCAAGGAATTGATAGTTTCACTGAATTTCTCACCTTCTAGCGTGCACAAAAGATACGCATTGTTTCTGTAGTCCTTCATGACTTGGTATGGGCTCAACCATTTGGGTCGGAACTTCCTTCCTTCACTGGTTTTCTTATCGATCTGGATGTCTAGTCTTAGAACTAGATCTCCCTCATATATTTCTCGCTCATAGACTTTTTTGTTGTATCGCTGCACATCCGGTTGGCATAGGCTCGTGCCTTTATTCAATGTTTAGCCCGACCTCGTTAAGGCTTTCTAGTTGAGAGGCGTGCCTCCTTATAAGCTTCTTCATCCAGAATCCCTTGTAATGAGATGCGAAGACTGTGTATTTTAACCTCAAGAGGGAGAACTACTTTTGCCTCGAATACCAGCGAGAAAGGGGTTGCTCCTGTTGGTGTTCTTATCGTGGTTCAATGGGCCCACAAGGCCGGAAATAGTTTTAAATGCCAATCTCACTTGTTCTCCTTGACCGTTTTGAGGAGAATAGCCTTTAATGTTTTGTTTGTTGCTTCGGCCTGCCCATTGGCTTGAGGGTAGTAAAGAGAGGCCATGTGATGGTTTATCTTGAATTTGCTACATAACTCATGGACTTCGTCATTTTTAAAGGACGTGCCATTATCTGAGATAATGACTTGTGGGACACCATACCTGCAAATGATTTGATTTAGAATGAATTTGACAATTACCGAACCTGGTACGGTGGTGAGAGGCATGGCCTCCACCCATTTGGTAAAATATTCCATGGTGGAATTATAAAATTATGGCCATCATTGATGAGGAGAGAACTTCCCTATCAAGTCCAAACCCCACGTGGAGAAGGGCCACGGGGTCGCTATTGGCTGCAAGGATTGTGTTGGCATGTGAATCTCGTGAGAGAATTCTTGGCATTTGTGGCACTTACGTATAAATTTGATCGCATCATGTTCAAGAGTGGGCCAAAAATAGCCCATCTAATGTATTTTCATGAGCAAGAGTGGCGTGACCAAGCGAAGTGGCGTCCACATATCCCACTATGGGATTCATGAAGAATCTTTTGGATTCTTCGTGTCGACACATCTTTAAGCATGTCGTCGAAGGCTTTACGATAGAGTACTTGTTCTAAAACAACATATTTAGTGGTAATAATGTGTAACCGCCTTCTTTGTTGTGATGTGGCACCTTCCGGGTATGTATGGTCCATGATAAAATTGATGATATCAGTGTACCAGGGACATGTATAGATGGGCAACCCGATTTCAATGAAGTATACAGACTCATCAAGAAAGTCCAGATTTACCAGATTGCCTCCATCTAGTGGATTGTCAACTAACCAATTTGCAATGATTTGTCCCTTAACGAATTTCTGGTTTACGAATGTTAACTCAAATTCTCCCATTAAGGTTATGAAATGCCCAACCTTTTTAGACAAAGATCCTTGTGTGAGAAATGTTCTGTAAATGGTCTGTCTTTACAATGACCCTTGTTTCCTAGTTTAACATGTAATGTCTTAAACGTTTTGTTGCAAAAACTATGGCCAAGCATTCTCTCTTTGCCTATGTGTAGCGTGTTTCATAATCGAGCAACATTTAGCTAATGAAATAGACCGCACGTTCTCATTTATCATTGTCCTCTTGAGCCAGCATGTAGGCTAGCAAGAAATGAGTGGCTCATGAGTATAAGATCAAAGGGGGTCTGGTTTTGAGGCATTAGTGTGGGTGGAGACAACAAGAAGCGTTTAATCGCTTCAAAGGCTTTGTTACATTCTTGACCCAATCAATGTTATAATCTTTCTTTAATAGATTGTTGATTGGATGAATGGCAAAACTTAAATCCGGGATGAACCTTCAGATTGCACCGAGTTTCCCAAGAAATGACCTGATTCTAGACTCATCCGATGGTGGGATCATTTCGAGAATAGCCTCGTATTTTGGTTGGATCAACATCAATCCCTCGTGAAGATATAATGTAGCCAGAAGTTTGCCTCCTATCACACCAAACACGCACTTCTTTGGGTTTAATGTGACACCATGTTCAATTAGTCGTGAGAGGATGATACGGAGAACTTCTAGATGATCACAACATTTCTCGGCCTTGGCCAACAAGTCATCCACATAGGATTCCACAATTTTCTGGATAAGATCATGGAATATATATGTCATTACCCGCTGATACGTAGCGCCGACGTTCTTAAGACCAAATGGCATGACAACATAGCAATAAGTTCCCCAAGGAGTTATGAATGTAGTTTTGGCTTGATCCTATTCAGATATTTTAATCTGATTATACCCTAAGAACCCATCCATGAGGGACAAAAGTTTGAATCTAGTTATTGATCAACGATAACGTCAATGGATGGTAATGGGAAGTCATCCTTGGGACAAGCTTTGTTAATATCCCAAAAATCTATGCAAATGCATATCTTCCCATTCTTTTTTAGAACAAGGATGATATTAGATACCCATTGTGAATAGTCAACGGGCTTGATGAATCCCACTTGGAGAAGTTATTATACTTCCTATTTTACCATGAGAGCCACTTTTGGCTTCATTGGTCTTGACTTCTGTTTAATTGGTTTCACATCCGGTTTAATGACAAGATTGTGTCTGTGACTTGTGGTGCAATGCCCGTCATTTCTTTATAGTTAAATGCGAAAGCCTTTGATGTTCTTTGAGGATTTGGGTGTGTATTTCTATCTTCTCGAAGTTAATGAGGATCCTAACTTCAAAATCTTTGGTTCTTCCTTCGTCCCAATGTTTATGTAAATGGTTTCTTCTATTAAAGAAGCGTTACCTTCTTCAAATTCAGGTGGGGCTGGGGGTAGTTCCAAACTTTCTCTGTCTTCTATCTCGTAGATATCGAGATCCTTCTGTGGAGGAGACTCTACCATGGGATTTCCAAAGTAGGAAGAGGAATGCGGTATTAGGGAAAGATCAACTATACGGTGAGCAAGGTGTAGCTCCGCATGGGCATTTAGATATTCGAGAGTGACTCTATCATTGTGAAAGTGATCCATGATAGAAAAATCATCCTTAGCTTCTCCATGAGTTAGGAGTGAATTTGTTGACATTTTATGCACTAATGGTTCGATTTAAGTGATACTATGAAATTTGTATCTTCCAACTTTCTAGAGTGAAACGAGAAGTCGATGTTACTATCGAGTTTGCAAGAAGGTTATGTTCTTGTGGGATTGCTTCAATTGATATGAAGTTAAATCCCTTGCTTAGATCTAATACTGTTATTTTATAGAGTTGTAAATGTTTGGCCCTAGTTTCATATACCTCGAGACTTGGTTTACAACTAGTTGAGTCTCCTAAAGACTCTAATGTTATCGACACCCATTCTTTTGGCTAGGATGAGGCCAAGGAGGAGAGATTCGTACTCAACCCCGTTGTTTGTACATTCAAAGTTTAATTTAAAGGCGAAAGGTAGGATCTTTCCATCGGGTTTAGAAGCCATTATGAGCTTTATGTAGGATTTGTTAAGTATCTTTCTATCTAGAAATGATTGCATTGGTTTAGAAGCCATTATGAGCTTTATGATGATCGCATGTCTCGTTTTCACTCACTCTCTTTAAGTTCTTATCATAGATTATGTTTCCCACTAAACTCACATAAAGGAGAGACTCGGTGCCAAAGACGTGCCTCGGTGAGCACCCGGTGCTTGCTTGGGTGATGATAGCCGACGCGCATGGGATTCCCTTGTTCTTTGGTGGGTGTAAAAATGACTACATCTTAGTTCCATTGTTGGGACCTCTTTTCAAGTCAGTGGGAAGTGGCATACATCATGATCTATGCAATGAGTGGTGACAGAACGCCTAACTTTGGAAAGTGTTGAATCAAGATTTAAGAGCAAGGAGGAAGAATTTGCTCAGAGATTCAACACTGGGCATGAGTTTGATGCACGCAGATGGGTAGGAGAAAACCTTTATCATGAGTTGTATGAAACTTTTTTCTATTGCTTCCCAGTAGAGCTATATGAATGGCTCTCAGATATGCCCCTCTAGACTCAAGCTGGTATTATAGATAATGCACGTGGACCCAATAAGAGTACCAGAGCCTGCAAGATGCATATCTGACATGGACTCATGTTGTGGATCATTGGTGGAAAGGACTATTGGCTAGCTACACCCTGGAGTATGCTATTTCTACATATTCTTGTCTAAAATTCATTGAGTTCGAGTTTTGTGGGAGCCTAGAGGATCGTTTCTACGTGTTATTCCTCTAGTAATGAAGATCTTGATTGTTACCTTGAGTTTAGAGGCATTTATAATGGTTGGATAAACCATTTTGAGTGTTGGACGAGGAAGCTAGGGTGGAGGAAGATGGTAGATATTACGACTGAGAAAGAAAGGGAGGAGAGACGACTCAAGTATAGTGAAGCATGTGAAAGGGAGATTGCTAGACAATGTGAGGTTGCAAGTGTGATGGATTTATGGAGGCAGACGTTGCGGTAAGGAGTAGAGGTCCACACAGAGGACGTGGAACCTGAGCAGTATGTGCTACCCCATCTTGGCAAGTGTGGAAGAGAGACCCTTGCCTTCGATGAGAGTTTGTCGCACGGAGAGAGAAGAGTCATGGTGCGCATCCGAACCCACCCAGTGACCAAACCCTCATGCTTGGTTTTCCAGATCAAGGGAGAAGTATTGTTAACCTAGTTGGTATCGATGGAAGTGATGATCTATACCTAGGAGATATAATTTTTCATTTCCTACTTCTATGGTTGCGCATACTATTCCAGTATTCAGAGGAATTTTTGGACAAGGAGAAAATACACAAGGCTTGGGTAACACATCAGGGAGTGGTGCGAGACACACATCTAGCAGTGGCGAAATCTCATGACAATCGGGCGCGCGCAGATTCGGTGGGACGTTGGGGACCCAGTGCACGACCGCTTCTGAGCCCATTACCTTGGTCAGTAAGAGGATCTAGAGGTGGAACTGGTGGGACTAGGGGCACAAGACCTGGTGGATCTAGTGGATCTGGCAGAGGAGGAAACACTAGAGGAAGTCAAGGAACTGGATCAGGAGGACAAGGGCCCCAACCACCTCCCTAAGTCTTCTTTGAGATGTCTTTACATTTGCCGGACACAGAGGTATTGAAGATGTGGCGGAGCATCTTCACAAGTGTGAGCCGATATAGCGCGCAAAGGGGATCACAACCCCGAGTGGAAGGCCAACCAATTTGCATCGACGTTGCAAGGGCGCGCACATAGCTAGTACAGAAGTATGACCCCATCGATGGTGGTAGATTACACCACATTGAAAAATGCCTTCATAACATAATTCCACATCCATGAGTTTAAACAGAAGAGCATTAACACGCTTAAGGAGATCCAATAGGGAATGGCAGAGAGTGTGTGGGAGTATGATGCACGGTTAAAGACCCTCTTATCAAAGTTATCCTATGACAATCACCCTTCACATCATGCTCAATGGTTTGTTTGAGGGTTGATAACACTGTTTAGAAGGGCATTATCTCGTAAGACTTTCACAGACCCATGCAAGGCGTTGGAAGTCGCCCCTGTGCTTTGAAAAGCTTATTGAGAACGTTGACATTGGTGTTAGCCCGTTTCTGGAAGCTCAAATCACTTCTATGGCTAAGCAGTTGGAGAAGTTGTCTATGAACTCAACCCATGAGACTCACAGTGGTATATGGTGTACAAATTGTGAAGTAGAGGGGCATGTCAAGGATAACTGCCCTAGGAAGTCGGTACGTGCTATAGCAGTGGATTGTGAAATTTGTCATGGGGACCATGATGCAAGTAGGTGCCCTCTACTATAGTATGTAATCTGTAAAAATGTATCTTGTTATTGCAAGATTTGTACATCCACATCACATGACACCAAAGACTGTAGGCTGATTGACTAGATTCATGACGCTATTGATCTTGGTGTGCACCAAACTAGCCTTGCAAGTGGTTCTAAGGGTGATGATCGCCATTATGAGGAGCACGCAGATGGAGGCACACACGGAAGGGGATTTCGTGGAGGATTCGTGGTCATGGTAACTGTGGAGGAAGAAGTGAGTTCCCACGAGGAACCTACTTTAATTGTGGATCTACAAACCACTATAAGTGCAAGTGTCTAGACTTATTGCAGTGCTCATGGTGCGAGAAGAAGCACAAGTATGAGGAGTGCCCTGAGTTATTTGAGCACATGAGTCAAAGCAACACCGAAAAGACATGGTTGCTACAATGGTAAGAATTAAGAAGGTCGACACACAATGGATGCCACGGGTGTGAGATGATCCAAAGCTTAGAACTGTTATGGTAACAATAAGAGCAGAGGCCATGCGCAGTAAAGGAAATGCCAAGGCGTAAGAACCTAGTTTCAAGGGAAGAAGTGGTTCACGAAAGTACCCAAACCCCGCGCATCAAAAGGAGGTATATCAAAAACCATGGACATCCTTCGAGTTTACAAGGAGAGATCGAGTGTCTAAAGGAGCAATCCAGAGGCGGGAGTAAAGAAGGAAGGTCGAGGCACAAAGGATGACTCGGACGAGGTCAAGGAAGTATGTAAAATATTAAGGCAAGAGAATATTATTCCCTTGCTAGGAGCATGGTTGAGAGAGAAGGTACCATGCACCGAGAAGAGCGCGAGAGGTAGGTCTTGCATGTAAACCTTCCCCCTCACAGCCTTGACTATGATAAGGAGATCATGTTAAATGCAATCATGGATGGATGGATCCTTAGTAACATCCTCATTGACACAAGTGAAAAGGTCAATGTTCTCACCTTGGATGCATGGCATCGGATGGGAGGACCTGCATTACTGATTATCTTTGAATGTGTCAGATATGGCAAAAGAAACAAAGGCAATGCCCATCGGTGTCTTAAAGGATGCAACTATCACCATTCAGAGGCTAAGCTTACTAGAAACTTCAAAGTCTTGCGCGCACAAGTGAAAGCGGATAATTTACCAACATTACTTGGGTGCCCATGGTGTTATAAGAACAATGTGGATCTTTGGTTCAACAAGGGATACATAAGCTTTGAAAATGAGGAGGAACGGGTCATCATACCCCTACTGATGGAAAATCAACACCCTATATTGAACCCCTGGGAGAAGAGGTCTTGGATAGAATATATGTGTGCTCAATCAGGGATCCAGAGATAATTCATCCCACAGAGGGAGTTATCTAGTTTGAGGATGCTCAGTCCTTAAGTGACACCACTAGTATAACGTGCAATAATTGGGCACATGGGACCTATGAGTTGATCGGACGACATTTGAGAGGATTGGTGACAAAGGTGACAAAGGCACGTATAGTCTAGCGCTAGGAGGAAAGAAGTTACCTAAGTATTAAGGAGGAGCCTTCCCTGAGGTCTTTTTGCAGGAGATGGAAGCTCATTGGAAGAAGGAGAATGAAAGAAAAGGGATGTTAAGTTATGTCCTACTCAGCACAGTGGCATGGTGGTGGGCTACACATCAGATAACCTCTTGGAATGGCGTGAGGTGAGAATTGCCTTCTCTATAAGGTTTTCAGAACAACACGCCCACAACTATAAAGGACTACCATGGAAGAGAGACCACTTCCTTCCATATCCAAGCATGTGAGACGACCTAGATGGGAAGCACATAAGCATTACCACCTTCATTATGGGTTCACAAGTTGTATTCCACCCTGAAAGTTTGTGCACGTGCATGGTATATCCACTCAGAGATGCGCCGCCAAACTGGTAATTGGCAAGAATTGGTGGCTGATCTCATTCAAACATTTGAGTATTGGAGTGCAAAACCCTTGGTGGATAAGGAATTACATGTTATCAAGTGCCTTACCATTGGGGATAGTGTTATGGCGGAAGATAGAATACAAGATTTGCTAGATGAACTTGGCCTGGAGGCACGCTTTGAGAAAGAAGAAACATAAGAGATACACTTTGAGCCCGCGTGTATAGAGAAAGAAAAGGGGAAGATGGTATATGTTATTAATGGAGAAGAAGTGGAAAATTTGGATGTTGACCATTCTGTAGGGACGCACGAGGTGTTAGACAATGCTTGATGAATGGGCACGTGCCTATCATGAACCTTTAAAGACAAAGAAGGTTAACATCAGCTCAAAAGAAGAGCCTAAAGAGGCTATCATCGAGACTATTGGTTGGAGAAGGAAGTCTCTAAGATCATTGATCTTTTACGTGAGTTTGAGGATTTATTCCCACGCGGGTATCATGAACTCAAAGGAATTCACCATTCCTTGGGGGAAATGAGAATTAAGTTGAAGGAGGGTGCATGCTCATCGGAAAGACCATATCGAATGAATCCTAACCTATGCGTGAAGGTCAAGGAAGAAATAGATAAGATGATGGCATCAAGCATCATTGAACTTGTTGAAGAGTCATAGTGGATAAGTCCAATGGTGATTAGCATCAAGAAGGACGAAAGGATAAGGTTTTGTGTTGATTACAGGGACCGAATGCATTGTGTATCATTGATCCTCACCCAACCCCATTTATTGCAGAAATCTTAGAGGGAGTGGCGGGACGCGAGGTTTACTCTTTCACAGATGGATTCTCAAGCTATCACCAAGTAAGGATCGCGAAGGAGGACCAAAGGAAGAAAACTTTTGCCACTGAGTGGGGAAGTTTTTCCTATACAATCATGATTTTTGGGTTAAAGAATGTGTCTCATTGTGTTCTCGTGCATCAGGTGCAAGCTTTCCAGATTTCATACATAAATTTCGCCAAGTTTACCTAGATGATTGGACAAAGATATGGGTTAGTAAGGGACCATTGTGACAACTTAAGGTTAATGTTTGAAAGGTGTCGGCAGTTGAGGATATCCCTCAACATTAAGCAATGTGTCTTTGTTACCCCATTCTAACGTTATTGGGGCACATCATATGTAAGGAGGGCCTACTAGTAGATCCCACAAAAGTTGCAAAGTAATTGCGGGATTAAGGGAGCCTACTAGTCAAAGCGTAGTGGACGAATTTCTTGGGCATACTGGGTACTACAGGAAGTTCATCAAGGGATATGTTAAGATCGTTGTGCCTTTAGAAGAGTTTCTTAGACATAGAAGTGCCTTCCATCGGGGGAGAGGCTTAATAGGAGGCATTTGACACTTTAAAGGATAGGCTTGTCATCGCGCCCATACTACGATTCCCCTCTTGGGATAAGCCCTTCCATGTTCATGTTGATGCCCCATGAACCGCCATTGAAGCAATACTTGCACAACCTGGTGAAGGGATTATTGATCATCCTTTGTGCTTTGCAAGGTGAAGTCGACACCAAAGATAGTAGAATTATACTACGACCGAGCGTGAGGCATTGTCGATCTACGCACTTCACAAGTTCGCATAATATCTCATTGGCAACTCCATTTACATTTTACACTCGACCAAATGGCATTGAAATAGTTGGTGAACAAGCTCATTCTATAAGGGTGTATATGTCGGTGGGTACCATTGTTCCAAGAATTCTAGTTCATGGTAGTTGTCAAACCAAGTAAAAGTAATTCGGACCGAACATTTGTTCAGGATCGATTCAAGAGAGGAAGCGCAGAGTATCAAGAGACTATGCCGGACATGCAACTGTTTAGGTTGCGATGTGCACCCTCACATTTGGAGGATATTACAATATTTCTCAAGATGGGTGTAACACCAGAAGGGATGAAGGCATTGGATAAAAAGTGGTTAGCTATACGCTCCACACCCTACATGCTGATTAGTGGGGATTTATACAAATTAGGACATGATGAGATTCTGCGCCGATGTGTGCTAGAACATGAGTGCCTAGCCATAATAGAAGAGGCACACAGAGGTAGTGTAGGTGGACACTATGTAGGTGACACCACTACATGTAAGATATTAATGGTCAGATTATGGTGGGAGACCCTATATCAAGACTGTAAGGAATATTGCAAGGTGTGTGACCATTGTCGGGCATCGGGTAAACCAGACGAAGAGATGAAATGCCTTTGCGCCCTATTCCCAGCGCCGAGCCATTCCAAAAGTGGGCTATAGACTTCGTAGGCCCCATTACACCAGCCGCGCATAGGACTGGATCACGGTATATAATCACTTGCATAGATTACTTGACAAGGTGGGAAGAAGCAAAACCTACCGAGGATTGACAACAACTCTGCAAAGAAGGTTCCTATGGTAAAACATTATTACAAGGTATGGATGCCCTCTGAGTTTGACTAGTGACAGGGGTACACATTTCTTGAATGAGACAATAAGGATTTTGTTAGCAGAATTCATGGTGGCTCATCACAAGACTACCCCTTACCATCCACAAGCAAATGGAACTGCTGAGGCATTTGATAAAATACTTAGTCACATGTTGACTAAGATCTGTGATGTTGGTAGACAGGATTGGGATGACAAAGTATCATCCATTGTTTGGGCATATAAGACAACCTACAAGAGGTTAAATAAGGCCACACCATTTCAATTAGTGTTTGGCACAAAAGTTGTCCTACCAGTTGAATTTATGTTGCCTTCACTACGTATAGCACACGTAGGAGGATTAGATGATGAACAAGTTGGAAGAAATAATTGACAAGTTAATGCAATTGGATGAAAGGAGATTACTTTCTAGGTGGAGTGGAGCCAGAAGACTAAAAAGCAAAACAAAAGGCATCGCATGATCGTCACATTAAGAACAAAAAGTTTAAAGTTGGGCAGATGGTTTTGCTTTATGATTCCAAGTTTCGTGCCATCTTGGGAAGTTAAAATTCCATTGGTTGGGCCCCTACATCATCTCGTACATCCTTGATTTAGGCGCGTGTGATTCTTACAAGCATTGGATGGGACAAGATTGTTAGGACACTTCAATGGGAGTAAGTCAAGCCCTACTATAAATAAGTCTTTGGTGGTTATAATAAGGTAGTATTCCCGAGTTAGTTTAGGATTTCCTTTAGTGCTTTTTATTTTCTTGTGTTTCCCTTTCTCATTGTTGTTTTGTGTTGCGCCTTAGTGCACCCAGTAACCTCATTACTTTTTCAAAGGTTGTGAATGTGCAGAGGACCACACATCGTTTTAGTGTGGGGTGGAGTAAGGTGGAAGAAATTACAAAGTGTGAAGTGCCAAGAAGGATTGCGTTGGAAAGCCTAGTTGGATGGCCCTGGGAAAGGAAGTGCATGGAAGGAAAGGTGAAAAAGGATGGTTAGTGTCAGGGTAAGGCTACATTGTGGATCCACGTACAAGATAGGAAGAAGCACAAAAGCAACATGAGTTAGGCGAGAGAAAAAATCATGACGGAAGTACCTTCTTGCGGCGTTGGTGATGCACGCAAGAGTCTCCTATCAAGATGGATTGGTTGCATGCCAGAAGGTTGGGGATTGTCGCGCAAGGTTGGCGCGTGAGTTGGGGTACTAGAGTCCGACTTCATTGAAAAAGCCGCAATAAGTGTCAAGTACGGTCAGTAGGTAAAGTAGCATTTAATGCTAAAAAGTGGGAAAAACTATAAATAGAAGGTCGAGCACTTCATTATGGACATTACGAATACGAAGAAGGAAGAGATTTTGTGAACTAGGGTTTCTAGAGTTGATTTGTGTGAAGAAAAATTGGAAAAATTTAACCGTGAGTGACTAGTTTGGATTTGCAAACCAGAGGGAAGTAGTTCACGAGCGTAGAGAGAGTTATGGAGAAGCGTCGTCTTGTGAAAGGGATATTCTAGTGAGGGTTTGGCAGCTAGGGCATGGGTTGAAAAGGATTTTCTTCACAAGTTTGAGATCTAAGCTTGGAAAGGGTAGAGAAGCAGAGCAAGAGAAGTTGAAGTGCAAGATAACATACACAATGACACCCAAGAAGCCAACTATAACACCTAAGAAGGGAAAAGGCAAGGGAAAGGGAAAACAACAAGAAACTACTGTAAGTACCAATGAAGAATGGTATGCATAAATGCAATTCCAGATGGGGTTTTGCTTGGAAAGGAGTGGGAGTACCATTTAAAAACATAACAAGAAGCAATTATAACCATCGCACAAACACGATCAAAAAGAAATGGTGCCGAGTTTAGTGCACTGACAAACAAGAGGACACCATAAGGGTTACCCGCTTATAAATAGCGGCCGTAAGTAAAAGTGAAGTTCGAGAAGGCAGGTGGTTATTGCAACTCGGAATTGGTAATGGTTCATAATAGACTGTGTGTCTTAATGGTTTCACCTTTGTTCGTTGGCACACCAAACACCTCGATACAAATTTTGTACATCACTCTTGAGTCTATCCCAAAAGAATTTTCTCTTTATTCTATGATATGTCTTCAAAAACCTAGAGTGTCCTCCAACAAAGCGATGCACATAGCTCTACAAGAATCTTATGCTTCAACTCGAGACTCTTTGCACATGTATAACATGTCCTTGTACCATAGGGCATTACCATTCCACTCGAATTTGTTAGATGTTATGAAACTTGTTTGATATTTTGTATCGATATTATGTATCCTTGTCTTGATCCCATTCCAATCTTGCTTCATCTACCCAATCAACCTTCAACGTGGATATTGCACATATAGAATGCGTCCGTAGATGTATCCCTTCTACAGCAGTGCATCTACTAGTACATTTTCTTTACCCTTTTTATATATGGTTTTGAAACCATAACCCAACATTTTTGTCATCCACTTTTGTTGTTCCTTAGATGATAATTTTTGCTCTAAAAGCATTTGAGACTATCATGATCGAGTTTTCACCTTAAAGTGTCTACCCATTAGGTAGGCCTCCATCACTTGACCGCATGAAGAATAACCATCATTTCTTTCTCATAGATAATTTTGAGTAGATCTTTTCCTTTGAATTGGAAACTCTCAAATGCAATTGGTCTTCCTTTCTACATTAGAATTCTCCCAATCTTGATCCCGAACCTGTCACACTCCACAATGAAGGTTCTTAAGAAGTCAAGAGTAGCTAAGCGGGGTGGTGCACATGGCTTCCTTCAACTGCTCAAAGGATTTAGTGGTTGCGTCCGTCCAATGGAAGGCATCCTTCTTTAGCAATGCAGTGAGTGGAGCTGCGATTCTACCATATCCCCTCACAAATATTCTGTAGTACCCTGTTAGTCCTAGGGACCCTCAGAGATTTTAGAGAGTTTTGGGCCTTGGCCATTCCACCATAGCTTTGATCTTCTGAGGATCAACTTTGACACCTTCATGGGATACAATGTGACCCAAGTACTCTACCTCTTGTACACCAAAATAACATTTGGATGGTTTTGCATAAAGCTTATGTTTCTCCAAAACTTCCAACACCTTATCCACATGTTGCAAGTGTTCTTCCCATGTCTTACTATAAAGCAATATCTCATCAAAGAAAACTAATACAAATTTCCTTAAAGATGGCCTAAAAACAATATTCATCAAGCTTTGAAATGTTGAGGGAGAATTTGTAAGACCAAAGGGCATTACAAAAAACTCATAATGGCCCTCACAAGTCTTGAAAGCCATTTTATGAACATCTTCCTCTCTTATTCTAATTTGGTGACACCTCGAACGAAGATCCAATTTTGTGAAATAAATAACACCATGCAATTCATCAAGTAAATCATCAATTATGGGAATAAGAAACTTATCTTTGATGGTGTACTTGTTGATTTCACATTAATCTGATACATCCTCTATGTTTCATCCTTCTTACATACCATGACCACCTGGCGAAGAATATGCACTCTAGCTTTGCCTGATGATTCATGCCTTAACATTTCTTGCACCATTTTCTTGATCTCACTTTACTGGGAATATGGGTTTCTATATGGTTTGATGTTAGGTGGTTGGCTCCCTGGAATCAACCAAATGACATGATCATGATCCCTAACCGGTGGTATTCCCTTTAGAATTGCATAAAAAATAAACGAGTGAGCATCAACAATCTTCTCAAGATCGGGTGGTATTGAAGACTTTCAGTATTGTGAACCTTTGTGGAAAATAACTTGCTACAAATATATCTAATCCTTTTTTCGAGAATCTTTTTGATACGGCAAAAGCTAATAATATGTGGAGACTTAGCTACCATCCCTTTCAATTATATTATTCTTCCTTTTGAATGAAATCGTATGAACAATTATGGAATTTCATCTCTATGGTACCCAAGGTGTGAGCCATTGGAAGCCCAAACAATATCTACCCCTCCCATGAAATAACAAACATAGGTGAGTCTAACATGTAGTCCCTCATAGAAAGCTTGATACTATGACACTTTCATGTGCGCTTGACTAAACCACCATCCGCAATCATAACTTGCATTTTTGGAGTTGGGTAAATAAAACAATTGAGGAGGGCAACTAACTTACTATTTATAAAGTTATGAGTACTCCCTCAGTCAATCAACACGGTCACCTTATGTTTTTTGAGATAGTTGATAACCTTGAGCTTTTGAGGAGTATTAATACTTGACAACACATGGTAAAAATTGTAGGTTAGCGATCCTCTACTTCATCTTCTACTATTTCCTTAACCTCTTTTATAATTTCAGCTTCCTCTTCATTGAAATATCCCGATGGGATACCACTAAAAAATGTAAAAATATTGAAAACTTGTAGCCACATAAAATATTGATTTTACCAGATTTTTATAGTAAGGACAACAAACTAAATAGAATCAATATCTCCCAAGATATCCACTTGAATCACATGAAAACTTAAAGAGAGCTTGACATTATTATAAAGGACATAATAAAACTATTTTTGGGAATTTTACAGAGATTAAACTACTGTCAAAAAAGTACAGAATGCCCTAGGCAGCTGTAAAACTTCAGAGGTTCGTGTCCCTCTAATACAAGAGCAAAAATAAGGGTCTTTGGAAATAACAGTAATAGATACATGCAATAATGTTTCCACCTTCGGATCTAAAACGACCGACTGGAAAAACCCCAAATAAAGGCTGCAGGTCGCCACGCTTGGTGAAGGGGTCGAAAAATGATGGACGCGCCTTCAGCGTGCTACCACGCCCAACCCAAAAGGCTGTCATGAATCTGATCGAAGCCCTCTGCTTTTCTTCCCCAACGCCCCCAATACCCGCGAAATCCTTCATGAGATGCCTCCAACGAACTGTCCCACTCTGCCCAAATGGCTGCCGTGGATCTGATCTGCTGTCGGGATTCGGATCTGGAGCCCACTGATTATCCTCTCCCAATGCCGCCAAATATCTCATGAGAACCTTTCTCTGTGACCTCTGATATTGTCTCTGCCACACAGCCTTGAAAACGGATCCGAAATGACAGACTAGGGTAGATCTCTCACTACCGAAGAATGCCTTGCTAGCTAGGGATGAGTCTCTCACCACCGAAGCTAGGGTCCCTATGGGATTTGAATCCATAAGTCAGTAGATGTGCGACAACAACAACTTGCACGTGAAGGGGTCAATAAAATGTATGTCCAAAAGTGTCTCTCCTTTATCTCCCAGCTCTTATATACTTCCCCAAGGCAAAAGAGCCCCAATAGATCCTAGACGCATTCCTTTTCCACTGAGGGGCCAATAAAATAAAAGTAATTATAGCTACTTTTTCCCTTTTGAGTCGCCTTGCCCAAAAGTGACCCCCAATGCAAATCGGGATATTAAACCACTGGGCCCCTTCCCAAAAGCTTCCAATGTCCACGGCCCCTGGTCCACCACCACGACCTAGGACTCGACTGGCCCTTAGGCCTTTGGCATAGGAAAAGGGGACATTACATTCATCCTCATTTTTTCCACAATATATAACAACTTCTTCTCAACACATTTGTGTCTCGGTCCATATTTGGTGTCACAGTTAAAACATAATCCTTTTGCTCTCTTTTCTTTCATTTGTTGAGGAGTTGGTTTAATTAACTTAGCGAATGATGGGGAAGAGGTACTACAGTCTCTGGTGTTAGTGAAAGGATGCCTCCTACTGCAAATAATTTTTTCCTCTACTCTATGTGCCATGATAATAGAATTAGAAAGCTTGAGTGGATTAAACATACATACCTCGTGCTCAATGTGATCCTTAAGACCCCTAAGAAACAAGTCATTCAAATTCCCTTCTGTAATATTCTCCACCCTTAAGGATAGGTTATGGAATTGATGCACATAATCTTTAACTGATCTTGTTTGTCGTAACTTTGCCAATTAACTAAAGTAGTTATCTGAAACATTGGAACTATAGTGCAATTGCAACTCTTCGGTAAAACTATCCAAGTGACATTGAGACCATTCTTCTGCCTCTGAGGACATAACCAACGATAATAGATGAATTGGTCTGGTTCAAGATACAAGGATGCCAAGGTCACCTTTTGTCCCAATGGGGTTTGATGTAACTCAAAGAAGTTCTCCATTTGGTTTATCTAATTCAGTGGATCCTTCCCATCAAATTTGTGCATCTCCACTTTCGGCATCATGTTCCGTGGTTACAAATAAGTTGGAATTTTATTAGGCTAGAAAAGTGATCCAACTTTTCCATTTTTCCCATTATTCGAATCAAGATCCTCTCCTGGTGAGTGGGGATGATTAGGGATAGATTATTTACCCTTTAAATGATGCATGATATCATCCAATCGCTGATTGATTTGGTCTATGTCTCCTTTAAGGGCTACCTCAGATTGTAGATTTCGTAGATCATACTTGAGTTGGCTCACCTTATGATCAACCGAGGTAAACCCTAGTGCTGAGGAATCTGTAGTTACCCCTTCTAATTCCAACTCTTCAATTACTACCCCATCTTTATATGGGGTTTTACCCAGAGTGACATGATTCTTTTTGGCTCTTGTGGAAAGGCCCTGCCATGATGTCAAACCCTAGGGTTTAGGGTTTTGATAGAAATTCGGCCAAATAGGAAAAAACACAGAGAAGATACTACCAATATTTTTTTGAGAGCTTTCCGAAAATATAAATTATTTTGAAAAATTCTTAAATATGCAGCTTATAGAGTGAATTTATGAAAAATCATAAAATGGCAATAACTATTGCAAAATAGATCAAAATATATTGAAATTTTCAGAGGACCTTACTTGAGATGTTTCGAACTTTGTTAAAAACAATTTTGAAAAATTCGCAAGCTTTTGCAAGATATGGCTAAAACAAAAAATCAAGGTTTTTGACCTAATTTTTGGCCCAGATCACTGCTCTGATACCACTTGTAATGGAATTACTTGTATAATTTAGATTTTGAGTGATCTTAGAACACCAAAGAACATAATATTGAGATAAATGATCTCAATATTCAAGTAGAAGAACTTAGCCACTTTGAGGGGGCAACCTCCAAACCATACAATAAGACTCAAATACTCAACATGATGATCAACTACTACCTACTAACCCCTATATATACTATTCATATATGTCCATCACCAATGCTTTGACCTAATAAGCAAGAGAAAGTATAAATGACATAATAAAATGATATGGTAAGCCACAAGTCAAGTACTCATATCCTAATACAAGCAATAGGTTAAGGGCGTAACACTACTGCAGCAACACATGCTCTCCAAGAGGGTAGTAAATTTCTCTGAGACCTCTTCACCTTTGTTTTGTAACCTCCTACAACATTTGCTACTCGCATGGGTTCTCCACAACTCAACTCTGATACCAAATGTTGAGGAACTGAGGAAATAAGGAGGCAGTTTATGTATATTTTATTGATATGGAAATCAACAAAATGGAGTGATGTAATACTTATAGGTATTGGAGAACCATGTACAAACAAATATGATGTTGCACATGTGCAACAATAAACCATATGTGAATATATAAAACATATATATGGTTTTAATAATACAATAATACACTAACCATATGACAATAATATAACAACTAGTTACCCAGCTAACCACTGGAACTAAGTAACAACTAATTACCAAAGGTAAATGCTAAATTACCTATACTAAAATAAGTTTTACCTAACATTTGGAAGACTTTTCTTGCTCCACGACTTCGTTGGCATTTGCTTGTTCCACATCCTTTCAACCTTTTGCACATGTTGCAGAGGTATTCACTTTGTTTTATGCGACTTTCGCAACTCGCGAGCATGTTTCCTTTGTTCCATGTAGACTTGGAGAGTCCACAAACATGTTATTTGAGAAGCCCGTAGAACACTAAGTTAGTGCTCCATGGCTTCTAAACCTTAGCGCGTCTCAAACTTGTAACTTTTTGCTTCGCGATGCTTCTAACCTCTCCCTTATTCATCACAACTTTATCAAAGCCAAAATCTACCTAACTCCCAAGACCCTGATTTCCTTTGTTCCACGACTTCCAACTCCAGACCAATTTCGTGGCTAGTTTCGGACCAATTCCATGGTTGGCTCCGGAACAATTCCGCGGCCAACTCCAGACCAATTCCGTGGCCATCTCCAAACCAATTCTGCAACTAGCTTTGGACTAATTCTATGGCCAACTCCAGACCAATTTCGAGGCTAGCTCCAGACCAATTCCATGCAACACTATAATTCAATGTCCCGCGACCTTCCTCCTTTGTTCTGTAGGTATGGAGAACCCACAAAACACTAAGTTACTTCATTCCGTGGAAGACTAAATTTCGAGTGTTCTATGGCTTTTCGAGAGCATAATTTGCCTAAGTTCAAAATTGAATTTGCATGAGTTGTCAAAATAGCTTGGGGGTTATTTTGGACAACACTTAGTAAACAAGCACTTTCTCATTAGAGACAACAAGGATGACTTTGTTGTTTAGTTACCTAAAGGAAACACAAAACATGGAACGACATAAGTGGCCCAAAATTGTGGTAGAGGAATAACTAAACAAGTGAAAAACTTGCAACAAATAGATGTTCAAATGGAACATTAACATGTTGGAATGCCCAAACACTAATGGGGAAATAATTAAATGTGTGATGCAAATTCGGGACAAACAATGTGAACATAGAAACTTGGGCAAAAAAAAGAACACTATGTCATTTTTAAAATCCCACATGGGACCCTAATGAAAAGTCCTACATAGGCACAAACATCAAATAAAAATCAAAGATATTAATGGCTTGATTAGGGACTAACTTGCATCATCTTAGATGTGAAACTCATAGATGGACAACACCAAAAGAAGAATGAAAAAGAAGAATATGCATATTTTGTAGTCACGAGGCGTAAAACAAAACAACACTACACCATGGAGTGCACAACTTACAATGACATACAAAATAATTACGAAGACAACTTAACAATTGATAACGTATTGAGTTGTTTTGAGGACAATAGACTTGTCAAAATATCGAATTTCTCAATCAAAATCCATAGTTAAAGAACTAACATCATAAAAGAAAACAACTTCATACACAAATAACTAGACAACCATATTACACAAATGTTGCCACTTATATTAATATTACTCTTGATCCTATAGATGTCATTAAAATCTTCCATTCCGTCTTGCTTTTGATTTCAATTATTGAGCTTCACGATCAATTCATATACTAAGTGAGTAAGTGTTATGGGTGTTTTTGCATGTTTAGTGTAAACTTCATTTTTGCGTACCTGTCGGGACCAATCTGACGTCCTTTGTTGGGTATCCAATTTGAGTCGCATACTTATAACGAACAATGCCCATTCATAAAAATTCATAATTTGGGCCACGAGGTTTGACTTGCTTTCCCCTTTTAATTGGCGGAGGAGGAGGAGCAGCAACACCCCAGAAATCTCTGCTATTTCATCTCAGATCGGATGGCCAACCACTCCGCTGTTGTTGGTAAGTTCAATTCTTCAACATTTAGGTTGTTTTTTTAAGGGTTTTGTGCTTTTGATAAGACTAATTACAAATTGTTATATGCTAATCCCAATAGTGTTAACACCACAACAAATACCTAAGCGGGTTTACCCTAAACGAAATTGGTGTTTCCATATGTATATTTCTTCACATTTTAATTGGATGTCTATCCAGTTCCTCAAATATTCCACCCGTCGCTCGATTTGTCACTTTAGCATATGCCCATTTATTTTTCCTTAGTAAACTGAAACCGTGGATCTGATTTGATTTGGGTATTTTCATCAATTACCTGGTTTTGTGTGCTTTAGCTTAATATATCACTGGGTCTTAATTTTGAATTATTTTCCATGAGCATAGATCACATTGTATGTTAGCTGCCCTGGATCATGCTGGGAGGCCTGATAACAGGACTAGTGCTAGTCAAATAGCAACGGGTCTCGTCATTGTTCAATTACTCTTGGTAAGGCAAATCCTCTTGTTTATTATGCAGAGGTGAGACTATTGGGATTTTACCATTTACAGGTCTGGGGCAATTCCTCTAAAAATTAGGTTCAATCTTGAGATGACCAGGATTGCCTAGCCCTTAACGATCAGTGTATACCTCTTGCTGGAGAATTTCACCACAGCCAAGTGTGAGCTAGAACCCTGAAACCCACTAGTTCAGAATCATGTACGTAAATAGTGGTTTCTTCAAACAAGATCATTAAAAAGGAATAAAAGAAGTATGGTTTTTCATGTAGCCTTTTCTTAAAAAAATCATTAAAAAGGGACGAAAAGGAAGTATGGTTTTTCATGCGGCCTCCATTTTAATCTAAATTCACGCTAAATAAAGTATATATTTTCTCCCTTTTAAGATGAATTCCCCATACCATATAGTATTGCCTTTTCATTTTCATATTATTCCCAATGCCATTTAGTACTTTTTTGATTTGATATTTTCCCGTTTGGGGATAACCTTTGGCCTGATTGCCGTGACCTGAGGGATATCTATTACATCAAATTCACCCTGGACTCCCTATGATATATATATATATATATATATATATATATATATATATATTTGATTTGGTAAATTCTCTTTTTTGGGGTGACCTTTAGCTTAGTTGCATGACAGAGGGGTATCTCTTCCATCAAATTCATCCCACACTTGCGACGGCCTTGTATATTGGGGTACATGGCACCCTTCAAGTTAAATGTGGTATTTTATGCAATTTTAAATTTTATCAAGTTCTGTAGGATTTGAACATGGGGCTCCGTTGTGGAAGTCATTGTACTTTTACCACTCGACCTCATCCTATTCGACCCTACGGTATCGAGTATTTCTACGACATTTTCATATTATTTGACTACAATAAATCCTCTACCTGTTATGCAAAATTACAGTTGTCACGTTCACATGCCTATTTTGCTTCTTATGCTATGATAATGGAGTCGCGACCTAGTTGTACTTTTAATACACTTCGATTTCTCTTCAATTTGTTTATGGAGCAAAGTTTTATTTGTCTTCACACAATGATGACCACATGGCACATGCATATGAAATGAATGCTTTTTAAAAGAAGTATCAAAGAAATGCATCCAAATGCCCTTTGAAGCTGAATTACACCCAATAATGCTAACCTACTTGAGGAGATTGTACAGTAGAGACTTACATAAGCTACACATCTGTAATACAATCAGATTTGGATACTGAGGCTCCTTTGTGGAAATATCAATTAATAGGAAACTTAATTGACTGTCATTAATTTTCCTTATTGTGCACTCATCGATCTACTACTAGCCTATTTATATAATTTGCAAATTCATTTTTAATTACCGGTATTACACATGATGGGTTTTTTTGTTGGGTGACTCTAAATTTACAAATCCCCACTAAATTGGGATCTATTGTAATGGTGCCATAGTTTGCAGGCCAAGCTTATGAAATTATTGATTCAACAATATCAATGAACAGCTAAGACCTTGGAAATTTCTTGATAGTCCTTATAAATGGACATTAATGGACAATGAGAATATATTGTGACTATTGAGAACTGCATAGGAAATTACCAGTTCCCTCCGTAAAAATTGTGTTTTGTTGGAATTATTTTCCTCTATCTTAAAAATTTCTCTAAATATGAATCTTATTTTATTAGTAACACGACGGACCATCTGTTGAGATTCAAAAATCACTCTCCTGAAGCTGTAACAATGAAGACAAAAACTCCATTTTCGTTTTATTATGCACCACAGTCCTAGTTCAGGTCTAAGGTTGTTTGGGGATTAAATTTTACAATGTGTCTGGTCTAAACTGTAGATATCAGTAGTAGCGTTTCAGCCGTAATAAACCTTACATAGGGGACCTCCTCTAGTGGAGTAAGGGTGCTTTTTCACTTTACCTTATATATTTTTAACATTTTATGCCCTTTTGATTTCAATTTCATGACCAAACATGCTTCTTGGGAATAAAATGGGCCTTTCCAATCCATCTACACCATGGGTTGTAACTTCTTTTATACACACCCCTGTCACTCATAAAAACTATGCTCTACATACATTACCTAACTACTATCCCAAATGTTGATGCATATCCGGGGTTTGATATTTGGTACACAATGTTCAAATATAAGATGTGCACTTATACATCAAATCCAAGTCATAAATGAATTTCATGCCCCAATGTTCAGCATGGTCATTCATTTATCATTAGTAATGAGTCTGACACGAACTAATAAAAATAGAGTAAAAGGGAGGAATGGTCATTTTTCATTCTGGAAAGAGGATGATAATTACCATAGGGTGATTCAGTGAAGAGATCAAAGAGCAATCTAGTTTTGAGATAGTCATAAGAATCGTATTTTCTGGGAGGGATGTTCCAATGCCAACTTTAATAATTATTCTTGACCGTAACATCCATTTACACAGCCACAAGCTGTAAGGTTTGCACATAGTCATTACTATTAATAATGAAAATAAAAAAACAACTATAAATTTTGCCCAGAATTTATATCATGGTTTATTAACCCATCATAAGATGGCCTCATACACAAAGCCCATACACATAAGGGGTCATGAACAGAACCCTTCAATTTGAGGCCCGTAATTCGATTAATATGCAGGAGGTACTCTTGGTGAATGCTAAAAGAAAATATGTGTTTTTGCATTGAGGGATGTCTTTGCTTTTGCTCATTTGAGCATAACTCCCTATTTTGTTTAGGTTAGCATTCTCTTTCAAGGTAAGAGAGCTGATAAAATGGGGTGATCTCTTAACATGTATTTTCACCCTCATTTAGAGATTTATCAGGGGTTGAGGGACCTTGCATCAATTAAATCTCAGTTGCATTTTTATTCAGTTTCAGGAAAGATGAAATGTCTGCCTTCCTTTTGAAATATAAGCCTTAGGTAGGATATAAGATGGGGTTGAGCCTTAGATAGGATATAAAATGGGGTTGCCTTATTTACCAGATGTAATGATACAAAACATGAGGCAGCCCTCTATTTCATGAAATTGTGGTACAAAACCATCCCCATTCATGCACTTAAGCCATCACACCTTGAGAGTCTAAGATAACTTTTCCCTGGTCTCTCCATTAACGATTAGAACATGGTTTTAATTATTCTCTCCTTTCTTTAGCATAAATATTCTCAGCAGGTTTTGTTCGCACGCCAGTTGCCTTTTTTCAAGGTCGAAGCACATGCAAGAAAAATATTTGATGCGTGGGCATGATAGACTTTTGTACTGTCACTAATGTCAATCATATCCTGGCATGGCTTGATTCCCTTTTTCCTCTTATTTATCTGTCAATCCTATGTTGCAAGATTGTAATATCATTTGGAGGGTGTTTAAGTGAAGGGTGGATCTTTTTATAAGTCAAACAGCCAAGAGTTTCTTCTTTCTAAATTCACATGAACATTCGTATCTTCTATTAATCCTTTCTTTCTTAATTTTTACCTTGTTGTGTGAATTAGTAAAGGTTGTTACAGTAAATAGATGTATGTAACCACTACACTTGACCACAAACTGTTCAACCCAGATTTTTACACATTCTTTTAGGTAAGCAGTTTTGAGGTACGTCCAGTTTTAATAAAACAATCACTCATGCATTTTTTCTTACTTCTTTATTTTTTTATGTTTTACGGTTACCCAACTATACTGATATGACTACAATGTTATTATGAGATCAGTTTGTCACTCTTATAGAATACCCGAAGTCATTTGAGCTCTCCTTCCAGCTAAATATTTGATATGAGCTCTCCTTTCAGTTAAATGCCTTCCCTAGCATTAACAGTATTGAATCTTTGCCCACAAGGGATAGTTGGAGGTCGCAGTAAGCAGTTATGTAAATTAATGAGCTGGTCTATTTACTCAAAAATGTAAGAGATAAAAATTGGTATGCAAGGCGTTGATAAGTCTAAACCATAGGAAGGTTCACTCAACAATATTTTGCTTTTGTATGTGTGTATTATTTCCACAGTTCCAAGAAACTTTCGGTTGCTGGAAGAGCTAGAAAGAGGAGAAAAAGGATTTGGCGATGGGACTGTCAGCTATGGGATGGACGATGGAGATGATATTTATATGCGGTCCTGGACAGGAACAATCATTGGGCCACATAATGTATGGCGGGTTTGTATGTTAAAAATGTTTCTGTGCTTCTATGGTAGTTTGCTTTCACCCACCTTTACTGCTGATTGTATATTCCGATTGTCAATACATCTGTTCAGATGATCTATGTTTGATGGATCAATTAGAGCCTTTTTCTTGGTGCAGTCAGTGCATGATGGCCGCATATACCAACTAAAATTATTCTGTGACAAGGACTATCCAACAAAGCCCCCAAGTGTCAGATTTCTTTCTCGGATCAACATGACTTGTGTAAGCAAGGAAAATGGAGTGGTGAGTCTGATTAAACTTCTCTCTGTTATTTTGAGAGCTCTGAAGGGAAGGGATCTGCTAAGTGTTACTTTTGATCATTATAGATTTCCATTAACTGTTTTGTTTTTACATTTATTGAAAAATTTGTGTTTAGAAAATTACTCATTCTATTTCTCCATTCTATCCTTCTGCACATATGAGTTTAAACTTTAGGGTGGGGATATTGTATTTTGTACTTCAATTTTTTTGGTTCAATATACAGTGGTATGAGCAACTATCCTTGTTCTGTCCAAAAGACTGCTTGAAACAACATTTTAGTGAAGGGAGGAGGAGGCATTATTGGAAATAGATTTTACTTTTCTCACCTTTTAAGAGGCATAAGTCCTATGACCATAAATAGGATTAAATTTGGTTCTGTGTTATGGGTGTTTAGGAAGACTTTACAGGCTTTATTCTAGGTTCTGTGTTTTAGATGCAAAATCTCTTGTAAAGAAGTTACTTTTACTATGGATTCATTCCAATTGGATGAAGTTACTTGGGATGCAAAATCTCTCTTCAAGCAGCAAAGTTTGACCTAAAATATATTCAAATGGGAACACTACATAGATTGGTTGGTGTAAAAATTCGTCCTAAAGAGGGTTTGGATGCAAGATTAGCATCCAAATGGCAGCACCAGAAACTGGGAATGCGCCGACTTCAAGAAATTTGAAATTCATTAAGATTAAACTTGATTGTTAGAGAAACAAGCACTGACTGAAAGCTTTTTGATTAGTACATAGAAGAAAGCCGTCAATGCGTAAATATTCAGATCGAAACACTCATATTTAATGTTGTTAACAGTTCTTTCCATTCTAGATGAAATATCAACTGCACCTGTTTCTCTATTGTTTGGCAGCTGTGATAAAATGAAGGAGAATTCGGGAATACAATGTTTTGTATCCATGAACAAGACATCTCTTATAATGATATATATTCTGACCATAAAAATGGGAGATTGGAAGTCACTATACCCAATTCTCTTTTTCAAAGCTGCAACAGTTTTATCATCAAGTCCCGGAAAAGAAAGATGAGTAAGAAGAGGGCTTTCTGATCATCTCTCAAGTAGTTTGTTACTTGCAACAGTTTTATTATCGAGTCCCAGAAAAGAAAGACGAGTAAGAAGAGGGCTTTCTGATATTCTCTCAAATAGTTTATTACTGTTAATATTCATTCCCAAAGCTGCAATGTTAAGTCAAACTTACAATTTGTTCTGGTGACTAATGTGGAAAATCTACTGGATTGGGTAACCAACATTCTTATTTGGGGCTGGGAACATGATAGTTAGTATTTCAGGGTATTATTCTCAAACACGCTGAATGATGTAAAAGAGATTGTTTCTTCTGCAATCAGGGTTTAAAAAAAGGATCAACAACTTGAGCAGATTATTAAACAGACAAAAAGGTGATAGTTAGTTGACTTAAGCTGTGAATATTTTCAAGCAACTTTGTAGGCCTTCTCCAATGTATTGGATTTAGACTTTAGTTACTAGGTTGACCAGAACCTAGGTTGGGTTCAGAGAACTGTTGAACATTTGGAATGGTTGAACATGTTCAATTGCATCTCCTAGCTTGGTTTACAACCACTTGACCACAATGGTAGCTCTTCAAAACCTCATGAAATGTGATTTTTTCCTTTTTAAATTGTTTATTATAAATTATGGCACTTCAGTCTTCGTGCATACTAGAGTGTGCGATATCACCTACCTTCTCTGTTTTTACTAGTGCATTTTTACCCATTTTAGGTACTTTTAGGGAATTTTTAGTGCCTTTTTTGAGCCTTCTACTGCACATTTTTTTACATGAACTTGAAAATGATAGTATATTGCATTGGATGGATACTTATCATCCACATAAAATAAATGGTAGGAAGGCATGATGTAAAATGTTGGTGAACCCTTCATATAATGTTTCAGAACCAAAGATGAAGATTCTATTGCTTTTAATCTTATTAGTTCACTAGCCTTTAGAACCATGAGGAAGGCAATCCACATTAAAGGAATGATAGGAAGGTGAGATGTAAAATGTTGATGCACCCTCCATATAGCGTTTCAGAGATGAAGATTCTATTGCTTGTAATCTTAGTAATTCACCATCCTTCAGAACCATAAGGAGGGGGCTATCAATAATGGTAAGCGTTTCATGCTTCCATATTTTGAGACACTAAGGACTACTATTCTTTAAGAGGAGGTAAGATGCATATATATTGACTTGGAACTGGAAATACCTAGCAAAAACAAGTGGTGGGTGCTTCTGTATTTTGAGACACTAAGGACTACTATTCTTTAGGAGTTGGTAAGATGCATATATATTGAATTGGAAGCAAAAATACCTAGCAAAAATAACTGGTGGGTGGTGCGTCTAATCTAAAGTAAAGAGCCTTGTTAGTGTCCTCAAGGTGCAATTTTGATTAAACACAATGATTCAAGTAATGAGGTAAATTCTTCTTTCTTCAATTTAAATCTCATAAAATTTTCAGTTATAGATTTGGAGTGCAAAATATTGTTTGTAGTTATAGACTATATATCTTATTGGAAATGGACAAGGGATTTACTCATGGAGACATTTCATTATCTTTCGGAAACCATGTGCAATAATTCCACCGTCTTCCATAAGGTTAGTACCACTATAAGCCTTTAACCTTGGTGGTTCGTAGCCATATAAAGCCGTGAAAGGCGTCATCTTAGTAGACATGTGGTAGGTTGTATTATACCACCTTTTTGCCAGAGATAACCGCTTATGCCACTGATTTTGCCTATCAGAAACAAAGCAGCACAGGTAACCTTCTATACACTTATTAATGATCTCAGTTTGAGCATCTGTTTGAGGGTGATATTTAGAGCTCATGGCCATTGGAATCTCCACTTGCTTGTATAGCTCTTCCTGAAATTGCTGGTGAAAAGACAGTCTTGGTTGCTTACAGTCACCTTTGGAAAACCATGGAATTTTTACACATTGTCAAGATAATTATGTTCTTGCCAACTTTGGTTTTCTCTTTCAAATAAAATGGGCATATTTATGCAAACGTTCAACCACCACATAGATTTGATCATAACCATCAAATAATGGGGACTACATCTAAAATCCATAGATATGTTTTCCCAATTTTGTTGAGGGCGTCTTAAGGATTACAATAATCCCGGAGATGGGACATTTTCATTCTTGTGTCGTTGAAAACTATCACATTCTACAACATATCTTTGTACCCTTTTTTTAAGCCTTTCAAATAAAATGATTGCCTTACATTGTAATAAGTTTTAAAGAATCCTATATGTTCTGCTGTTGGAGAATTGTGAGTTACCTTCAGTACATGTTTGTTTGAATTTAGAGGGAGGAGGTAAATAAGTGTGGTTTATAAACCATAGTATGTAATGTCCCCTTTTTCTACGCCAAAGGCCTAAGGGTCAAGTCGAGTCCAAGCCGGGTCATACCCAAGGGGCTGTGGACGTTGGGGGCTATTGTGAAGGGGCCGCATGGTACTAATATCCACGTTTTGCGCTTGGGGGTCACTTTTGGACCATGGCGACTTAAAAGGGAAAAAGTAACTTTAGTTAC
Organism: Taxus wallichiana var. yunnanensis; assembly: GCA_018340775.1. Taxonomy (NCBI): domain Eukaryota; kingdom Viridiplantae; phylum Streptophyta; class Pinopsida; order Cupressales; family Taxaceae; genus Taxus; species Taxus wallichiana. Next base: position 451,792,883 of record CM031237.1, on the reverse strand, counting down.
TTTCATTTTATTGGCCCCTCCATGGAATGAAATGTGCCTAGGGTTATTGGGGCTCGTTTGCCGAGGAGAAGTATATAAGGAGCGGGAGAGTAAGGAAAGACACTTTTGATATACATTTTATTGACCCCTTCTCGTGCAGCTGCTGCTGTTGTGCATCTACAACTTGTGGAGTCAAATCCCACAGGGACCCTAGCTTCGGTGGTGAGAGACCCGTCCCTAGCTAGCAGGGCATTCTTCGGTAGTGAGAGATCTACCCTAGTTTGTCATTTTGGAGCCGCTTTCAGGGCCGTGCGGTAGAGACATTAACAGAGGTTTCAGAGGAAGGATCTCGAGGGTCTTGGGGGCATTTGGGGAAGATAAGCAGAGGGGCTCCAGATCAGATTCATGGCAACCATTTGGGCTGGGCGTGGCAGCACGTTGAAGGCGCCTCCATCATTTTCCGACCCCATTCCAAGCGAGGCGACTTGCAGCCTTTATTTGGGGTTTTCTAGACGGCCGTTTTCAGATCTGAAGGTGCAGCCTTTATTTGGAGGGTTTTCCAGTCGGCCATTCCTAGATCTGAAGGTGGAAATATTATTTCCTTTATCTGTTAATGTTATTACCAAAGACCCTTAATTTCTGCTCCGGTATTTGGAGAGTTACGAGCCTCTGAAGTTTCCAGCTGTCTAGGGCATGCTGTGCTTTTTCTGGCAGCATTTTAATTTATGTAAAACTCCAAAAACAGTGTTATTATGTCCTTTATAATAATATCAAGCCCTCTTCAAGTTTTCAAGTAATTCGAATGAATATTTAGGGAGATATAGATTTTATTTAGTTCGCTGTCCTTACTGTAAAAATCTGGTAAAATCAGTATTTTATGTGGCTGCAAGTTTTCAATATTTTGTGCATTTTTAAGTGGTATCCCACAAGGGATATTTCATAGTATGCCATTTTTCAATGTGAATTTAGTATACTCACTGATCTGATCGACATGTTTTCTATATGTACAATCTTTAACATGCTCGGATTGAACCTCTTGTATCTATTCTGAAAGTATGTAAACACACGCTTCTTCATCTTTATAGGATAAGCCGTTTGCTACTGGGTTGTGCTTACCCGTTTTATCTTGAATATGTTCAATCCATTTCTGTTGTTCTGTGGATAGTTGTTTTTGTTGCAACAAGTACTTGAGGTTGTCATGATTCGTGTGAACTAAAAACTTACCACCTAACAGTCTCCATTTTGCTAATATATGCATAGTTGGCAACATTTCTTTATTGTAAGCTGAATGTAGCATTTCTCTCAATTTCCGATTTTCAAAGGCAATTGGGTGGTTATGTTGTATTAATATCCCGCCAATTCAAACTCTTGATGCATTGCTTTCAATGATAATAGGCTTGGAAAAATGAGGAGCAAGCACTAGTGTTAATGTTACTGCTTCTTTGATTTGAGTAAAATTCTTTTCTGCATCTTCCATCCATATGAAGGATTCCTTTTTGAGTAAATTAGTCAATGGTGTTGATATTTTTGCATAATGTTTAATGAAGTGGAGTTAATGACCTACCATCTCCAAAAATCCACGTAGCTTAGATATACCTTCTAATTTTTGCTGGATCGACCTTGACCCCTTGAGCTGATATGATATGCCTTAAGTATTCAATATCTTCCTTACGGAAATTACATTTAGATTTCTTCGTGTAATACTGATTTTCCTTTAATATGATTTTAGCACCTTGTCTACACGCGAAAGGTGATCTTTCCAGTTTTTACCATGAATCAAGATGCCATCAAAGAAAACTAGCGCAAATTTCTGTAGATATGGCTGGAAGGCATTACTCATTGCTGTTTAAAATGTAGTTGGGTTGTTGGTTAACCCAAAAGCCTAAAGGTATAAATTTGAGTTCATATCGGCCTTCATGGTTACAGAATGACGTTTTGGAAATGTCTTCATTACAGATATGAATCTGATAGTGTTAGGAGAGAAGATCCAACTTTGTGAAATATATAGTGCCATCTAGTTCGTCCTGCATCTCGTCAATGAATGGTATAGGAAATTTGTTTTTAATGGCTATCTTTTTAACCCTCAAAGGTCTATGCATAAATGATAAGATGCATCTTTTTGCAAGCTAATATAACTGGTGCAGTGTAAGGAATTTCACTGGGTGTTATAACTCCCAAGTCCAATAGTCCTTTTAACAGTCTCTCAATTTTGGTATGATAATGGGGGTATTCATATGGTTTTATGTGGACTGGTATGGAATCTCAATGATATGTTGCGTGTCCCTTTTGGGTGGTAGTCCTAGTAGAAGATCTTTAAAAACTTTTTTATGTTTTCTGATAATATCAGTCGCTCCTTGAGTGTTCTTATTTACAGTGTTAGAGGCAGCTTCAATAAGCATAACAACGTGCTATGATATTAGGTGCTTCTTTTTGATCATTTTTTCCATATTATGTGAAGAAACTAATTGAGTTGGGGAAACTTTGCTTTCCTCCCCAGTAAAAGCTTGTAAACAACTGGTCCAAGTTCATTTTGATTTTCAAAAGTCCTGAAGCCACTTTGCTTTGAGAACCACGTCAACTGCTCTTAACGGTAATGCATATATGTTTATTTTGGATTTCCAAATTTTGCATGATGATTTCCTGCAAAAAATAGCTATAAAGGAACTTACATTCAAACAGAGTGGTAGCTCCACATCTTTTCTCAGAGATTGCCACCTTATTTTTGTAATAGCATGGGAGAAATAGCTTAGTTTTCTTCTCAGAAATAGCAGCTCACGTCTCTTCTCAATGACAGGATATAAAGTCATTCATCTTTGAGGCAAAAAATAGGCTGGTTTCTGAATATGAAGCAGCCGTAAAGTGAGAGAGAATTGCACCATTTTCAAGAATCATGATAGAATGTTTGTCATAAGGGAAGCAAATGTGATCAGGACTTGAAGCATCCAACTACATTGTGACAAAACTATGGCATGTTTATTTTCGAGTTGCAGATGTTCATTTTGTGATTCTTTAGTCAAGATTCTAGTGCATTAGTGTTTAAAAAAATTGGAATGCAAATTGTTAGATTCTGTGTTTTCCCATTTCAATAACTGGTGGCTTGCACGCTGTCTTGCTAATGAGGATGACAATTTTTCGTATTTATATTGGAGAAGCATGCTTTAAAGAACATGATGAAAATATGGATATGACCTTTACGGTGATAGGTGTGTTTATCTCCCCAGTTTGTTTGCAGGAGGGCAACTCAAAATATTATTTTATCATCATCTATAGGGCAAATATGGAATTGGTAGTTGCCACTCAGAGGTTATTATCCTACTAGCCTGGAACTGGCAGCTGTCATATCCGTTCGAATTGACAGGTTTATGTAGAAGTATTTGTTAGTTGTTGTGATGGTGTTGATGCACTGGCATTAGTTCTACTGTTGATCATGAATTACGTCGTGAAGTAGGTTTGAAGATGTTTAAAATGCCTCTTTAGACCCCAGGCACATGAATATGGATAATTTTTGCCACTTTTGGATATGTCAATTATGGTGCTAGGTGTGTTTATCTCACCATTTTGTTTGTAGGAGGGCAACTCAAAATATTATTTTATCATCTACAGGGCAAATATGGAATTGGTAGTTGCCACTCAGAGGTTATTATCCTTCTAGCCTGGAATTGGCAGCTGTCATATCCATTCGAATTGGCAGGTTTATGTAGAGTTATTTGCTAGTTGTTGTGATGATGTTGATGCAATGACATTAGTTGTACTGTTGATCATGAATACATCGTGAAGTACGTTTGAAGATGTTTAGAATGCCTCTTTTGACCCCAGGCTCATGAATATGAAGATATTTTGCCACTTTAGATATTGTATGAAGCTCGAAATCACTATGAAATGTGAATAATTGTTTTTTGGCATACAAATTTCCTTTGTGATCATGTTTACCCTTCGGATTCTTGGACTTTATTAGGTGGGAAACAACAAATCTGCAAGGTAAAATGGAGAATGATTATGACCTTAGAGGGCCTGCATACTATGAGAAAATTGGTACATGTGATGAATGGTTTAATTCTTAAGCCTTAGGTTTAGAAGGTGCCAAAATTATTTATGTGTGGTACGTGTACAAGAGTAGTGAAAGTGGTGAAATGGAATGACTCTCATCAACATAATGAAAGGTAGAGATTGAGATAGAATAGACCAAAGAAACTATTATATATAATTAAGTGCTCAAGAGTAAAACAATATGCTCACGAGAAGAGGAGCTGACTTATTGCTGACAAAACCATTATCCTTACTGTGGTTGCTATGTTGAGGTGATTTCACAAGTGTGTGTTATAGGGTTGGTTGGCGAGTTTGAGTTCTTGTGATGAATCGAAAAGTGAAACTACTCAAAAACACACAATAAACTGTATAAAAATTATTGAATAGAAAAGAGCTAATTTTATTCTTTGTTATTCCTCTTAGCAATACATAAATCACCAATCGAAATTGGAGTTGCCATGCACAGCCACAGAAGCTAATAAAAACAAAAAAGCTATTCTAGAGTTAAAACATAAAGTTATCCTAGAGTTAAAACATAAAGTTATCCTAGAGTTAACTGAACTTGTTATTTTTAGCAATGGTTTTAGGTATTTTTGCATTCAAGCTCAGATGGGCCTACTAACTGTTCCTTATTCTCTACATGTCTAAATAAAGCCTAGGGTGACTTGCAACACAATTTCTCTTCCAAATACAAAAATATTTAATCCATAAAAGTCTAAAAATCCAAAAAATAAAATAAAATGCAATTTTCAGCCTTTAGATGGTTGATTTTAGGCCCGAAAATGATCAAAAATGTGTCTAAGAGGTGTAGCGCTACTTACAGTGGCGTAGAGCTCATCATGATTGTCGTTTTTAAAGAAGGGTTCAATTGGGTTCCCGGATTAAAAGTTTTGGCGCCAAAAAGATATGCTCTAGCATCATTCTCCCTTGGTTGGAAAAAACCAAACTCCTATGAGGAGTTCTGATTAAATTTCTGCCATTTGTCTTTGTCAAGTTTCTTCAATTCCCATTCTGAAATCTAAGTGCTACCTTTCTTCTGTAATCCTTCTCACTATCCCAAATACATGTTGTAAATGCCTGGCATGGTATTCATTGTCTTCTTGTCCAAAACGCATTCCATTGTTTCTTTCTTTTTCCTTGGCACCTGCTGCTTCCATTCTACCTCTTTTCCCCTTCATTATCCTCTCCATAAAATACATATACATCAGAAACATTAAATACTGGAGAAATATCAAATTTCTGAGGTAAATTTACCTCATAAGCATTGCCATGTATCTTCTTCACTCTTGCACAGATCAATCTTCTTGTGTGTTAATTTGTTGTACGTTCCTTGGGGAAATTTTTCTTTTGAGATATACCATCTCTAAATCTCCTTTATCAAATACCTTTGGATTTCTTGTTACATTTGCTACTGCCTTACCCTTTGTCATTACTCTCTTATAGCTTCCTTCTATTTTCATCTTGCACTTGTTGTATGTTCTCCTTTGGATTTCTTGTTGCATTTGCTGCTGCCTTACACTTTGTCATTACTCCCTTATAGCTTCCTTCTAACTTCATCTTGCACTTGTTGAATGTTCTTTGCAAATGCCTTTGCATCATCACTAACCCACTCCACATTTGGTAATTGCACCAAGTCTAAAACACCCCTAGTTTGTCTTCCATAAATGATTTGGAATGGTGACTTTCCTATTGACTTGTTCACTGAACTATTATATGCAAGCTCAACTTGTGGTAATGCCAAGCTCCATTGTTTGGGCTTCTCTCCAACAATGCTTCCCAACAAATTTCCCAAACTCCTATTTACCACCTCTATCTATCCATTTGTTTGAGGGTAGTATGCACTACTAAAATTACAGTTTAGTTCTTAACTTCCACAAAATCCTCAAAAAACGACTCAAAATATGAGTATCTTTGTTTTAAGTAATGGTTTTGGAATGCCATACAATCTAGCATCTTTGTAAACAAATCTTCAACTCTAATGACATCATTGGTTTTCTTGCATGCAATGTAGTGACTATCTTAGAAACCTTGTCTACAAAAACGAAAATCGAATCTTTACTTCGTTGTGTGTTTGGTAGCCCCAATACAAGATCCATACGTAGATTTGCCCACGGTTCTTTTGGAACTCTCTTTTGGAACTCACAATGGCGTGTACAACTCTATGTGTTGTGCATGGCCTTTAGCCACTTGACATATCCGGCATCCGGACACATACCTTGCTATATCTCTCTCCATCTTTGGATAAAAATACTTCTCTTCCACTAAAGTGATTCTCTTACACTTTGTCATTACTCTCTTATAGCTTCCTTCTAACTTCATCTTGCACTTGTTGTATGTTCTTTGCATCTGCCTTTGCATCATCACTAACCCACTCCACATTTGGTAATTGCACCAAGTCTAAAACACCCCTAGTTTGTCTTCCATAAATGATTTGGAATGGTGACTTTCCTATTGACTTGTTCACCGAACTATTATATGCAAGCTCAACTTGTGGTAATGCCAAGTTCCATTGTTTGGGCTTCTCTCCAACAATGCATCACAACAAATGTCCCAAACTCCTATTTACCACCTCTATCTATCCATTTGTTTGAGGGTGGTATGCACTACTAAATTACATTTTAGCTCTTAACTTCTTCCATAAAATCCTCAAAAAATGACTCAAAATTTGAGTATCTTTGTCTGAAGTAATGGTTTTGGAACACCATGCAATCTAACATCTTTGTAAACAAGTCTTCTACTCTAATGACATCATTGGTTTTCTTGCATGCAATATAATGACTATCTTAGAAACCTTGTCTACAAAAACGAAAATCGAATATTTACTTCGTTGTGTGTTTGGTAGCCCCAATACAAGATCCATACGTAGATGTGCCCACGGTTCTTTTGGAACTTGCAATGGCATGTACAACTCGTGTTTTGTGCATGGCCTTTAGCCACTTGACATATCTTGCATCTTGACACATACCTTGCTACATCTCTCTTCATCTTTGGATAAAAATACTTCTCTTTCACTAAAGTGACTGTCTTGTTTTTACCCAAGTGTTGACAAAGACCACCACTATGAAGCTCCCTCACAATCTTCTCTCATTAACGCAGCTGGAATACATAGTTGCTTTCTGTTAAAGAGATAACCAAATTGCATGAGATAATCATCTTAAATAGAACCCATCTCACCTATTAATGGATTCTTGTATTGTTCTACATTCCTTTGTAAATATGGATTAGAATTATACAAGTCCTTGATATTCTCAAATCCAACTACTTCACTCATCATATTAGTTAACAACCTACTCATAAGCATCAACTACTTGATTTTGCTTTCCTAACTTACGCTTCAAAACAAAAGTATACCCCTGCAAGAAAGATACCCACTTTGCATGTCTGCTATTTAATTTCTTTTGAGTGTTAACATACCTTAAGGCCTCATGGATTGTAAATAAAATAAACTCCTTAGGCACCAAGTAATGCCTCCAATGTCTCAATGCTTGTATAATGACATAAAATTCAACATCATATGTAGAATATTTCTTCCCTACCTCATTCAATTTCTCACTATAATATGCTATCGGCCTTCCTTCTTGACTTAATATTGCACCAACACCCACATGTGAAGCATCACGACTCACCTTAAACACCTTGCTAAAATTGAGCAATGCTAAAATAGGGGCCTTTGTCACCTTCTTCAGCAATTGGAAACTTTCTATTGTTGCCCTTGTCCACACAAATTCTTTTCCATGTTTGCATCTTGTTATTGGTGTAACAATACTACTAAAATTCTTAACGAACTTTTTGTGAACTTTTGCTTAAGCACAAAAACTTATTACCTTTGATATACTTCTTAGGGTAGGCTACTCAACAATTGCCTTTATTTATTTTTCATCCGTTCTCACACCATCTTCTAAAATGACAAACCCCAAATCCCAAAAATACCAAACTCTTTTGCATAAACTTGCACCAGCCCAAATTTGCATAGAGTTTTTCCTTTCTCAATAGTTGTAGTATCATTCTCAAATGCCTTAAATGCTTTTCTATACTCTTACTTGAGTATCAAATATTATCAAAATAGATTCTTGCAAACTTACCAATATAATCTTGCAAAGACAATGTTTATCATCCTCATAAATGTACTAGGTGCATTGAACAATCCGAATAACATCACAACCACTCATACAAGTCGTCCTTGGTTTTGAACGTTGTCTTCCATTCATTTCCTTCTCAAAAATGAATTTAGTAGTAGCCACTACGGAGATCAATCTTACTCAAGTACATAGCTCCTCCAAGTACATCCATCATGTCATCTAGTTGGGTTATAAGAAATCTATATTCAATGGTAATCTTGTTAATTGATTTTTGCTATCCAAACATATAATTTATGTCCATCATTCTTTGGAGTTAACAACGCAGGGGGGTTGCATGTGGACTCATGCTCTTCCTCACCACACCCTTACTCACCAATTCATTCATTTTCCTATTCAACTCTTCATGTTCTGTTGGACTTATCCAATAAGTTTGATTAGGTAGAGCTGATCCTAGACTTAAATCAAAATGGTGCTAAATATCTCTCATTGGTGGTAAACCATCTGACAACTCATCAAGTATAACATCAACATACTCGTCGCAAACTTTTGTGGGTTACGTTGGTATTTGCACTACTTTTGTTTCTTCTTTCTTTCCCATTAATGCATGATAGAGTCCTATCATCATCTCCTTGATATTTTTTTGTTGACAACATGCTTTCTACCTGCCCTTATTCTTTAAGAGCTAATAAAACTATCTTGAACCATCCTTCCAAAAGAGCATGTGTTATTCTCTCCATCATGGATTGCTTTCCTATGTATTGCGATGGTGTTCCCAATAAACATAACATGCATCCATTTGGATAACATCACACCATATTTCATCCCTATAAGTCTTTCCTATGGAAAACTTGGTTAAACACCTCTTATCAACACAATAATTTCATTTCCCTTTTAAACCATGATAAACGGTATGGATAAGGATGCTTTTCACATCGCAAACCTAGCTTCTCTACCATTTCTTTAGAAACCATATTTCACTGACTTCCACCATCAATAATAATCTACACTTGCTCTTTCTTTCGAGCAATCATTGTTCTTCTAATCATAAGAATGTCTCCTACTTTTCGCAACTTTTGGATTCTCGTTCTTTAGTGTCACCAACCACCTCATCCCCTTAATGGAGATGATGGTCCTCTCTTCAACCCAGGCTATCTCCTTCAAGCCTGCCTACTTTGTTTCTCTCTCGCCTTCATTGGTTGATAGCTATGTTCCACGGGACACATCCCCTGTATTTTTGGGCTCACCCCTAACAAGGGATGTTTCAGGGGACTTAGGGACGGGTAGGAAACGCCCCTATCCGTCCCCAATTTTTGTGAAAATTGGGGATGTCAATTTTGAGAGAGCGGACAACATGGGACGCCCTAAACGTCCTCGGTACGGTCGGGGGACTTCTACAAGTCTCTGGCGCATCGGGATGTCTGGCATCCCCTACGTCTTAACAAAGGTTGATTTATTTTTATGTTTTAAACATTCAAAATTTATAAAAAAAAGGGATGTGGGGATCCACTGAGGATCCCCACACCCATTCCTAACTAACCTAAACCTAAAACCTCTCTTACAACTAAAACAAAAAAAGAAGCTCATTTTTGTCATTTTCCATATTGTGAAGGAGAAGACAAAGAAAGAAAACAACAAAGAGAAGAAAAGAGAATAGTGAGAAGAAGGCAAGAGAGCATTATTCTACACCATTTGAGGTATGTTTCACATCCATTGTTCATTTTGCAAATTTACACATTATTTTTCATTTTGTTTTTTTTTTTTTTCAAGGTTTCAAAGACTTAGGGAGGTTTTTTGTTTGTTTTTGGTTCACTCATGATTGGAGTTGTGTTTTGCATTTTTAATAAAAACAATGAGCAATAATGAGGGTGAAGAGATTCAAATGCAACATAGAGGTAGTAATAGGGTTTCTTCAGGGAGTGAGAGTGTTGTAGGAATTGTGGGTTCAAATAATCCATTTGAATGCCCTTCTCAACTCAAAATTTATGCAAAGGGCCCATTCAATCCTAAAAATCCCCTTTCACAATTTACAACAACCATTGACAAAGGAAAAAAACTCAGGGGGGAGTAGAGTGTGGTTATGTCATATGTGCAACAAAGATTTTAGGGGCAACTACACAAGGGTTTATTGTCATCTTTTGGGCATAATTGGATAGGGGTAAAAGGTTGTGAAAAAATAACATTAGCTGAGAAGGCCGAAGTGACTAGGTTGCACATGGAGGGTGAGGCAAGAAAAAAAGGATGCCATTGGAGACTATGCATGGTACACAATTGCCTACCCAATCTGTGGATGTTGAAAGTCAAAGGGGAGAGGATTCTACCAAGGGAAAGAGAAAGGCTACTACTGCTTGGGGATGTTCAATGTGCAATCACGGGAAGTAGCTGACTCTTCTATTGCCAAATTCTTCTTTCACAATACAAATCTCATTTCATGTGTCATGTTCCCTTACTTGAGACAAATTTTAAGAGATGTAATTGTTGTTGGTTCCTCATATGTCCCTCCTGGAGAAAATAAACTATGGACCAACCTCCTTGATAAAGAATATTCTAAGGTGAGCGTGGTGATTGAGGAAATGAGGCAAACTTGGAAATGGGTGGGCTGCTCTATCATCATGAATGGGTGGACCGATATTAGACATCAGCCACTCATCAATATCATTGTCACATGTCCTGCTGACTCTTATTTTCTTAGAGCTATTGATTGTACAAGGAAGAGGAAGGATGCAACCTTCGAATTTCAAAATGAAGGATGCCATAAAGGAGATTGGGCCCTCAAATGTTGTACAAGTGATGACTGATTCAGCTCGTGTATGTAAGTTAGCTGGCTTGATGGGTGAGAGTGCTTACAAGCACATTTTCTGGACTTCATGTTGTGTTCATGTGTTGAACAATGCATTGAAAGACATTGGAAAGATAGATTGGGTGAAGACAATGGTGTCAGAGGCTAGAGACATACAAATGTTCATTTGTAACCATCACACCGCACTTACTCTATTTAGGACTTTTCAAGGAGTTCCTCGAGTTCATGGAAACTAGACATCCCAGCTATTTCATTTTGTTAGAGAGGATGCTTGAGGTGCAGGAGGCTCTACAATTAATGATGGTTAATCAAGAGTGGGGTAGATGGCCAGAGGCAAACACTGCTGAAGGAAAAAGTGTGAAACAAAAGATCCTCGACGATGATTGGTGGTCCAGTGAGGTAAGCAATTGCTGATTTTATATATTTAATATTTATATTTTAATTTTTTAATATTTTAATTTTTTATCCATGTTTCTAACTTGTAAATTATTTTAGTTTTTCATTCTTTGTAATAGCATTCTGATTCACTCTTTGAGTCTTAAATTCTAAATTATTTTAGTTTTTCATTTTTTGTAACTTGTTTGCAAATATGTTTGCTCCATCATCTCACTTATTGTGGGGGTCATAAGATATGCTTGATACAAACTCTCCTAGTCGTGGAAAGATTTATGGGACATTTGACAACATGTTTGGGCAGATGAAGCAAGCCATTTGTAGCAGGGATCCTACTCTAGGATTTTATGAGGAGCATATCAGGCCCATTGTGACACTGCCGTGGAACACAATGAACACCCCGCTTCATAAGGTCGCTTTATGCTCTAAATTCCAAATGGTATGCAACACGACCTAGGAGAATGCCTCCATATGATGATGAAGAGGTGAAAAAGTGCTCATGAAGGCCTTTCGAAAGATGTACACTAATGAGGAGTCCACTTTACAATGGGACGCGAGTTGGTTAGCCTTTGTCAATCTTTGTGGTCCAATGTTTAACAAACCGAGGCGAGGACAAATAGAGCTACATCGGCTCAAGTAGGACCTATCGGATGGTGGACATGGCATGGCAAGGATGCACCAAACTTGAGGATTCTTGCCACTCGCCTCCTTTCACAGGTTGCTAGTTCCTTTCTTTGTGAGAAAGGAATTGATCCACATATGGCCTCATCCAGTCAATTAAGAGGAACAAACTTACCTCTCGACGAGTAGAGAAGTTAGTGGCTATGCATAGTGCCTTGCGACTTCAGGATCGACAGACTCCTGAGTATCGTCAGACTCTAGCTGCACGTTGGGATGTTGATCCCGAAGATGCCACACAGGTTGATGAGGAGGCACAGGTGGGATTGGTTGGGGTTCCATTGGATGAGGCAATCCCTCATAGTTCTAGTGACTCAGACTCAAGGTCTGATTTTGATGCCATTTTAGCGGATTTTGATTAGGGGCAGCAATAGATTTTCATTTTCTATGTTTTAGACATTTTGTAGTTGAAACTTGCAGCCCTTGGGCATTTCATTGTAATTATTATTGTAATTGAAACTTGAATCTTATGTGAAATCTCAATTCAGCTCCAATTTTATGTATTAAGGTTCTATAATGTGTGTGATGAATGTTTTATCAATGTTATCATATGAATATTTGAAATTTCCTATATTTTTATATTTTCCCTTATTTTTTAATAGCCGTCCCCTGCCGTCCCCTAAAAAAAGGCCTCAAAAAAATCTATCCCGGAAACACGTCCCACCATCCCTGTTGTCCGTGTCTCCGGAAACTTGGTGTAACATAGGTTGATAGGCATCTTCCATGCTATTAATTCTATGCATGTTTAATTCATCTTGAATAGAAAACTACAAACCTAGGTTGCCAAGAAACGGGCACGGGTATGGGTTCGGGTACGGATTCGAAATGCGGAAATGCCAATTTTCAAAAACCCTTGCAAGATTTAAACGACACAAAAACGTCTGTACAATATATATATATATATATATATATATATATATATATATATATATATATATATATATATATATATATATATATATATATGCATAATACTCATTTTTGTCCATAAAAGATAAAACACTTAAAAACACTTTGTATTCATGAAAGTTCAAAACATTCAACATGCTTAAATTTTTATATGCACATAATTATAATCTAGATTCTAGAATATATCATCTAGATTCTCCTGAAGTACTGCTGAAACAGAAGTAACTAGTTTTTATATTTTTATTTTTTGGCATTTAAAAACAGCAGCACTGCTGAAACAGTACAGAAAATGCCCCGGTACAGCCTAAAATGGTACAGAAATGTCTGGGGTATGGCAGGGGACTCTTTTGGAGTTTCGGAAATGTTTCAGAGAGTACCAGGACCAGTACCAGTACCTGGTACGTCAATACGCGGGTACGCTGCCCTGGTTGGAGTTTCCGGGTAACATAGCTGCAAACCATTCACATACCTTGCAGCCATGTGTTCCTCTGTTTCATCATGTTCCGCTTGAATGGATAGCTTACTGTATTCCTTCTGCCTTAGGGTTTGAAATCTGATATAGAGGGTTTGTGCATAATCCATAGGCAGGAAATTCTCTCCCAGCTTCTTCTTTGTCTTACTCCAAGTTTTGATCTTATCCTTACCTTTTGCCTTGCTTTTTGTAAACAATTCCACCATATCATAGCACGACCCTTCAATTTGGTGCATGTAAATTTCACCTTCTTTTCATCTGCCATATATTTCCATTAAAAAGCTTCTCTATACTATTCAACTAGTCTATTATCTCCTCTGGTTTTAGATTCCTCCACTGTTCTGAAATGTCAACCTTGATTCCTTCATTCTTTCCTTCTAGTGCCCTAACCAACTTTTCTTCGAATGATCTTGGTTACCCTTGTTCTTCCTCCTCTTCCTGAAATTCTTCTTCCTACTCTCTTTCTCCATCTTTGTCATCTCCTCTTTAGCCTTTCTTCCTGCTCTCTTCATCTATTTCATTTTTTCGATGATTTTGTCTTTAGACGTGTAATAATTCCAGTAAGTTGGTAAACTCTTCTACGCAGCTCTTGAATTTTCCTATTCATCTAAGCATATAGCCTTTTCTTCCTTTTTCCATCTTGCTTAGACCTTCAATTATTTCTTCCTAGAACTGAGCCTGCTTTGATACCAGATGATAAATCCTAAAAGGTGCAGCAATTCGAAAATCCACAATAAATTGTATAGAAAATTATTGAGTAGAAAAGAGCCAATTCTATTCTTCTTTATTCCTTGAAGCATTACATAAAACTCTTTAAATAACTCACCACTTGATGGTGAAGTTATCATGCAGAACTTAAAAATGTTCATAAGAGAAGAAAAGGCTATATTAGAGTTAAAGCAAAAAGCTATGCTAGAGTTAACCAAACTTGCTAGTTTTTGCAGCTTTTTTTGTTAACTTTTGCATGCAAGCCCGGACGGGCCTACCAACTGACCCTTATTCTCTACATGTTTAAATAAAACCCAAGGGTGACTTGCAGCACAACTTCACACACAAATACAAAAGTATTAAATTTGTAAATTCTAAAAATACCAAAAATAAAATAAAAATGTGGTATTCAGCTTTTAGATGGTTGATTTGGGCCCCCAAAAATGTTGAAAATGCCCCTAAGCAGCTAGCGTTGTTTACGGCGACGTAGAGTCCTTTGTTTTAAAAAAGGGCTCAACCGGGTTCCTTGACCAAAAGTTATGGCCTCTGCAAGATATGCTCCCACACCATCTTGACTATTGGTGTTGTGTCTAGTGTGATTTGGCACAAAGAAAAGCAAGTGAGAGTGAGCAGCGTGGAGGATCTGAAGGCCAATTAATTCAAATGTTGAGATCAATGTGTGTGGTCCAAATTCTGCAAACTCATTCATTGGCTGGCTAGGATTGTTTTATGTACATACATGAATGTATGGGTATGGATTAAGATAATTTTGTAAGCCATAAGTTAGTACCTTGCTTAGGGTTGACCTTACATTTTTCAAATGGAATGACTCTCATCAACATAATCAACGGTGGAGATTGAGATGGAATAGGAAGGACTGCAATAACTATCATATACATTCAAGGGCTCAAGAGTGAAACAATATGTTCACACGAGGATGGTTTGACTTATTGACAAAACCATGTTCCTTTCTATGGGTGCTATGTTGATGTTATCTAAGAAGCTTGTGCTTCAGGATTGTTGGTGAGCCTTACTTCTTGACTGCTGGTGTTGTGTTTAGTGTGGGTTTGAAGACATTAGCTGCGATTTGGCACAAGGATGAGCAAACAAGAGTGAGCAGCGTGGAGGAGCTTGTAATGTCCCCTCTGTCCGCATAAGCCTGGGCGAAGACCTTTGGCCCTTTATGTCTACCCGACGGCCAAAGGGGAGTTTTTAAGGGTGACATAACTTTATTACTTTATTATATTGTGCTATTGTTTCTAAAAAAATAATAATATTATGAAAAGCACATATAATAAATGATAAAGTTTAATAATAAATTAAAATGTCAAAAATGCCATTAATTGTATTAGAAGAGGGAAAGTGCGACCTGCCTTAAGGAGTCTTTTTTTGGGAAAACGTGCCAATTGGCCCAAAAAGGAAAATGCGACCAGCATAGGGAATAAAACAATTTGATTGGCCGATTTGAGGGTGGTAGTTGGCTGATCTCCCTTTAAATAAACAAGTCGACTTGTATGGGGTATCCAGATTTTTATTATCATCTTTTGCATTGCTAAGAGCTCTGAGCTTTTATCAAAAAATTCCAAGGACGAAAACCCTTGTGAATTTATCTCTTGCGGACGAAAACCCCAAGGGATTGAGAGGGGATTTCACTCAGAAATTCCCAGCGGTATTCATCAGATTTCCAGATTCAGTTCAGCCATGTTTATGAGGAGATTTACAGATGTTTTTCAGTGATTTTCAACCAGCAGTTGGGTCGGCCCAGTATAAGCAAGTTAACAGCGAATTCAGAGGTATTTTTATCCAAAAACATTTGTTAAATGTTTGCCATCATATTGTAATCTGATCGCTGTACTTTTTATCATTTTCTGAAGTGCATTTTGAAGATTTTCAATCTGAATAATATCAGACTTCAGATCTGATTTTCTGGGCATTTTTGGACTGTAATAAGTTCAGTTTTTTATGTAATTCAGTCCCCAAATATCTGGGCAGTCATTAGAAATCAGAAGTAATTTTATTTGGTGTGATTTACATTGTTATCTCTCTTAAACCCTAGTCGCACTTTCCAGATCTGCACTAGGGATTTGACATAAAATACACAGAAATCTGTATTTGCTGTTTTTGCTTGATTAAAAATCATTAGAGTACAAGGAGGATCCATCTAGGGATCTTTCAGAGCTAAAGGCCAATCAATTTAAATCTGGACATAGCTCGTGCTATGAAGATTGGCGACTATCTAGTGGAGATGTTGAGATCTATGTATGTGGTCCAAATTCTGGAAAATGAGTCATTGGTTGGTCAGGATTTTTTATGTAGTTACTTGAATGTATGGGCATGGATTAAGATAATTTTGTCGGCCATAAGTGAGTACCTTGCTTAGGGTTGCCATCCTCACAGGTATGGTTGGATGTAAATTGTAGCAGTACTAAATATGTAAAATGGATCTGCTAATACAAATGGCTGAAAATAACCCAATATATCAAAAATTACAAAGAAAACTGGAACAAGAGGAATCATCATTCTTCATGTCTACTGGTTGGAATCAGGCTTGGATTTTTACTACCACGTGCATGTCGTTTGCCATTTAGATGTCAAAATGTGGCTAATGGCGAAGAAAATATTTGGATGTTTTTGATAGCCAAATGAACATTAAAATGGTCAAAATGCGGGTCTGCTACATGTCTATCTATCACATAGCACGCACATAAGTTTTGCTGGATCATATATATGTAAATCCCTCTTGTATGTTCACTTCAACGGATTTAAAATCTTCTATTTGTGTGAAATAATAACTTTGGCCATTTAGTTGCAATTTCTGACATATGAGTAGTAATGTGAGTAAGATGGTTTTGCACACAAAAAGATACATTAACTCCTGGTATAGGGTGGGTAAGAGGGAGCCATGTTGATGACAGCCTTTCTTTGCAGCCTAGACACAATAGAGCTACTGGACATACCCTTACGCACACACACTCAAAACTAGGACCCCCAAAATCAGACTCCTTATTGGAAACGTTTGACTTGTTACAGAGATTTACACCCACAAACACGCTTTAGTGAACAAATAACATGATGATGAACATACAACAGTCCCTTTTGATGGATTCTACTGTATTCTGGACTTGGACAAAATACCCTGTTGCAAGCTATTTGGTACTGCTGAACTCTGTCTTAATCATAACTTGCTTGATTTCTTTCGAGTTCCACCTCTTTTGCACATCTAAAACTGCATTCTCCTGATCTTGACTCATCTCTATGACATCCTCTGCAGTCCTTAGTGCTCTTTCACCATTCCAAGATGTGTGGAAACATTCAAACTGATAAATTTTGATTCCCAAACTGTTAGACTATGGGTACAAAGTCCGACTGTTTCGAATTGTCCCTTTGCAGTCTGGCAGTTGCGGAATTGCCATGACAGTTATAGAGCAACCAGGGCGGTCACACAATTGTTGATTAACTCAGACTGGAGGTTTTGTATTTGCTGCCTGCGAAAACTGGTGGTTTTGCCATCTGCCAAGGAAAAGATTCTTGTTTTCTAGGAAAATGACTGAACTCTCTTCCTTGGATATTTTTTGAGGTGCTGAACTCCTGTGGTTGATTTTGGGCCTATTTGATTATCTATCAAGCACGTGGCAATGTTGGCAAGGCGACAAGTCACCACCACAAACATGCACACAAGCCACACACTGTTTTTGGGTGATGTAAGATTGCTTGAGGTCCTGGATGCTCCTGCATCTTACACGTCAAGTGAAATGAACCATGAGCTCCTGCTTATGAACATTCCGTGAGCTCTTTGATTGAACTTCAGTGTTTAGCGACCTCGGATGCATTTATCCAAGTTGCATCTTCAACTGTCTTGTCCTTCCACTTTACCAAATATTTGATGTACTCTTTTTCTCTGTTTTCTTGATGATTTTGGAATCAATCACCTTTTCCATCTCCTCTTACCTTTTTGAGTTTTGGGCAGTCGAAGAACAAAATCCAGCTCACATCTTCTCACAGTCTCTCCGGTATTGGTAATTGCTGATACAAACTTGTATTTTGCATTTTTCCTTTGGCATGTTGGAAAACTGTACAACTTTGCATAACATTCTTCACATCCACACTCATCCTTAGCCAATAGTAATTCTTACATAATTGCGTTGATGGTTTGCCCACTCCAAAGTGACTGGCTAGACCTCCACTACGCTTCTCACTTATCAAATTATCCCTCTTTAAACCATGAGGTATGCACATTCCGTGAGCTTTTTGATCAAAATTTAGTGTTTAGCAACCTCAAATGCATTCATCCTTGCGTCTTCAACCTTACTGGCCTTCTACTTAAAATATTCAATATACTATTTTTCTCTTGTTTTCTTGATGATTTTGGAATTGATCACCTTCTCCATCTCCTCTCACCGTTTTGAGTTCTTGGCATCCCAAGAAGAAAATCCATCTTATATCTTTGCGTAGTCTTTCCAATATCTGTAATGGTGGATACAAACATGTATTCTGAGTTTTTACGTTGGCATTTTGGCAAACTCTACAACTTTGCACAACATTCTTCACAGCTGCATTCATCCTTGGCCAATAGTAACTCTCACATAGTTGCGTTGATGTTTTGTGCACTCCAGAGTGACTGGCTACACGTCCTCTATGTTTCTCACTTATCAAATTATTCCTCATTAAACCATGAGGTACGCATAATTGCTTCTCTTTGAACAACAACTCTTCTTGTATGAAATCATCCAACCATGGGGTTTTTATCCGTGTCAGTTGGGCTCTTGCATGCTGCCCAAGCTTCCCTAAAATCCAAATCTTCCTCGTATAACTCTATCATGGAGTCAAAGCCAACTACTCCACTATTATCTCATGCACCAAAAGACACTTTCTACTTAATGCATTAATTACTTGTATAACTCTCTCATGGAGTCAAATCCAACTACTTCCACTCTCATCTCATGCAACAAAAGACACTTTCTACTTAATGCATTAATTAGACTTCCTACTTATGCTTCAAAACAAATGACTAACTTTGAAGAAACTCAATCCACTTCACGTGCTTTTGATTTAACTAAACTTGGCTGTTTATGAACTATAAGGTTTGATGATCTGTGAATAGAACAAACTCCTTAGGTAAAAAGTAGTGCCTCAATCTCCTCAATGCTTGAACAATTGCATAGAATTCTTGATCACAAACAAAATATTTTTTCCTAGCTTCATTCAATTTCTTGCTGAAGTAAGCAATGGGCTTACCTTCTTGATTCCAAGCACCACCAAGCACTATCCCACTAGCATCACATTCAACTTGGAATACCTTGTTGAAATTTGGCAACACAAAACCGTTTGTTTCATCACCTTCTTCAAAATTTGAAATCTATGCTCTGCTGCAACTATCCAAATAAACTCTTTCCCGTGACCTTTGGTTGTTTTTGTGATAGGTGCACATATGCCACTAACTTTCCCGACGAACTTGGTGTAAAATCGTGCCAACCTATGAAAGCTTCTTGGCTCTAAACATGCTCCTCGGTGATGGCCACTCAACAATGACTTAGTATCCATCCTCGATCCATCATGGGAAATCACAAAGCCTAAATAAACCAACTCTTTTTTGTAGAACAATTCCATGCTTTCTATACCTCATGAAACATCCAACAAAGCAAACCACACCTCGTTTACTCTTTAACAAACTGAACTGCGCAAAAAGCAGTTTTGGAACTAAACCTAGTTTGCACCCTTGATGTCGCTTTCAAGACCTCTAAATGCCTTAAATAGGAATAAAATTCATCCATAGTCACTCTCAAATGGATATAAAACATCAAATTATCCAAAAAGCAGTCATGTCCTGAACTAGTCAAACTAGGTCAACTTGTGACCTCAACCATGGAAACTCACTACACTTTCAGAACTTCGTCAAAAAATGAAACATGTCACATTGGATGTGTAAAACATCCCCAAGGACATTATACTCACCAAGATCACAAGTGCTCAAGCACTTCCATTTGCCAACACTGCTAAACTGCCCTTTTAGGCCCAAAAACCAGTCTTCAAAGATAGGGCACACTTTTCCCTCTAGGACCTCAACCATGTCATGAAACTATCATGGAAATGTAATAAAACTCCCAAGCTTTCATAAATGGTGATTTAGTCAATATCTTCAATGGACAACTTTGCTACAAACTGAAAATATCTAGAAACTTATCTTTTTGAGTGGGGCTCACATACTGTCACAAGCTCAATCATACCTTTTAGAAATCTCGAGGAGTCCTATACAACCACCAATCATCACATTTTCAAGACCAATCCATTCGTTTCACATACCAAGAAGTTTTCTCCTACCGCTCTCAACCTAAGGTTTCAAACCCATAAAAAGCTACTTGCACTTCTTTATGTTGACCACCAACTTTCTTACCTCACTATGTGGAATAGAACCCTCAAATGAAGCGAGGCATTCTTCTTTTGTTGTAATATCTCTAAAAATTACTCTTTGACAAATTTGGATATTTTGTCAAACCCTAGGGCAATAGTATAAAAAATTTGAACTTTTATGACATCGGCAACATGACTGATTTTTATTAAAAAACAACAAACCCCAATATGTAGAAAAACAAACTTTTATTTTTTTATTTCAAATCATCTTTAATGAAAAACATTAGAATGTCGGAATTCAATTTTTTCTCACAGCGGTTGACCAAATGAAAAGATGAACATAAGATAAGAGTATGTAATTGGTTTGATTGAAACCGCCTCTAGATGTGGTGCAGTGATTGAAATTCGTTGTCAAAGGGGACGTCTTAGCTGTACTTAGTGTTCTTGATGCTAAAACAACCCTGAATATGATGCTCTAGCTGAACTAAATGAATAATTGTACTCTGGTTGATCATTGCAACCCTTGAATGAAATTGCCAAGCTTAGATATGAGGGTTTCCATCCTCAGATCTGTGTGCAAATGAGGGTTTTCGTCCTCTATTGCTGATGCGAAGCATAAGCTATTTGCAGACAATGAAGTAGTCGATAAATTTTCAAAATGCATCACAATAATCCCCAAAAACTGCTTTTATAACTTCTAATGCCTTCTTCCAAAGTTGGGACCCCCTTTTGGAGTTACATGTATGTTTAATAAACAATATTAAATTACTTTATCCCCTCTCCAATGTTGTCGCCCCATCTAAAAATAGAAGCTTGATGCTCATGCAACCCACTCTATCTTTGGCACCCCATTATATAATTCTTTATTTAATTATTATTCTATCTTTGGTACCCCATAATAGAAGTTCATTATTCTATTATTATTTTATTTTATTTCTACTTTTTGGGCCTTGACTTATTAAAAATATAATTTAAGTGTCATTTTTCTAATTAAAATATAAAAGTACTTTGTTGGACCACGTAGATTAATTTATTTCCCTCTTCAATTTCCCTTATCTTACGGAAAATAATAAGAATAGGCTTTGGGTATCTATAATCAGTTAATTGAAAAAGGGGACATTACAGTCCCCCCTTCCCAAAATTGCTTGCCCCCAAGCAATTGCAAGCCAATATGCTTAAGAATTTCAGCACCCTCCCAAAGTAGCATCCTCTGCGAGTAAATCCTTTCAATGTACTAGATGCTTTGTGATAATCTTGTTCCTTAACTTCTTTTCTTTGAAATAAAATATCTTGTAGGAAGCAAAACAAGTTTGCCTTCATCATCCAAAGGAGGCAATTCAATGGAAGGAACAATATGTTGTCTCAAAGCCTTTTTTAGGCATGATACATGGAAAACATTATGTATCTTGCTGCTTTAGCAAATCTAGCTCATAGACAACCTCTCCTATCCTTTGCTTAATCTGTATGGTCCATAGAAGCAAAGTTTGAGCTTTTCAACTCCATTGTCTATAGGGCTCCAACCTCAAGAAAACCATGCCACGTGCCTCAAAAGTCCTCTCAATGCGGTGCTGGTCTGCATAAAGTTTTTACTGGTTTTGTGCATGTTGGATATTTTCTTCGAGTATCCCCAATATATCTTGCCTCTGTGCAACCAAGTCCCTTGCCCCCGACACTCTACTATTTGCAAACACTAAATCCACGAAGGAAAGAGCATCATAATCATACAAAGCTCTGGAAGATGTCATATCAATGGACATGTGATGAGTGGTATTGTAGCAATGCTCTCCCATGTAAAGTCATTTGATCCAAGCTGATTGCTACCTTGCCACATAATTCCTCAAGTATCCCTCAATCCACTTATTCACAATCTCTGTTTGCCCATCTATCTGTGGATGATAGCTGGTACTTGGAGTTAACTCCGTCCCTGTCAAGTGGAGAGCTCTTGCCAAAACAAACTAAGGAATTTGCTACTCATGTCACTCGCAATATTTTTAGGCAATCCATGTAGCCTAAAAATCTCTCTGAAAAATAAATCAGCAATCTATGGAGCCTCAAACTCAAAAGGAATAGCGAAGAAGTGAGCATATTTAGTGAGTTGATCAACCACTGTATAAATACAATTCTTACCCTCAACATTGGGAAGACTTGTCATGAAATCTATTGATATGCTTTCCCATTTTGGTTCGAGAATAGGTAAGGGCTGCAACAAACTTGCTGGAAAAACATGTTATGCCTTGTTTTGTTGGCTCACAATACACCTTCTAATGTATTGGAGGACTTCTTCCTTGAGTCCTTTCCAAAAGAATTTGTCCTTGATCTGTTTGTAGGTCTTGAAATACCCTAGGTGACTACCCAAAGGTGTATCATGGATAGCCCTTAAGATTTTGCTTTTTACCTTTGATTCAGGTACCAAACAAATTCTATCCTTGTAGAGGATAAGATCATAAACCACCCTATACCTATTATGCTGTATTTTGCTTTCAAGTATCTCATTAGTGTGACTATTCTTTACATACTCTGCTATTATTAAAACTTTCCAAACAGCAGAGATTTCAGATATAGAGTTTAGAGAAGGTTTTCTAGATAAAATATCAACTAGAATGCGATTCTTCCCTCTAACATACTCTATGTCAAAATTATAAGCTTGGAGCTTACTCACCCACTTTTGTTGCTTGTCATTCAAGTCCTTCTAGCGAAGAAATAACTTCAAACTATTGTGATCAACCTTGACCACAAACCTGCCACAAACCAAATATTGCCGGAATTTTGCGAATGGATGCATGATGGCCTTCATTTCTTTGTCATGAATAGAAAATCCACGCTCTACTTGACTAATTTTCTGGATCTTAAAGGCTATGGGATGCCCCTTTTGCATCGAAACAACCCTTCTCCTTCCCTTGAAGCATCACATTATAACACGAAAGAATAGAAAAATTAGGAACAACCAATATTGGGCAAGAACTCATTACCTCTTTGAGTTTATCAAAGGCTGCTCGGGCTGTTTTGGACTAGCTGAAAGCTCCTTTCTTTGTCAAATTAGTCGGTGGCACAACTTGTGAAAACCCTCTCATAATCCACCTGTAGTAACTGCAAAGACCAAAGAATCCACTCAAGCTGTGTCAAAGTGGCGGGTGGGGCCAATCCAATATTGCTTGGGATTTTTCTTGATCAACTGTACTCCTTGGGCACTAATGACATGTCCCAAGTTAAAAATTTCAGTCATTCC
This sequence comes from Taxus wallichiana var. yunnanensis, assembly GCA_018340775.1. Lineage (NCBI taxonomy): Eukaryota > Viridiplantae > Streptophyta > Pinopsida > Cupressales > Taxaceae > Taxus > Taxus wallichiana. The sequence continues at coordinate 451,769,268 of CM031237.1, read as the reverse complement.
AAACTCACACTTGGATTCTTTTGCAAAAAGAGCTTGCTGTTCCAAAATTTCCAGCACTATATCCTAGTGTTTTAGGTGCTCTTCCCAAGTCTTATTGTACACCAAAGCGTCATCAAAGAATACTAGAACAAATTTCCTCAAGTGTTCACTAAAAACATGGTTCATGCATGACTGGAAAGTAGTTGGAGCATTGAATAAACCAAAAGGCATTACCAAGAATTCAAAATGCCCAAAATGATAACGAAAAACTGTTTTGTGCACATCTTCATCTCTTACCTTGATTTGGTGATAACCGGATTTCAAATCAATTTAGGAAAAATACACCACTCCATGCGATTCATCTATCACTTCATCGATCCCTGGGTATTGGGTAAATGTTTTTGATAGTCTTCTTATTCAAAATATGTAATCAATGCACATCCTCATTGTCCCATCCTTCTTTTCACCAAAACAATGGAATAAGCAAAAGGGTTGGAACTAGGTCGGATATGTCTCATCTTCGATAGCTCTTTGATTGTTTCTCAATTTCCTCTTTGTAAACTCTAGGATGGCGTTAAGGATTAATCATAACAGGTTTAGAACCTGTTTCTAGCTCTATGATGTGTTGGAGTCCTTTATTTAGTGGCGATCTTGATGGTAAATCACTTTGAATCGTACCATGCCTATCCAAAATAGATTGTATATCCACGGGGAAAAGATCTATCATTAGTACTAGAAGTGGAAATACTCACCAAAAAATTGGCTGCCCAAGCTTTGTGCCCTACGTGAAAGCTCTCTCCATCTGCTTTGTTGTGATAACCTTAGGTGCCCCATTGGCCATACCATGAATTACTACCTCTTATCCATTGGTTTTGAATTTTAGCTCCATAGTTTGGTAATCTGTGTGAATTCTCCAATTGAATGTAACCATTGCACTCCCAAAACTACATTGGTTTCTCCAATGCCTACCACATAGAAATCTTCACCAACCTTGTGCTTGCCAAGAGTAATCTCCAATCCCTTCACCCTCTTGGTGCATGGAATAATAAAGCCATCAGCTACTGATAACATTAAAACCCTGGAAATCCTTTGTTTTCAATCCTCTTTGGGCTACCAAACCTTCATCAATAAAGTTGTGAGTTGCCCCACTATCAATCAAAATAGTTACCTTATGCCCATGAAGTACTCCACGAACTTTGAAAGGATGATACTTGAGAGCACCTGAAAGTGTAGCAAGAGTACCATTTGGAGTCTTTTCTTCTCCTTTATTTTCAGCTATCGGTTCTTCCTCTTCTTTTTCCACTTCCGGTTCCTCTTCTTCCGCTTCATCATCTGATATCACCTCTATATAGTGCACTTGTCCTTTAGGAAGACATCTATGACTTGGTCCCCAAGGATCTTTGCAAGTGAAACACAATTTCACACAATTTCTTCCTCTTGAGTTCATTTCGAGTCTATCTCCTTGGTGGTAGGAAACTCCTTTTGTTGAAAACCACTTTGCTGAAATGTCTTTTGCTATTGCCCATAAGGTGCTGTTTTTGGATGTGTTGTAGGTTGTTCTATAGGCTGATATCTTCCTAAGAGATTTAGTTAAATCTTCCATGAACAAAATAGTTAGTCTCTCTCTCTGTCACATTAGGTACCATCACATAAAGCTTCTGAAATTCGGCTACATAGTCAATTATTGAATGTAGTTATTTGAGTTGTGCTAAATCTTGAAAATGAATTTTGGATCAATTCGAGTCAAATCTTTCTTTCACCTGTCACCGAACACAACATAAGAATTAATATCACAGTGCCCCTAAGTAATTAGCCCATGGTACCACCACTCATGTGCTATACCTTCTAGATGAAGGGTTGCAAATTTGATGGCTTCCTCCTCCATCGTTGGCCCGAGTGATAAGAAGGTATCCAAATTTTGTATCTATGAACAAGCTGCACTCTTACTAGAGCCATCAAAAGTAGGGAGTGACATCTTCCCTAATGCCCATTGTAGGTCTCTCTGATTGGTTTGTGGCCTAGGATCAACTCTTTGTCCACTCCTGCTTTTCTTCATATTTATAAAATTGGCGAGTGATATGACCTCTCTAATCTCAATTAGAAGTACCTTGTACTCATAGCTGACAACAATATCATCTGCTATAGATGGTTGAATTTCCACCTTTGGAACGGCTTCCTCCCTGCAAAGGAAATCATGCTGGAAGGGCCTAACAATAGAATTGGTGATTGTCCTCCGAGTGTGTTGGTTATTGTTCACCCTTGAAGAACTTCCCTCACCATGCGGAGCTCTTTGCACATTCATGTTTTGCATGGTGTGGACTAACTGAGCCATCATATCTGCTAAATGTTCTAGTTCATACGCCCGTTGAAACTTACATCTTTTGGGTCTCTGTTACCCATGACTTCGGCTATTGCAGTAGCTTTTTTTTCTCCTGTTTCGGTATCGACTTTTCTGTCACTACCCTACATGAAGTTCAAAACAAAATTATTTTTTCCTCTTCCACAAGCTGGGAGGAAATTCGCTTTGATACCACCATAATATCTCTGAAAATTACTCTTTAACAACTCTAGATATTTTGTCAAACCCTAGGGCAACAATATAAAAATTTGAACTTTCATGACAACAACAACATACTGATTTTTATTAAAAAAACAACAAACCCCAATATGTAAAACAAACTTTTATTATTTATTTCAAATTAGCTTTAACGAAAAACACTAGAATGTCTTAATACAATTATTTTCTCACAATGATTGATCCAAATGAAAAGATGAAAATAAGATAAGAGCATGCAAACTGATTTGACTGAAAAATGCCCCTAATGTGGTGTCAATACTGAAATTCGTTGCCAAAGGGGGATGTCCTAGCTGTACTTGCTATTCGGATGGTAAAACAACCATGAAATGGATGCCCTAGTTGAGTTGGTGAATTTTTGTACCTTAAATAATCACTGCTGAATGGAATTGCTAAGCTTAGATATGAGAGTTTCCGTTCTTAAATCTGTGTGCAATCGAGGGTTGCCATCCTCTATTGCTGATGCGAAGTAGAAGCTACTTGTAGACAATGAAGGAGTTGATACATTTTCGAGATTCATCACAATAATCTCCATAAACTGCTTTTATAACTTCTAAGGCCTTCTTCCAAAAAACAATATTAACAATATTAAATTACTTTATCCCCTCTGCAATGTGGTGTGCCATCCAAAAATATAAGCTTGATGCTCATTCGACCCATTCTATCTTTGGCGCCTCAAAATAAAATTCTTTATTTGATTATTATTCTATCTTTGCTCCCCATAATAGAAGTTCATCATTCTATTTTTGCTTTTTGGGCCCCCACTTATTAAAAATATGGTTTAAGTGTCATTTTTATAATTAAAATATAAAAGTACCCATGGACCACTTAAATTAATTTATTTCCCTCTTCCATTTCCCCTTAGCCTATGGAAAATAATACGAATAGGCTTCGGGTATCTAGAATCAATTAATTATGAAAAGGGGACATTACATTTGTTCTACTAAAACTCAGAATATCATCCAAATATACATTCACAAACTTACCAAGAAATGGTTTCAACACTTTTACACGAGTCTCATGAATATGCTTGACGCATTTGTCAATCTGAATGGCATAACAAGCCACTCATAAAACCTATCCTTTGTCTTGTGTGGTTTTCTACTCATCCCCTTATAATTAGGATTTGATGATACCCACTCTTTAATCTATATTAGCTCTACTCAAACAATCCATCATCATTCATTGTGGCAATGAAAATCTGTACTTGATAATCTTGTTGATAGCTCTCTTATCTATGCACATACACCATTCTTCATCTTTCTTTGGTGCTAGTACAATTGGAATTGCACACGGATCGAACTTTTTGTATCAAACCCTTGTTCAATAGGTCTTGGACATGTTTCTTCACTTCCTCGTTCTTTAGGTGTCAAACTGTATTGATTTACACCATGGGTCCAAGACCTTTGTGCGGAGGAAACCGTGCATTGAGAGATAAATTGCAAAGGTTACGGAGTGCGAAGGAAGAGTTAAACATATTAACTAATCAAACACATTCAACAATGCAAAAGACTTCTTGTAGGAAATGCAACTTCTATTCAATATAAAAAATAGGGGAAATAGTACGAAGGTGTACAATAATTTAGTAAGGCTAGAGATGAGAATCCTAGCACTCAACAAGGGGAAAAACTTCTTTGGTTGAGTTGCCTAGATTGAAATGAGATCTTATAAGTATGAGAAGTACAAGATAAATTGAGCATGCGGGTATTCACTACCATGTGGATGTGATAGTGCTCTCTTGATCGTCCTTGTGAGTTGAGGTGAGTTACATATTTATACACGTGTGATTGCAAAGGAGGTAATTACAACTGACATTGGTTATAAGGTAGTTCATCTTGTTGGCCGAGTGATGGTTGGTATTTTAACATGAAGTGTGGTGATGGATGCTTTGACATAGTGTAGGTGTGGATTGTGCCACTTGGCATGCTGTATGCTGCATGTCGGTGGGACGTTGACATATGACCACGAAATGTGGAGACTTGTGTAGGGTTGTGGAAGTGTGTGATGTGCGGTGAAGCAATGGACCATCAAGCCAAAGTGTTGCAAGGCTTGCAGTACTTTGCGAACTGTCATGAGATCTTGCAATCAACTCCAATGTATTGCATGTCATTGCGAGATGCTTTTAATGTTGTGTGACTGCGAATCTTGCAATTGGCTGCAAGGTGAGGTGCAATATTGTAGAAGGCTGCGAGTGACGCATGGTATTGCAAGAGGCTGTGAGAATTGCGAAGCGGGTTTGCAATGTGTGAGAATGTGATAGGAAATGTACAAAGGTACCATGAAGCTTTGCAAATAATGTGAAGTAGTGCACGTGTTGTATGACACAAAGGAGTTGTGTGATATGCTGCAAGGAGCTGTTACAGTACTATCATGTACCATACACACATGAGTGTGCTGCAAGATGCCATGAAGATTAGGAGTACAAAGTCCTTAGGAGTACTATGAGTTGCCGCAAGACAAGATGTGAGGTTGCGCGTAGATCATTTGCTCTTCTCGAGGAGCAATGATCCCCATTGCATCTTTGGTTAGTTATGGGAACTGAACCTGAAGTTGTTGAAGGTTTTACCTCTAAGCTTGATTAGTGCATGGCCTTGTCTTGACCACTCAAAATATCTGATGTGTCCCTTGGTGGGTGTGAGTATTTGCCACTTTAGTGATCCTATTCTTTGATGTGGGACGTAAGTGCTCGAGATCAAAATCAAAAGAATGTTGAGTCGTTGTTGGGTCAAGTAGTGGAGGGATGTAAGGCTTAAGGGGCTCCATGTTGAATATTGGACAAAGATCCAAGTATTGTAGCAGATCAATAACAAAGGTGTTCTCACTAACTGCATGCGGGATGTAAGAACTATAACACGAAGGCTTGATCTTCTAGTGTGGTTGTTCTTGTTAATGGCGCAATTAGACTTTATGACTGACCTTGAATTCATGAGGTGTACAATGTGTTTCATGGTGCTCTTTGTATTTTTTGTTAATGTGAGAGAATCAAGTGAACCCATGGTTACCTAAGACTTCGAGACAAGGATGGGTGAATGTAGGTACGAGGTTTCGGGACGACAAAAAATTCCTAAATTTCGGGATGGTTAGGGGATGGCTATTAAAATACTATATATAAATTTTAAATATACAAAGAAATATGTTTTTTTATTAATAACAGTCCGTGACAGTCCACTATCCACATTTGTGCTCGAAAATTTATGTATTTATCACTCTTGATTCTTATTATGTCTTTGTAATACAATACAGCTGGGCCATACATATAGGCTTTGCTTAGTGATTGAAGCTTCCAAAATGAATTTTAATTAGATCCATACATACAATTTTTTTTTTTCAAATAGAAATGAGTATGTTTTGTTTAGGACGTCAAGATGTTCCCTAAAAAAGTGGACGTTTTGGGGACGTCCCAGAATCGTCCCTCTTTGTTAGGGGCCTTGGGGATGCCCCTTTGAAATCTGCTACAAGGGAAATGGGGGAGTTTCTCTCTCTGCTCTGTCGTCGCCAAGACATCCCAAATGCTTGTTTTCTGGAGGGATGCATCCTGCGTAGCATTGATTGAACCTGTTGATGAACAAATTGTATGTATTGCAGAAGCCTTTGAGCTTTGTTTGCTTCCTGTTCCGGTGTGCCCAACTCCAAGTCATGTGGTGCACAATAGGAGATGTTCGGAGGTACCACAAGTTGAAACTTGTAATATCAAAATTAGGGTAAATCTAATTATGATTAATTACTAAATGTGTAATGATGATATAGAATCAGAAATATAGTAAATACAACCGATATGCAGATCTTAAATCTATGATGATCAAATACAAAAATATACCAACTCTTGAAACCTAAATTTGAAGTTAGGGTTAGGGTTTAGAAACATATCCACCCAAAACAAGTGATGAAATGATAGTGATCTGGATTTGGGAAAATAGGTTATGTAGAGTGTTGTAGATGTGTCTACAAAATTTGGAGTGCTGAAACTGCGTGTAGGGCAGGATCTCTTGAACTAGGCATAAAGGTTTGGGTGTTTTTGACCTTTGTAGTCAATTCTATCCTTTGATGTCTTGAGCTAAATCTAGATTTTGGCAATTGAAAGGTTTGTCTTTGGGTTTTGAATCTTTGATCAAAATTATGTGATTGTGTTTCTGCGACTGGATATAGCTTCTTCTTTGTGAAAACCCTAGCTCTCTTTGAAGTTCTGAAAAGGGGTTAGTCCGATTGGGCTGGACTAACCCCATCCCACCCTAGTGGTATGATGATCACTATACTATATACCAATACTCCAAAGTGGGATCAAGTTGCACACGGTTCTCCCTCTCGGTGAATGCGTGCGAATGTGCAATAAATAGTGTTTTGGCAAGATCCTAATAAGGCCTCCAACAACTTGGCAATGATCTTTGGTGTGAATTGTAACGTGTGATAGTGATCTAGGGCAACAAGATGAGATGTATTCAAACTCGATAATGTGCTGATGTGCTTCAAGGAGTGATATTGCAATGATAGTCCTTCTTGGAGTGTGAGAGCCCCTAGATAGCCAAAGATTCTAGAGGTGTCCCTAATAATTAGGGTGTATGTGCTGTTATATCTGATTTGTTCATATGGTTTTCTCGCTGAATTGACCCTAAACCGATTGAGGTAACTTGTGCATTTGAAAAATCGATTGTTGGAAGTGCTTAGAACAAAAAGTTGGCCATGGTCAGAATTGTCAGCCGATTCTACCCTTGGGCGATTTTGTTCCTACTTAGCTTGGGACTTGATTTAAAAGTGGAGATGTGGTATGTGTGAGACCGGAATGTGTGTCCCCTTCTCTTTGTGCCACACATGTGAACCTCCCAATGGATACAGATTTGTGCAAGACAAGAATGTGTGTGCTCCCTTGTCTTTGTGCCACACATGTGAACCTCCCAATGGATATGTTATGCGCAAGGCCAAAATGTGCATGTTCACTCAACTTTGTGCCATACATGTGAATTTGCATGTCACATGTAAAAATGTGTATTAATGCCCAATAAAGATGCTTATAAAACAACAAATAACAAGAATTGAAATTAAAGCATGAAATTACTACACTTGTATGCCTTTGATGTCCTATGTAAGGGATGTGAGTATTGTACACAAGAAATTTGGCATTTGAGCCTGCCATGAGCCATTGTAGCAGTTGAGCTTGCCACTAAACCATTATAGCACTTGATCTTGCTAACTAAGTCATTGTAGCACTTGAGCTTACCACTAAGCCATTGTAGTATTTGAGCTTGCTAACAAAGCCAATTTGTTTGTCATTGTAGTTTATGTGTCATAATTCGGCATCTGTCAAAAGCTTGGCAATGTGTTTGGAGTAAATTGTGTGAATGCCATCATACGGTGTCAATTAAAGTACTGTATTTGTAATATGCATGGACTCGTGAGAAAAACCTACAGTATGCTCCCCTTTTGAGATGAGCGACGCTGCAAAGAATCACTTAGCTCAAAAGAGATAGTTGTAGTTGTATAAAGCACATAAGCTATAACATCAATGATATAAACCATATCTAGTATATCAACTAACATGGTGAGTATTGTGCATTAGATATAAGCATTTCAATGGTAGTGATCGTCAAAGTGTGAAGCATATCATGAGAATGTTGAATAGTTCAGCAAATGACATAACAATGATCGGTAGGTAGTATGACAATAACACACAACTCGACGCCTGATGGATCCATAGCGACCTATGACACGCCACAACATGACAGGCTTGTCATAACTGACAAGACATGACCAGTGTTAGCTTGTGTGTGCAAAAACATGTGTCCAACCATTGTGCCTGGAGCAAGAAGTGTAACTACCAATGTGCTAAAGCAAGTGTGTAATAAGCCATGATATAGTCGTAAAAATGCATCACGTAATGGGCCTAGAGCCAAAAATGTAAAATCAAGGTGCCGTGGGCTAGTGCAAATCAATAGATATATCCATCAATATATTAGAAGCAAGTGCGCAATAAGAAATGTGTTGTGAGGCAACTTTAAATCGTGATATGTATCAACCACTGGGCCTAGAGCGAGAAGTGTAACAAGCAATGTGTGCTATAAGCAAGTATGTCAATAATCCACGTGTTCTAAACAAAGTGCACCATATGTAATGCGTGTCATAAACAAAGTGTGTCATAAGCAATGTGTGTCTAACGACAATAACTCAAACAAGATAAGCCATATGTAATAGGGATTCCATAATAAGGAATTGGTTGTGGAACAAAGTTTGCAAGTTTTTGGCTTGGTTCAAAATGCTCTTCTTCTTTCCCTCCTTGGCTGTGCAGGGTGGAATCTTGATATACGTGACACATCTGTAGAAAGTGAGGTGGTTTTTTTTTTTATTGGTAAACGAGGGTTGGATTCCTTAACCACGGGACACAGATGGGGTCCATTCCGTGGGTATTTTACTACACATGCTTGCCTTTACACTTGTACACATATACTGGCATGCCCAGCACTTCCCAGTGTGCGGTTCGAACCTGGATCTTCATTGTGGTAATGCTCCTTCCTTACCACTCAGTCATGACCACTGGACAAAAGGAAAGTTAGTTTCTTTTTGTTAGTTTTTAGTTTGCTGACATGTCTGTTTTCCTCAATCTTTTGTAAGGCATTTGTATGGATGGATAAAAATTTCCTATACTGTCAACTCATCTTTGGCAGACATGATTATGTATGGTTCTTTATTTCATCATTATTCTCTAGTTCTCGATAATTTGTGGAATATGGGACCTGCACTTAGCTGTTCTAATATTTGTTTTGAACATAAGAATCAACCATTAAATGGATGCGCACATCACACCTTGATCAAGTGGTCCATTGTGAACATGGAATAATATTTAGGTGACTATATTTGTAGAAGTGCAGTCAGATTCTCCAGCCTTAAGATTGATTTCTTGCATTTTGGCATCTTCAATACCATTCTCCTCATTCTCAGTTTTCTTTTGAATCTAAATATCCAGGTTCAAGATAAAAATTGCAAAAGGAAGAGGTTACATGCAACTGTGGAGGTTATCACAACCTGTTAAGTATAATTATTAATTTTGATGCCACGTTTACAGGAATCTGGATAATTGTTGTGCATGTGGAGTCAAGCATAGGCTATAGTCGCTTATGCTCCTCATTGTGGAAAAATGTGCAATAGTTTGGCAGGGAGTGATGTGCGCTGTATGCTGTTAAATTATGTATCAAGTTGCAGCTCTTATTTGTTGAAGGAAATTCATCATGTAATTTATCCACGTTTTTTCTCTTCTGGTAGCTGATTTAGTTCGGAAGTTAAGTATGAGCAGTTAACTTGCTCTTGGGAGGGTTGCTGCTATAGAAAAACACGGTGGATGACCATGGGTGATCCAGTCACACCTTCCAGTACGGCTACCTTGTTATGACTTCATTCCGATCACTAGCTGTGCCTTGGGCACCCCCTCCCTTGCGGTTAATGTAATGACTTCGAGCATGGCTTACTTCCCGCATCTTCACAGACATGTCTATTTCACCGAGTCTCTCTCCGAGACAGTGCCCAGATCGTTACGCCTTTAGGCATTGGATTTTACATGGAAAGAGGATTTAGGCTGACTGCATTGACGTACCTAATACACACCAGCCTTTTTTTTTTATCTGTGAGCTGATAAATAAGTCCATCTTCTACAGATTGTTATCAGCTTTAACAGGGTGAACCCTGTCTTACATAGGAACTATTCTCTACACCACTCAGCATACAGGTTCATCGAGATTCCATAATAAGGAATTGGTAGTGGAACAAAGTTTGCAAGTTTAAGCCTTGGCCCAAAACACTCTTTTTCCTAGTTGGCTGTGCAGGGCGGAATCTTGATATACACAACACATCCATAAAAATGAGGTGTTTTTTATTTGTTTTTGATCGATAAAATGAGGGCTGGATCCCTTAATGATGGGACACAGATGGGGGCCATTCCCTGGGCATTTTACTACATGTGCTTTCCTTTACGCTTGTACACATAAAACAGCATGCCAGGCACTTTCCAGTGTGAGATTCAAACCTGCATCTTCATCTTGATAATTCTCCTTTGTTACCACTCAGTCATGCCCGCTGGACAAAATGAAAGTTTCTTTCTTTTTGTTAGTTTTGTAGTTTTCTATATTGTTCATTGTTGACACGTCTATATTCCTCAATTGTCTGCAAGGCATTATTCATATGGCTGGATGAAAATTTCGTATACAACCAACTCATCTTTGGCAGATACAATTATGATATGGTTCTTTATGTCCTTATTCTTGTTTTGAACACAAGTACCAAGAATCAAACATTGAATGGACATGCAGATCACCTTGATCAAGTGGTCCATCGCGAACGTGGAATAATATTTAGGTGACTTTGTGTTTGTAGCTTTATGTTGAGATTGATTTCTTTCATTTTGGCATACTCAATACCATTCTACTCATTCTCATTGTTCCTCTGAATTTAAACATCCACATTATAGTTGACCTTGATAGTCTCCTCCGTTATCACAGATTGTTAAGTATAATTTTGATACCACATCTACGGAAATCTGTGTAATTGTTGTGCATGTGGAGTCGAGCATATGCTGCTATAGCTGCTTATGCTCCTAATGATGGAGAAGTGTGCAATGGTCTAAACATCCACATTATAGTTGACCATGATGGTCTCCTCTGTTATCACATATGGTTAAGTATAATTTTGATACCACATTTATGGAAATCTGCGTAATTGTTGTGGATATGGAGTTGAGCATATGCTGCTTATGTTCCTAATGATGGAAAAGTGTGCAATGGTTTGGTGTTGAGTGTTGTGTGCTGTATGGTGTCAAATTTTGTATTGAGTTGCAGCACTTGTTGGTTGAAGGAAATTCATCATGAAATTTGTCGGGAAACTGATGCAGGCTCCTGAAGATCTGGTGCATTGAGAGGCATACAACATCTACACAGTTGCATGTAACCCCTTCGTTGCAGTTCAAGATATCGTGATTACTGATCTGTTTTGTAATATGTTTTGAATGTTACTTATTGGACTTACGGAAGATCATCTTCAATAGTTTTTTTCATGGAAGTTGCTATCAATTATAGCAAGTGGCTGTTGCAAAATCAGGTCTAGTTCCCCGCTCTTAAATAGTTATCTTATACTCTGAAGGATATACTGTGGTATCTCCTCTATGGTTACAGATATGCTAACTCTGACAAGTTTGTATATTGTGGAATTTTATGTCAGCTTATCTGATCTACGCTGTTGCATTATCTTCCATTTTTCAAGCCGGTCGTCTATAGAAACACACTTGGCTTGAGTTTGTCCAAACGTATGCAACTATGACATTTGCCATTTCGTTCCCTTTCCTTAGCCAAAGAAAAAGATTAAATGCCATTTCCCTTATGTAATCCAGGACATCAGAAAGAATGTAAAATTGACATTCACGGACTGTATGAATAACACAGACAGCTTCATGGTCACTTTCTGGTAGCAATTCAAAGCGCTGGCATGAATTGCTGAATTTTTAAGGAGTCTATTTTTCCTGGGAATTATCCTTTTCTAATTGCAGTGAGTGAAGTTGAAGGAAAAAATGAGGCATCTCTTGGAAAAGTGGAATCCAGGATGGCAGATTGTGTTGTCCTAATCACTCTGTCCCTTTTATGATTCAAGTTTTGTATACAGTTTTGTCAAACCTTAGCACATTATCATTGAAAACTGCATTCCAGGTAAGCAATAAGGATAATGAGGTAAGTTGGGTCTATACCCTGCAGTTTTAAGTCGATTCTTAGGGTGGCAAGTAACATTGGTTTGCTAGAATTTACTTTTGGATTTTGTGTTCAGTGCAGCAGGCAAGAGGACCTTAAACAGATATTTTAGGATTAAGCTGAAGCCTAATGTTAGTCAATAGTTCCAAGCTATGTTACAAGGTTTTCCGAATTTTATTGAGAAAGTTCGAATTTTTCCGAACTTTATTCTCGTCAAACATGAAATTGAACTTTATCCATTATTTTTGCGTGGGAAGTTTTTGACATGATTTTGCATTATTTTACAAATGTGTGATACTGACTAAATATAGTAGACAAAACGCTCTCTACACTCTGTCCCTCTAACATATTTATGCATATTTTTTTAAATGATAATTTTTTTTTAGTTTAGGGCCTTCAACCTAAAGACGTTTTTTCCTCGAACTTTATCCCTTGGCGAACTTGGGCTGAACTTTATCCTCATCGAACATAAATGCAAACTCGAACCTTGTGACTTAGGTTCCAATTATCTCCTTTTGGCATTTCCTCTGAAAGTTAAGTCTTATTTCCCGATCCCTGGTTTTGTAGACAGTTTGCTTGGGTCATTTTGTCTGTGATCAGGTTATCTGCTCGTTTCTCCCCCTATAAGCTTAAGATGCAAGACTACCTATGACACTCTACAATGAATGTCTGTAACAAATGGATCCTCATATAATTCTACATCACCCAGGTATTCAGGTTTGTGCTGAGCTATTACAGTGTAGGATATGATATATATTGGGGATGCTATCAGATATGCCATCACTTTTTACTTGGGTAGCAATAGGTATCCCTATGACTATCTGCTCTCATTGAATCACACTGTTTTTCTTCATATAATTTGTCTCACCATTTTACAATTGTTTTTTTACAAAAAACAATTGCCTCAGCCAGGAGTGCGCTTGTAGATTCCTTTATGCAGCCAACTCTGGAAACATGGTGATAACTTAGATTTGAGTTGCCGTCCTCTCCTAGCAACTGGATGTTATTGAAGGTTCTTTAGCTTTTTGTTCTAGTCAGATCATTCCTAGTCAAACTGCTGTTGAATTTTCGTAATTTTTGCCATTTTTTTTCCTTGACAATTTTAATGTCTTGGCTGATGTCTCCTTATTTGAGGGTTAGCGGTGGGCCACAACCAAGCCTGCATATATTATAAATACAGAAAAATATGTCTCGTAAAAGAATTTCAGTGCAACATGGTTTAATCTACTTATTTGTACCACTCTCTTATTAATCTTACTTATTTGTGCCGCTCTCTTATTCTGCAGTTAGCCAGAGGAAAACTAAGAAGGGAGAAGAAAAACGGTCAAGTCTGTGTTCTACTATTGAGATGGACGATATTATTTTCTTTCATTCAGGACAAAAAATTGATTCTGTTTTTACACTTTTTAATATAGTATCAAACCAGCTTAATTCTGACCTTTATCTGGTTGCACCATTTTCTACTGTTCCCGTGAGTACAGCTGTTATGGTTAGGATGAAAGCATATTGAATTTTTAGTTTGGAACATCCTAAGAATGTCACTTGAATTGTATGTTACTGTTTTTATAGATGATTTGTGTCATGTTTGATGTCTATACAGGTTTTTGAGAATTGATAGTGCCTGGGTGGAAGGATTATATACATTTTGTTAAGTTCTTGGGAAAGTACAGTTTAAGCTTCAATCCATTTATTGTATCGGTTAACAGTGTAAAAGAACATTGGTCATTTACACAGGTTTCTTTCTTTTCTAATTTGCAGGTGGAACCAAAGCATTTTCCAATGTTAGCAAATTGGCGATTGGAGTACACTATGGAGGATATTCTGATGGAGCTCAAACGTGAAATGGCGGCATCACACAATAGAAGGCTGTCACAGCCTCCAGAAGGGAGTACGTTTTAGTTAAAGCCAACTGAATAAATGAAATACATTGTTTACCTTTGGCCTTGTAAGGACTTTACCTGTACAGTATTTGAGGATTTTTATTCATGGCATACATGTGACAACTATTTAGTGCTTGCTGCCCTTGAACTCACTAATATTTTTAGAAGGTTCTAATGGGTTTTGAATTAAGTTTTCAGTGTCTGTTAGCAAGAGATCAAGGAATTTTTTTCTTATTACGTTGAATGACATTATATAATTGGTGTTTTGCTATAAATGGCAAAGAAACTGTTGTTCAATTGCTATGTTGTGCTTTTGACATTGGACGACCAATTTCATTTGGAGTTTCATAGCTGGAAGGCTCCTCCTATGGAGCATATTTGTAGTTGTATATTTGACTTGACATGCAATTTGTTCCCATTTTGAAATGAGTATATCTGATGTGCTTTTTTCATAGTCGGCACTACTCTTTTTGTCTAGATATTTTAAGAAAATATGTGGAAATATTGATTATTCAACTGTACAGTAAAATGGGCACAAATACTCTGTTTGATGCAGCCAGCTACAATCTAACACTCAGCATTTGTATTTTGAATTGGATAAATTGCTTAAAAGCTCATAGGAGTAATTACTTGTCATTTGGCATTATACTTTTATGTTATTTATTCTCCGATAAAGTTCTTTTGTCTTCTGCTGCATGTACTCGTAATCTGTATCAATAGCTTCGAGTGCAATGTTGTATAAGCAGCTGCCCATTCTTTGTGAATGTACTTGTTTTTCTTGGTGTTTTTGATACTTGAAAGTGGCCTGGTTTCGCTCGTGACAAGCAATTTAGATTGGTGGGGTCCTGAGTGTCTTACCTTGATAAACAATAAAATTTAGCACGTTTTTACATTGCATGGCGCATCATTGTTTAAAAATTTGATGAATAGTTAAAAGTCGTGAAACAACCCTCTCATGTGATGCATATAAGTGTTTGAAAACAAGGATGAAAATATCAAAGACAAGAAATTATCTTGTTATAAAGATGCGATCAATCCCAAACTTGAACATCCATTATACACATATAAGGTGGTTAGCTCGCATGAGCTATATGGTGAAATCAATACATGGACATGCCAAAATATCTCGGGGTTAAAGAGTCGGGCCATAATAACTCAATTGAAAATGAAGATGAAGCTTATTGTCTCCTAACATACCCATTACATAATCAGACGAGATGCTGATATTTGCAAATTACATAACGATACAAGGCACACTGATATTTGCAAATTACATAATTGATACAAGGCATTCTGATGCCAAAACATCTCTGGGGGTAAAGAGTCGGGCCATTGTAACTCAATTGAAATTGAAGATGAAGCTTGTTTTCTCCTAACACACCCAATACATAATGAGATGAGACATACTGATATTTGCAAATTACATAAACAATACAAGACACTGATATTTGCAAACTACATAATGATACAAGGCATTCTGATATTTGCAATTATAAGTTGGTTTAAAACTCTTAAATTATGTCAACCAAATAAAAATTAGTGTTTTTTCTTATAAGCTATATATCCATTTAATCAATTTTCTAGACAAGTGAACAAGGATTTTTGACACACGCGCATGCATGCGCACGCGACACACACACACACACAATGTTACTTATGCCAAAATTGGGTGAAATGGAAAAATGATCTATTGCAATGTTAATCTTACTTTTTAGATTGTGTTTAATTTGCTTTGTTTCTAAAAAATTAGGAAGATGTTTTGAGTGTCAAGATTCCATCACTTGCGAAGGCACCTCGGTTGTGAAGAGGCCCAACTGATTGCCATGGTCGACATCAATAAAGATACCTAAAACTCACTTTGCAAAAAGGATTCAAAATTTATTGGATTGTCATATTCAGCATTAGGTCTTACAAACTAATGTGGTCTAAAGGACAAATTACAAAAAAATCATCAAGCATTATCTTTTGCTTTAGTTCATTTTGGTGAACATGTACCTCACACATTTACAAATGGTGTATAGGGAAGCTTTCTATTTGAAGAATTGGTGAGAAGTAAAATATTGAACTAGGTGCAAGGAGAATTGGTCTAAAATTATCTTTCCCTAAAGTACGACTAGGGGAATGGTGACAAAACGATGATGTTTGGTGGCATGAGGGTAAGGTTAGAATACATAAATGAGTTGAATCTTTAATGGGACACTCCTAATGTGTGTTGTGGTGTGCACAACTAGTTTGAAATCAAAATTCCACAATATGAAGTTGAAATCAGCAAAATATGTCAAAATTCCATCATATGAAGTTGAAATTAGCAAATTTTGTCATCTATTGTTGGTGACATATTCCCACTTTCCTATAAAATTGTTCTAAACTCATCTGCTTTTTAAATAAGATGGGTGGATGAAAGCCCAAATGACTTGAAATTGAAACCAAAGTGTCATAACAAGTTCACTAAAAATCAGATTCAAATTTCTCTACTTTTTTATATATAAAAAAATTGGGAAACGAATGGAAGAAACCAAAATTTTTAAAAAATATGGAAGGTTGGAAGCCTAGTTGAACTGATACATCCTTTTTCCGGAAAATAAGAAAAATATTAGATCCTTGAGAAAAATGGTAGTTGTAGAGGAACAACTATTTTTGATAGACGAGGTTTTCTCATGGTTTTAGTAGTCTAAGATAACCAAAACTTGGTATCTATTTGTAATAATGAGGATTGCTCAATGAAGTACTAGAGTATTCAATCCAAATGAGTTAACTCAGACTACATCTTTTATCATAGGTGTGCGAGGTGTTACTTGTCTTTTATATGATTGTTCACTTTTTTTCTTTTTAATTTCATTTCCCACCATTTTGTAATTACTTTAACGTTGTGCGATTAAGACCATGGCCAATGGATAAATACCATTAAGCTTTGGAATATCAACCTTTGCAAGTTGCTCATATGAAATCCACAACGTATTACTTGGATCCTTGAAACTAAATAATAGCAAACCAATTTTAAGAGCAAAGGTGAAATCAACATAATATACCAAACATCTTCCCACCCCTAATGAACATTGCCCTAAAACTCAAGGTAGACTGCAAAACTACATCCACAAGCTCATGAGCGACTGCCAAATATTTGTTAATGAGGAAATTCCTATAACAATCCAAAACAAAGCCAAGTTGCTTACTTAGCTTCTAAGGTAGACATGGGTCTGGGTGGGATGTCTTGTCCTAATCGACCAACTGCAGATTGTTTACTTCACATTCAAACAATCATGACCTTGACGAGCTTATTCTACTTACACAACTATTTGTCATGCCTTTTGCTCACCAAGCTCCTCTTGCAAAGTCTAAAGTATGAACCTTGGATTCTAGTCATTCAACTCGATATTTGTGCCTTGCATTGACATGTTAAACAATCTTCCCCGTAGTTCATTTCCTTTAATAAGTCCCTCCACCATGCAAAGCTTTGTATGGTGCATGACACCAGATCTCAAGTAATCCCCGTCACTATATCAACAAATTAGGCTCAAATTCAATTTACCTATGGCTCCTACTAGGCACTTTGTAGAAAACAATTGTTCCATTGAACAATCACATCACAACCCATTTACCTTTTTCCTAACACATTATATATTTGCTCATGCCTCTAATAGGAATCCGCTTGTCATACGACACACACAACCTAAGCACATGCTCATCCAATGCTTGCTTTAACTTGGGACATTACACCCCATGTAAACTCCTCATTCTCATTTATCTACATTGAATATGCTCACACCCCATTCTCGTCCATATTGATGATCAAGAAACTTCATATGCACGAGGAGTCATTTCATTTACATCAAACTACTCATACTCCAAATCCAAACATCCTTGTATGTTCTACTTACAATTGTTTGGTCACAAATAAACTACTTTTATGAGAACTATAACATAGTCAAGTATAAAAGTATGTCTCCCACTAACATATTTGGCACCTATGTACACTCGCAACTAGTAAGCTTCTTCATTTGCATTAGACAACACTCCTTGAACCACAAATGGACCAAAGCATTTGACTCACAATTTTCTCAGGTGCTTTTTTTTACCTTGAATCATATATAAGAATATGGCTACCTTAAGAGAAGGTCTCTACCTTAATGTGTTTATCATGCCACCTTTTCGGCATTGCTTATCCATTATGACCTTCAAGGAAAAATCATCATCTAACATGGTCGTTAAAGTGAGTTGGAGGCTAGAAACAAAAACTCAATAGACATCACAACCTCATGTCCATAAACTAGCTGAAAAGGAATTTATGATGTAAGTTGCTTATATGTAGCACAATATGCCCATAAGAGTGCTCAAACTCTCACCCCGATCCTTCCTCCCAAAATCACAAACCTTAATCATAATGTTCTCCGAATCTTACTAAAAGACTCTATTGTCCTTTTAGCTTGTGGGTGATATTGTGAGCTTATGGTGTTGCTCCATGAAATCCCACAACATTACTTTAACTTTCTAGGCCATGAAATAGGTCCCTTGATCATTAGTAATTCTAAAATAACAACTAAACCTAGTGATAACTTGCTCATATATTAACCTTCCTATAATCTCAATTGTACAATCTTGCGTAGGACTTTGATAGGAGCAACCACAATGAGTCAAGAAGGTTGTAGCAATAATATAGTGCGTAACACTTTTACTCATAGGTGGATTAATTGTCCAAAAATCGATGGCCCACTTCTCAAAATGATCTTAGATTAAAATGAGCATTAATGCCATCTCACCGCACCGATTGGGCTTGTCAATGCGCTAAATAATATCACATGTGCACAATTCAATGTGCACATCATAATCTAGACTGAAGGGATTTTATATTCATTTCCTTTTTTATGCAGCTCCTTTGCATGGAATTCTTGAAATATTGATTCTCACTCATGCATTGGGGACAATGCACACCATAATGTAAGAAAAGTTACAATTTCTCATTGCTCTTGTGGAATAGTCTTTATCCAAAACAAATGTGTATTTGGTATATAATACTCAATAGAAATTTGGAAAGCTTTCCTATTATTAATCCTCAATAAGGGATAAGGCTCCACATGCCATTTTCCTAGTTTGATTTCAACTTAGAACTTGGAATTCTAAAACAATATTAACCACTTCAAAACCCCCCCGCAACATTGGTATTTTGACCAAACATTGCACCCTGAATGATCAACGAAGAAAGTGATGGTGTAGCCAACAAATATTGCAATTATTTTGTATTGCATACACCATCCCTAAGGCCTCATTCTATTACTAGTAAAATCCCTTTTTCCGGAGAAGTTAGCTTCCTTCTTGCGAAATAAGTGGGATGATAAATGTTTCCTTTATCAAAATGCACAAATATAACAATGTTGTAGTAGACGCATCAACATGAGCATGAAAGGGTTTCCCCATTCTATAAATTGTAATATAGGAGTTGATGCATAGATCCATCAAACACTACTTGATGCAAAGATCCCCAAAATAATGACTCATCCTTCCACAACAAATCCTCCGGATGAAAATACCGTGGCACATTTCTTTTATATGAACTTCTAGTAGTACCTAGTATGCCATATGAAGGTACAACTCCCCTTCAATGTCTTTATGCACACCTTACTAAACTTATTGCATTATTTGTAAGGCCAATTAGTATGTTATCCTTACAAATGACATGTCCCAAAAAAATACCTAAAGGAGTCATGAAAACACACTTTTTGAGGATGACTGCAATTTTCAACATGTGAAACCTATTAAACATTGTGCACAATGTTTAGACACGATCGCACAACATATCATACACTATATAATCATACAAAAAAACTTCATAAGAAGTTATGAATAAAATTCTTGAACGCTTCTACCACAATATTGGAAAATATTGTAGGGGTATTATTCAAACCAAATGGAATCACATTTTAGGAAAAATATATACCCTTCATAGAAAAGTAGTCTTATACTTAACCTCATCATTTTGACATTTGTGGTTTCTTGAAAAAGAAATTTGTAGAAGATAACTTCACAACTTACAACACCTTCAATATTTCCTTAGTAAAAGGGGTGGAAAATGTGTCCGTTGTATATGACGCATTCGGTGTTGGAAACCCACACATATTTGAATGCACCCATATTTCTCGATAGAGATCTCCATAGCATTGACCCCATTCTAAATAATCTACAAAAATATCACTCCGGTCAGTAACATCTTATCCATTTATTATTTCAACTTAGCCAAAAAAATAACATTCATCCTATAAGGTTGCTTCTAAATTCGCTCGACTCTAACTTCAATTAAATCTATATCTTCCATAAGGAAGGGTGCAAGGAATTCATCTCATGGTATCTTTTAGGAAATACATATGCATACTCCCTTAAGATTTCTACCACCTTAGAAAATTTACTATTTTTGGCTCAACCTCATCACCGAGGCGAACCTCTTTTTTTTTCCTCAAAGGTTAATTATGATAGCCTTGTTTAGTAAAAGTATATTTACCTTAAATTATTCTTTCCCTTTCGTCACTTCAACATCTAGATGATACAACTCATCTACTCCTTACCTTCCTCTTTATAAGCCAACATAGTTGTTATTCATAACAATAAACTAATTAGGAGGCACAATAGTATAGGTGTGAACATTATTAATACTCTTGGAAGTTGTTCTTGTATGATCTATATGCTCTTCATCCTTTTACGCATTTGATCCTATTCCTCAAAAGTGAACGAAATACCAAGTCCTCCTCATGGTGCATAATGCATATGTAGTCCTCAAGTTGGGCATCCTTATAAAACATCACATTGCGCAACATTTTAAAACCACTGTACACCGATGTCTCAAGATCACAAAAAGAGAAAATTATACAAAAAAATGTTTATAACTATGCAACTAAGCTGTCTCACACCGCATACGATATTGGATATACTACACCCATGAGCATGTTTCTAGGGTACCATAAAATATATGGACCCATAACTTCGAATCCACATTCCACATCACAGTCCCCACACATCCTCACATAAGGCATTGAATGTCCACTTCGGTGGTACCACAATTGACCATACTTATCATCCCAAGAAATAAATAAATAAGATGGTTTTCTTCACATCATCCTAACATTGTAAGGTATTCCTATGGGTAACACATCATGTCACAACCCGTTTTTGGCTCCTTTTGAGAGGACATTATTGCTGTTATGTTGTGATTAGTAAGTTTGAGACTTCTAGTGCTTTACATTTGATTATGCAATTTTCATTGGATAATGAAGCTTATGCATATATGCTATCATATTTATTTGGCATGTGATATGTTATGTTACTTTAGTTATTTCCGCTATCTATATTTTGGCTCGAAGTAACTATTGCTCATTTGGCCCGATGTTTAAGTGTTATGTTGTGGAGCCTGTTTTCATGTGTGGAAGTGTTGAAGACTGTACACTAAAAGTACTATACACTCTCCATAGTTTTCTCGACTGGGTTTGGGGCCGGGTGGGCCTTGAGCGGGGTGCGGGGCACAACCCCGATATTGTTTTGGCCCCAAAAATGTGCCCGATATCTCGGTAAACATGATCTTCTCATATGGGTGGTATTTTGACCCATAGGTTTATGGGGTGGATTTGGCCCATGGTTTTGGTACCCACGGTATTGTAAAATTACTTATGTAGTTGCCTATTGGTGTGATTTTGGTGCATATGGTAGGGTATTGTACATTGTAGATGTGTGTGAGTTTAAGTGTGAATTCAGGAGAGTTTGTTGAGCATAAATCCAAACAAATATGGGTATTGTATTGAGAGAAAGAGGTGGCTTGTAATAAAAATATGAGCAAGTGATTCTTGGTGGACATAGCCCAAATTGGGTGAACCACATTAAATACTATCTCTATGTTGTGTTATTTTATTTTTGCACTTTTATTTCAGATCTGTGATATTATTCTGCATATTAGTTTCTATTATTACGATTATATGTGGGATTGTTCCGCATATTTTATCCCTTATTTCCTAACAATTGGTATCAGAGCTTGGTTTGGTTTGTTGAAGTGTTGAATCACAGGGAAATTTTTAGCTTGAGTGGGAGCTATGACAAATGATGGAAGATCAAAGGTTGATAAATTCAACGGGAAAAATTTTAGTCTTTAGAAGATGCAAATGGAAGATTACCTTTATCAAAAGGTTATTTATATTCCGTTATCCAAGAAAGGGAATAAACCCCGACCATGACAGAGATCTTGAGTGGGATTTTTTAGATAGGAAGACACTTGGAACAATCCAGCTATGTCTTGCATCTTTGGTATTATTTAATGTTTCAAAGGAAAAGACTACAAAAGAACTTATGGATGCATTAGGGAAGTTATACGAAAAACCCTCTGCCTCTAACAAGATATTTTTAATGAAAATTTGTTTAATATGAAGATGTCTGAGAATAGTTCGTGAAAGCAAATCATTTGAATGATTTTAACACAGTTGTGAATATGCTAGCTTTGATTGCAATATAATTTGATGAAGAAATTAAGGATTTATTAATTTTGTGCTCCTTACTTGAGAGTTGGACTAACTTGGTAATGATGGTAAGTAACTCGGTTCCAACTAACTCAAATATGAAGTTTGAGGACATTGTAGGGGTGATTCTTAGCAAGGAAATGTGAAGAAAAACTCTGGGAATATTCTACTTCAGGGAATTATTTGATGGAGGAAACTAGAGGGAGACAGAAGAATAAAGGAAGCCGTGGAAAATTGAAAGATTGGGCAAGGTCAAAATCCAAAAGCAAGATGGTATGTTGGCACTGTGGAAAGCATGGGCATGTAATGAAGGATTGTTGGGAAATTTGGGACAAGAAGAAACAACGGGAAGAAAACAAGGAGGTGAATGTGGCAACAGGTAATGTCTATCAAGATGCTTTGATTCTTTCTTTATTTTATATTGCGAATCTTGGGCTTTAGATTCGGGGGCTTCTTTCCATGCTACTCCACATAGGCATTATTTTGTTGATTATGTTGAAGGGGATTTTGGGCATGTGTATCTTGGTGATGATGAGCCTTGCAACATAGTTGGAAAAGGTTGTGTTCAAGTTAAGATGCAAAATTAGAATACATGGCTATTGAAGGATGTCAGACACATACCTATATTAAGACTAAATTTGGTATCGGTGGGGCAGTTGGGAAATGATGGTTATATTGTGATATTTACGGTGGACTCTTGGAAGGTTACCAAGGGTGCTCTTGTGGTGGAAAGAGGTAAGAAGGTTGGAACCTTGTATTTAACCACTGATAACACTAATGCTTGTAATCTTGTGGCTTCATACGCAGATACAACATTGTGGTACTATAGGTTCGGTCATATGAGCCATAAGGGCATGCATATCATAAAGAAGAATTTGCCCGGATATACAAAAACAAGTTTATATTTTTGTGAGAATTGCGTATATGGGAAACAAAAGCATGTAAAGTTTCTCAAGGTTGGACCTATGAAGAAAGAGAGTAAGTTGGAGCTGGTACATTATGATGTGTGGGGGTCGGCTTAGGTATCATCTCTTGGGGTTCAAATTATTATGTCACTTTTATTGATGATGCAATAAGGAAAGTTTGGGTATATTGTATTAGAAATAAATCTAATGTATTTGATACTTTTTGTTAAATGGAAATATTTGACAAAGAATGAAACAGTCTTAAAAGTAAAAAAGGATGCTCAAGTGCCTTGGATGGAGGCATACCTAAGGAGGCTTGGTTTGGTAAGAAATTTGGTTACTCATTTCTTAGAGTCTTTGGATGTGAGGTGCTTATTCATATTGAGAAGGATGATAAGACCAAACTAGAGGCTAAATCAGAAAAATTCACTTTCATTGGTTATGGTGGTGATGACTTTGGATATAAATGTTGGAGTATTAAGCACAAGAAAATCATTCGATCTAGGATGTGGTCTTTAATGAGAAAGTTATGTATAAACAACAATTGAAAGAAAATAGGAAAGAATCCCGGAGAAAGAATATGTAGTGGTAGAGGATCTTCCGGATGGGAAAGAAGCACATGAATCGGTTAGAGAACCTACTCAATAGAACCCAAAACTCCTATATTGAGGAGGTCTTCTAGGGTAAGAAGAGAACTTGAACATTTTTCTCCTTCTCTTTATTATTTATTACTCACTGATAATGGAGAGCCGAGAGCTTTGATGAATCAATGCAAGTAGATGCTAGGAAGAAGTGGGAGAAAACCATGAATGAGGAACATCGGTCTCTCATGGAGAACCAAACTTGGGATTTGGTGAAGCTACCCGAAGGTAAAAGAGCATTACAGAACAAGTGGGTGTCCAAATTTAAAGAGGAAGGAGGCAAGAAAAGAAAAAAGGCCCGGTTGGTGGTTAAGGGGTTTGCATAGAAAAAATGTATAGATTTTGATGAAATTTTTTTCTCTTGTAGTAAAAATGACTTCTATTAGAACTGTTCTTGGAATAGTGGTAGTATAAGACTTGCACTTAGAGAAACTAGATGTAAAGATTGCATTCCTCCATGATGATTTGGAGGAGGATCTATATATGCAACATCTAGAGGGGTATGAGGTCAAAGGTAAAGAGGAGATGGCGTGCAAACCGAAGAAGAGCTTGTATGGCACTGAAACAAGATCCATGTCAATGGTATAATAAATATGATAGCTTCATTATGGAGCAAGGTTATATTAGATGGCATTATGACCATTGCGTATATACAAAGAAATTTCAAGATGGTAGTTATATTATCCCATGTACGTATATGGATGACATGTTGGTTGCAGTAAAAACATGCATGAAATAAAAGTACTCAAGAAGCAACTAAGTGAATCTTTTGATATGAAGGATTTGGGGAAGAAAAAAATCCTTGGTATGAGGATATCTAGAGATAAGAAGGAACAAAAGCTGAATTTATCTCAGGAAGAGTACATTAAGAAGGTCTTGAAGAGGTTTAATATGCAAGATGCTAAATTGGTTGGGACTCCTTTGGTAGGCCATTTCAAGTTATCAAAGGAGTTGTGTCCCAAGACAGAGCATGAGAGAAACTACATGTCTAAGGTACCTTACTCATCAACGGTTGGAAGTTTGATGTATGCCATGGTGTGAACTAGGCTTGATATTTCCCATGCAGTGGGAGAAATGAGTAGATTTATGAGTGATCCAGGTAAAGATCATTGCTAGGCAATAAAGTGGATCCTTCGGTACTTGAGAAGGACCATGGGGACAATTTTGTACTACGAGTGGATCGACCACCACTTTACATGGCTATGTAGATTTAGACATGACTGGAGATGTAAACAACATGAGGAGCATCATAAGTTATATTTACGGTAGGTGGGATAACCGTGATTTGGATTTCACGACTACGGAAGGCTGTTGGCTTTTGTCAACCACGGAGGCGAGTATGTTGTTGCCACACGAGAGGCAAGTAAAGAGATGATTTGGTTACAGCAATTTCTTGAGGAGTTGGGGCATAAACGAGGAAGGAAGGAAGTTACATAGTGATATTTAGAGTGTTATACACCTAGTTAAGAACTCTTCTTTCCACGACAAAGCATATACTGATTAAGGTACCATTTCATTAGGACAACTTTGGAGGAAGAGAAGTTGAAGCTGGAGAAGATTCATACCGGTCGAGAATCTGCATACATGATGACCAATGTGGTCACAAGGAGAAACTGAAGCTGTGTTAGGCTTTGGTTGGTCTTCATGGACGATAGTGAAGGGTTGATAAGCTTGCTCAGAGGAAAACTAGTCTCTAAAGTAGGAGATTATTATGTTTTGGAGCCCGTTTTCATGTGTGAAAGTGTTGAAGACTGTACACTAAAACTATTGTACACTCTTCATGGTTTTCTCACTTGGATTCTAGGCCAGATCGAACCTTGAGCGGGGTTAGCAGGGTTCGGGCGCAACTCCCGAGAATTTTTTTGGCCTTGAAAAAATGTGCATGATATCTCGGGAAACGTGGTCTTCTCATATGGGCAGTATTTTTACCCATATGTTTATGGGGTAGATTTGGCCCATGGTTTTGGTACCCATGGTATTGTAAAACTACTTATGCAGTTGCCTATTGGTGTGCTTTTGGTGCATATGGTAGGGTATTGTACATTGTAGATGTGTGTGAGTTCAAGTGTGAATTCAGGAGAGTTTGTTGAGCATAGTTCCAAACAAATTTGGGTATTGTATTGAGAGAAAGAGGTGGCTTGTAATAAAAATCTAAGCAAGTGATTCTTGGTGGACGTAGCCCAAATTGGGTGAACCACGTTAAATAATGTCTCGTGTTGTGTTCTTTTATTTTCTACACTTTTATTTCAGATTTGTGATATTATTCTGCATATTAGTTTCTACTATTGCGATTATGTGTGGGATTGTTCCACATATTTTATCCCTTATTTCCTAACATTAAGTAGGAGAAGATCCCCCTCAAAAAGAGTTGGATACTTAGAGGGATGCCATCATTGTGTAGAAGGAGAAAAATCAAGGAGGACACTTCCATAAAAGATATGTGAACTTATACACAACACTAGGTAGTGTATTTACGTATACGATGTGTTAATTTTGTAGTATTTTTTAATGAGGTTGATATTGTCTCTTATCATTATTTATGTTGATCAATTAATGATAATGTCATGTTTATTGTATGTATGTTGTAATATTGTGTTCTTAATGTTTGTGTGTTTTTGATAGACATGTGCAACTTGACACTATTCGAGTCATTTACACCTCATAATGCAAGTAGCGACATACACCACTTAACATACTCACCACTTAAAATATCACCGTAGTGTGCATCATTACTTGTAGCACATTGATGATGACTCGAGCTCATTTTGAGCGACTCTAAACACCTTGGATACATAAACATTTGATTATTAGCAACATCAACACCCTACTTGCTTTTACAAACTCAATCTTAGAGATGATTTGCTAATTAACATATCACTATTATGTTTAGACTCCACTTTTGTTAAGCGATCATATTAGGCCCTAATATTGATAGGATTATTAGACTTATCTATAGGTAGCTACACCATTAATTATAACTTTGGTGGGCATATTTATTCAGATGGTTTTGGATTATTTGATGATTGCCATTTGGATTAGTATGTGGACACCACTTTTGTGGGCTTAGTCTTACATTGTATACAATTATGGATAACGTCTAATTACTAATCACTTGCATGATGGTTGATACTTTTACTAAATAACACTTACGCACCCTAAATCCTTTGTAGACACTCAAATTTGGTAACTTATCCTTTTGTAATGCCAATTTTGGCTATGCTCCCTTATTAAGACAAATGGACACATTATAATTCCAAGCAATACATATCTCTAGCTCTTTCTTGAATTTCTCATCTCCACACTTTTCTTTGTCAAAAACTTAGGAAATATTAACCAATCAAAGTAGTAAATCATCCTTGAGCATCATTCTAGAACATTTTTTTTCACATCACAGGCTACTTGTCTTGGACTGTACAATTTCGTTAGGATGTGCTCTATGGCTCTACTTGATATGTACGGTCTTAGCCCTTCTTATGTTTTGACCATGATTTCAATTTGAATATATTTATTATGTCATTTTGTCCTCCTAGGGTTGGCCTTATCATAATATTTCACGTATGAAAAGCTATATAAGAAAGTGAATGTCACTTTATTACTCACCTAACACTTTTACAAGATCCTATTGCAAATATCACTCCAAAAGTACTCAAGGATCTCCTTTATCTTCCTAAATCAAGCGCACATCATTTAGAACAACCACTACTATACGTATGATGCACTTAACTAGGTCAAAGAGTCTAAAATTCTCCATTTCTAAGCATACAAAGGTCCTAGATCCATGTCTTAGCAAGAGAAAAGTCATTTCAAGCATTTTTAAAAGGGTTTTAAGGGAGAAAAGGTTAGGTCATACAATGAAGCACACTACGCCACACTACTCATCACTTTTAGGTACATTATCTTATCTATAGTTATCTTGCTACCTTTGTGTAAAGAGACATGAGGGAACTTAGAGGGGTTGGATTTGATTACACTCACACTTGTGATTTAACAAAAGTTAAATTCTAATGAGAGGACCGAGTTCAAACGGATATAATAACAACACAAAAGATCTATTATGAAAGAAAAAAACAAGTGTAAGCAATAGTGAAATACGAATGAATTAGCTTGTATTAGGAGATTTGGGATGATCCCAGATTGGAGAATGAGTGGAACATGCTTTGGATTTGGGTGGGTAAACTCTATTTGGGAAATTGGAATTTGAAACCCCACGGATAGGGCCTTTAGATAAGGACAAGACCGCGTGGAGTGCTTAGTGTCCTAGAAAATGTTCTACTTCCTGATCTTTTTGGGCCTGATCTTATCTTCTTCTTTTCACTCTTTTTCGCATCCACTTCACTATAGGATTAGTGTGTCGCTTTTGAACCTTCAAAACAAAACCCTAGCTACTGCACAAAACTCAAACAAACATTATATGAAATATGTCATGCCCACATAAGTTCGCACACAAATACGACAATAAAAATACATTAATAATTTTTTTGGTCTTACATTACTTGATGCATGACACCACATGGGATCATTAGGATAACTCGGCATCACATAATACATTTATACCAACATGACCCGCATTTATAACACTATGAGTAAGGGATAAACACCACAATTAGAGATGACACAAAATGCCAAGCCTACCTACGAGACTTACAATGGGCAGAGGTCATCATTTCAACTACCCCTTATCACTCCAAGAAGGAAGCTTAGCTAGCCTTTGGTTCCTCCAAAGAAAAACACAAACTGCCACTTATTCCTCACTTCACTAGCTACACCTTATTCCTCCAATAATCAATGATGAAACCTCACCCCAACAAGAAGAAAACATAACCACATGAACACACATGATGCACATCAAAACCACATCTTCCCAAATGACAAGGTACAAAACAATGATCCAACTACAATATAAACTTACGGATAGGAACTTCCCATGACACAACATTTTCATGGTTACCTATTTATTTCAATCCCATTTCATTATTTGACCTTAATTATTTGAAGAGCATTTAACATGTAAACCTTCATTCTTCTTTTATCTAGACTCCATTTTATTTATTTTGTTTAACATTTCACCTATAATTGTTCCATTTGTATTTCTCGTTTCTCTTATGGAAATTAATTTATATAGCTTGATTGTTAATAGGAACATTTAAACACGCATGAGGCTACTAGTACTTGTTCTAAGATTTTTTTCTAAGGGACATGTTTACTTGGTTTTACATTATACTTTCATTACCAAAAGGGAATTTCACATGAAGGGAAAGGAGGTCTATTAGATCTGAGGGAAGGAAGATTTAATTTTCCTTTCTCATTATAGCACTTAAGCACTACGGATACACTCTTTTCGCTTTCAAATCATTACAACTAGCTAGGTAATCTAACTACTTAGTTTGCATTGTTCGTGATACACAAAAGAGGGTTGTATCGAGTTTAAGTAACAAATATCACATTTCATTTTACTTTTAATCCATCATCTTAAGAATTCATTGTCGATAGTTATGAGTGAAATACAAGTTTCAACCACAATTAAAATTTTTAAGTGGTCTTAGGTTTAATATATTTCCATTTATGCCCAAGGGTTCTACTCCCTACTACAAGTCAACTAGAGTGCGATAATATTTAACTCACAAGACTTATATATCAACCCAAGGTATTCCATTACTATCTACTAAGGGAACATTTCTTTTAACCTTAAGGCTTATGAATGTCACTACGAGGTTCTTCTATGATGTGAGTTTGGCTCCATTAACAAGTCTCTAGTTCAATACTTGTGAAAGTGACAATTTGGCCCATGAGGGAAGAGAAGGAGCATTCTCATGGACCATGCACTAAGGATTGATGAGGTACAATGTTAACCTACCCCAATATGGTCATGAAGGCACATGTGAAACCCATTTTCTTGGCATATGGTAGGACCTAATATTGATATAGAAATGAAATGACATGGTTGAAAGTTGACCAAGTTCGGTTCCACTATGGAGAAAAAGCATAGGGTAACTCAAGGGGATCATTCCTTATGGAAAGGGTTAATATTTTAAGCTATAAGTTTGATTATTGCTTTTCGTCCAAATGAAAACACATAGTTGTTATTTTTCTTAGGAGACTAAGAGAGTTTCCCTAGGTCAACACATCACTAGAAAATAGATAACATACACCATTCTCAATTTATTACTATCTAATTTACTAGTACAATCAACGTCCAAAATTACCATGGTACAATTAGCTTTAAATAACAAGTTTCCAAAATTCACCCTCCTCTAATGATTCAAATACTATCAATAGGTTTCTTTTTACATCAATTTCCATAAAGAACAAGGTATAAACAACTTAATTTACCTAACCGACATATAAAAGTACGACCAAGTAGGAATTTAGTCAACATATAAAAGAGAAACTAAGTACAAAAATAACACACTTTCCCAATAGAGCTAACAATGTCGTATTCATCACGGAAAACAAAGAACAACAATTCTATTCATAGAAATAATATTGATATATCATATACAAATACAATGTTTTCAAAATCACATGTTATTATGCAAACACCAACAACACTTCACTTTGTCCTTATCCTAGTACCTGCAACCAACACATGGTCAACACAAACTGCTGGCATGACATCTACCCAAAATCTAGCATAATTCATGTTATCATAGTTTTCCCATTCACATTATTATAATAATTAGTAATAAACAAGAGAGAGTTAGAGATACACTCATTTCATTTCCTAATGAGGAGAGAGAGAGAGAGAGAGAGAGAGAGAGAGAGAGAGAGAGAGAGAGAGAGAGAGAGAGAGAGAGAGAGAGCAAACATTTTCCGACAACCAAATTTCTCAAAACAAGCCACAAAAGAGAGTTCCATATAGTCATCTATAAGTGTCTACAAGTTTTCTCATCAGTTATTTGACTTGGGAGGGTCCCATAACATTCTTTCACATTTACCTACTTGCAAAAATGACCAAATTTAGCCGAGGGCTACAAAGTTACGATCGAAAACCGATTTTCGATGGGCGAGATGCACCATAAGACAAATTCTATCCGTTCTCATGTATACGAGAGAATTTATAGGAGTTGACAAAACTTATAACTGGTGAACAAGGTACAAATGACGACTACTTTTCGGAGCCAACGGTTGTAATTGGCCTAGTTTGACCTGGTCAACAAGCGACTAGAGGCCTACAACACCCCCTGCCAAACTAACTAGCTATGTGTTTTTTTAGAAATAAGGGTTGAAAGCAATTTTCATGGAAAAATACTAGAGGTATATAAAGGTCGATATCTAATTCTTCGCGCAGGGCCAAAACGGAAAGCTAAAACCAAACCCAACTTTTGAGTTTCAATAGCTTCCCAAAGCTGCAAAAAGGGTTAACATGGCTCTTAGAGGGTGACGAAAAAGTGCATAAACGGTCATTCGAGGGTGTTCTAATGTTTGATACAACACTCCACATGATAGGGAACAATCACAACTCGAATTTCCCATTTCGGGGTTCAAAGAGGTGTTTTGCGAATCACCGAAAATCATGTTTTATTAACTTTGCAAGGTAAACAAAAGGGGTTGTTTAGTTGATGACTCATCTCAATCTCGCCAATTCAAGTGGGCATGAATATCTAGTTTTGATACCTTGGTTTTACAATGTATTAGGTCGTGGTTGTGAGTACGGTTGATGGTCAAATAATTAGTCAAGTTGTTTAGGAAAAAACTCTTTTTTTGTTATTTGAAACTACAATTTATTTAATTAGGTCGTAAACTTGCCCTTAATTTTATTAGAAATATAGGAAAACTACCAATATAAAAATTATGCAAGTTCAAGGTGAGAAAACCATGTCCCTGAGGGAAAATCGAAGGGGTACACATAAAACCAAGTCAGTTGAACACGCACAAACCATGAGTCAACCAAAAATAATTTCGAGTAAACTACTCACGTACAAAGCGTTTGTTTCCTCATTGGAATACACATCCATTCCAACCAAATCCAGTGCGTCCAAGTGCATATTTTGATGACACACATAATTTCTAAGTGTCAAAGCAATAATCAATTTTCTCCACTTTTCAAAGCCCATATGGCTGAGTCAAACCCATACCAAGCTTCAAGCACCAAGCGGTCCCATGACCTATTTCAAAGCTCTCATTTTTCGCATAGGAAGGGAGGATGCAGACAATGGTTGTGGAGTTTGGTTGCGCGCTTGCCAAAATATCTTATTTGAAAAGTTCCAAAACTTTTAAACAACCCAATTTTTTGCGTATCCTACAACCATTGGAGTCTACGAGTTCCACATTTCTTCAACACATTTTGTTAAACAGTCCATGTGCCTTTGGAATGCGCCCACATTTTTTTGCATACATGTCCACCCGGGAACTTGTAACTACGATTTCTGAAACTCAAGTTTCCTCTACGCTTTGATGGAAGACCATACCTGTTCCAAAGCTTCTTATTTCGGCTCAGGCATGGAGGATGACAGCAAAGGTTGTGGTGGGCATCTTTACACCTGTCAATTGCATTTGCTTGTAAGTTTCCAAGGTGTCCTTTAACAAACCCCTATTATGCACATCCTGCAACCATTGCTGCCCACATGATCACATTTTCTTGAGGCATTTTGTCAAACAGTAGATGTGCCTTTCCTGGTTTCCCACAATGCGAAGGCCCTCCAATGCCCAAAAAGGCCATTCGGGGAAAATGCTGGTCAAAGGTTGTGGAATCAAGATTTACACCTGCCCATTACATTAGCTTAGAAGTTTCTAAAGTCTATTCAACAAATCCATTATGTGTGTATCTTGCAATCAAAGCTGCCCACGAATCCCTTGAGGAGTTATGTTAAATAATTCACATGCCTTTGTATCCTTCCACATTTTGTGTATCCTCAAAAACAAGAGATCCATAGAGAGTTAAAGAAATTATTTTGGAATCCGAACGCAACAAGCTAGGTATATGCGTCCTAAAACCAATCTCAAGCTCCTATTATTTTATGCATGCACTGCAATGAATGCAGTCTTTGAAACCACACCTATTTATAGAATTTTAAAATCCCAACTATTAGGGATTTGAATGAAGTTATTGTTGTTAATACAATTCTCTAATTTTGGAACAAACTGGAAGGATGCATGTAAGGAAGAGGACTGACATAGGTGTCCAGTCATACATATTTAAAATTACTTGGGTCAGAATATTCCAAAGGATTTTCCAGTCTATTCAATGCAAAACTCAATCTCCCTTCATTCTCAATGCATCCAAGTGAGAAGGCCATCTACCTCCATTAGCTTGAAAAGATGCTTGATTTCCTATCCTTATTTTATTTTATTTATTAAATTTCATTTTAGTTATTTTATCATTTCAAAAATTTATTTTACATTTTTAAATTTATTTATTTATTATTAAAACTTTGAACATATTGATAAATACATTTATAGTTTTAATTTCTCCAAGAGAACAATTAACGATTATCTTAGTGCTCGTTTAATGAAAGTAAAGTTTATGGATGACGTGTCACAAGGTGGTAAAAACACCAACTTTAATGTTGAGAATACAAGTGAACTCACCACATTACAACCCCAGATACTATTATATGAAAGCCTCTTGGTGTAATTAGAAACCCAAGGTCAATGTTAGACGAAATGAGACTCGGACCCCCCAAGGTCCCAAACTCATGTACTCACAATGGGGTTAATGAAACAATGACGGAGGAGGGGCACTAAAAAATAAATAATGAATATGCTTGAGTCAGACTAACCTTGATGGTCACCCCAATGTGATTGTCATTGAGCTGCACTACATTTCAAACTCTATGTAGTTCTAGTGTGTGTGTGATTGAATTGTGTCCCTTGAAGCTAGGTTTCCCTTGTTCTAGTCGCACCAAGATAACATGATACAAATAATTTGACCCCAAGATGAATGTGTGAGATGGAATTCATAAATAACCCCTCATATGTAGTGAATAATGCAGCCCAAATGCAATCCTTGAATGTTGCTCTTTGCCCAAGTAGTAGATAGTAAGTAATAGCCCAAGTTGTCTAGCCCCTAATAATGATGAGTAAGTCATGTATATATATGATTTCCTTATTTGAATTTTGTCATTAACAACAAAAAAAAGGATAACCCAAAGTGATGGGTAGTAATTTAAAAAGATAACAAATGATGTGGCAATTCAAATTTGAGAAAAGGAGGGAAAAGGAAAGAAGTGCCCAAAGGGGATAATAGTGCTGTGCGATCTTGTCCCTAATGGGCGGTAATATCCGGGATGCTCGGAGGATAAAAATACAGACATGGGTCACATGTTTTCCAATGTTCACAAGTAAAGTGGCCATTCTAGAAAAGTAAATGATAAGAGTATCAAAAGGATAAAGTAATGTAAAAGCAAAACAAGTGTTGTTAATGTCTAGTTTTCTTACTTAGGAATCATGCATATAATAACATACTTAGAGGCATGATGTAAGTAGTAAGTGCGTGATTTTGTGTCTACATTTTCCCCACTTTATGTTGGTGAATGAATATTGGTAGCATAAAGTAGATAGGAAGAGCATACCTTATGGAGAGCAAAGGGAGTTGTAATCGACAACTTGTTGGATGAGGATTGTACTTGATATCGTTCCAAATAGAGAATGTAAAATGTGCATCGTGGAATCTATAAGAGGATAAAGATCCTTGGTGTGACCTCGTGTGCTTAGTATAAAGATGCCTATGTTTGTTCGTTGGATATTTCCTTTTCCTAAGCGTCTTATGCTTGAGATTGCTTATTGTTCCATACGTGTGTTACCTTTTGTTGAAGTAAGGTCGGACCTACAAAATAAGATAAGTGTATTCAATGCTCATGATAAATAAAATTGAAATTTAATTTAGTAAATGTGAAAATAGAAATGCGTATTGAAAAATAAGTGAATCAAGGATAAGCATACACCTGAATGCCATGAGAGAAGAGATATAATTGTTCATGTATGTTTGTTTCCTTGGAGATGGTTGGATTAACGGTGAGGATTTAGGAAACTGTCACCAAATTGAGGATTTACGTGTTGTGTTGCTAAACTGAGGATTTAGGCATCCTTTCACCAAGGGAAGAGTATTGGGAGAGATATATGATTTGTCATCCAATCGTTAATACTTCCCCATGGATAAGTTCCACTGTAGATGGTCACAAACTCAATAGAAGCTGGTCACGGATGACACATTGCTCCAGGAATATCAGTTGTCCTGCATATGCCCTAGGTGCCATTCCTTATTTGATCCCAAGAAAACATGATAATTAGTTCCCTTTCCCAAAGTATGTAACTTGCCACTGATTTTGTTCTTGTTGTTCTGATACTAACCTGTAAATGAGTACATGTTGCTGGATTTTGGAGAAACATGTCACTAGAAACCTGTTGATCATATACTGTACTTGTTTCTACCCCCAGGATAGAACCGCCAAGTGGGACACTAGTGCCAACCATTCCTATCTATATTGGATGCTTATGTCCCTATAATGATTTTAGCCCAAGTCGATTATGAACTTATTTTTAGCTCTTGCTTATTCTCGATTTTGTTATGTACCATTCTTTGTCGGTCTCTAAACTATTGAGAGGGTAAAATAAATCATCTGATGATTGCCCCCAATCGTTTGGGGTGCATGAGATGAACTATGTTGAGCGACCCAAATGAGGAAATTTGAAAATGATTCACACAACTGAAATAGAACATGTACATGGGAATTAGGAATGCACACAATAACTATCATAGATCATGTAAAACAATAGGAAAGGCTAGCAAAAATTGTTTCTCATGACAAAGATGGCATAATATAATAGAAACTAGTCAAAACATGTAGTAACATGGCAAAATACACAACAAGTAGCTGGTTGAATACATGAGACACCACTCAGGATGTCACAAGACACTCAAAGCCTTCAAGGCTATAGAAGAAAAACATGAAACCAAGCAAAGGGTATTCTCATTTTTGCAAAGCATAGTGTAAGCAAAAAGGTCGAGGGTTAAGTGCAACCCAAACCTGCATGTAAAAGACCCATGTACCATAAGATGCTAGGAGAAAGATATAGCCTTGATAATCACCATGTGGTTCAATAAAATAGATGATATCGGTGAGAATGAGGCCTTAGTGGGTTAGAGCCTCAAATGTACATATGTTTTCAGAGCAACAGGATCATAAGGTACATGCTACTAGCACACTTGATTAATGTATAATGTGCAAGTAAATCAATCAAAAGAGGTAAGTGGCATAGGAGAAGAACCAAAAATAGAAATAGGACCATGGTTAATAAGAGTGGGAGTAATTACAAGAGGTGGAATGGGTTCAAGGGTGCATACGGTACTTTGATAAGGGAACATATTAGTGGTAGTAGTAGTGTGTAGTGGTGGATTTGACTTGATATTCACTAGGCCCAGTAGCAATATAATGGTTATGAAACATATATTCATCAAAGTCCATGGGAGTGAAATATAAAGTACGAAGAGTGTCATCAGTAAGCTCAATAGTGTCAACAAAACATCATCGATTCTTAGAATCATCAATCTTAACATGGAAGTATTGTTCAGAATTCTCTAGGAGGTTGGCAATAGATGTGGAAGGTGTAGGGGAGGATATGGTAGGAGAGATGAGATCGATAGTGTGAGTCTGAATAGAGGAAGCAATGGGAGGTGGTGATATAGGATTGGAATTGTTGGATTCCCCAATATCATATGTATCAAGACAATGTGAGGGGATTGGTTGAGATGGGGGAATAACCATGGAGGTGGAAAAATCCATGTAACAATATTTGAATGGTTCAGGATCAACAATAACAATATGCTCATAGCCATCAAAGATAAACTTGACACAATAATGGAATGTAGAAGGAATAGCCTACATGGCATGGATCCAAAGGTGGACAAGGAGGAGATTAAATTGCAATGGGGCATCCATGACATAGAAAGGAGTAATGAGCTTATGGGGTCCTACTTGCAATTCCAATTTGATAATACCAATGCATGTGTGAGTAGTAGTGTCATAGCCACGGACAACAAGAGTAGATTGTTCAATTGCACTATGAGGAATATTGAGTTGGGATAGTAAGGATAGAGGGAAAATATTCAATGTAAAACCATTATCAATGAGTACATGCTTAATTTGGAAACCTTGGATTCGAGCCATGATAAGGAGAGGAGGAGAATCAATAAATGACTCATGTGAGATATCCTCATCAAGTAAATGTAATAAAATTTCTAATGTGCTTAAAAGATTCCATGAGATTGGAAAATGTGACGAGAGGGTCATCACTTTGTATTTGAATATCTCACAAGGCAATTTATAGAGTATGACAAAAATTAGGGCCTTACACAAGAGATCAAATACATATATCTTAGCTGGGGTATTTTCTAATTGCTTAATGCTATCATAGGATTTGGATGGAGTATTAGGTTGAGGAAGTGATACACTAAGAGGAGGAGGAAAAGAAGTAGGAAGCTATAAATGTTTCTTATTCCGATGAGTGGTTTTGACATTGACATTGAGGTCTACCTAGATAGTCATGAAGCAAGGTGAATCTTTGAGTAATGACATGAATATACTCAGATTGGATGGCTTCTTGGGAATAGACATGAGTAGGGATGAAAGTGGAAGAATTAGTCATAACCTCATAAGAAGAAGAAAGGAAAGGGATATGGTACATGATCATGGTAGGGGTTCAACAAATGATTTAATAAAAGTTAAATCTTAACAAGAGGACTGATATTAAACGTATATGATAGTAACAATCAAGATCTATTATACAAGAAACAAACAAGTGTAAGTAATAGTGAAATATGAATGACTTATCTCGTATATAGAGATCTAGGATGATATTGTCTCAGGAGACTGTGGAACAAGATGGATCTGGGTGGGTAAGATTCGTTTAGGAAAATGAAATTTGAAACCCCACATATAGGAATTCCTAGATAAGGACATGACCTCCCAAACGCTAGTGTCACGGGCTGAGTGCTAGTGTCCTGAAAAATGCTCTGCTTATGATATTTTGTGATGTCGATCTTATTTTATTCTTTTCTCTCTTTGTCACATCCACTTTTCTGTAGGGTTCTTGTGTCGCACATGAACTTATAAAAAACCCTAGTTACTGCATGACAAGGCTCAAGAAAAATTATATGAAAAAAAAATGCATATGCTTGAGTTGGGTGATCACAGTGGTCACCCCAATATGATTTTCAATGAGCACTACACTACATTTCATACTACTGTGTAGTTCTAGTGTGTGTGATCGATTTTTTTCCCTTGAAGATAGGTTTCCTTTGTGTAGGTTGCACCAAAATAGTGGGTTACAACTACTTTCCCCCCAAGATGAATGTGTTAAATGGAATTCAAAAATAGCCCCTCCTATGCAGTGAACAATGTAACTCAAATGCAGTCCTTGAATGTTGCTCTTTTCCCAAGTAGTAGGTAGTAAGTAATAACCTAAGTTTATACAGCCCCCAATAATAGTGAGTAAGTCATGTATATACATGATTCCCTTGTTTAAATTTTTCCATTAACAACTAAAAGGGATGACCCAAAGTGATGTGTAGTAATTTAGAAAAGATAACAAATGATGTTGGAATTCAAATTTGAGAAAAGGAGGGAAAATGACATAAGTTCCCAAAGGGGACAATATCCCCCGAGTGCCCCTATCCCTAATGGGTGGTAGTGTCTTACGTAATGGTCGGAGAGGATAAAATAGTAAATACAGATCTGGGTCACACATTGTCTAATGTTCACAAGTAAAGTGGCCATTACAAAAAAATAAATGATAAAGTATCAAAAGGATAAAGCAATGTAAAATCAAAACAAGTGTTGTTAAAGTCTAGTTTTATTACTCGGGAATTATGCATGTAATAACATACTTAGAGGCCTGATGTAAGTAGTAAGTGCACAATTTCTGTCTATAACTTGCACAAACACCAAAGATAACTACATGAGGCTTGATCCCATATGAGGGCATGTAGTGAAACACTTGGATTGGTTTAATGGGGTCAATCGACAAGGCGGTGCATTCTCACCACACACATGATTTATACTTTTGTTTTCTGATGCTTTGATGAAGGGTATTTTGTTTTTCTAGGGTTTCTAATTGTTGTAGGTGATTTTAGGTCATCCCCAGGCTATGCGAGCAAAGGTGACATACAACTAAGTACATTGCGATCTCCTGTAACAAACTATTACATCATATATATTGTTATGTGTATTCCACAACATAATTTAATTATGGTGTAAACATTTTGTGAACACAACATTTGAATCAAATCTTTTGCATAAAATCTAGTGGCCCTAGATTTTCTCATTGTTCTCTTCGTGCATTTTAGTTCAAGGCTTTGTATTTTTGGGTGTCATCATTCATCTTGCTCCAATCTTGTATGATCTTCTCTTCAAACCTAAGGAATGACTCCCTCATTTTGGTATGGGATACATCCCTTTAACTAGGTCCATGCCCATACCTCGTGTTGAATTTAAGCCTCAACACGATCATGAGGGTTAAGTAGTTCATTCTTAAGTAAGGGATATTTCCGATAACGGGGATTCAAAATAGATCATAACATGAAATAAAAACATAAGATCATAATAACATGCACATTGAACAAAACATGGTTTTTATATTAATCTTTCACAATTCATTACAATTCAAAGTTTAGCTTCAACATCTTCCATCTCTCATTCTCACACACTTCCTCTCTATTCTTTCTCCTATTCTCAATCTCCAACTATTCTTCTATCCGTATATCTCCATATATGAGTCTATATATATTTGTATTTCTTAGTTATCTATTAAAATGAGTATATAATCCATAAAATACCCAATAGTCACCCTTTTGATAGTGAATTTACATATTTGATCTGATTCCTATCTTCATTATGCGGATTTTCCTTTGTTTTGTGGCTTTCCTTATTCTTTAACGGATTTTTCAATGGTTGGTAGATTCCCAATGACCCGTGGATTTCTCCAGTGTCCCACGGTTTTGCATTTACCGTGGCTTCTGGTAGTGGTTAGCATAATTTAGTGGTTCACGACTTTTGTACTTTTCCACGGTGCATAGTTCCTCATGGGTTCTATTCTATCAATACCTTAATATGCAAAAATGATGAAAGACCCTGTTAACATCATCCTCAAACTTTAAACCGTTTTCTCATCCTCAAGACAAATCATATGAAGAACCATGTCAAAACTGTGTTATCTCTATATTTTTACAATATCTTGTGCCATACTGCCATGCGTATCACCCTCCTAATGTTTTTTTTTCTGATATAAAAACTATTCTTCCTTTATTGGGGGAACACCATGACATCAACCTACCAGAAATTAGGCATTTGTTAAGTATGATACATGCAACTAGAAGTATTATTTATGGTGCGGTTGTAGTGAAATACGTAGCATATTTTTGTAATAATTTTTCCTTCAAACATATTCCACGCGGATAGGTGCTCTTGTATGGATTCATTCCACAGCTACAATTTTATATTTTCTGCGATGAGTGATATGAAATCAGCCGGGTTTGGGTTCCCTTGATCCCGTCGTATTTTTACTTTTCCGTCGAAAGCTCCCACTGTATTCATGTAATGTATCTATCCATACTGGTGATGTAATCCTCCCTATCAACTATTTTTTTCTGTTTGCTCCATTTACTTTTTTGGTACGTAACCACAAAGTCCGCCAATTCCTATCATCCAGTGCTATCTGGATCTTTTGAAATATCATATGCCATCGATTTTTTATTTATCTCATCCTTAATTTTATCCAATTCAACTTTCTCTTACTGTATGAATCCTTTCCAGCCCGTGTTGTATGTATAGTATATAGAATAATTGGAAATAAGAATTTCCAAGGATGTAACAAATGTTTCCAACCTGTTTCTACTCTCCTTGTTAACAGAAGTATACTTCCCAAACTCCATGGATTTGTAATTTGCTACCGCCTCTCCACAGATTCGGTTTTCCCGTGCATGATGGATCGCCTTGTATAAATTGTGAAAGAAAAATCTGTAAGTTGTTTTCCACTCTTTTTTCTATTGACAACACATGATCCACCTCATACTGGGGTCTAAATGGTTGGATGGAGTTTATCATTCTTTCCATGGTGTCTTCTAACACCGCACATCTCTGCATCTAATCACTTTTTTAATTTTCCTCCAATATGGTACTGAATTTTGACTTCTGAATTGAAGTGAGCTTATTTAGGTGCACCATGCATCCCTCCTTTGTTTGGTCTACCACTCCATGATGCAATTGGAAATTCTTAGCTTGTTTCTATTGTGCCAAAATATTCTTCATTAACGCTAAAGAATCTTGCGGTGGCCCAAAATAAATAGGGCCACGAGATATCAAGATTTTGATTTCTTATGGTGTGCTTGGCAGTTTACTTTGGTTTGGAGGAGGAGGTGGAGTTTGTAGTTTTGTAGCTTGAGGATCTACGACTGAAGATCCTGCCTGAATTTTCCTACTTGCTAGGTTGTGGAGCCTATTTTCATGTTAGATGTGTTGTAAATTTTACACTAAAAGTATTGTACACTCTTCATGTATTCTTTCCGGGGTTTAGGGTTGGGAGCCCCCAATATTTTTTGGGAGTAACCGAAAATGTGTTTTTCATGTATTAATTATATGGGTGGTA
The DNA here is from genome assembly GCA_018340775.1 of Taxus wallichiana var. yunnanensis. NCBI lineage: Eukaryota > Viridiplantae > Streptophyta > Pinopsida > Cupressales > Taxaceae > Taxus > Taxus wallichiana. The sequence continues at coordinate 451,727,509 of CM031237.1, read as the reverse complement.
TTTAACCCATAGATTTATGGGTCGGTTTATTGGCCCATGGTATTGTAAAACTACTTAGACAGTTACCTATTGATGTGCTTATAAATAGTTGGACATACAATAGGGAGATATGTGTGTGTGAATTCAAGTGTGAATTTGAGAGAGTTTGTTGAGCGTAGCTCCAAACAAGATCTATGCATTGTAATTATGAGAAGACTAATATGAGAGTGGATTATACTTTTTTTTTGGCTCGTGATAAAGTGTAGGAAAGTGTTTCTTAGTTTATTTAGCCAACATTGGGTGAACCACGTTAAATCCTCCCTTTTGTTGTGTTTTTTTGTTTATGTATTTTCTATTCATAGTTCTTGTTGTTGCGATTCTATGGGATTGATCTGAAAATACTTTTGTTTATCCCAAACACTACTATAAAAGTGAAGTTCCTTTTGTAGTAACTAAATTTGCTTCTACCCCTATGTCGATTGTTTTTTCACTCCATTCTTATTCTCTTTCTTTACTGTCTCTTCCCTCTCCTATTTTTTCTCTTCCTTCTGCTTCTGTTATGCTACCTTATACTTCTTCACTTTTTCCTCCTTTTCTTTGATTTATTGCCCCTCCTTTTTCTTATTTATTTCCTCCACGTTTATTTTCTCCTCTTCCTCCTCTTTCTCGTATTTGTTCTTTTCCTCTTCTTCCTTCTTTTCTTTCTCCTCTTTTTCCTTAACTATTTGGGCTCTAGTTTCGTAGTTCTTATTTCAAAAATTTCCTCTATGTTGGTAGGATAAAATGGATAAGTACTAGCCATGTGTAAGACATGAAGAATGCACGTGAGGGTATGCACGCAAGGTCGGAGATTAGGAGCAGAGCAATTCATGAAGTGCGTGCGAAAGACAGGGAACAAGTTAGCGTGCAAGGGGTTCACGCGCATGCGAGAACATTGGGGACTTTGCCGATTTTGAGATGCGGCTAAAAATAAACAAAAGAAGGTTGACGTGGTGCACAAGCAAGAGTTATAAATAGGATAAATCACATGAAAGACAAAGATAGATACAATGCATAATGAAATCCTATTTATATGAATTAAAGATTGTTAAAGCAATCTATTTATAAATTGATCTATTATTAAGGCAAAGTTGTAAAAAGCATGCAGACTAAGAATAACACGCCTATTATTAGGAAAAGTGCATGTAAGTGGTGAAGGGAAATTTCCCACTGTTTATAAATAGGTGCAAAATCCTTGTGTTTAGTATTTTTGAGTTTTGATTGAGTAGTGAATCGATGTTAGAGTCTATAGGAGCACTATGTATATGCGCATGGTCTAGCGTATGTATGTATTGGGGTATTGATGTAAATAGATTAATCATTATGTGATCAATTTTGTTTTACAATGGATGGTTATGTTTGGGTTGAGGTGACTACATCTGAGTATGGTATTTTAGCAATTCAAGTGTTATTAATCATCTTATATATTGATTGAGTTTCCTTATTAGATGTGTTTCCAATCTATTATGCCATAATGTAATTTCTTGCATGTATGGTTATGATGAATATGCATGTCTAACATATTGATGTAAACCAATTACTCATTATGTGATCAATTGTGTTTTGTAATGGATAATTATGTTTGGGTGGTGAGGTGACTACATATGAGTATGGTATTTTAACAATTCAAATGTTATTGATCATCTTATATGTTGATTAATTTTCCTTATTATATGTGTTTCCAATCTATTATACCATAATGTAATTTCTTGTATGTATGGTTATGATAATTATGCATGTCTAACATCTTGATAAGCAAACAACGGAGGGACCTCATGGGTGTGTGCACTTCAAGTGAACTTCGGACTTTATGCGGATGAAGTGCCAACATGCATAACTAGTTAATTATTAACCATTAGGCCCCTCCTTTGTTTTATTATCAAGATGTTAGACATGCACATTCATCACAACCATACCTGCAAGAAAGTACATTACAACATAATAGATCGAAGAAAGACATATAATAATGAAACTTAATCAACATATAAGATGATAAATAACACTTGAATTGCTAAAATACCATATTCATATGTAGTCACCTTAGTCACCCAAACACAATTATCCATTGCAAAAAAATTGATCACATAATGACTAAGCTGATTACATCAATACCCTAATACATCTATGTGTTAGACCATGTGCACATACATAGTGCTCCTATAGACTCTAGCATCGACTCACTACTCAATCAAAACTTAGAACTACTAAATAGAAGGAGTCTACACCTATTTATACACGGTGGGGACTTTCCCTTCACCGATTACATGCACCTTTCCTAATAATAGGCATGTTATTCTTATCATGCATGCTTTTTACAACATTGTCTTAATAATAGATCAAGCTATACAAAGCTTGCTTTAACATGATTTAATTCCTATAAATAGGCTTTCCTTATGCATCGTCTCCATCTTTGTCTTACATGTGATTTATCTTATTTATAACTCCTATTTGTGCACCATGTCAACATGTTTTTCTTTATTTTTATCCGTGACCCGAAAATCGGCTAAGTCCCCAATGTTCTACATGCGCATGAACCCTTGCACACTAACTTGCTCCCCATCTATCATACGCATACAGAACATTTCTTTATTCTTTCTCTCTAACCTTGCACACATTCCCTCATGCGTACATTCCCTCATGCGTAGTCTTCATATCTTGCACATGGATTATACTTAGCTATTTTTCTTGACCAACATTACCCCACACTAGGGACATTGTCTCTCCTCGGCAATATTTAAACAAGGAATATTCTCTAAAGAATTAAAGAATAAACAATGAGGTACTTTACTCAATGAATCACGAGAATGTGCATGAGACCTTCATAATTTAGGTTTGAGGTTGTGACGGAAGAAGTTCGGGAATAATCGCTTAGTATTTATTATAACTCCTTCAAAACCTTGAGATCTTGTGCAACCTTTGTAGACACGACTTCCATAATATCGGTACATGCTCGGGAGCCAATTCATCTTCTTTTTCCTTTAGCTCCTTTACTACCACGTCCATGTATGAGGATACTCCCTCTAATACATCTATTTTGTGCGTGACCAAGGGGTATATTTCCTTAAGTCTCACCACAAGTGTGTTCTTCATGGATTTTATTACGTCCCTCTTATCCACGAATTGATCCATGACCTTCTCAAGCTGAACCTTATTATTCTTCATGGCGATCGTATCTTCTTTAACTCTTCCTCCTCTCCGATAGTTCAATTACTCAAAATTGGGTCAAAATTTTGACAGTTGTTAAATTACAATTCTTCCTTCTTGGCTACACCCTTGATCTCATTAATAAATGCCTCATACTCTACTAGCTTCTACACAAAGTTGCCTCCTTATTATTTTTCTTTTACACAACCAAGTATTTTTCCAATACCCTTGATCCATCCTTCCTCTCTAGCATCATCCCCACCAAATATTACAAGTGATGTAGTTCTATCGGATATACATCTTGGGCAAGCTCAACTAATTTTGGGTACACACTCGTAATATTCTCACTATCTCCATGGCCTTGTCATAGGAAATTTTCATGCATTTTTATCTTCTCTCAACTCTTACGTGAGTGTTAGATCTCTTGCTCCATGTCCTTTTTATCTTCTATTAGAACCTTGATTGTCACCCCTTATCCAAATTCTTGCGTGCAAATTTGACTTCCATCTTGTTGAGCGCATTACATGCTTTCTCATCAATTAGTTCTATGGGGTCAATGGTGGTGAATACTATATTTGAATCCCTCTTGGGCACATCTTAGAGTATGTTTTCCTATTTATTTCAAAGCTGTGGCTCCTCCATGTGTGTCTCTGTATAATCCATGACAACATCTTATTTTTCCTTAAGTAAGATATAGCTTGATCGATCAAATCCCAATCGAATAGGTCCTTATTCGACACGGTCTTTATGAAATCTTATTCGTAGTACCTTGGAAGGATCATCAATGTAGCTCATTTGGGCACCTATGGAGGTTCTTGCCTCTTTCTCCTGCTACCTCAATTCCCTTTTGGAATCTTTTGTTTGATGTTGTGTTGTGTCTGCTGCCTCAAGTCGATTCTGTAGCATATAAGTTCTACCCACCTGGATGCTCTCCATCACCCTCTTCCTTTTCTTCATCCTCTCAGGGCTATTCCTTGTGCGTGTCACACATATCTTCATAATATTGTATGGTCTTGTCCTCCTGCATTGGTTCTTCCTCATGCCTTTGGTCTATCCATACCGTGATTGTTCCTTTTCACGCTCCACTTCCTCTCTTGTCTTTTCTTCTAGATCATCTTCATTTTCTTCAATATGAACCACCTGCGACTTCTTCTTTCTTTGGTGGGTTTCTTGGACTTGGGTTGGTGACTCGAGGGGACTTCTTGGGTTCCTTAGAGGTACTTGCACCCTTTCCTTCTTCTCTACGCTGCCTCTATAAGTTCTACCTCCGGCTATGATCAAACACAGTCTCTTCTTCTTCTCCTTCATCTTCCTCACCTACTTCTTATTTTTCCTCTTGAGGAGGACTCTCCTCTCACCTTATTTTGGGAACTACCATCCTCTACTTCTTATGTGGAGTCTCGGGAGATAAATATCTTGCTCATTAAGGTACTTTCCATCCTTCAACTTGGGTTTGAGATAGATGAATACCTTAACTACTTGCTTACCCACTATGATGATCATGGGGATTAGGTTCATGTTGTTAGGCTCTATTGTCTCCACATATACTAGCTTTAGAGGATAAAAATGCCTAGTAAAATGTATGATAGTTTGAATCAACACTATTCGTATCAAAGTTCAAATTGCATTCTTCCTTTATGCAGTTCGTGACCTAAAATTATTTCTACATGAAGGAAAAAGGAAACCTATACCATGGGCCCATCTCTCCATTTATGAGTATGAACCTCCTAAGGTATAAGTGTTAGTGTACCAAAAATTCTACCTTTCCATCTAGTATCGAGGGTAAATCCCTAGGTACACGCCATTTATTCTCAAATTCTTTACACATTTTCCTATATAATTTTTCCACGTGAGGCTTGCAAGGGATTTTTATTGCCTCATCATAGGGGAAGTCTGTAAACCTTTACATTAGAGACTTATTTTTCATAGGATAGATCCAAATATTATCCTTTGGGCCATCAGGTACCCATATCTCCTAAAAGATAGTCAAAATTAGTATTGCGCCCCAAGTTATCTTCTCTCCTTTACTTACTTGGACCTTCACCTCATACACTATCCCTTGAGTAATGTAGAGCACACCATTGTAGGGTCTTCTGCGCCATCTTGTACATGACATATAACCACTTCTTATTCACCGGCGACCATCATTCGCGTGCCTAATTTACAACTTACACGGTGTCTTTGTAGCTCTTGTGCTTGAATCGGTGATACTTGTGATGATGAATGCACGATTTCCCCGTTGATAGTTGAAATTTGAAGCTATTTCCTCCACCGACGCATCATCTTCTAAATCTAGCCCAATTTTTTCTCTTTTACTACACAACCACTGTAACCCTTCCAATAAATTATGTGGTTATACACATTATTCTTCCTGTAAAATAGAAGAAGTCTTCATGAACCCGGGACATGAGCCATTGGTAGAGGCACTCTGGATTTCCAAAGTAAGGCAACTCGTATAATTATAGAACCCCTACGCTTTCCAGGTCCTTTTTCACCTTATAATCGATCACCAATTGTCCCTCAATTGTCCTCTGGGCCAAATCTTTCATGCCATCCTTATCTCTCCTTCATGGGCCTCTGTGCAATGATTGTTATCTATAATTTTACAATTTTTAAGGTGAGATACCCATGTTTTCCCAACAACCAATTTCGGGGTACTACATTTAAGATAATTAGTCTTACGGTGGGTCATCAACAATGTTCTTATTTCCATTGTTCTTGGGTGATTGTTTGATTTTAGTAGCTTATTTCACTTTTTAAATGTTCAAAATTAAAATTCAACCAACTCTGTGCCCTAGGTGCTCAAAATTACTAACTCAAATCTAGTGCCCTAGTGCCGAGTGTCCAAGTTATTTGTTCAAACTTTTCACTTGCTCAAACCCCAACATTTTCTGCTTTAAATTCGTGATCAACCTCAATATCCCGTGCCCTAGCTCTGTAACCTTTTGCTTTACAAACTCACACTCTTCAAATCCATTTCCCGTGAACCATAATCCTTGATTGTCTCTTGTTTCCACATATTTTCTACACATTTCCACTTCCACCAAAGGAGATCTCAACTCAATTTTTGCCTCAAATATCTAGTTTGATTCACTCTTTGCACTTCACTCTTCGCTCTTAATCAAAATTAATTTACATTTTTAACTCTTCAATCGTATAAAATTATTAAAGGAAAGGAAAAAATAACTTCACTTCACACACTATTTATAGTTTTCCCAATTTTATCCGCATTTAATGCTCCTCACCTACCACCATGTTTTTCTTTAAAATCAATTGTTTCTTTTTCTCGTACTTTTCTCTTCCGCATGCAACATTCGTAACCTTCTATCCCCTCGAGATTATATAGCTACCCCACGGCCCTATATCTCAACCTCTCGCCCCATGTATAGATAGGGGCCGGGCTCTTGACCATCTAATTTCCCCTCAAGAATTAATCGTCGGCTCCTATCGGGCCTGACACAGTCCCTGACTCTTCACTCGATTTCTCCTCCCTCCTCTCTGCACTCTCATGTCTTCCTCTTCCTTCTTGGGAATGAAACCCTTATGAGATATGATGACACCAACCTAGACATATGGAAAACATAGTAATCAGGGGTTGATCAAGTGAAGGCTAGAGGACATCCATAGTTCAATTGGCACCACACCCTGAATGTTATGTTCTGTCTGGGCACCTTATAGTTCTATCCGGGGAGGTGGGGATCGACCCATTAGATATGTCTTGATGGTGATGATATGGACCACCATCGAAAATAATCCAACACATCTTATAGGGATCCCCATCCCATATCTTCCCCAATTTGTCATAGACACATTGCAACCAAACAATCAGATCATAATCTAGACGATCTGAATGGAAGGTTCAAGTCCCCTACCAAGAATCAATCCCCACTGCACCATATAGAGTTCTAGTTATATTTCTAGATAGGGGACCCCCTCCATACCATATAGATAGTTATAGATAGGGCCACCTTAGTCAAGTTATGCATTCTTGGGAGATCTAAGTCCCGAAGGGATGAAGTAGGAAGTCTTAAGTCCTATGTCTGAAGGGACAAAGGAAAAGAAAACAAAACAAGTTTTGTATTTTCCTAAATCCCTTTGGGACCTTCGGTCCTTAAGATAAGAAAACAAGGAAGTTTTTTTGTTTTTTTCCTTTCGAACTTAGGGACTTAAGAATTTTCCCTTTATCCCGTCATTCCTTACGATCAATAAAAATGATGTAAAAGCTCAAAATTATTTTTCCAATTAATCAAAACTCTTTGGCAAGATTATACTTTGATTTTTTGAGTTGGAAGGCACCACTACTTCCTAGGATGTAGTCCTCCTTGCGCATACCTCCTTGATCCATACACATTATCCCTTTGCACCACTTGCCAAGTAGTTCGATTTGGATGCTACCTTCCTCACGTTACATTACACGACCATCTCTATCACGTGGTATCCAATCGATAAATATCCATCACACTTCGAGAAAATTTCTATACCTTCATGCACCATCATATTTAAGCACTCGTGATCTTATTCAATTTACACCTTAATCTTTCATTCGCGCACCTCCAACTCATACCCATGTGCACTTACCTACCAAATTCTAAGGAGTGCCGGAGTCCCAATTTATCCCATGCACACTTATACCTACTTCACCCACACTAAAAGTATGGATGGTCCTCTGCCCATCAACTTAACAAATAATAATCACCTCATGTGCCACGAACACAATTATCACAAAAATAAAGAGAAACAAAGTATGAAATGGAAATCTAATCTAGATGGAAATGCATTATTATAAACATTAAAAAGCTTATTTATCATAAGGATTCAACCTATTCCCATTTAAGTAACTGGGAAACATAATGCCATACAACGATTGCAATTGACACTTGTCCGATTCCAATATCTTAAGTACTAAAAATGGTCCTAGCCAATGTACTTTTAGCTTCCTAGGATGGTGTACAAAGTTTGAATCACACAGAAGCACCATCCCTCCAACAGCAAAATAAATATTCTTAATATGTTTGTCATGTTTGGCCTATACGTATTGATTTTCATATCTTTTGACTCCAGTGTGCAACCACACAACACTCATCTAGTTGCATCAATTTGTCAATGTGCTCATCAACTACCTATTCATCATCCAATCCTAGTGTATATTTGATATATAGGGATGACAAAATAAATTATGCAAGAAAAATGCTTTGCGTAAAACACCAACTGAAAGGGTGTGGCCTTATTCAACCATTTATAAGTTGTCTTGTATGCCCATTGTTGCTCCTTAAATCTGCACCCCCTGTTGGATTGACAACAATTTCTCCTTAATAGAAAAAGGGGAAATTAGCTTGGAATGGTGGTAGATCGGGTGGTACATCATTTTGTAGCTGGGGATGGATCTAGCAATTTCCTTAGGGATCAATCCTTGGGATGATTGAGGGGAACATATAAAGGAGATGGCTATTTCTTGATACTTTTGGTCATACTTGAACCAAGGTGAGAGGACTCAAGGTGTAACCTAAATGGGAGAGGGGGAGATGTGATATTTTTTCCCTCAATTTATTTCTAGAAAATGGTGGGTCAATCTGGGATAAACATGGCCAATGGACACAACACTCACTCTCACAAGTTGTCACAAAATATGTTGTGTATGTTTACTTTTCTAGACACATGTTACTGAAGACAGTGGGATTCGATTTCTCTTGCATTCTCTAGATGGTAGAAGTTACTGACTATGGGACAGTGTCAATGACATTTAAAGACAAAGAAAAACAAAAATGAATGGTAGATAAAATGGGGTAGGATTACTTGTGTAATTTTTTGAATGAGGGGGATTATAGGTAGACATATCCTTTACAGTCAAGCATTTAACACTTAGAGAAACCTGTAATTCAGGAAAAACACAAAGAATTGAATTAACTAGTCATAGTTTCTACAAAGTAAGATTTGCATTCATTGATCCTCAACAAATGCAAATCTTTGACACAATCTTTAAAACACTTGACACAAGCCTTGTGTAAGCCTTCTAACAAAGTATTTATTATTTCATCCCTCGTATGCCCAAGATACACTCAAAGGCTAACAAAAATATATCGACACAAAAATGGTTAGAGTAAGGATTTTACAATTAAATCCAATATTGTAAAGTAAATACTTACAACACAATATCAAACTAATGACCAAAGCACAACCATTAAGGACAGATATAGTGTACGAAAGAAAGAAACAATAAACACAAGACTGCAACAAAAAATATATCTCATTAATGGAAAATTCCAAACACAGAACCCAAAAGACATAATTTAAACTCAAAAGTGGACATATTTCATTCAGATCTTTAGAATTTATTAGCAAGGGAACATAAATTGAATGCTCTCAAATCTTGTCAATGGCTATACATTGCAACCACCTTGACACAGAAGCTAAGGAAACTGAGATCAGTATGCATTTCACAAAGGAAACATGCAATATTTACAGTTGAATCTCTCTACCTTTCTTCAAAAATAGAAGAAACTAACCCCCAAATATGAAGACAAGTCATCATATTTTTGGTGTGTTCTTATAATTTGATTCCCCCCAAAACAATAACAAAATTTCCCCCTTGTTTGTAAAGAAAAGATCTTGATCAAAGCGGGAATGTTATAATTGCAAATATCTGATTTTGTATTTGTATTTTGGGATCTTCCATATGCTAATTTTTAATTGGCTACTAGGTTGAGCTACTGCCATGTGCAAAATAGTTATTTGATACTACCGGGTCCATTTATGCTCTTTTTATTTTTTTCATAAGCTTAGATGTAAACAAAAACTATTTTAAAATATTTTCTCCTTCAATATGCCATCAATTTTGAATTATATGTAAAATTTGGACTATATTTGCAGAATAAAATGCACGGAATAATGATATATCTTTCAATTCATTCCGGATGATTTACATAAGATGCAATTACAAATATATAGGCACATAGTTTCCTATAAATTAGGAAACTATTCTACTAACAAATACTAATCACGTGAGTTGTTTGTAACAACCAAACAACTCAGCACACATTTGTTATTAGTTGTTTTATATAACAACTAAATAACAAATTACTAATATAATAATAATTACCAAATGTAATTATTATCTACACAATGTAAATACTAATTCCTAACATTCCCCCCCTTAGTGTTTACATGGTAGAAAAACATCCACACTCTCAACTGCAGTATGCTCACCCCTGTGGCATGTCCAACTCTATGACTCATGACCTTGATCCAAAAGAAAGGCTCTCTCCTTCCATGGTTTTAAACAGGCTTACCACAAACCTTGACGTGACAGGAACTTCATCAACTGTCCACCTCGTGTGGTTTTCTGGATCCTCCCACAAACCCTTTCAAGATCCATGAACTGACTTACTCTGGTGCTATTTGTTCACCACTATGCTTATACATCAGGGAATTATGTAGGAAACACAACATGCATATCTCAAAACTACACAATAGAAGATATACTGAAAATATTTCACATTACTTCCTATAAGAATCATAATGTTCTTAATTGTAGTCTCTGTCATTGATCACTGCCACTCGATCTCGAACAGCATAGAAAACTGCCACTGCCACTGGAAGCTTTCCTTGACTAAGTCATTTTGGGTGCAAAATGGGAATGGAACATTGGTATGTATTCCCCCCCACAATGTGAAATTCCACTCATATAGATACTGAGAAGCAAAATGCATCGAAGAACATACTCCTGAATGGATCTTGCTAGTTAGGTCTTGCTGCACATGGTCACTAATGCTAGTGAACGTATTCTTCTAGCTGACCATCTTCCAAAGAAGTACGGCAGTCAGAGGACCAAGTCAGTCAGAGGATCACTGACAGTCATCTGCGCTCCAACACAACTCTCTTTCCAACATCCATCAAATACCACACAAAACAGGAACTCTGCAAACTGAAGCACACTGAGAAAATGGAAACCACACTGAAAATCAAATACTCACACCATACATATGCCACCACAGCTTCTGCGCGGCCCCATCGTTGGTGACTAACGAGAGGTCACTGTTTGACCTCCTTCCTCCATTTTGTGGCTTCTAACTCAGCCAAATGAAAATTTTAAGCTCATTTGTTTCCACATTGAAGTTATTCTCCCCCCGCAATGTGAAACATTTTAGTTTTAGGACGTCGGGTACAACCGATAATGCGTCCCACAAAATAGCCAAAAAATATGATATTTTTCAAAGTGGGTATTTTATCCCAAAATTAGAACCACTATAATGAGAATTAAAAAATAAACACTTTTGCAAAAAACGGTGCTCAATTTTGAGTTACCGTGCAAAAGTTATTGAGGTTACAATTTCCCGTAAATTGGTCCAATTAAAATAAAATTGAATTGCCCTCAAAATTCAATTATTAAGCAAAAACTATAGAAATATATATATATTTTAAACTATAGTTTTGCTAAATAATTAAAAAAATTGACCAATAAGAAAAAACCTGTGTGTTGCATTTCTTTTACCGGATGTGCATTTCCAGCCACAAAAACGTCTGTTTGACAGCAATTTCGTCATATTTTCATGCTGAATCTGACCCTGATGTAAACTACAAAGTTGTGCGTCTTTTCTCCTCTTTTCAACCCAAAAAGAATCGCCTCAATCTGATGTTTTATGAGGAAGATATGTTCATTTTACTGAACACTACTTGCTGTATTTTTTTGGACGGATTTTTGAATATTCTCTTTGGCCTCTTAAATCTTCTTGGCTCTCATAGGAATAACCTGCTCTGGTACCAAATGTAAGAGCTGGACTATATTTGCAGAATAAAATGCACGGAATAATGATATATCTTTCAATTCATTCCGGATGATTTACATAAGATGCAATTACAAATATATAGGCACATAGTTTCCTATAAATTAGGAAACTATTCTACTAACAAATACTAATCACGTGAGTTGTTTGTAACAACCAAACAACTCAGCACACATTTGTTATTAGTTGTTTTATATAACAACTAAATAACAAATTACTAATATAATAATAATTACCAAATGTAATTATTATCTACACAATGTAAATACTAATTCCTAACATTATATGATGCTAACTTGAATATATTGAGGAGACCTTTCCAATGAGACCATATTTTCTTGATTTGGATCTCTGGATCGAAAGTTATGGCCATTTAAAGTTCCGGTGTTGGGATGCATAGGAGAGTGACATGTCACAACTTTTGATTAGCTTGAGATTTTTTCTATGTGTGCATTAGCTTTCCTTTTATTTTATGTGACTTTTCTTAAAAATACGTTCCTTTATGAAATGTGAGCCAATAAAAAAATTTCACGTTCCCCGCCTTCCATAATCTATTCTTTTACTTGATTATCCTCATAAAACATGAGCCAATGAAAAATCTCCACATTTTCTTCACAATTTAGATTGTTCTCTTATTTGTACTGGCTAATACAAAATTTGAGCCAATGAAAAGGCTCCACATCCTTCGTAATTTTATTGTGTTGACAAAGACCTTGTTAGTTTTGCAAAGCACAAACCAATGAAATGGCTCCACATACCCTTGTGTTATCGGCCTTGTCAAAATGTGAAATCCAAACCAATCAAAAAGTTCCACGATACTTCACAATTCATTCATTTTGACAAAGCGTGAAGCTCTAGCTAATAAGATCTCTCCATGCCCTTGCATTGTGTTAGAATTTTTGATAAGCTCAACTGACAAATGTGAAACGTGATCCAATAGAAAATCTCCACGCTTTTCACAGTGTCAGTTATTTCTTTAACCTCTTCTAACAAATGTAGACACCAAATTTTGGTATCACCCCGTGTTTTGGTCTCCTTCAGAAGGCTTACTCAAATCTCGTTTCCTACCGACAATTCATATTCAGTTAATTAATCTTATAACTATATTAATCTCTTATCACATGCCAAAACTATATTATGCTAAATAATTCATTCTTTCAAATAAGTCATATCATTCTATTTAATAATTAAATAATTCACACACACACACACACACATCAATAACCCACATGTTCCCCACTTAAGTCAAAATCACTTCTCACCTAAAAATCAATTCCCACCTAAAAATTCAATCCCTTCAAATTATTAAATTATTAACCCCACCCATGAAGTCAATAATTCAAAAATCTCCCTATCCGACAACAAATCCAAAAATCAATAGTGTAAAGTGAGCACATGACTTCACTATTACACCTAACCATGTCCCCACTCCACATCACATCTTTTCCTTTTCTCACATCATGAACCCCACCATCAAATCAACTCTTCATCATGTCCTCTTAATCAAGATTGATTTTACAAATTATAGTTATTCGTTAATCCTTTATTTTAATCCACATTCAAATTATAAATAGGACTCTTTCTCCCCCCGAAAGGAGGAGAAAATTCTTGAAATTCTCAAGCTTAAAATTCATAATATTTGTTTGTGAAGCTTTGAATCATATTGTGGAGTGTTTGGAGGTGGAGCTCTATCGGTCTCATATTGTCACTCTAACGATCAATTTGTTGTTATATCGAAACATTGGTTTGGTATCATATTTATATTATTTATTCAACATATTGCAAATCTCTGTAGTTTTGGCATGTCATCTTATCGTTGGATATTCATTATTTTCTTGTGAACACGGGGGTTGAGACACCGAGGAAGTTAATGCTTCCCGGATCTACTTTGTCAGGAAGCCCCCATATATCGTTATCTAATCTTATATGTTTCCATCTTACAGATCTATTTTCTTTCTCACATATCTATTTTCTCTGCACCCGTATCCAGAATCCATATCTGCATCTGAGGTCCTAAGCCCTCTATCATTCGAAGTTTTTGGTGGCTTGCAGTCTTGGTGTTCACCCACGCGAGAATGAGTTTTCCAGATCAACATTTGGCATGCCCGGTGGGACCAGATCCAAGTTCTGGTCATGTTTTTGCTTGCTCACTTTGTATAGGTGTCATATGTATAACAATTATTGTATTTTATATTATTGAAAGTATGACATCATGTCAATCTAGATATATGTTCTGCAGTTGTCATTTGTAGACTCACCCGCTTGCAGGCTCTTTGGTACTATTTTCGTCCAGGTGTTGTGGTGCGTACAGGTAATCAATTATGTCACCATTAAGGTACATTGATTTCTCATTTGAAAAAGTCTGTTATTAATTTGTTTATAATCAAGGTAAAATCTTATTATTATTGTTGTTTGTTGATAATATATATGTATATATAGTAAAATAATAATAATAATAATAATAATTAATAATTTTTTTATCTTACCCCTACCCTACGCTTCCCCATCTCCACCTTATTCCCTATTTCCCTAACCGACCTACCCTTCTCCTCCCGAGCCCACTCATTCCATCCATTCTTTTCTTCCCACACATACCTATCCTCTAACTATTCCCTAGCCACCTAATCCTCAATACTCTTCCACTCAGCCACTCCAACCGACCTCTTCTACCGTCTACCTCTCCCCACTCTATCCCATGACTCCCTCACCAAGTTCCCACCATCCTCCCTTCTCCTCTACACCCACACCGAGCAATCTTATGCCTCACTGTCTCCTTCTACCCACGGGCTCACACTCTACACCGACTCCAAACACCATCTTCCCAACCCAACTCGTCCTCCACATCTCCCTTCCACTAGACCATCTGATCCCTAACTCCATCCCACCTTGAACTCATCACTCCCATAGATCCGTGCCACACAACACGTCCCACCCCACCACCCTTCCACACGACTGGATATCTCACACCCTGTGCCAATTCCCATCACCCACCAGTACACTGTTTATCTAAACTTACAATATCTTCACATTAAAGTCTGCGGCTTTCTTTTTGATCTACGCACAACCTTGTAACAGTGAAGGAAAATATTTTAAATTAATCTGTTTGTAATTATTTATCACACATATATTATTTGCTCCATTGTCGGCGACTCACAAGATCTCACTTTTGGAGGTTTCTAACTATTTCTAACGCAGTTTCAAATCTAGGTAAGCTTTGTTGGGCTGTCACAATCAACGTCTCTTCATAACACTTGGCATACAATCCTATACAGTCAACATCTCTTCATAATCACATCCCTATGATATGTGTTGCATCCATCCACGTAGACTCACATCCCAATCGTTTCCATCTCAGCATTACATTCACACTAGTTTCATATTAGCGACTATACAGTTGATAGATAATATTGTTGATAGACACACAGTGTAGAAATACATCCATTGTATTTGATACATGGTCCTTCCAACTGTTTCAACTCCATTTCTACTTCACGCAAACCGTGTGTGCATAGATCATTACGCCCTTCTACTCCTTGTCTCCGGTTCAGTCTCAACTCCATGCAAAGCTCTGTGGACAGTAACTGTGTAGTCTCCTTAAAGTAGGTTGTTTACAAGTCTATAGAACACACTTACAAATGGTGTTTATGGCATTAGCATCCATTGTTTGTTTAGAATTTTTATGATTCTCATTGCGTCATCATATGTCTAAAACGTGCCCTCATCTAATGGGACAACACCATATTCATTTCAAGTACATACGAGATTAGATTTCATATTTAGTAATACTTTATATTCATTTTTGTAATTTTGATTTTAAAAATTAAAATTGTTGTTTGCTTTGGGCACTTAGGTTGTTCCCTAAGTATATCTTTATTAATGTTATTCGTTGTTTTGTTTATTTTAATGTATTTAATTTATTGTTATCAATTTATTTTCATCAATTTGTAATGATAAATTGTTTGAATATATGTTTTAATGGTAGTCATTGTTTTCTAATTAAGTTTTTTTTGGGATAAGATATTTTAATATATTGTTGAGGAACTGAAAAAATTCATAGTGTTATATTATTATATGTTTGATTTAATCAATTTGTGAATTTCAAATTCAATTCTATTGAAAGTAGTCTGCAAAAAAAGTGAAAAGAAATGTTAAAAGAGGTTATTCACTTTGTTTAAATTATTTGATAGTATATTGGTTCGCTTTCCATCTTTAATATTTTGATTTAATATCGTTTTTATTTTTCATCATTTGAAAATTATCTCACAAATCATTTCCAACTACCATATTTTATTACTTAAATAGACTATTTTCGGTCTCATGTCTTACAATTGTTTTCCTTTTTACAGGATAACGTCTACAACGTTGTGATCACAAAATAATGTTGTCAAAGACCAATATCAAAATCAAACACATCATGCAAAACATTTTTATCGACTTCATCCGCAATCGTAAATGGTGCCATTTTAGGGTACCCAGACGTTCCTGGCCGTTGACCATTGGTTTCGGATACCACGTTATCAAGTACAATCCAATAACAGGGGAAAGAATTCTCCAATGCTTCTTTAGAATCTGTTGTCATTTTCTCACTTTGCAACCTATCGCCTGATTGTTTGGAGCATACACATTGTTTGGCTCAACTTGCTGTCAGATAAAAAGGAAAAGCGATACGCAAGTATTCTTCAGTTTTCCCTATTTTCTCTTTTCTGCATTGTACTTTCCCATTCTGGTTGATTGTTAACATTGAATTTCATATTTCAAATTTGGAGTAAAATGAACCCCATGCATTCTGCCTACTCACATAGTGTAAATAGGGGTTTAAATTTTTGCATCACACCTATCATCACACACTACCTGAAACTTCACAAACTAATTAACACACCGAAACATTCCTTGCACTTGGTTCACTGATTGGGATTTGATCACCCAACAAGAAACCATTTCAGACATTTCCCAGCCATAACTTACCTGAAACCAAACATAGTTTACCTTCTTCTAGGTCCTCTTACAACCATTTTCTTTTTTTCTTTCACACGTGTTCTTCATCAAAACAAAACAAAAATAAACACATAAAAATAATTGTTTGCTTAATTTTTCTGTTTCAAATGGCACAAAACTTCATCCTAAATGGTTCTTATATGTACCAATCACCACAATTTACCAACATTCACAATCCTTGTATATACCCACAATCAAATGTGTTAATCCAACCTCAAGAATCCTATCAAACATCTCCTCCAGCTTTAACATACCAAGCTTCCTCATATCCTTATCTATCCCCTCCTTGTGTTGTACAACCAAGACCATCTTATACCTATCCTACACACACACCAACCGTAACTACAACCTTCATGCCTACCACATCAATTATTGCTACTCCTCGGAAAGCTAGCACGATCGATACCTCGTGTTTATCTCCATCTAGCCGCCTTTACAAATGCTTTCACTATAACTCTAGTTCTCAACCACAGAATTCTACTTTATCCCCATCACCTTATGCCAATACTACATTGTCTTCCCGCCTACATCATTTACCACACTTCCTGTATCTCAACAATCTCATCCATCACATTATGTCCCTACTTCCCAACATTACACAACCTCCCAACCAATTCAATCTCAACTCTTGGATATCTTCCAACAAATCTTCCCAAATCCACCATCGAAAATCCATTTCTACTTCCACACCACACGATTTTAATTCTTATTCAATTAATACTGTCCATCTAGCATCCCCCATTGATTCTACACCTCAATATACCCCATCCACTCCCTCATCCACATCTATTCCATCTTTACCCATAATACCAACCATAGACCCAATCCCAGTTCCTACACCTACATCTACTACAGGAGCCCAACAACGATTTACATGACCAATGCCCAATTATACTCCTCTGGGAGAATCATACAACACCATCTTCGACAAGTTAATCACAACACATTTGATCACGCTGCCACCTATCCAACCAGTTGACAAATCTAGACCAAGACCTATGTGGTATCATGAAGACCATTACTACAAGTACCATCAAGTCCAAGGACACGACATAGAGAGATGTCATACTTTCAAGGATTCGGTCCAAAGACTCATCGATCAGGGAGAACTTCAAGTGGATAACCCAAATATGTCACCCAATCAACCACTAGATATTTTTAAACAACCATTTCCAAACCATACACCCACATCAATAAGTCAAACCACCACTGCTTCTACATCGCCAGTGCCCAATACCCACACCATAAATATTATACATATTGCTGGTATAAATCTAGATCCATCCACAGATTTACCTTCTTCATCACCCACCATATCCACCTCACTAGAAGCTCCCCCTTTCTTCATTCCATTAACCCTCACCCCCATACCAACCTTGGTCCTATCTATGTTCACCTCAGCACCTCTTCCCACATCCACTATTAATTTCACATCTGAACATACCTCATACACTCCATCACCCACATCTATTTCATCTTTACCCATAATGTCAACCATAGATCCAATCCCAATTTCATTTTGCCTATCATCGTGTTTCGGGCCATGACATTAAGTCAGTGTAGGGCCTTTCAGACCATCGTCCATGACCTCATTAAGGAAGATGATTTCCTCACTCAGGAGGAACATCCTTCCCCATCCAAAACGAATACAACTCATCTTTCTACATCCTCATCCATCGGGTTTCCTAATACTCCCCCATCCTCATCTATTCGCCTTTGCCTATCCTACCATCTATTGATTCTATCTCAGTTCCTATTTCCACACTTCTACTCATGCCAATCACATCAACTAGTGTGAATGTGAACACACCATCTTCTTATTCCACATCATTTGAAGAACATTGGAAAGCACTTCAACTAGCAACAACTTCAGATGCTCCTCCCATCTCATCTATAGATACTCCCACATCCATCATGAAAATACCAATCCATTCACCTGTATCAACTATGACACAACCTTTAGACTCTCTGATTGAAATCAGTGTCACATCTCCCAAGAATGCTTCTTCGCAATCCAAATCCAAGAACCTTGGTACACGTCCACAAAATCTCTTGTGTGTCCCCAAAAGAAGATAGACATTTTGCCAATGAATACCAAATATGCATCATCTATTTTGGGGCAATATCAATCTCCATCTAAGGCATCACAATCACTCTACCAACCAAAATAAAAATATCCAGCATTCCCTTGAGATTCGACTCAAAATTGTGGAACGACATGACGCAATCCTCCAAGACAGCTCATACAACCACATCCCAAGCATTTGCATCCCAATCCAAGTCCAAAGAAAATACATATACTAATGCGGAAACCCTTCAACACTTATTACAAATTTCTGCCATCATGCTCCCACCTATCAAGGTATTTAACCCAAATAGTAGGAAGCCATCGTGGTTTGATCCCCACCTCAGTTGTGCCTACCATCGTACCCCGGTCACAACACTGAGCATTGTAAAGCTCTTCAAACTGTCATCCATGATCTCATTGAAAGAGAATACCTTTTTGAGGATTGTCACTCTACCATTTTATCCGCAACTAATTCCACATCTATCAAAGTCTCTAAGTCTTCTCCTCCATCCTCCATTAACATCTCTCCTTCGCATGTTATTACTCATACAGAAGGTCCTCCCTTATTCATCAACACTATTTTCCTATGATCCCCAACACATCTACCTAATCATCCACATCTAATTTTCCTACAATAATACAATCTCTTTCGCTAGGGAGTCACCTCCCCTCGTCCTTATCCGATTAATACATTTCATATCTAAACAACTCTCCTTTCATGCTGGGAGACTTTAATCCTGGACATTGTTTTAGTTATCTCATCCAAATACATTCAATCTAAACCAACCCCATCCAAATATTCATCTCATTGGAAGCCCACTTTTTTGGCCATTTGCATTGATCCCTTAGAAAACCATATTTTTCATCTTAAGCCCACTGTGGTGGCCATGTTTGTCTCTTTGTTAAGAGACTATATTTATATTTTTCATTAAAGTCCACTTTTGTGGCCATTTTTGTCCTTCCTTTGAGGGACCATATTTCCATCTGTTTCATTAAGTCCTCCTTTGAGGCCGTGTATGTCCTTCCTTTGAGGGACCATATTTCCATCTTCATTAAAGTCCACCATTGTGGCCATATTCGTGTCTCTTTTGGGGCACCATCTGTTTCATTAAAGTCCACTTTTGTGGCCATTTTTGTCCTTCCTTTGAGGGACCATATTTCCATCTGTTTCATTAAGTCCACTTTTGTGGCCATTTTTGTCCTTCCATTGAGGGACCATATTTCCATCTGTTTCATTAAGTCCACTTTTGTGGCCATTTTTGTCCTTCCTTTGAGGGACCATATTTCCATTTGTTTCATTAAGTCCACTTTTGTGGCCATTTTTGTCCTTCCATTGAGGGACCATATTTCCATTTAAGCCCACCATTGTGGCCATATTTTTGTCTCTCTTGGGGCACCTTTTATTTTCATCAAAACCCACCGTTGTGGTCATATTTTTGCTTCCTTAAGGACATAGTTTTATTTCCCGCTTGTCTATCACATCTAATCCTTTGCAAGCTCTCATCTTGTCATAACTTTAATGTCTTCTCTCCCTTAGTAGTAAACCAGAGATAGAGCCTCTTAATCCATTGCACTTGCAACCAGACTATTGTTAGCATATCTATCAATGAGCACTTAGGCATATCTTTAGATCATTCCTCCATCAGTATCCCCTTCCATCTATCATTGTAATGATTTTGAATCATGTGGTCTACCACTACCAGTCATGACCTTGAATATGAGTACCACGGCTCTACTCATAGCATATTCACTATGGATAAGTTCTCCTATATCTCCTACCCAACATGGTGATTCCCGATTACCTTCCTACTCACCCTCACTATGATGATATTATACAACAACTTCCAGATTCCAAGAATCATGTGCAAGGGCTAGGGATCCAAGTAGGGTTAGATGTGTGAAAGTGGTTCTCATTCTATCCTAAGACTCTCTCTCATTAGATGCTAAAGGGGATATCCTACCGTGATTTACCAATGTAGAGAGGACATGATGCTGCGGTCCCTCACTTTCAGTAGGGTTCTCATCACTCCCACTAGTCATCATTCTTCACGATCTCAAGTGCCTCCTCGATTGCCCTTTATCACACATCATTATACCTAAGCCATATCTTTTCCCTGTC
This sequence comes from Taxus wallichiana var. yunnanensis, assembly GCA_018340775.1. Taxonomy (NCBI): domain Eukaryota; kingdom Viridiplantae; phylum Streptophyta; class Pinopsida; order Cupressales; family Taxaceae; genus Taxus; species Taxus wallichiana. The sequence goes on along the minus strand of CM031237.1, from coordinate 451,706,385 downwards.
TCTATCTTCCACTTGGATAGAAACCATACTTCCCAAACCTATCTCCTTCCCCTTTGTACAGTGGGGTTTTAGCTTATCATCGTGAGGTTCTCCATCCCAAGTTCAATAATCAAGATATTTATTACTAAAGGTAGCGCACATATGTATGATCCTCTCGGTTCACGTAGAAACCACAACTCTACTTCTTCTAGGAATGAGTATGTCAAATTCATGTACTCCAAATAATAATTATGTATCATACCTTACCATCAACAATCTACAACTCTTGTCCAAGGTTCATCCAAATCAGTGAGTACTTAATAGTTATCCTAGCTTTGCAATTACTTTCTTCCTGACATTAAACCCCATTCGCATGTACATTTCCAACCACTGGTACAATTATACTAGGAAGAAGCTAAAGAATTCCTCAAACATGCAATAATAGAGGTTTTCTTCCACCAAATTGCATGCATTTAAACCAGTCCAAGATTATATCTCGAACAAACACGTCGGGCTGTCATGCACCCATAAATCAATATTATCCAAAGACAAGTGAAATGCCACATCCTAAGAGAAAAAATTAAAGAGGTATTGGAAATGGAACCAAAATTTAGCCTTTTGGTTAACACCTAACTAGCTATGTGTGTTGGCACTTCATCCAGATAAGTCTAAAAGTTCACCCGAAGCGCACGCAGCCACTAGGTCCCTCCTTTGTTTACTTATCAAGATGTTAGACATGTATATTCATCATAAACATACTTACAAGAAAGTACATCATAGAATACTATATTGGCAACACATATAATAAGGAAACTTAATCAACATATAAGATGATTAATAACACTTGAATTGCTAAAATACCATACTTAGATGTAGTCACCTTAGCCACCCAAACGCAATTATCCATTGCAAAACACAATTGATTACATAATGAGTAAGATGATTACATCAATACCCTTGTACATCCATGCAATGGACCATGCACACATAGATTGTGATCCTATAGACTCTAAATTCTACCGAGTACTTAATAAACATTTAGAACTATGAAATACAAGGAGTCTACACCTATTTATACACGGTGGGGACTTTCCTTCACCGATTACATGCACCTTTGTTAATAATAGGCATGTTATTCTTAGCTCGCATGATTTTTACAACTTTATCTTCATAATATATCAAGTTATAAATAGATTTATTTAACATGCTTTAATTCCTATGAATAGGTTGTCCTCATGCACCATCTCTCTATTTGTCTTACATGTGTTTTATCCTATTTATAACTCTTGTTTGTGTGCCATGTAAATGTGATTTTTTCTATTTTTATCCGCATCCCAAAATTGGCTAAGTCCCCAATGTTCTCGCATACACGTGAACCCTTGTGCCCTAACATGTTCCCTGTCTTGCATACAATTACACACATTTCTATGTTCTTGCTCTTTGACCTTACGTGCATACTCTGCACATTCTTCATCTCTTATGCATGGCTAGTACTTAGCCATTTTATCCAACCAACACTCTATCTCTACTATATGTGCGTTGTATTTTATGGATTTTTATTCTTTTGAAGTTCCTAGAGCTCTATTTCAAATTGTTCCATGATTATTTTCCCCTCTAGTTATACCTGTTGCTTAATACTTTATACTAGGTGATTTAGAAAAAGGTGAGCTATGTCTTCTATAATAAGTGTAAATATTTTCATAAAATGTAACAATACTTCAAATATTCATATTTTCTTTGTTTTAGTGATAACACCATATTATTTTGCTACTCATTTAACACAACCTTGTTTAAGAAATAACTTATAAATTTGTATCTCGACCCTTGTTATTTCAGATTGTTCTCAAGTGTCAATCTCACCAAGAAACTGGGTCACTTCAAACTTCATTTGAGGATTCTTCTTCTTGTGATTCCTCTATTATGTGGGGAGTTTTCTCCTTCTCTTCTTTGGATGCGTTTCTTGGTCATCTGAATATGTTATTTGCATAGGTTCCTCTCAGTGGTACCCATGTTCATGACCTTATTCTTCATCATCTCATTCTTCCTAAACATGATTTAGTGTGCCCTTTTCTACCTTCATTTTCTGGGCATTTGTGCCATTTGTTTTGTATTCCTCTTTGTGGCCACATTCTTCTATGTATATACCATGGGTTCTTTTTTTGGATTATCCTTCATTAGATTCTTGCCTCTATCCTAATATTTTCTCTTTGATGAATTTAATTATGGATTGGATGATCTAGCTTCCTCCATGTGATCCTTTGTAAAATCTTCAAGATGTTTTGTCAAAAATTATTCCCAAGTTTCTTCTATAATATCAACTATACTTAGCGGGACATGCTTTTGTGAATCAATGTGTATATTTTGGAGAGCCTCTATTGATGTTTCTACTAAATCATTTAGGGATTTATATGAAAGTGGGGTGATGTGAGTGATCTGTGGAATGAAAGGGCGCAAAAATGTGTAGTCAATATACGTTACGAACACAACTTATTTTTCATACCGGGCCACTATTTGTTTTGAAACTATGGAGTTGGATGCTACTAATTTTCATATGTTTTATGTCCACCCTATAAGAGAAATTATCTATTCCATTATTGGAAAGGTATTCATGAGCTCAAAATTTAGGCTGCTACATGTGTGCTTTGTTCCAATGTGACTTGTTCCTTCTTCTATGGAAGTGTGTGTGTAAAATACATAGCTAAGCATAGTAATAGGGATCCATAAAAATGAACTTTTAACTCATTTGATCTTAATTTTATTTTAATGAAATTTTTTATTCAACACCTCACACAACTTGTAATTATATTGGATCATTATCATCTCTAAGGAAATTGTGGCACTTCGTGCATGTGCACCATATTCTCTGTTTGTGTGGAAATGTTTTAGGCATATTACTTTTACCTGCATATATCAACACATTATTTTTGATGTATGTAATGTGAACCCCTCTTTTGTTGTTTTTCATGTCCATTAGTCAAACTACATGTTGTGCTAACATTTTTTATTTTCTAGTTTGCGTGTTGAATTCCCTCTAGCTAGTAGTCTTGTAACCCTCTCCATTAATTTAGTATTTATTTCATAGGGTTTGTTGGATAATAACATGTTATAGTGTAGGTAAATCAAGACAACCTACATTGTCGCTAATGAAAGACATGGTATTTTTCTCCATGTATCTAATTGCATTTCGAAGATGATTTTAGCATTGTCGTTATAAACATATTTCCCAATAGCTTTTTTGATGGTGATAAATTTTCCATAGTCAGTCTCTAGTTGTTTGTGATTGTACTCTACTAGGTTAGAATGAATGCACTTTTGTGTATTTCGAACATGTATTGCTTTGAAAGGGATGCATGCGAATGCTCTGCCAAGTCTCAGTAACATTGATTTCAAATTTATCTTCTTGAATTTGGGCTTGGGTAGGTCGGGATGTGGAATGATTATGGGAGTGACCATTTTTATTTCTTTTCAATCCTAGTTTTCTTCTTGCACAAATTTGTTATTTTTTCTTTCTTTATTTTGTTTTTCTCTTCAAAAAAATAGCTAAGTGATGTTTGGACATGCCCAATGTGTCTTATATAAGTTTTTCTAGTCTTATGTGGTCACATACCATATTTATTGCTTTATTCATGAACATCCTACCTTACTCTTCATAGTCCGTCCTCCACGGATTATGAGGCTTAAAATCATATGAATGGTATTTCTAATTCTCTATTTGATGTTATGAAAATTAATGAACGTGTATATCTTGGTGATAACTCATCCTTATAAGCAATAGAAAAAGGAAAAGTAAAATTTGCAAATGGTGTTTTGAATAATTTTTTATTTGTTCCTAAGCTTAAAAAGAATCATTACCATGTTCGAAACTAACTCATGATGGGTTATCTATTCAAATTTTGAAGGATACTTAGTACATCAAGGATGGTGATGATAATAAAGTTACAAGAAGGAATTCAAAGAAATGGTCTCGTATATTTTTCATGATTTCTCTTCGCATCATGTTTTGTATCTCAAAGTTTGAATAATTCAAAACTATGACATGCAAGGTTAGGGAATTGTTAGTGCAAATCAGCAGCACCCCTGGATGTTGATCAGATTTCTAGTTTGATCATTCTAAGCATCCAGTGTGATTGCACAACATTGAAACCTCTCTCCAAGTGTGGGACTTGTAAAATGAGAGAGGAATCTCCAGATTAGAGGCTGGTTCCTCAAAATCCTCTGATCAGATCTGTTATTTGCACAATTGCAGAGGTTTGAATCCTAATCCTACTCTAAATTCCAAGGAGACAGAGATAGAAAGTGCAAAATTGAAACTAAACTAATAGGTGATACACTAAAGGAGGAGTGGTGAACACTTCTCGTTCATGCAAATAGACACAAATCATAAAATGTAACATAAGACATCATGCACAGGCTGATAAGATGTAATCAGAGGTCTGAAATGAAGCAAGCACACAAATAAAGGACTGAAACCCATTCACAAAGCCTACATTGTTACTTTCACTTCAAAAATCCTTGCATTACAACATCAAAGAGGTAGAAAACCTGTTACAATTTTAGAAGAGGTCTGATACTTGCAAAAATCACTTGTTGAAGGTGAAATAAGAAGCTTGCTATCCAAAGAAATGTTCCCCCCAAAAAATGAGCCAAATCTGGCTTTTACAATGCATGGGTCGAGCCCAAGAGAGAGAAAACGTGTAAAAAAAGTGGGAGCCATTCCTCATTAAATGAAGATGCATTAAAATAGCATGGGTGTCCTTACAGACCCATTCTATGACATTTTGGCCATGTTGAAGAAGAATGCGACCCATTTTGCATTAAAACTGGTTGTTGAAACGTCATTTCTGGCCATTACCACGTGCTAGAGATGTTTCTTATTTTATCTCTCTAGACTAAACCAAAATGCAAAATTGACCCCAGAATCATGTAGAGAATTTTTCCAGCTTTCCATTGATATAAAGAACGAGAAAATCTGAGCTCTGGATTGAAAGATATGGTGATTTAAAGATTTAAGGCAAAAACAGGCCAAAATCGGATCGACGGGCAAAAAGTTTGAATTTTTTAACTGTTTGGTCTTTGGAAAATTTTCAAATTTTCCCGTGCTCCACTACTCCAGGTGCCATGTGGCATGTTTTGATTGGCTGCGGGCTCATCCTGCTCCATTTTACTTCATTTTTTGCCTTTGGAAAAATTTTCAAAATTTTCCCGCCGGGCCGATGAGGTGAAGACACGTGGCGGGTGCTGATTAGATGCGGGCCCTCTACAAGCATTTCCTCTTTTGCACAAACACTTTGGAAAAATTCTAATTTTCCCCCGCACTCCACCCTCCTGAGCCCTTGTGACACGTGGCATGACCTGATTCGTTGGCCGGGGCAACGGGCCAAAACACTCCTTTTAGATTTTTGGTGAAACACTTAGCCAAATTTCCAACTTTTCCTCCGCCCTCCACTCTTCTGGATTCCTTGTCTCTTTGATGGCCTTTTCAACTTTTTTGCATCCCTCACGTACCTCACGTACTTTTGTCCCAACTGTCTCTTGATCGCTGGGACAAATATCTCCAAACCGCCCAAAATGGACTATCTGTCGGAAAATCGGCCGATTCGCGTCCCTCGCGTACTTTTGTCCCAACTGTCCCGGACTGCCTGGGAAAAATATCTCCGAACCGCCCTAAATGGACTATCTGTCAGAAAATCGGCCGATTCGCGTCCCTCGCGTACCTCGCATACTTTTGTCCCAACTGTCCCAAAACGCACAAAACAAAGACTTAGACGATTTTTCTTGCTTTCGGCCGATTCGGCTTTTCGCGTCCCTCGCGTCCCGACGTCCCAACTATCCCGCGGACCACCTGGGACAAAAATGTCCAACTTAGCCAATTTTATTTGTTTTTTTGGCTCCAAGCTTGGTACGAAGAACCTCAGTACGACCCGAAATGCTTTAAAACAATCCTCCTGCAACCTTATTTTTTGCATCTTTTCCATTTTTTTCCGACTTGTTGGGATTTCTTCTTGGATGGGGAGTTAGAAAAGGCCGAGGGACCCAAAAAAACATGATTTTGGGCCTCCAATCAATCTACCTACTCGGATGAATAATTTGATGCATGTTATCAAAATTACCTTGAGGGGTGAATTTTGGATAACAGGAATGTTAATTATTGAAGATTATATGAAATGTCTAGATACAATCTAGTAAATGGTTTTCCGTGTTTTCTTCTTCTCATGATGCATGTGAAGGGTGTTTACACTCAAAACAAAGTGCTAAACCCTTTCACTCACATCCTGAGGAGAGTTACTCTTCTCCTCTAGAACTTATTCATAGTGATGTTAGAGGACCTCTTGAAGTAGCTTCGTTAAATGGTTCTTTATATGCTATGACTTTTATTGATGATTTCACCAGGATGATTTGGACATATTTTCTTAAAAATAAATCTGATGTATTTGGAAAATTTAAGGAATTTAAAGCATCTGTTGAAAACTCATCAAATTATAAAATTAAGAGACTTAGAACAGATAATGGGGGTGAATATGTTAGCAAGACATTTGAATTTTTTTGTATTGATTGTGGTATTAAAAGGGAATTAACTTCTCCTCATTCTCCCCAATCTAATGGTGTTGCAGAAAGAAAAAATAGGACTATTTTAGATATGGCTCACACTAGGCTTCATTCTGCTAGTCTTCCCAAATTTATGTAGGCAAAAGCAATGAAAATAGTAGTCTACATACTAAATATAGTCCCTACCAAATATATTCACCTTTCGACCCCATTAGAGAAGTGGTCCAATCAAAAACATGATGTCTCTCATTTAAAAGTGTTTGGTAGTCCGATTCTTTATATATTCCTAAAAAGAAAAGAAAGAAACTTGATATGACTTCATTTTATTGTATTTTCATTAGATATGTTATTAGACCGCAGGTATAATGATTTATGAACCCGTAAAAAGGGAAGTAACTGAAAATCACAATGTTTTTGTGTTGGAAAAATATTTTTGTTCATCTGCTAATGGTAATGATATTCTATCAATACTTCTAATGATGGTTCTGATTTTGATAGTGAAAATTTGGTAAATGGTCATGATGATGTTTCTTGTGTTGATGCTATGGATGTTTCTAAATCTCCTATCTCCTTAGCTAAGAAACCAAAATAGGCTCAATATGTGTTAGAAATTTCAAATCCTATTGACCTTAGGAAAATGACCAAAAGCCATCATACGTACCATGCATTAATGACCTTGTATGAACCTGAGCCACAAAGTTTTGAAGAAGCTTCTCGGGATGAGAAGTGGATCAATGAAATGTACACTAAATATAATGACCTAATTTAAAATCAAACATGGGAGTTGGTTCCAGCTCCAGATAAAGTAAGTATTATAGGGTCTAGATGGTTATACAAAGTAAAATATAATGCTGATGGTAGTATTGAAAACACAAATCCAAAATTGTTGCTTTAGAGGATTCACTCGAAACCTTGTATTGATTATGTTGAGACCTTTTCTCATGTAGCTAAGATGAGTACTTTTAGGTACTTGTTTGCTATTGCTACTTATTTTGGGTGGGAAATCCACCAAATAGATGTGAAAAATACTTTTTTGAATGGTGATTTAAAAGAAGAACTTTACATGTCTCAACCTAAAGGATTTGAAGAAACTGGTAAAGAAAACTATGTTTGTAAGTTGAAAAAATCCTTGTATGGTTTAAAGCAAGCTCCTAGAGCTTGGTATGCAAAAATTAATTCCTTCTTTAAATAGTTAGGTTTTGTTAATTGTTCTTCTAAAAATGATATATTCATTAAGTAAGAAGGCTCTCATATTATCATTGTATGTATATATGTTGATGATTTGATTATGGCTGGTAATAGTCTCACTTTAATTCATAGAATTAAAGAAAATTTGAAACACTAATTTGAAATAACTGATTTAGGTCTCTTACATCATTTTCTTGGCATGGTTATCTTTCAAGATAAGCATTCTATTATTGTTTCTAAAGCACAATATGTAACAATGTATTGAAAAAGTTTAACATGATTGATTGTAAACCAATTTCTACTCCTATAGAAGTTGGACTAAAATTTTATTCTAAACATGCATGTGAAAAGACGATCCTACTTTATATAGGCAAAGTTAGTTTGTAGTTTGATTTATCTAACTATAACTAGACTAGATATTTCCTATGCAGTAGGAATTGCTTCAAGGTTTATGTAGGAACCTTATAGAGATCATTGGAATCATGTAAAAATAATTCTTAGATATGTTAAGGGAAAAATAAATCATGGGTTGCATTATACTAAGAATGAAAATGCTAACTTGTATGAATTTTGTGATTCTGATCATGCTAGTGATGTATTGGATAGAAAATCTATTTCTGGTTATGTGTTTAAATTTGGTGTAGGTGTCATTACTTGGTGCAAAACAAAATAGCCAACTATTTCTATCTCTTTAATCAAGTTTGAGTATAGACGTGCAATGTGTTGGTACCCAAATCAGTCCCACCTAGTAAGTCAAGAAACATCAACAAGATAAGTAGAATGCTTAGAGAAAGACATCCCAGGATTTAAGTCATTTTATAGCTGGGGATGGCTATGGCAATCTCTTTTTCACTTTGATTTAGGAAATGTTGGATAACATCTCACTAAGGGTATGACCTACCCTACTACTTTAGGTTCTTCCTACAACCAGGGTGAGAGGACCCATTTTGTAACATGTATTTATGAAAGAAATGGATGGAATGAAAATATTTAGACTCTCTTTCTTAGGTAGGTGGAAAAATAAGCCTCAAGAAGACATGGTCAATGCAAACATCATCTAACTCTCACAAGTTGTCACACTAGAAAATGTAGATGTCTTCTAAAGAAGGCTCGGGTTACTAAAGACAATGATAGTTCCAACTTTCTTCTACATATTTTGATAGAGGATGAAAAAAATAACATATTTCCTTAGCATTCGTGCATAAATACAGTGCAAGCATGGGTAATTTAGGTGGATCAGATTATTATTGATTGTGATTTTGATGTATTGATAGGAGGTCAAGAAGGATAAAGTTGATCATACAAAATAATTATCTCGAACCTTAAAAATGTTGCGAGATAATTGTTCTTTATGTAAAATACATATCACACAACTCAAAGCACTCCTTTAACTAGAAGATTTATATTCATGGAGGCCCAAGAATATAGGATTTCACAAAAACTTTGAGAATCTAAACATGAAATATCATGATAAATTCTCAATAAAATGATGATAAATTCCAATCAAATACGTTCCAAATACCCTCAAGAAATGAAAAACATCTTAAAATCAATTAGGTACAACTTGAATTTAAAACCGTTTACTACATTGAAATAAAGCTCCATAAAAATGCGAGTTGCATATGAAAGAAAGCTCCATAAATAATGCATTTATAGCTGCTAAATTTTCACTATTTAAAACAAGACTTTGTGTAATTTAAATAAATTAATCAACATAATATTGAAACAAAAATATAGAATATTGATTCATAGTAATATATCTTGAAACAAAATAACATTTCTCATGAGAATACACACAAATTAATTCAAGAAACACCAATACTTCAACAAGGGGACATAACACCTATGACCTCAATGTTTACCAATGACTATACAATGCAATCATCTTGGTGAGAAGGTTTGGGAATGGATGAATAAAAAATCAGGTATCTCATATTAGTTTGGCTTAAGACAATAAAAATTGGTTTTATCCTTATATCTCAAAAAGTTTAGAAAAATTTAACCCCCTTTTAGGCGAGAACATTCTCGTCACCTTTATATAATTTATTTCACTCATTCATTTTATTTTTCCCCAAAAGCATGAATCTTCAAAGGAATATCCCCTTTACGACACACAATCTGATCTATTTTCATGTTGTCGGTGGAGGAATTGAGTGTGATTCACATACTTCCATTCTCTTAGAAAGACTGGGATGCCACGTTATCTTATCTAACTTTATATCGGTAAGAAAAGTACGCACTTTGTGGCCATTCCTCGAACACTTCAAATATTTTTGATGTGACCATTATCAACCTCCAATTTCAAATATTAGCTTGAAATATACACAATAAGCACCCGATCCTCAGATTTGAGCAGTCCTCCATGTGTACATTTTTGCCATGTTTAAGTATCTTTTCTCTTTGATAGTAACCAATCGCTTCACCTTCATTTATTTCATGTGGGATGAACATGAAATATTTATCCATTTAATGGTGGTGATTCTTTCCATTTCAACTCATCTACACCATTTTTACTATAAATTCAGCTCCATTTCTTCGTTGGGGTGCATCATCTTTCCATTCTTAAACTTTGAAAAATAATGTGAAGCTCTTTTTGGTGAAATGGTTGGAGTACATGTAGTGATTATTTTAAAGGAAATATGATCAGAATATTTGAATCAAATCTTTGATTTATCGTGCCCATAGGAATCATTTATCGGGGATCTGCTCGAGGTTGTAAAAGAGCCTTATTTTCCTCAACATTTTAAAACACCACTTTCTACCACCAAAGAAGGTAAGGGAAAGTCCACTCTCCAACCTTCCATTCTTTTAGTGTAGTGTCCTCCTTTGATGGAGAAAAATTATCAGGGACCTCTTCTGTTCCTCTCCCAAGATAACATCCACTTCTCACAAGGAGATGTAGGGGTGAGTCAAGTTCCAAGTCCCATGTTCCACTAAGTCCAAGGGCTAGAATACTTGCTTTTCTAGCTACTCCCGATGTTCCCACTTAGTCTAATCCTATTGGATCTACTTCTTATAAAGTGAAACGGAGGAAAACACTTCCTATAGGTGGTTTGGACCTTTTGGACTGGGTATATTCTTATTAGAAGAAGATAAAATTAAGGAATATTATGGATGGTACTAGAATGAATGTTGATTCATTGATGGACATGGGGATGTATTGTAATTTGGCTGGGGTAGTTGTATGTTCCCAAACAACCTAGGGTTAAGAAGAATTCATACCAAGGAAAAACAAGTGTTAAGTAAAATTCCCCCATTTGGAGAAGATTTCAAAGTAGAAATAGAGGATGACTTAATATCTTTCTTCTCCTAGTTTTCCCTTTTTGATGTAATACTTGAAGATTTATGTATCTTTCATGGGTAGGAGCCCTTATAGATTCCCCTATAAAGCCCCTATAGATCCCCCTTTTTGATTTTCTATCAAAGTGTGACATTGTCATTATCTTACCATTCTTAGAAGATTTCACAAGTTTTTGGAAATCAATATCAGAAAGACCCAAATCCTTTGTTGGGACATTTTCCTTCCACTTTTCCTTTTCCTAGATAATTCTTCCTAACCATCCTGTCATGGGGTCATCATCATCATCTGTTTCTGAAGGAGTAAATCATGTGGTTTGAAGGAATGACAACATTGTTGTTGATACATCTTGAACTGCGAGTGTTCATGTAATTGGTGCCTTCACACTTATTTCCTGGCCTGCACTTTCTTCTCTTGGGTCTAAGTTTGTTGAGCCTTTTCTCCTTTATTATTAGGTGTATACTTCTCACCCAGGTATTTATCATTTTTTGAACCAACAGTGTACTTGTATCCTCTTTCACCCTTTTAAGGGGAACAAAAGTCATACTTGCATCTTGTAGTAAAGTCTTTGCCTTAGCAGATTCCACACTTGCTCCCCTTTTAGGCTCCCTTGGTGGAGTAATAGCTTTCTCAACTGTTTCCTTTGGAACCCCTGTTTTCATCACCTGTCATTTTTTCTTTCTCCTTATCTTTCATGGGAAGCTCTTGGGTAGAAGTATTCACTTAGAACTTAGTCTCAATAATTCCTTGCTTTGTGTCATATTTTTCTTGTATCTTAATTGGTTGGGCTGGGGTACTTGAATCTGGACTTACACCTTTATTTTCCAATAGTATATCTGATATAACAACATTTTCACCTTGTACACTTGAAGTGGTGGTGACTTCAATATTTTTTGCTCAATGACACTAGCAATTGGGACCTTTTCATCTTCTAGCATTCCTTCTTCACTTGTGAATTGTGGTCCTATAACAAGAGTAACTTCAAGCACTAAAAACTCTTGCATATCCATTTGAACATCTGTTTTCTTCTCTACAGAAGGAACTGTATCCAAAATTTGAGTTTCTTGAGATTGGGTCTCCATCTCTACATCTGGAATTTTCTCAGTATCAGTCATATGGATTTCTTCAGATGACATTCTCATAGTTTCATCTCTACCTTCATCAACCTCAAAGTAGGGGATTCTCCTAAGCTCCTTTATATCAATACCAACTATTTCAACTTCTTTCAATGGTTTCCCAAGTCATAATCCTTTGTCAACATCACTTCTCTTATCATGCTGCTCCACACTTTTCTCTTCTTGATCATGGCTTGCCCCTTAATAATTGTCTCACTTAGTACCCGGGATTCTATGATAATCTCTTTCACCACCCCTATAGGAAATGAAGATGGTGTAGGAAGGATCATTGGTGTTGAGATATATTTTTAGTACCTTCACAAACCACTGATGGTGTGGTTTGAATAACTGGGGGAGTAATATCCCTATGTGGAGTTCTAACTAGACTAGGTTTACTGATTACTTCTAATTCACCCATATTTTGCTTTTTTACATTTGGGCCACATTCTTGAACATTATTTTCTAAAGGGATGGTTGATTTAGGCCATTTTATGATCTTTCATAATGCTTGGAATCAGTACTCCCTTTTCCTTGGCACCTTGAACTATGAGGGTGGTTCAAAATTGGAAAAAAATCCTCTCATTCTCAGAGGAGGGATAGAGTTTGAGGCAATGATGTCAGGAGCTTTTTATTTATTAAACTAGCTCCTTTTGTCTCGTAAAGGTACTATAAATGTAATGGTCACATTTTGCATTGTTTGTAGGAGTATACCTTCTACATTTTGAATCGAGTAGTCTTAGATGTCCAAGTTTTCTTGTAGCTGCAGTCTAGGAATCAATTGTCTCTATGGTGGGCTTGTTACTTGGCCTTTGTGGAGGTACACCATTCAACAAATCCATGGTTTCAGCCCCTTTGCTAAAGAAGGAGATCCTCTTTTAAAGTAGCCAACCTTATGAATTTATTTAGTACTTAAGTATTATGGAGGGATAAATCAATGCCCTTTATTACTAGCCAAGTCAATGTATGCCTAATAACATGTAAAATCCTTATAAGGGGACAATATTCCTCTTTTTCCTTCTAATTGATGAGAGCAACTGCCTTTGAATCTAGATTTTGTTCAAGATACACTTGGCTCACAATGTTTTTATCATCCTCAATTCCTTGAGGAATAACAAAAATTTTATAGTCAATGATTTTTCTTAGGGTCATTCTTGAAAAATATATTTTTCTAACCTCTTCATCATCCCTACAATTCATCCAAAAATCTTCAAATTGAGGTTCATGCTCATCAGAGGTTACAAGCCATCTATTGTCAAAATTTGGCCTTGGAACAAACATATCCATCTTGAATTTCTTCATCTCTTCATCCATAAATTTTGATTTTGTGATGGATGAACATGTGTATCTTCCAATGGTAATGGGGAAATTGATGTTACTCTTATGTTTCTTGGAAATCTTCCCATGCATTGAGGGACGACACCTGCCTAACAAGCTCCATTAAAACCCATTTATCATCAGGATACCTTGGCACTTACATGGTTTCTCCTCAAACCCACTTATTCTAAAGTAAGTGAAATATTTGTACTTGAATAAAGAGGTATCCATAATACAGAATCATGGCCTGAGCTGCAGATGATATTCTGTATTGTTCTAATTCAAGGTCAAATAAACTGACCAGGGAGTGATGAACCCATCATGTATTTCCCTCACATTCCCTTTCCAATTATCAATCCTTAGTTGTGGGAATACATCATAAACTTTGTGTTTAAAATTTACCTACTTTTATGGGTCTTGGAAATGATCTGAAACATGCAACATTATATATGAAGTATTTCATCATTGAAAATTTAAGACCTTTTGTATCCCCTTCCCTGACTTTAGTAGTCAATGTTAGCATCGAGAATGAATGGAAGCTGAAATTAGACTTTCCCAACTAAATTTTCCCTTCTTTTCCAAAATTAGTCTAATGATAGGGCACATCCATTCTTATAACTTGTTGGATCCCTCGATCCCTCCCATTCTACTTAATAATACAATTAAATATTCTACTTCCTCAATAAACATGGACCAAACAAGGTTCTTAGGAATCTTTTTTATGGATGCCTTCCTTTCAATTAACCACTGGGAATTTAATACCTCAACATATTCATCCTTCCTATTTCGATAATATTCTCTTGCATATTCCACAGTCTCCACAATAGGTCCATCAATCTTAGGAAGTCCCAACATTTTATTGAATATCTCAGGAGTGAAATTAACCACACATTTTCCACTTCCATCCAATACCTATAACTTATCCGGGTCATAATTAAGAGTACACCACCATACCAGTTTAGGATCATGGATGAAGGGTGGGATTATAGCCACTAAAGCAATATGCCTTATGCTTTGATAGCTTTCATTAGTTTGTTACGATTCTCACTGCGAAGCCTTCTTAGAAAATCTTCCAAATCCATATAAAAAAATTTGTGCCTTTAATATTGTCTTAGTTACTTGTGAAAGTAGAGGATATAGAGAAACTTGATTCATGGAAATTCATATTTCCTTTTAATGTATCTTCCCCAAATTATTGTGGAACTTGTGAAAAAATCAACCCAAGTATAGGAAGATAAGGCATCTTACCAATTTTTCCGAGCTTGATCTATGCAACTCTCCTTCCCATGATTATTGTTTGAATTCCATGATTTGTTTTTCCGTCTCCAACCAATTTTTGTCCTTTGTCATGCAATATTTTCCTTCTTAAATTCTCAATCCTCTAGCTCCAAATCAATGCTTCTCAGTTGATTTCACTTTGTTCCTCTATGAATTCCAATGGCTAGGGCACCTAGATCTTTGTATGCAATAGTAAAAACTTGAAGTGTTTGAATGGTTCAAACAATTTTGCTTTAATTCATGTAAAAACATATTTATGGCAATAGCCATAGATTCATTACATCCGATCATCCATCCCAGCTTTTTTATTTGAATGTGGGCTGTCCACGTTGATTAGTTGTATGCCTTCGGGATCGGGGAATCTTTTTGTACTTTTGATTTGTACTTCCTTTTAAAACGCATACAAGCTTACATATTTGACCTGAGTACTCGATTTTGAATTTCACTAAAATCATGAAACCTATTCCAATCCTAGAGGTAACGAAGTTCTGGGACTCTTTTGCATATCAAACCAATTTCTCTCATAGGTGCAAGATTACATTGTTGACCCAAACATCTGCTTGTTGAATTTATTCATGAAACAAACACGTGTCCTTTGTCACTATTTGGGGGCATATTTACATTTTGCATTATAGTATTCCTTTGGTACAAAAATGCACCGATGGTCCATTTTCCTACTCCAATCATTTTCATACATGTCACCCTTTTTGGGAGCGGGTCAACTTTTCCTTTTGTAATATTGACCCAAATATTCGAAAGAATATTCTTCAAGCTTCGGGGTAGACTTGCAAATTGTATTTGTAATATGTAAAAACTATGCTTGTTTACAAGATAAGTCCACCACAACATGACCAATGGTGTTGTGCCATGTATCATCAGAGTTTGGAAAAGTTTTTACTAATTTGTACTTTGCACTAGGAATGATAAGGATGACATTTGAAGGGGATAAGACATGGTTTTACATAGTTTTTCTGGCATTCTTCATAGGAATTCCTCAAAGACAACACATTTTCACAATCCTCAACTAGAAAAGAGGATTCTCATGACACAGAGATAGGTTTTAACATGTTTTAGCAGGACTTTACTCCTCAACATACATGTTTTGAACTCAAACAATCGACACAATTTTTTAAAGGAATTTTCCAAAACACAAGTGTGAGATCAAATCAAGCACTAACATAATGAAATTCACAAAAGAGGCTCTATGTTTGAAGAGGTTGTTTGATGAGATAAAGATGGAGGATCCATGTAGTGTTCCTTTCTTCTACAACAACTAGAGCACTATAGCTCTTATACATAATCCAAAGACAACATCGGAGGACTTACCAATATTGGGGCATTCTTCAATGCTTCTTTTATTCCATTGAAATCTTGGATGAATTCTTCTTCCCATTTTATGATTTGGTCCTTTTTCAACATGTTTGTTATAGGAATAATTATCTCAATAAAATTTTAAATAAACCTCCTGATAAAATTGATTTGACAAAAAAAGATTGAATCCCTTTTTAGTTTTAGGGATAAGAACTTTACTAATTGCTTCCACTCTCTTAGGATCAATCATGACCCCTTCCTTAGACACTATATGTCCCAATAAATTTTCTTTTAAACCGTAAAATGGAACTTCTTGGGATTTAAAGAGATCCCATATTATTTACATCTAATCAACATCTTTTCCACATGGCTAAGGTGGTCATTTATTTTCCTAGAGAATACAGTTACATCATCTTGATATACTACAATAAAGTCATTAATGTAACCTACAAAGGAAACATCCATAGCTCTTTGGAAGGTATCCCCTACATTCATCAAGCTAAATGGAATTCTCACATATACATAGGTACCCCATGGAGTGGTAAAAGAAATTTTAATTCTTTCTGATTGCTTCACAACCCCGATTTTATCTCGAGAATCTATCTAATGTAGAGAGCAACTCAAATCCAGTAACCAATTGTAGCATATTATCCATGTTAGGCAATGGATAATTATCTTTTATGGAGGCCTTGTTCAAATTTATGAAATCCACACATAGCCTTATATCTCCATTTTTCTTTCTGACAGGACAAGATTTTCCACCCATGAAGAATATCTTGTGGGTTGTATTATCCCCCATCCCTCAACTTTTTTAATTATTCCTACATCTTAAGGGAGAGAAGTGGATTGATAGGCCTCTGTTTCTTCCTAAATGGTTTAGCATTGGGTTCCAAAGGTATTTCATGTTGAAATAAATCTTCCCTATATGATTTTAATTCTAAATAAGACCAAGCTAAGAAATCTTGATATTTTTCAACAATTCAACATAAGACTATTTTTCTTCCTTACTTAAATTTCTCCCTATCCAAACTTTCCAGGATTTTCTTTAGTTCCCAAATTGAATTCTTCAACATCCCTTGAAGTAGAGATGTGTCTATGAACCACCCTATCAGCATTATCAAAGTTAGATTCTAAAGCAACCAACCCCTTGGGAATGGTGTTGGTTTTTAACTGAATGATATCCTTGCCAAACAAGGTTTCTTTACCATCACACACTATAACCATTGGTTCCCAATCCATGCATTGATTGGTGAATTCTCCTTCATTTTGCAAAAACCTCGAACCTGGGCATCATCATCAAATACTTTCCAATGTTTCACATTATTAGGAACAAATGGTCTTGAAAATACTTCAATATCATAATCACAATAAGGAGAAACAATACAGTTTTCAAACCTAGATCCAAGTACTGCCAATCTATCTGCTGCAACATTTTGAGTTCTGTCATGATACAAAATGTTAAAGGAGTCAAACATCTCAATAAAATCCCATATTGCATGTTTATATTGTTTCATTCTTTGATTTTTCGTAGCATATAGTTTCCTTACTTGTTTCACTACAAGATCTAAATCTCCTTTAACAATTATATATTTTATACCATACTTCTAAGAAATCCTCAAACCCAAGAGTAATGCCTCATACTCGGCAATATTGTTTTTGAATTTAAATTTTAATTTGAAGGAGAAATTAAAAGTTTCTTTGCTTGGAGATATAAGTATAGCTCACCCCATTTACCATATTGGAGCAAGCTCCATCAAAAATAAATGTCCAAGGGGCACCAACTTGTTCAAGGTATTTAATCTTATCAATATTATGCTCCTCAAAATCTTCATACCCAACAAAATTGTTAACATCTACATCTGCATACAATACTTCATAGGAGGCATTGTTAGGATCTTCAATTAAATGCAACATCTTCTTCTCCCCATACAACTTGACAAGATTTCCCTCCACTGGTATAGTGGCATATGACATGTCCATTTACACACTTCCTCCTACACTAGTAACCCACTTCCTTGATAACAACATACCCCATTTTGTGGGGTAGTCAACAATAACCACATTCATAGTTAAAAACTTACCAGGGTAAGCTGCCAATTGCACCACCAATCCTTTGACATACCCAATTACTTGGTACTTATCTTGAATCCATAATAGTGAACTTTCCAAAGGCTATTGTTACTTTGATATCTAGCTCATTCATAACTTCAAGGGGCATCACATTACATGAAGCTCTTGAATCAAACATGCAATTATGAACAAGTTTGTCTTTAATGATCAAAGTAGTGTAAAAGGGATCAACATCAAGTTGAGACTCAACAAGGGAGGTGCCTAAATATACTTCAGGGGATTCCCCCAAAATTTCCAATTCTTGTGGCACTTCCAATTATACAATTACAAGGGGAAGATAAACACTATTAACATCCTTGTATGGGGCCACTACCTCCTCCTTGAACCCCAAATACTTGAATGCTCTTTTTTTGTGCTCAGGGATTCTGAGAAACTCAAAATGGGTATAGTAACCTTGATCTGACTCAAAATTTGAGCCATATCACATGGGGTATACTTGGGTAATGATGTATTGAGAGGTAGGGTAACTTCCTTTTCCTATGGTATGAGATTATTCATGGCTTGGGCAGGGGAGGCAGGCCTTTGGATTTGTTGGTAATAACTGGGACTTTGTTTGGCACATATTTCTTGAGGGGATATTTTGGGATGTTGGTGAGGATATGAGTCTTTGGCTTGGGATGTGGCCCTCCCCCTTTAACAACTATGTTTCTTAGATTATACTCATTTTCTTGGGAAACCACTATATTCATTAAAATCTAGCTTCCCTCCTTAGAAGGGATCCCTCCATCATATTTTTGAATCATTAATGCCCTTAGGTATTCAAAATCATGATTAGGAAACTCAAAATATTGAACCATATCAACATCCAAGTTAGTGGTGGATGGGACAAAAATTACCCGTTGTATACACTCCCAAAAGCCTTCCACAATCCTTATACTTAGTAACTTAGTGGAAGTAGATCTTTGTTGTGAGCTATTGTTGCATTCCATCATACAAACATCACCATAAGTAGCACTGTCATCAACCTCTTCACTTTCTTCAACAGGGTCACATGGGAGATGTGGGAGGAAACACTTATCACACTAGTCAATCACATGATCTTATTCAACCAAGGACACTCTAGTCAGTTAATGGATCTGGGACCAATTTATTTTCTCTTGGTGGTTTTTGCTTATTCCTTGATCCCATGGGCCCCTTTCCTCTATCATCTGACCTATGATCACCTCTAGGATGATTACCAAATATGTTTTTACCTTGAGGTTGATGTTGGGCTTAAGAATTATGACCTATCCCCTTTTCTACCCTAGCAAGCTTGTAAGAAATTTATTTCACTACTCCTGCTAGAGTCTTAACCACTTCTTCCAGATCTACTCCTTGCTTACAGGGATTTTCAAGATTGACTAACTTGACACCCTCCCTTTTAGGAGGCTTTCCTACTGCCTTAATATTGTTCTAAATTTGTACTGCCATAGAAAGATTGTCTCAAATTCCTAGGGTTTTATTCCTAAAATAATATGTAACTTTATTATTAAAGGAATCAAAATATTTATTAGACATGATTCATCACTTGGCCTTAAAATTATAGGCAATCTAGTTAGGGTTTTGTTGAATCTGTTATTAAAATCTTAGACAGGTTCATTGGGATTCTTCTTGATATTTTGAAATTCTAAGAGGAGAAACCTAGGATCAGTCTTGTCCCCATATTGTAATCTAAATGCATTTTTCATTTCAGCCCATGAATTAATATAATTGTTTGGTAAGGATTTATACCAATCATGGGCATCCTCTTCTAAGGTATGAATGAAAAATTTCACATACACATCCTCATGCTCAATCTCAAAATATTCCATAATATTAGTAAATAGCCTGAGGTGTTGGTCACCACTAATGGAATTATTTCCTTGAAACTTAGGAAACCTATTTCTCACCTCTTGTGGAACTAGGTTAGGATAACCCACCATACCCCTAAAATATATGGGTCCAAAAACATTTACAACAAAGGGAGGTCTAGGTGGAGGATGAGCCATATTATTTTGAGGAGGTGTCCCAATAGGAGGATTAAAATGGTATGGGACAGGAGGTCTTTGAGGAAATGGGGTATGATCTTCAAAATATTGATCCTTCAACGATTTAGTTTCACAAAACACTCTATTATTTCTAAGTAATAGAGGAGGGAGATGAGGGATACCTATATCAGTTGAAAATGAAGGATCCTCTTGAAGAGTGTACAAATTTGTGCAAGGAATGCTTGATCTAGAACTATATGAGGAACTAGAGTAATCTTCTACCAAAGGTTGATCACTTTCAACAACATGCACCACTTTCTCTTCCAACCTTTGATCACCCAAATCTCTCTAGAATTGTTTCTTAGTTGGATTTTTCCTTCCTAACTTTGGGAAAAACTTTCTACCAGGATATATCTTGAAGAAAGACCTTATTCCTTCTAGCTTTGCAAATTTTACTGACATATCACAATATTTGAAACTCAAGGTACTGGTATTTACCATATTTTCTGAATAACGTGGATTCGCCACTAAGGTCTTGCACCTTAGATGTGTAAATCACTAGTAAATAATCTTGCCAACTGAAACTTAATGATCAATTTCAATAAAGATTGGAAAATATTAGCATCCTTTATCAATATTTACCCCTAGACAAGTCAAATTTAATGGAAAAATTACTTAAACTAGGAAAATAACGAGCAAATAACTTTTTATTAAGCCCATTTTTTATAAATCTTGACAAAGGATGATATCTAGATCACATATTTGCATATAAACATATTCAATACGTTACCAGAGATTGATGTATCTTTGAATTTGCAAAAATAGTCCCTAGAAATGGTGCCACAAGGGTGTTGGTACCCAAATCAGTCCCACCTTATAATTCAAGCAACATCAACGAGCTAAGAAGGATGCTTAGAGAAAGACAAACCAGGATTTAAGTCATTTTATAGCTGGGGATGGATTTGATGAGTCTCTTTGTCACTTTGACTTGGGAAATGTTGGATAACACCTCACTAAGGGTATGACCTACCCTACTACTTTAGGTTCTACCTACAACCAGGGTGAGAGGACCCATTTTGTAACTTGTATTTATGAAATAAATGGATGGAATAGCAATATTTAGACTCTCTTTCTTAGGTAGGTGGAAAAATCAGCCTCAAGAAGACATGGTCAATACAAACATCATCTAACTCTCACGAGTTGTCACACTAGAAAATGCAGATGTCTTCTAAAGAAGGTTCGGAGTTACTAAAGATAGTGATAGTTCCAACTTTCTTCTACATATTTTTGATAAAGGATGGACAAAAATAATAAATTTCCTTAGCATTTGTGCATAAACAATGCAAGCATGGGTAATTCAGTGGATCAAATGGTTATTGATTGTGGTTTTGATGTATTGATGGGAGATTAAGCAGGATAAAGTTGATTATACAAAATACTTAAATGAACCTTAACAAATGTTGTAGACAATTGTTCTTGATGCAAAATACAAATCACACAACTCAAAGCACTCCTTCAACTAGAATATTTTTATTCATGGAGGCCCAAGAATACAGGATTTCACACAAAATTTGAGAATCTAAACATAAAAGCTCATGATAAATTCTTAATAAAATGTTGACAACTTCTAATCAAATATGTTCTAGATACCCTCAAGAACTGACAAAGATCTTAAAATCAGACAGTACAACTTGAATTTAAAATTGTTTACTATAGTATGAAGGAAATCTCCATCAATAATGCAGTTACAGTTGCCAAATTATCACTATTTAAAAAAAATTTGTGTAATTCAAAGAAATTAATCAAGTATAAGATTGCATCAAGAATGCAGATAATTAATTCATGGTAATACATCTTGAAACAAAATAACATTGCTCATGAGAATACACATAAATTAATTCAAGAAACACCAATACTTCAACAAGGGGACACAACACCTATGACCTTAATGTTTACCAATGATTGTACAATGCAATCATCTTGACGAGAAAGTTTTGGGAACAGATGAATAAAAACTAAGGTATCTCATATTAGTTTTCCTTAAGACGATAAAAATTGGAGTTATCCTTATATCTTAAAAAGTTTAGAAAAATTTAACCCCCTTTTAGGTGAGAACATTCTCGTCACCTTTATATAATTTATTTCACTCATTCATTTTCTTTTTCCCCCAAAAGCATGAATCTTCAAAGGAATATTACCCTTTATGACACACAATCGATATATTTTCATGTTGCCGGTGGAGGAATTGAGTGTGATTCACATACTTCCATTCTCTTAGAATGAATGGGATAATATGTTATCTTATCTACCTTTATATTTGGCAAGACAAGTACTCACTTTGTGGTCATTCCTCGAACACTTAAAATGTTTCTAATGTGACCATTATCAACCTCCAATTTCAAACATTAGCTTCAAAATATGCACAATAATCACAGATCCCCGATTTGAGCAGTCCTCCATGTGTAACTTTTTATCATGTTTAAGTATCTTTCCTCTCAGATAGTAACCAATCACTTCACCTTCATTTATTTTGTGTGGGATGAGCAGAAATATTTATTCATTTTATGGTGGTGATTCCATCCATTTCAGCTCATATGCACCATTTTAATTATAAATTCAACTCCATTTCTTCGGTGGGGTGCATCCTCTTTCCATTATTAGAATTTTAAAACTACTACGGAGCTCTTTGTTGGTGAAATGGCTGGAGTAGCTATAATGACTAGTTTAAAGGAAATATCATCAGAATATTTTCAATTTATTAGGCTTGGATGAAGAATTTATCAAGGCTCTATTTGAGGTTTTAGACCGAGGAGATAGTAAGGGGCCCTTGACATATCGTGAGGTTCAAATTTCCCTCCTCCTAAGATCGATTAGAATCAATCATGTTTTCTCATCCTTCCAATCAATGTACTTTCATATATTTAGGTGGGAGCACAAGAAAACTCTAAAAGAATTGAAGAAATTTTAGATTAAAAAGTGGCCTATTGTGACATGGACACTAAATATGAGTCTCCATTATTGTGCAATGAGGTATCTGTGTTAAAAGAGGTTCCTAAGGAGTCCTACGTACTTTATGACCAAATTTCAATTGATATTGTGCTTGCCATTTCTCAAAAAGTAGAGGAATTGGAGCAATGAATTGTCTCTTTGGAAAAAGGTTTATAAAAATTGTGCCACCTCAACAATCTGTGCATCAAAGCACCATCAATAAGAGGGGAAAAGGGGGAATCCAATTCTTAACCTAAAATTGTTATTTTGGATGAGGAAGAAGTAGAGACTTCATTTCCTCAACGTTTTAAAACACCATTTTCTATCACCAAGGAAGGTAAGGGCAATTCCACTCTCCAACCTTCCATTCCTTTAGTGCGTGTGCTCCTTTGATGGAGAAAAAATTATCAGGACCATTTCTTGTTCCTCTTCCAAGAGAACATCCACCTTTCACAAGGAGATGTAGGGGTGAGTCTAGTTCCAAGTCCCTTGTTCCACCAAGTCCAAGGGCTAGAATACTTACTTTTACATCTACTCCCGGTGTTCCGTGTAGTCTACTCCTATTCAATCTACTTCTTATAAAGTGAAAGGGAGGAAAGAATTTCCTATAGGTGGTTTGGACCTTTTGGACTAGGTATCTTCTTATTAGAAGAAGATAAAATTAAGGAATATTATGGATGGTCCTAGAATGAATGTTGACTCATTGATGGACATGGGGATGTCTTGTAATTTAGGGGGCGGTTGTATTTTCTCAAACAACCTAGGGTTCAAAAGAATTCATACCAAGGAAAAAGAGGCTGTCAAGTAAAATTTCCCCATTTGGAGAAGATTTCAAAGTAGAAATAGAGGATGACTGAATATTTTTCTTCTCTTAGTTTTCCCTTTTTGATGTAATACTTGAAAATTTATGTATATTTCATGGGCAGGGGCCCCTATAGATCCCCCTTTTTGATTTTCAAAAATACAACACACTTCAAATTGTTATAGTAAAATCACATGCTTCATAGAAAATTTACAATTTAATCAAAATAAAATGGAAATTTACTATTTTTCAATACATCATATTTAGAATTTAACTACTCAAAGTATCTTTTAAAATTTTTTGGGAAATAAGAGTATCAAATGGAAAGAAAATACAATATCAAGAAGAAATGACTTTAGCATCTTCAATAGCCTTAGATTCCATGATAGCCTTGGCTTCTTAGACACTTAACATGACAACATCATCTTCTTCATTTTCCTCTTGAAACTGCCTTTCCATGTAAGTATCATACCTCTAGAATAACTGTCTGCCGCAACTCTTCTTTGTCGGGCCCTTGTGATTTTGGAAGATTATAGTTTCCCTACTAATTATTGTCATACATTTCTCCATCTTATATTTGATCTCTCTTGATTTAACTATTAGGTTCTCAATTGTGTTTTCCATAGTCATTAATATTTTGATGACCTCATATGAATAATTCTCATCATGAATATTCTTTTCAAAATATTGTATCAGAAATCCATCTCCAAATCACAATAAATTTTTCTATTCTTTTCAGACACCAATTCCTCCACTTTCATATTCAGGGTGTCAATGCCTCTTTCAATCCATTTCCGTTCTTCCTCCATACTTTCCCTAACATCATTTAGTACATCCATTCTAATTTTTAACCAATATTCCAAGATGAATTGGGTTCCCAGTTTATCAGCTGGTAATATTCCTTCCTTTTCAATTATCTCCCCACTGAGTTGGTTGATGATATCTAATTTGGGAAGAATTCCTTCAATATAGAAGGATTCATTATTGCATTCTTCAATCATGTCTTTGATAATGTTGAGATGAGAAGTGAATTCTTTATACCTTTTCTTCACCTTTTCAAATACTTTCCTTCCCTTCTCGACAAGTTCTCCACCCAAATATCAATAGCTTTAACCTTTTTGGTAGCCTTTTCTATGTTGTTTATTATTTTAGGAGTAATAGTAAGATTTCCTTGATCTTCTTCTTGATGAAACTACCAATTGCTACAAGCATGAAGTTAAAGTTTTCACCTACTCTTTTAGCTCCTTTTTACTTATTTTATCTTCATCTACCCTTTCAAAGAGTCCTTTTACCACTGATACAACATCCTGCTTAAGATTTCTTCTTGTCTTCTAAATTGATTTTTTGAATGCTATAATCACTAATTTTTAATTTATCCTTTGGGATATCAGGATGAGGAGTAGCAATTTCCAAGGTTTTGGACCCTATTCTATCGAAGTGTGACCTTGTCATAATCTTACCTTTCTTAGAAGATTTCATAGGTTTTTGGAAATCAATATTAGAAAGACCCAAATCCTTTGTTGGGACAATATCCTTTCCCTTTTCCTTGTTCTTTTCCTTTTCCTAGATAATTCCCCCTAACCATCCTGTCATGGGGTCATCATCATATTCTATCTCCAAAGGGGAAAATCATGTGGTTTGAAGGAATGGAAACATTTTTGTTAATACATCTTGAATTGTGAGCGTTCGTGTAATTGGTGCCTTCACACTTGTTTCCTGGCCTGCACTTTCTACTACTCTGGACTGTTCTCATTCTGCTCTTGGGTTTGAGTTTGTTGAGCCTTTTCTCCTTTATTATTAGGTGTAGAATTCTCACCTAGGTCTTTATCATTTTTGAACCAACGGGTGTACTTGTATCCTCTTTCACCCTTTTAAGGGGAACAAAAGTCATACTTGTATCTTGTAGTAAAGTCGTTGCCTTAGCAAATTCCACATTTGCTCCCATTTTAGGCTCCCTTGGTGGAGTAATAGCTTTCTCAACTATTTCCTTTGAAATCCCTTTTTCATCACCTATCATTTTTTCTTTCTCCTTATCTTTCATAGGAAGCTCTTAGGTAGAAGTATTCACTTGGAACTCCGTCTCAATCCTTCCTTGCTTTGTGTCATCTTTTTCTTGTATCTTAATTGGTTGGGCTTAGGTACTTGACTATGGAATTACACCTTTTTTCCCAAAAATATATCTAATATAACAACATTTTCACCTTGTACACTTGAATTGGTGGTGATTTCAATATTTTTCTACTCAATGACACTAGCAATTGGGACCTTTTCATTTTCTAGTATTCCTTCTTCACTTGTGAATTGTGGTCCTATAACAAGAGTAACTTCAAGCACTGAAAAATCTTGCATATCCATTTGAACATCCTTTTTCTGCTCTACAGAAGGAACTGTATCCAAAATTTGAGTTTCTTGAGATTGGGTCTCCATCTCTACATCTGGAATTTTGAAAGTATAGTGATATGGATTTTTTAGGATGACATTATCATAGTTTCATCTGTACCTTCATCAAACTCAAAGTAGGGGCTTATCCTAAGCTCCTTTATATCAATACCAATTTTTCAACTTCTTTCAATGGTTTCCTTGATGATAGGCATTTATATACATCACTTATCATATCATGCTGCTCCACACTTTTCTCTTTTGATCATGGCTTGCCCCCTTAATATCTATCTCGCTTAGTACCTTGGATTCTCGATAATATCTTTCACCACCCCTATAGGAAATGAAGATGGTGTAGGAAGGATCATTGGTGTTGAGATATATTTTTAATACCTTCACAAAACACTGATGGTGTGGTTTGAATAACTGGGGGAATAACATCCTGTGTGGAGTTCCAACTAGACTAGGTTTACTAATTACTTCTGATTCACCCATATTTTTATTTTTTACATTTGGGCCACCTTCTTCAACATTATTTTCTAGAGGGATGGTTTCTTTAGGAATTTTTATGATATTTCATAATGCTTGGAATCTAGTACTTCCTTTTCCTTGGCACCTTGACCTATGAGGGGTGGGTCAACATTGGATAAAGATCCTCTCATTCTTGGAGGAGGGCTAGAAGTTTGAGGCAATGATGCTACATGAGATTTTGATTTACTTGAGCTAGCTCCTTTTGTTTGTAAAGGTACTACAAATGTAATGGGCACATTTTTCATTGTTTGTAGGAGTATACCTTCTACCTTTTGAATCAGAGCAGTCCTAGATGTCTGGTTTGCTTTTAGTTGCATTCCAGACATCAATTCTCTCTATGGTGGGATTGTTACTTGGAATTTGTGGAGGTTCACCATTCAATGGATCCATGGTTTCAACCCCTCTACTAAAGAAGGGAGATCCTCTTTCAAAGCAACCAATCTTCTGAATTCATTTAATACTTTAGTATTCTGGAGGGATAAATTGATGCCCTTTATTACCAGCCAAGTCAATGTATGCCTCATAACATGTAAAATCATTCTATGGGGATCATATTCCTCTTTTTCCTTCCATAAATGGGAGAAAATTCCTTTGAATCCAGATTTTGTTCAAGATACACTTGGTTCACAATGTTTTTATCATCCTCAATTCCTTGAGGAATAACAAAAAAATTATAGTCAATGATTTGCCTCAGGGTCATTCTTGAAAAATATATTTTTCTAACCTCTTCATCATCTCTACAATTCATCCAAAAATATTCAAATTGAGTTTCATGCTTAGAAGAGGTTCTGAAGCCATCTATTGTCAAAATTTAGTGGAAAAAAAATATCCATCTTGAATTTATTCATCTATTTACCCATCAATTTTGATTTTGTGATGGATGAACATGTGTATCTTCCAATGGTAATGGGGAAATTGATGTTAGTCTTATGTTTCTTGGAAATCTTCCCATGCATAGGAACCACCTACCTAGCAAGATCCATTAAAACCCATTTATCATTAGGATACCTTGGTAGCTTACATGGTTTCTCCTCAAACCCATTTATTGTAAAGTAAGTGAAATATTTGTACTGAATAAAGATGTATACATAATCTAGAATCATGGCTGGAGCTATAGCTGATAGTCTGTATTATTCTAATTTAGGGTCAAATAAACTGACTAGGGTAGTGATGAACCCATCATGCATTTCCCTCACATTCCCTTTCCAATTATCAATCCTTAGCCGTGGGAATACATCATAAACTTTATGTGTTTAAAATTTCCCTACTTTTATGGGTCTTGGGAATGATCTAAAATATGAAACGTTATATTAGAAGTATGTCATCATTGAAAATTTAAGATCTTTTGTATCTCCTTCCTTGACTTTAGTAATCAATGTTAGCATCTGAGAATGAATGGAAGCTGAAATGAGACTTCCCTAACTAAATTTTCCCTTATTTTCTAGAATTACTCTAATGATAGGGTACATCCATTCTTCTAACTTTTTGGATCCCTTGATCCCTCCCATTCTACTCAATAATACAATTAAATATTCCACTTCCTCAATAAACATGGACCAAACAAGGTTCTTGGGGATCCTTTTTATGGATGCCTTCCTTTTAATTAACCATTGGGAATTTAATACCTTGGCATATTCATCCTTCCTATTTAGATAATCTTCTCCGTAGATTCCACAGTCTCCATAATAGGTCCATCAATCTCAGGAAGTCCCAACATTTTATTGAATATCTGTGGAGTGATATTAACTAGACATTTTCCACTTCCATCCAATACTTGTAACTTCTTAGGGTCGTATTTAAGAGCACACCACCATAACAGTTCAGGATCATGGATGGTGGGTGGGATGAAAACCGTTAAAGCAATGTGGCTTGCGCTGATAGTTTTCATTAGTTTGTTATGATTCTCACTATGAAGGATTCTTAGAAAATCTTCCAAATCTACATCAAGCCAATTTGTGTCTTTAATATTGTCTAATTTACTTGTGATAGCAGAGGATACATAGAAACTTGATTCATGAGCATTCATATTGCCTTTTATTGTATCTTCCCCAAATTACTAGGGAACCTATGAAAAAATCAACCCAAGTACAAGAAGATAAGGCAACTTACCAATTTTATGAGCTCGATCTATGCAACTCTCCTTCCCATGATTATTTTCTAAATTTTGTGATCACTTTCACCGTCTCGACCAATTTTCTATCCTTTTTCATGTAATATTTTCTTGATTCTTAAATTCCCAATCTTGTAGCTCCGAGTTACTGCTTCTTAGTCGATTTCACTTTGTTCCTCTATGAATTCCAATGGCTAGGGCACACGGATCTTCGTATGTAATAGTAAAAAACCCGAAGTGTTTGAATGCTTCAAACAATTTTTCTTTAATTCATGCAAAAACACATTAATGGTGGTAGCCATAAATACATTACATCCCAATCGTCCATCCCAATTTTTATTTGAATGTGGACCATCCATGTGGATCAATTTGATGCCTCACGAGGCTCGAGGAGTTTTTGTAATTTCCACTTCCATCCAATACCTGTAACTTCTTAGGGTCATAATTAAGAGCACACCACCATACTAGTTCTAGATCATGGATGATGGGTGGGATGAAATCTGCTAAAGCAATGTGTCTTACACCGATAGATTTCATTAGTTTGTTATGATTCTCACTGCGAAGCCTTCTTAGAAAATATTCCAAATCCAGATCAAAAAAATTTGTGTCTTTAATATTGTCTAAGTTACTTGTGACAATAAAGGATACCGAGAAACTTGATTCACGGGCACTCATATTGAATTTTAATGTATCTTACCCAAATTATTGTGGAACTTGTGAAAAAATCAACCCAAGTACAAGAAGATAAGGCAGCTTACCAATTTTTTTGAGCTTGATGCATGCAACTCTTCTTCCTGCGATTATTGTGCGAATTCGGTGATTAGTTTCAACATCTCTAACCAATGTTCTTTCCTTTGTCAGAAAATCTTTTCCTTCTTAAATTCCCAATCTCGTAGCTCCAAATCAATTCTTCTCAATTGATTTCACTTTATTCCACTATGAATTCCAATGACTAGGGCACACATATCTTTGTATGTAATAGTACAAAACTCGAAGTGTTTGAATGCTTCAAACAATTCTATTTTAATTCATTTAAAAACACATTTATGGCGGTAGCCATAGATTCATTACATCCCACTTTTTGTTTTGAATGTGGACCATCCATGTTGATTAGTTTGATGCTTCACGGGGATCATGGAGTCTTTTTGTACTTTTGCTTTGCACTTCCTTTTAAACGCATACAAGCTTACATATTTGACCTAAGTCCTGCTTTTGAATTTCATTGAAATCACGATATGTCTTCCAATCCTAGAGGTAATGGAGTTGCAAGAATTTTTGCATATCGAACTAATTTCTCTCATAGGTGCAAGATTACATTGTTGATCCGAACATCCACTGTTGACTTTATTTGTAAAACAAACATGTGTCCTCTGTCGGGATTCGGGGCATATTTACATTTTGTGTTATAGTATGCCCTTGGTAAAAATGCACCATTGGTCCATTTTTCCACTCCAATCATTTTCATACACGTCACCCTTTTGGGAGTGGGATCAATTTTTCCTTTCGTAATATTGAACCAAATATTTGAAAGAATATTCTTCAGGATTTGTGGGTAGACTTGTAAATTGTATTTGTAATATGTAAAAATATGGTTGTTTGTAAGATAAGTTTGCCAAAACATGGCCAAGGGCATTGTGCCATGTATAATTGGAGTTCGGAAAAGTTTTTTCATTTTGTACTTCACACTAGGAATGACAATGATGACATTTGAAGGGGATACGACATGGTTTTACACAATTTTTTTGGCATTTTATATAGGAATTCCTCAAAGAAGATGCTTTTTCACAATCCTCGACCATAAAAGAGGATTCTCATGAAACAGAGACAAGTTTTAACATGTTTTATTAGGACTTTACTCCTTGACGTACGTGTTTTGAACTCAAACAATTAGACACAAAATTTTTCGAAGGCATTTTCCAAAACACAAGTGTGAGATAAAATTGAGCACTAACATAATAAAAGCTACAAAAAGGCTCTATAGATGAAGAGGTTGTTCAACAAGATAAATATGGAGGATCCAAGTAGTGTTCCTTTGTTCTACAAAAACCAAAGCACCATAGCTCTTATACATAATCCAAGTGTACAACATTAGAGGACTAAGCACATTGAGATACATATACACATTATCCGTGAGAAGGTGCTAAGTAGTGAGATAAATCTCAAGTTCGTGTTGACTGAAGAGCAAGTTACTAACATCTTCACAAAGCCCCTGAGTGCTGCAAAGTTTTGTCACTTTCATGAAAAACTTGGATTGTCGAGTTTCCATTGAGGGGGAGTGTGCATGACAATGTCACCTCCTAATGGAACTTGGTATTTGTAAAATAAAAATGCAAATGTAAAATACCTTTGGGAAAATGTATAAAGACCTTCGAGAAAGTGTAAAAATACCTTCGGGCATGTGTATACCTCCTCGGATTATTTTTTAGAAAGAATTGTAGAAATACCTTAAAGGAGGTCTTCAGTAAACTCTTTAGTGTGAGTTTATTGGTAAACATCTAGTGCAAGCATATTGTTAAGGAGGTCCTTGGTTATAAAAGGCTCTTATATGCTTGGGTTTAGTAACCTTTTATGAGAACTTGTGAGAACATGTAACACTCACAAATCATACTTACCCACTGTTGATGGGATGATCTTTGGGATTCAAAACCCTTTTGTCCAAAAGGTAACTTGAGTATGATGAAGGTGTTATAATTCCTTCAAACTATATGCTAGCCTAAAACCTTTATGGTTTAAGGATTGTAAATCTGTAGTATACCATGGGCGGGTAATCTATTGGAATATGTTATCTCATTTAACATTAAGAGGGAGTGTTGGAACATAATGATTATGTGGGATGACCACCCCTTAATTAATATGGGTCCATCACTATTATATAGGTTAAATATTTAATAATATGAAATAATTTTCTATTATTAAATATTCATACCTAGGTAATATAAATTAGGTAAGTATTTAATAATGTGAATCATCTATGTTTCTATTTATTAAATATACTAACTTAGGTATATGTGTGAACCATTTTAGGTTGAAAAGATGGGTTAGGAGACATACCCAATTACCTTATATAAAAAGGACTTCAGGTCCTCATTTGGGTTTAAAAGGATGAGGTGATCTTACTTGGATGTAAAATAAGTTCTCACGAAGTAAAATGTTATTTTCAAAGTGGTATTATTACCCTATTGGGGTTTTCCACTATAAATATTGTGTCATATGTGTTATTTATTTCTGTAAGTATTTACTTATTTGCTTATGTGAAGATGTAATGTTTATTTAAATATTTATGGTAACATTACATAATGTATTAATGTTTAGAATTAATGTTGAATTAATTTGTAAATTGTAAAATCCTCAAATTTTAATAGAATCAAGCCAAGATATTGGTCTTCCAGACCAATTTCACCAAAGAACCATCATTGTCCTCAAACCCTGTTAAGTAGGTCAACTTGTGACCTCAACCTTGCCAAAAATATGACTTGTAGACCACATATAAATTATGAAAATAATCATATTGGATGTATAAAACACTCTCATATCCATTATAATCATAAAATTAGGCCACACATTCTCAAGAACCTTCTTCCTCCATGACTTTCAAAAACTACTTATTAGACCTAAAAACCGGTCTTCACATTTGAAATTGTGTAGAAAACCAAATGGATTCACCAAGATCTGAAATCAATTAAAAACCTAGAATATATCCCCATATACTCATAACATCAATTTAGATCATAGGTCAAATGGAAAACATGAGAGAAAAATAAAATTTCTGAAAAATATGCAGATTTGAGTGGGCTCCACTGCAAACAAGACCTCAAATCACCACTATCTGAAAGATGGTAGATTTATTTCCATAATCCAATCATAAAATTTGATTCAATTCAATGAATTTTGAGCACACACCAATAAGATTTCCTCCATCGCTAGTGAGCCATGGTTTAGATAGCGTTTTTGACCTCCTTGTATTCTTAGCAATTGTTCATACGAAAAGGGCCTTATTTAGCTTCATTAAAACTCGAGATATTTTGAGATCCATGAATCAACATATCAAAGAGGCTCAGGTCCCCCATGAATACTTTGCACATGCCAACCAACATGATTTATCTCATATTGAGCTAGGAAACATGCCTTCTAGAGCTTGGTAAGGCTAAAAACCTCATATCTTAAAAAATTATCATCATACAGACCTGAAATTTTCTCCACACCTTCAAGAAAACCTTTCTCAACTTCCCCAATTCTCAAATGATCAATATTGGATTTGCATAATCTCAACCACCATGACTTATATAGTTAGGTCATAAAATTAGGTCTAGTTTAGGCCCATACAAGGAAGGTGAACATCATACCTTAGCTGAAAAACTCTTCAAAAGGTCCTGACATCATTAAGACAATGTATCTCACTCATTTTCATTCCCTCATCGTCCCACACACTTACGAAACTAACGTTAATTCTCCATTGGGCCTCTAAGCACCTAGACTAGGTCTAGATAAAGGCATACAATCCCTACTCACACCTTGAAATCAACTTTTGAGACTTGTATGAGTGTATAAACATACTCCCAATATGATCTCCATGTCTTTATCATGTTTCTCAAACCTACATACATCTCTATCCTCCGTGTTCCATCACCTATGCTGTCTAGACCTCCTTATTAGACCTACTAGGCCAAACAACTCTCACCATTTCCACTCTTGCAATCATGTCACTCCCTTTCTAATGATGCCATAGTCACTGTAATGTTCCTCTTGCACTCCTTGCCATCATCCTTTATCATTAATTTACTAGCACTTTTTACATTAATGATAACACAAGTAAACACACACCAAAAATTCTTACTTCTATATTAAATATATCATTTTACTTACACTCTCTGTGGGTGCTTGAGGAGTAATGAAAATAAGATTTGAATTATTTTTATACTTCATCTCAACTTTTAGTGTGTTATGGGTTAGTTTTCATGTACCATTTTAATGTGTCACCTCTTAGAGTTCCTATAAAATCATATAGTTTTACCCTTGGGTTTGTAATATAGTTACTTCTCCAAAATGAGTCTAAAATAAATAAGTGTTCCTATTCATCCTTTGCGTATTTTATGAAAAATGACAATTTAATATTATGACCCATTCTTGGTATATTTTTAGAGTTATTTATAGTATGAGCTAGTTTTTATGTACTCTGTGGTTTATCCTTCTTCCTTTGATTATGTATTATTTGCGGGACTCCTTTTTCCCTTTTCTCTAGGTAATTACGTGTCAAAGTATAAATCTTGTAAAATATCTTTGAATCCTCTCAATATTTCTTCTCTCTTCTTACTTTCTTCTTCCATTTTTCATTTATTTCCTTCAAATCTTCTCCTATTTGTAATTTTCCAAAGGGTATGTCTAGTGACACATGGGATGATGACTTCTAAGGGGTCACGTCCTTTAGGGTTTTGGGATGGTTGAGGTATGTGTTTTCTTGTAGTGTCTCTTCATAACTATATTTCTCCACAAATAATTTACTACCCTTAATATCTCTTAGCCTATATAATTCTTCTAAGACTAATTCTATGTATCCTTATCCACTTCTCCTTTATTTATTTATTTATTCTATCTCTTATGTGTTCACTTTTTCTCCTACGATTCTAAATATGGATCCTTATAATCCTTTTATTTTGGCCTCCCAATTGTACTCTTTTATATGTAATATAACTCTCCTTCTTTACCATTTTCTGTAATCATAATTATAGTATCAAATTGTTAATTCTCTCAGTCTTCCACTCTTGATATCTTTATGGTACTAGGTCCCATTCCATCCACAATTCCTTGTAGCTCCTTAATTAACCTAGTTTGTTCAAATATTGAGTATTGTATTTTACTATCCATAGAACATTTTATCACGGTGATTTCCATCCACATAGTAAATTCATTAATTTCATGCGGGAGTCGATTCATTAATTTCAATGTCATCCCTTTCTAGGGAAACCATTACTTGGTATCCACTTGAAGTGGGCACCCTATCTTACTATAACCGCCGAGTTTTTTTATTAAATTTTATTTTCTTTTATTTAATCTCTTAATTCTCCCTTCTCTTTCCAATCCTTGTCTTTCCTTTTTTTCTATAATTATTTATTTATGTGGCTAACCTAGCTTTCTCTTCTAATATCCTCATTTCATTCGATCAATTTTACTTTTATAAATAATATTTCTATATTATTGGTTATGTAATCCTTGTTTCTTCACTTTTTCCCATCCTTCACGTTCTCAAATTTCTTTTACCCTAATCATCACACCAAAAAATTCTAATAGTTACATCTTTTTTATTTCCCCACTTCCTACTCATTATCCCATGGTGCATTCCCTTAAAGAAACTATTTCATGATTTTAATCGGTCCCTTCTCTACGAGAAGGATACAAATCAATAATGGAATATTTGTAAAAATAATCATTTGGCTCCTTAATAGAATTTGGAATTTTTATGATCAAAACTCATCCAAACTTGGATTTCCTAAATGATAATAAAATAATCCACTTTGTTGTTTCAAACCAACAATTAAGCGCACATGTACATGGCTCATTTAATTCTTCAAGTTTTTCCAATTTATTTTTTATCCACTTGGCTAGTATTCTTAGTTGGAACCACACTCACTCAACTCTCTTAACAACTCTCATAATCCAAAGGAATAGTAAATATGGAAAAAGTGACCAAAAATATTCTCTAGGATCTCTAAAAAATAGTTTTCATCCCTCTTATAAGGTTCCTAAAGTTGTGGTACTTCTTGTTGTATAAATTTCTCAATCCTATCTTCCCAATAGTCTTAAATATTAGTAAGTATGGGTTTCCAATACCATGATGGTGATATCTATATGAAAATACCATTAACAAAATACACGAGGCTTAGAAAAAATGTTGAACTTAAGCCTTAACACGATCATGAGGGTTAAGTAGTTCATTCTTAAGTAAGTGATATGTTAGAAAATAGGGATTTAGAATAGATCATAACATCAAATACAAACATAGGATCATAAGATCATGCAAATTAAACAAAACATAGTCTTTATATTAATATTTCATAATTCATTACTATATAGAGTTTAGCTTCAATATATTATATCTCTCATTTTCACATGCTTCCTTCCTATTCTCTCTCCTATTATCAATCTCTATCTATTCTTCCATCCATCTATCTCCATATATGTGTCCATATATATATGTGTCTATCCATATATGTATCTTTATATGGATATCTATTACAATTATTATAATGAGAATATAATTAATACAATACCCAATAGTAACCCCATTTGAAAGTGACTCCAAATATTTGATTCTAGTCTCTGCCTTCATTATGTATATTTTCCTTTGTTTTATGAATTTCCTCGGTATTTGGTGGATTTTTAAATGTTTGGTAGATTCCCAATGATATGTGGATTTATCCAATGTCCCATAGTTTTGTATTTACCATGGCTTCTTTTAGTGGTCAACATACTTTAGTGGTGAATTTTGTACTTTTCCACGACGCATAGTTCCTCACGAATTCTATTGTATCAATGCATTAGTACATAAAATTGATGAAGAACCACCCATCAACACCCTGTTTGGTAGGGGATATATATGGTGGGTTTAATTACTTCATGAATAATGATATTCTTACTTACATTGATATATATTTTAATATAATCCTCCTACTTTGCAACATCCACGTTTCTTTGCATCCTCATCCATGGTTATTGAAGTTAATGTTATCACCGGTCGAAGAAATAAGTTTCCGGTTGGGAAACCCACATTTCCCCACACCACCCATGGATCCCTATGTTAAGTATAATGAAACTCCTAAAGAGTTTCATATATTATACCAATTAAATAAAATCCCCACTAAGATATCTCTTCTAGAACTATTACAAAATGCACCTATTTATAAGGATGTATTATATGATACCTTACAATCTATTACCTTTCCCCCACTACTCAACTTGTTTCTTTTAAATATATTATGAATGCATTCAAAGTTATGGATAAGGTAAAAAAATTATTTTGTATGATATCCCTCCTCCACCTAATGTAGAACCATTTTCCCCTCTTCCTATTATGACACAAATTCAAGGATTCCTCATATAACTTGTTTTAATAGACAATGGCTATGATATCAGTATATTTCTGGTTATTTTCTTAAAATTATGTGGATTTCTATGCACACGATTTCAATAACTACCACTATTGTACGAGGATTTTATAATATCGCAAAATCTACATTAGGAACTATTACTCTTGATCTTTTAGTTTGTCCTAAAAATTTACCCACAATATTTCACATATGGATACAAATTTACATTTTAATATTATCTTAGGTTTCCCTTGGATCTATGATATGCAAGTTGTTCTATCTAATGTGTTGGGGTTATAATATTAAGTGGGAAACCACTTATTTATAAAACCCACCAAATGACTTGGGTCGGCTTTTAAAGAGTGGATCATGACCACCACCTTGTATATAACAAGGTGATCCTTTAGAGATTGGTTACATATGGTTGTAACATTTTATGTGAGCTATATGTGTGAGTGAATTTGTAAGACTCGTGAGAAGATGTATGAGGTAGTTCATAATTCCGTAGTGAAATTTTAACTGCATGCAAAATAGTGGGGTGTTGGGTAAAAGTATATTCTCAATAAATATAAGTGTTTTTAGTGGGTTTTTTACCTTCCATGGTTTTCCCACTTATATCTTGTGTCATTGTGTTATTTACTTTTTGTTCATGGTATTTACATTCTATAATATGTAAACATAAACATATCAAGATATGTTTTAATTATTGTACTTCATAATCTATAATCTTCAGAAATATATATTGTGGATTAATACATTATTCATTTTATAAAGTTATAACATGGTATCAGAGCTGGTGGTTATGCTTGTGTAGGATAGATTTGGATGTTTTTGATTCTTCACAGGTGTGAAGAAACTTGAAGCATTTAAATATGTGAAACACTAGCTATTTTACTGAACGACCTCAAGACTAATTAGGTTTAAAACTCCATTTCGCCAAAATATTTAATATTGGTTGATTATTTACATCGGATATTTATTGTACATATGTTTTGCAACCTCTACTATCATTTGCGTGCATAGATATGTATTTTTCACCATTTGAAATCTTTTTTTAAAATTCTTGATCCTTCACAACAATTTCGTGGTCCTTCACAATTTTCTCGGTTTATCTACGACTTATTTGATTTTTTTCATGCTCTTTATAACCATTATAGTTGTGTGTGATTAACTTGAATAGTTTGAGTTCTTATATAGTGTATTTCTTTGGTCTCTTTTAGACTTGCGTTTTTAGATTTGTGCGTATCCTATTGTTGTAGACGCAGTTCTTTTGTTATTTGTGGCTTTATTGATCTAATCCTTTTTCGTGGATCACCAAGACTTTAAGTATCCACAAATCAATTATCCCTTGTTCCACAGATTTCAAAATTTGAAAATTTTATAACTTGTTTTTCTCTACTTGCGGCCTTCTGCAGCTTATTTTTTGTGTTTGTGGCCTTCTTGGGTTTTGAACTGTGTTTGGATATTTTCATCAAGTTATATTTGAAATTATAATCCACTATACTTTTTTTCAATTTTTTTCTATGGCTAGTTTTGTTGGTTTTTCAATGGATAAATCTCAATTATTAAATGGAACAAATTACAATATTTGGAGAGTTAGGTTAAAATATTGTTTCATGGTGAGAAAATTATGGGATCTTGTAACTAGTGTGGAGAAATGACCCACCGGAAGACATGCAAAACCTAAAAATCTTAGCTCCTTCTCTAGAGATCTCAAGAAGCCATATCAATCCTATTGTAGAGCATAAAAGATGAATTTATACTACATATAGGTCATATGGATTCTCCTACTGATGCATGGAAATAATTAGAAACAATACATGAAGGTAGCCTCCTCTCTAAAATAATTAAACTTATAATGGAACTATTTACAACTCCCATGAAGGGGATTAAAAAATTGTTAATTATCTAGCTAAAATTAAAAACACCAAAGCTCAAAGGGATGGATGTAATTGTGAATTGTTTTAAGATAAAATACTACATTTTATCATTCAGATAAATATCCATGAAAAATTCAAAAACTATATCTCCATTCTTAACTTTAAATACCAAAATGAAAATGATCTTCCTGATTTGGACACCCTTTCTTCACTTTTAATTTAAGAAGAGTGAGTTATGGAGAATTTTGATTCAAAAGAGACTGCTACTCAGGCATTGTTCTCTCAAAATCATAAACCTTCTCAAAATAGGAATAATATAAATCATGACCAGAAATATAACATTAGATCAAAATTTAAAACCAATGCTAAATCTAATTATGTTAAAAACATCAAAATTTTAAAGTGAAATTCAATGGCACATGTAACAAATGTGGCAAATTTGGTCATAAAGAGTCTGATTGTCATGTGAAATTCAATAAATTTGTTAAAATTACTAAAAAAAAAATATAACAATTAGAAGAGAGATCATAATCCAAATAAAAATCAAGTAAATAATGCTAAGCATTCTATTTCCATGTATACTGTTCTCTCAGCCTCAAATGACAACGAATGATTGTAGATAGTGGTGCCTCTAGGCACATGACCTATATTTAGGATATCCTCTCATATGTTGTAAATTGTGAAGAACATATATTTAGGAGATTATTCCCTCATTAGATCTGAAGGTTGTGGAAATGTTAAACTGAAAAATGGAATAATTAGGAATGTCTTGTATGTTCCTCAGTTGAAAAAGAATCTTCTGTCTTGCTCTCAACTAACTAAAGATAACTATAAATTTATTTTGCTGCAAGATATATGGTATGTAAAAGATAAAATCATTAATGTTATTTCTTCTGGTATTCAGAAAAATGACTTATATATTTTGTTGGTTTTGTGTCAGAATATTGTTTTTCTTTCTCTTTT
This sequence comes from Taxus wallichiana var. yunnanensis, assembly GCA_018340775.1. Classification (NCBI taxonomy): domain Eukaryota; kingdom Viridiplantae; phylum Streptophyta; class Pinopsida; order Cupressales; family Taxaceae; genus Taxus; species Taxus wallichiana. The sequence continues at coordinate 451,666,546 of CM031237.1, read as the reverse complement.
AGGAATGATATTCAACTTTGGCATAAAAGATTAGGTCATGTGAATTTCAGAAGTTTGTACGAAAAGTCTCACCTAAATCTTGTATTTAGTCTCCATAAGATGAAATTTGATCATGAAACATGTGAAAGTTACTTGTGTGGTAAACAACATGTTGTATCATTTCACAAACATCATGATCCAAATTCCTCTCATTTATTAGAGTTGATTCACATAGTGATGTGAGAGGTCCACTTGAAGTTCCTTCTCTTAGTGGTGCTTTGTATGTTGTATGCTTTATTGATGATTTGTCTAGGATGACCTAGTCTTATTTCATTAAGAAAAGTTTGATGTCTTGTCTATGTTTCAACAATTAAAAGATTTAGTTGAAAATGCTTCTAATATTAAAATAAAAATAATTAGAACTAATAATGGAGGTGAGTATGTTAGTAAAAAGGTTTTATGATATTTTTGCATCACGTGGGATTCAAAGAGAGTTGACTACTCCTTATTCTCCACATCAAAATGGCATTGTAGAAAGGAAAAATAAGACTGTCTTAGAAATGGCTAGGACTATGATTCATGCAGAAAATGTGCCTAAGTTTTTATGGGAATACGTTGTGAATACTGTTATCTATATCCTAAATAGAGTTCCTACAAAATATCTTCATCAAGCTACTCCTCATGAAGTATGGAAAAATAAAAACCAGATATCTCTCACTTAAGAATATTTGGTAGTCCCACTTCTATATTCATTCCAAAATTTAAAAGGAAGAAACTTGACCCAACCTCATATTCTTGTATTTTTGTTGGTTATGGTTATCAAAATAAAGGATTGAAAGTTTATGATCCCTTCAAGCATGATATATTTGAAAACATGAATGTTCATGTTTTGGAAAAGACATTATGTGATGCTTCTTATGAACCCTCCTATGTTTCTCTGAAATAGTGCTCGATAATTCTTTTCCAAAACTTATGGAAATTTTTTTCAAGAGGATGATTATCCTGATTTGGATATGATGGAGATTAAGGGGAGTCATCTCAAAATTATGTGGCATCCCAAGATTTCTAAATGAGATCAAAATATGGATAAGGATTCTCATCTTGTTAGTATGAGAAAGGTTAGTCGTAGTCAACATAATTATCATGTTGTGATGACCATCTATGAGGTTGAACCAAAATATTTGAAGAAGCATGTAAAGATGATAGATGGATTAAAGCCATGAAAATGAGTACAATGATTTGATTAATAATAAAACTGAGAACTAGTCCCTCCTCCTAAATGAAGCATTGTAGAATCTAGGTGGTAAAATCAAGTAAAATCTATAGGAGAAATTGAAAAATTCAAGGCAAGGTTGGTAGCTTGTGGTTTCACTTAGAAACCTAGTCTTGACTATGATGAGAATTTTGCTTCTATAGCTAAGATGAAAGCTGTCAGAATTATTCTTGCTTTGGAATCCTAATATGGTTGGGAGATACGCTAAATGAATGTTAAAAATATATTCCTTAATGGTATCTAAAAGAATAAATATACATGTGTCAGCATAAAGGTTTTGAAGAACTTGGTAAGGAACTATATGTATGTAAGCTGAAAAATTCTTTGTATGGTCTTAAGCAAGCTCCTAGAGCTTGGTATGCTAAAATTAATAGTTTCTTTCAGGATCTTGGTTTCACTAATTGTTGTTCTGATAATGATTTGTTTGTTAAGTTTGAAAATAATCATATTATAATTATTGTTCTATATACATTGATGATCTTTTGATTACTAGCGATTGTCAAATATTTAATTGTTAGAATCAAATAAAAGCTAAAACATCATTTTGAAATGATTGATTTAGGTTTGATAAAGTTATTTTATAGGCATGGTTATATTTCAAGATCATAAATCTATTGTTGCATCTCAATTTTATTATGCTATGAATTTACTTATAAGATTTAACATGATTGACTATAATCATTCCTATCATTCCTATTAAATTTGGTGTTAAAATAGATCCTAAACCTGCATGTGCTAAATTTGATCCTACTCTGTATAGAAAAATAGTTGGTAGTATAATTTATTTGATTATTAATAGGCCTAATATTTCATATGAAGTAGGAGTTGTCTCTAGATTTATGTAGGACCATTATGAGGATCATTAGAAAACAAAAGAAAGAATTATGAAATATGTTAAAGGAACAATTAATTATGTCTGCTTTTTTATTCTTCTTGTGATGATGCAAAGTTATTTAGATATTATGATTCGACAATGTTGGTGATGCTATAGATAGAAAATATACTTCTGGATATATTTTCAAGTTGGGTGTAAGTGTCATAACTTGGAACAACAAGAAACAGCGACAATTTATATCTCTTCTACTTCAAGCGAGTATAAAAGTTTATGGAAGCAACAAAGGAAGACATGTGCTGAAAATATTGTTGGATGAACTCCATATGAGTGTAAAAGGAAGAACTACTCTTCTTTGTCATAGTAAGAGTTACATTTTTATGGTAAACAATCCAATTTAGCATTAGAGGAAAAAGCATATCGAAGTTCATATGTAATTTATTCGAGAAAAAGTCCTTAATGGAGATATTGATCTCAAGTTCTATTCGAATGAAGTTCAAGTTGCGAGATATTTTCACGAATCTGTTGTGTGATGTGATTTTTTTCAAGTTTCATGTCTTGTTAGGCCTTTCAGAGTTTCCATTAAGGGGGAGTGTGCATGGCAATTCCACCTCTTAATGACCTGAATATTTCAAAGTGGATACTCCCAAGACTATTTCTATGTTGTTTAAGTAAATTATCATGTATATGAATTTTACTTGTAATTCCTAGTGAAGAATTAGTTATGGGTATGCCTTGTGTTATAAAAGGATCCATAATTTGATGTAAGTCATCATCCTTAATCACTTTATCTTGAGAGCTTGTTTATGTTCCTTTGTATTGTGGTTTTTATAGAATCCGTGGAACACTATTTTGAATTGAAAAAAAAGTGTCTCGTGGATTCTCTAAAAAACCATAATGCATTTATAGTTGTTCTGTGCTTGTATAACTATGTGGTACATTGTGGTAGTGTATTGTGGAGTTGAAAAACCCGTACAACTTTTCTTGAGTGCACCATGGGACTTGAAACCCACGGAACAAGTGTTAATGTGTTTACAGTTGTTCGTGGCTTCTATAATTCCACATGACACTGAGGTAGTGTACTGCGGAGTTGGAAAACCCGTAGGACTTTGATTTAGTGCACCGCATAACTACAAACCTAGAGAACAAGTGTTTTTGGATGCTAGCCTAAATCACAAAGTGATTTATGGATTGTAATTCCTTTTTTACAAAAAGGTGACATGGAATAAGGAAAAAATGTTAACATGTTTTGCATGTTTTCCCACTTAACATTATGGGGGAGTGTTGAGGTTCTACTATTAAGTGGGAAGCTGCTTATTTATAAACCCACCAAATAACCTAGGTTGGCTTTTAAAGCGTAGATCATGACCACCCACATTATATATAATAAGGTGATCCGTTAGGGATAGGATACACATGGTTGTAACATTATATGTGATCAATGTTTTGTAAGACTCATGAGAAGATGTATAAGGTAGTTCATAATTCCATAGTGAAAGTGTAAATGCATGTGAAATAGTGGGAGTGCTGGGTAAAAGTATATTCTTAATAACACTAAGTGATTTTTCAGTGGGTTTTTACCTTCCATTGTTTTCCCACAAATATTTTGTGTCATTGTGTTATTTAACTTTTTTTCATGGTATTTATATTATGTAATATGCAAACATAAACATCTCAAGCTATGTTTTAATTATTGTACTTCATAATCTATAATATTTGGATTTCTATATTGTGGATTAATAATTATTTAGTTCTTCATTCCCATTAAGTCCTAACATGGTATTAGAGCTGGTGATTATGCTTGTATATGATATATTTGGATGTATTTATTGATTCACATGTGTGAAGAAACTTGAAGCATTTAAATATATGAAAACCTAGCTATTTCGTGGTGACCTCAAGACTATTTCGGTTTAAAACTCAAATTTGTGCCAAAATATTGAATATTGATTGATTAGTCTATCAGATCTTTCTTGTGATATGTTTCTTAGCCTCTACTATCATTTGCATACATAGATATGTATTTTCATCATATGCATTCTTATTTTTAAATTCTTGAGCCTTCACGACAAATTCGTGGTCCTTCATGATTTTCTCAATTGTCTGCGGCTTATTTGATTTTTGTCTCTCTCGTTATAGTCATTATATTTGTGTAAATAATTTGAATAATTCGAGTCCTTATTTAGAGGATTTATTTAGTATTTAATTTTTTAAATTTGCAGATCCTATTGTTCTTCTATTATTGACCTAATTTTTTACGAGATCACCAATACTTTAAGCATCTACAAATCACTCATCCCTTTTTCCGTGGCTTTCAAAATTTGAAAATTTTATAAGCTGATTTTCTCTACTTTGTGGCCTTATGTGGATTTTTGTTTGTGTTTTTTGGCCTTCCTTCTTGGGTCTTGAACTATAATTGGATATATTCATCAAGTTATATTTGAAATTATAATTAGTTATACTTTTTTTCAAAAAATTTCTATGGCTGGTTCTGCTTTGGTTTTTCAATGGATAAATCTCAATTATTAAATGGAACAAATTATAGTATTTGGAGACTTAGGTTAAAATCCTATTTCATAGCGAGAAAACTATGGGATTTTGTAACTGGTGTGGATGAACGACCCACGAGAATACATGAAAACCCTAAAAACATTATTTCCTTCTCCTAGATATCTCGGGAAGCCCCATCAATCTTATTGTAGAGCATAAAATATGAATTTCTACAACATATCTAGGTTATATGGATTCTCATCTTGACACATGGAAATAATTATAAATAATTCATGAAGGTAGTTGCCTCTCCAAAATAATTAAACTTATAATGGAACCATTTACAACTCCCATGAAGGGGGATGAAAAAATATTAATTATGTAGCTAAAATTAAAAACATTAAAGATCAGTTGGATGGATGTAATTGTGAATTATTTCAAGATAAATTGCTATATTTTATCATTCAAATAAATATCCATGAAAAATTTAGAAATTATATCTCCATTCTTAACTCTAAATACTAAATTGAAAATGATCTTCCTGATTTGGACACCCTTTCTTCGCTTCTAATTTAAGAAGAGCGAGCTATGGAGAGTTTTGATTCAAAAGAGACTCGCTACTCAAGCATTGTTCTCTCGAAATCATAAACCATCTCAAAATAGGAATAATATCAAACATCCCATCAAAATTTAAGACCAATCCTAAATCTAATTACTCGTTAAGAAAAATTAGAATTTTAAAGTGAAATTCAATGGATCATGTAACAAATGTGGTAAATTTGGTCATAAAGAGTCTACTTGTCATATGGAATTCAATAAACTTGTTAAAAATACTAAAAGTAGTAAATATAAAAATTAGAAGAGAGATCATAATCAACACAAAAATCAGGAAAATAATGATGATCATTCTATTGCCCAGTATATTGCTATCTCATCCTCAAATGAAAACAAATGGATTCTAGATAGTGGTGCCTCTACGCATGTGAGTGTATTCGGGATATACTCTCGGATGTTGTAAAGTGTGAATAAAACATATATCTAGGAGATAATTCTATCATTAGATCTGAAGCTTGTGGAAATGTTAAACTGAAAAATGGAATAATTAGGAATGTCTTGTATGTTCCTTAGTTGAAAAATAGTCTCATGTCTTGCTCTTAGCTAACTAAAGAAAACTATAAAGTTTTTCTTCTACAAGATAAATGGCATGTAAAAGATAAACTCAGTAATGTTATTTACGGTATTAAGAAAAATGACATATATATATTTGTTTGTTTTGTGTCCGAATCTTGATTTTCTTCCTCTTAGAATGATATTCAACTTTGGCATGAAATATTAGGTCATGTGAATTTCAGAAGTTTTTATTAAATTTCTCACCTAAATCTTGTAGTTGGTCTCCCTAAGATGAAATATTATCATGAAACATGTACGTTGTACCATTTCACAAACACCATGATCCAAATTCCTCTCATCTATTGGAGATGATTCACAATGATGTGAGAGGTCCACTTGAAGTTCATTCTCTCAGTGGTACTTTATATGTTGTATGATTTATTGATGATTTCTCTAGGATTACATGGTCTTATTTCATTAAGAAAAAGTATGATGTCTTTTCTAAGTTTTAAGAATTTAAAGCTTTAGTTGAAAATGTTTCTAATATTAAAATAAAAGAATTATTACTAATAATGGAGGTGAGTATGTTAGTAAAACGTTTTATGAGTTACGTGTGTCATGCGGGATTCAAAGAGAATTGAATAATCCATATTAACCACAAAAAATGACACTTTGTAGAAAGGAAAAATAGGATTTGTCTTAGAAATGGCTAGGACTATGATTCATGTAGAAAATGTGCCTAAGTTTTTATGGGCAGAAGATATGAATATTGCTGTCTATATCCTAAATAGAGTTCTTACAAAACTCTTCATCAAGCTACTCCTCATGAAGTATGGATAAATTAAAAACCGAGATATCTCTCACTTAATAATATTTGGTAGTTACGATTCTATCTTCATTCCAAAAGTTAAAAGGAAGAAGCTTGACCAAACCTTAAATTATTATATTTTTGGTTGTTATGGTTATTAAACTATAGGATTGAAAGTATATGATCCCTTCAAGCATGATATAGTTGAAAAAAATAGTGTTCATGTTTTGGAAAAGACATTATGTGATGCTTCTTATGAACCCTCCTCTATTTATCCTAAAATAGAGCTTGATAATCATTGCACGACCCATTTTGACTAAGTACTGGTGGTGTAAAAACATTTTGGGAATGCACAAGGCAAACATGAAGGGGAGAACACATGACATAATAGACATCATGTGAAGAATCGCGCCTAAACAACTAATTTTGGAACCATAGGCTAAAAATAGATGATGCCAAGTTTATGTGTTGATTAAGCAACATTATGGATCTAGAGAAAAGCATGAAGGCTTAGTGGCCAAGAAAGAGATATTTTGGGATAAATAACATACGAGGAGAAGATCAAAGGTCATGTAAGGATTGATCTAATAATAGGATTAATAACATGGTTTATTTATAGATTAATTTATTATTAGGATCAATAGAAAAACATACATGGCTTTATTTATGTAAGCATGGCTATTTAGATCATGCAATCTATTTTGAGATGCATGGGTGGTGAAGGGAAAGTCCCTACCTCTATATAAATGTATTATTCTACATTTTTTGGGTACCATGGACGATTGATGTGATAGTGTTGTCTTTCTTTATCATGTATTGGCATGTACGACTCTGTGATACTCATAGACACCTATTTTTGGTATAGCGCCCCTCCGACATCTCACATTCACGTAATTTCCATTCTCACTTCTCTTTTTCTTAAATTAAATGAAATCTTATCTATTTGCTCACATTATTTGATTAATTATCAAATGGGCTCCATGTAGACCCATTTGATAATTCAAATTTTTGATATTATCCCCATCCTTCACAAATTATTTAATTCATGGGTATTAATACACCCATCCGACACCTTTTTAAAAAAAAAAATGGAATCTTTATTCCACCTACCTAGTCCCACATGTTCCCCACTTAAGTCAAAATCAGTTCCCACCTAAAAATCAATCTCCACCTAAAAATTCAATTCCCTCAAATTATTAAATTATTAACCCCACCCATGAAGTCAATAATTCACAATCTCAATATCCGACAACAAATCCAACAAATCAATAGGTTAAAGTGAGCACATGACTTCACTATTACACCTAACCATGTCCCCACTCCACATCACACCTTTTCCTTTTCTCACATCATGAACCCCACCATCAAATCAACTCTTCATCATGTCCTCTTAATCAGGATTTATTTTACAAATTATAATTATTTGTTAATCCTTTATTTTAATCCCAATTCAAGTTATAAATAGAACTTTTTCCCCCTCTAAAATGAGAGAGGTAGAAAATTCTTGAAATTCTCAAGCTTAAAATTCATAATATTTTGTCAAAATTGTTTGTGAAGCTTTGAATCATATTGTGGAGTGTTTGGAGGCGAAGCTCTATCGGTCTCATATTGTCACTCTAACGATCAATTTGTTGTTATATCGAAACACTAGCTTGGTATCATATTTATATTATTTATTCAACATATTGCAAATCTCTGTAGTTTTGGCATGTCATCTTATCATTGGATATTCATTCTTTTCTTGTGAACATGGGGGTTGACAGCCACCGAGGAAGTTAACGCTTCTTGGATCTACTTTGTCAGGCAACCCCCACATATCGTTATCTAATCTTATCTATTTCCATCTTGTAGATCTATCTTCTTTCTCACAGATCTATTTTCTCTGTGCCCATATCTAGAATCCATATCTACATCTGAGGTCCTAAGCCCTATATCATTTGAAGTTACTAGTGGCTTGTAGTCTCGGTGTTCACCCACGTGAGAACGAGTTTTCTAGATCAACAATACTATTGCTATGTAATCATTTTGTTATTAATGGATCTCTATGGATGGATTATGGTGGTTAATGAGTATGCACATGGTGATCATGTAGTGTAATTAATCTTAATACTTATCTTATCTATCATGCTTCCTTATTAAATGTGTTTCCTTATGGTATACTGTAATGCTCTATATCGAATGTATGCTTTGATAATGGTGTTCATTAATATGCATGCTAGCATCTTAACAAGACACTGTAAAGGAGGGACACAGTAGCCTCGAGCACTTTGGGTGAATGTCTAGATTTGTATAGATGAAGTGCTAATGTACATATCATCTTTAGGTGGTAAAACAAAGGCTAAATTTTGGTTTCATTTTGAGACCTCTTTTCAAACTATCTTCTAGGATATTTCTTGAAAATGGCATATCAATTGAATCTGGATAGTATTAAAGGTTTGATAGACAAAGAACAAGACAAGTTTGCATAGAAATATAACACTGGATCTGATTTCAATGAACATTAGTGGGTGGAAAACAACCTTTATGATGCACTCTATGAGACATTCTTTAACTTATTTCTAGTAGAATTGTATGAGTGGATAAAAACGTATGCAGTAGGGAAGTGTTAGATTTATAGGCCGAGACTTTGGATACAAAAGGATTACCAAACTCTTATTGATGTTGATGTGGAGTGGACTAGAGCTGTAGATCATTGGTGGGCTAGAGTATTACATAGTTATATTCTTAAGTACACTCATATCGGTGTCCTAAAGAGGCCAAGTTCTAGTTTTTGCATGATCCTAGAGGATCTTACTTGTGCACGATATCATTATCAATCAATATTTTTATGGTAGAATTTGATTTAAAGCGATTACCTATAACTAGCTAAACCCCCACCATGAGTGGGGGCAAAAGATGGTGTGAAGAAGGATGGAGGGTGGGTGGAAAAAAGGAAGAGAGAGGAAATATGGCTCAATTTTAATGAAGCACGAGAGAGGGAAATAATGAAACAAAAAGAGATTGAGGAGTCCTTAAAATTGAGGAGAGAGATGGTTTGTGAAGGACTTAAAGCTCTCATGGAAGACAAGGATCCACAACATCTAGTTATCGTAACATTGGGTAAGTCTGATAGAGAATATCTTTTGGCTTCGGATGAGAGCACGTTATAAGAGAATATGAGGATTGCAGGTGCGCATCTAATCCCACCTAGCCACCTAGCCCTTGTACTTGGTTTTCCAAATCCAAAAGTATTCATTGAGAAGAAGGATAGTATAAGTAAGCAAATAGATATGAGTACACATAAATTTGTGTTGAATTCATGAGATAAAGTTAGTAGCACACCCATGGAATTGTAGTCAAGCTGTTTTTGGAAGTGTCATGTTAGGATTATTTCCAGTGTGTCATTAGGAGAGAATATTGGTGCCACAATTTGTTGGAAGTACTATAGTAACTGTTGTGACCACACAAACTATTTTTGTTCAATCTAGTACCAAGATTGGGACAGAAGGAAGTACATTGAATGGTCCATTGACCACCTTAGGTGGATGAAGAGGATTAGGAGGAGGAAATAATGGTGGAGGTTGTGGCTCAGAAGGCGGTGGACAAGGCCCACATCCCTAGCTAACCCCACATTAACCTCAACAGGTCTACTATGATATGTCTCTCTATTTTCTAGAGTATAGAGGTATTAAAGATGCATCGGATAATGTGCACAAGTGTGAACTAATATGCCACACTAAAGGAATTACAACCTTAGATTAGAAGGCCAATCGGTTTCTACCACGTTACAAGGGCACATACATGCATTTGGTATAGGAAGTATGATCCCCATTAGAATGTGTGGTGGATGAAAATGATATACCTTCTACATTTTTGGAAGAGTTTCAAATTCTAGAGTTTGAGAAATATAGCATCAACTTGCTCAAGGGTATTAAGTAGGGGTTAGCTTAAAGTGTAAGGGAGTATGATGCGTGTTTCAAGAATTTATCTTCCAAATTGTCTTATGAAATTCATCCTAGTCAAGCATGCACAATGGTTTTTTGGAGGATTACTGACTCTGTTTTGAAGAGAAATATATCATAAGACCTATTTGGACCTAAGCAAGGCTTCAAAAGTAGCTCGTACACCGAGGCAGTTGGGAGTGTTGATATTGGTGTGAGACCATTTTTAGAGGCACAAATTACAAATATGGAAAAATAGTTAGAAAATATTTCTTCCAACTCAATGCATGAGACACAAAGGGGAGTATGGTGCAAAAATTGTGAAGTAGTGGGACATACTAAAGATAATTACCCACATAGGTCGGTGTGTATGCTACTATTAAATTGTGAAGTATGTCACTGAATCATGATACCCTATTTCGTAGTGCGCACTCACGAAGAAGGTGCCCATGTATTGAAAGATTTCAAGTCGACACTCACGAAACTGCTGAGTGTAGATTAATTGGTCACATTCATGAGGCCATTGAGATAGGAGTGTGCTAGACTAGTGTGGTGAGTGGATCAAAGGAAGAAAAAATCCATACTCATGAAGGGAACAACCATGTAGATAAAATTAATAGAGGCTTCTGTGGAGGATATAGAAAACGAGGTTGTGGCGGTGGCAGAGGAGGATTTGATAGAGGAAATTTCTATAATTTTATATCCCCTAATCATTTTCAACGTGAGTGTACTCATAATAATATTTTCTCATGGCATGGGAAGCAACAAAAGTTAGAATATTTCCCAGAGATGTATGAAAACATGTGCAAGAATCAAAAGAAAGAAAAAGGCATGAGAATGATAAAGGTACAACACACTATTTCTAATCAATGGATTCCTAAGAAGACACCTGACCTTGAGTTACATATAGTAATGGTTACTACACGTGCTAACGTTTCACACACATGAAATCCCATGAAGGCTAAGACACTTATCACATGAGAGGAAGTAGTACACATGCTAAGTATCCAGATGTTGCACATCAGAAGGAAGTCTACTAGGATACCATGGATGTCCTCAAGGAGACCTAAGGAGAGATACAGTGCTTGAAATAATAGGTGAGTGAGAGTGATCGTGAAAGGAATGTTGAACTCCCATAGAAGGATGACTTGAAGGAAGTGTGTAGGATGTTACGCTAGGAGAACATCATTCCTCTTTTGGGGGAATGACTACAAGAAAAGGTACTACGTGTTGGAATTGAGCATGAGAGGCAGATCCTTCATGAAAATATACCACCTCAGAATCATGAATTTTATAAAGAGATTACACTTGATGCAGTAATTGATGGGTGGTTATTGCACAACATTCTTATTGATACCGACGTGGAAGTAAATGTGCTAACTTTGGATGCTTGGAATCAGATGGGTAGACCACAATTGCAACCATCTTTGAATGTGTTGTATATGGAAAATAAAACTAGGGATATGCCTATTGGGGTCCTAAAGGATGCATCTATTACTATTCAGGGGGCCAAGTTTACTAGAGACTTTGAGGTGTTGGAACTTGTTGAAGTGGACAACTTTCCAACATTACTTTGATGACCACAGTGCTACACAAAAATGTAGATTTATGCTTTAATAAAAGGTACATCAGTTTTGAAAATAATGAGGAGCACATGATTATACCTCTATTTGAGAAGAAGGTGAGCCCTATGTAGAACCATTGAGCAAGGAATGGCTTAATATAATATATGTATAGTTAGTGCACAATCTAGAGAAACTTAAACAATCAAAAGAGGGCATTCTTGAGTGAGAGGATGCACATTCTATAAGCGATACTACTAGTGTTGTGTGTGATAATTGGGCTCATGGAACGTATGAAATGGTTGGGTGTGAGGTCAAAGGAAGAGTCACAGAATGATTAGGCCACATATGGTGAGGTGGTTAGGATGTAATTGGGTACCATGGTATATTGGTGAAGGGAACCTTGATGCATTTCTACATGCCATGGAGACTCAGTGGCAGAATGAAGGGGATAGAAGAAATATGTTGGTCTATACTTTGCATGGGAAAACAACACGTTGGTGGGAAAAACATAGAGATAGCCTTTTGGAATGGTGAGAAGTGAGAATCACTTTCTCCACCAGTTTACTCAAAGAAATGTACCTACACAAACATGTGAATTTCATGGGAAGTATCCTTCCTCTCATCATGTCTAGGAGTGTGAGAGATCTTGGGTACAGGGAAATGAGGCATTATTGCCATCACTCTAGGTTCATAAGTTCTACTCCACCTTACATGGTTACACGCATGGTATGTCCATGTTGAGTTGAAAAGGGAAACATAAATTTGGAAAGAGATGACCTCAAGTATGATCCAAACCTTTGATTAATTTTCTATCTAGCCTCCAATGAATGAAGCATTGTAAATTATGAAGCACCTTATATTTGGGGGATAGTGCGAAGGATGAAGAACTTATGCTAGAGTTTTTGGGAACTTGATCTTGAGGCGTGCCTTGACCTTGAAGAAATAGATGAAGAAGAGATGGTCTACGCCTGGAAGGAAAAATAAAAGGGAAAATTGGTGTACATGATAGATGATGAGGAAGTAGATAATCTAGATGTTGTCCAAACTAAGGGTACGTGTGAGGTGATTGACACTAAAAATGAAAAGGCATGCATATATCATGCTGCTATGAATACAAATAAGGATAACATTGGTAAAGAGGCAACACCTATAAAGGATTTTACAACACCACAATGACAAGATTATTATGGGATAATATTATTAGTAGGTATGGTTGTCCATTAATCTTGACAAGTGATAGAGGAACTCATTTTTTTGAATGAGACAATCAAAATTTTATTAGCAGAGTTTATGGTGGCTCACTATAAGACTACTCCTTATCACCCACATGATAATGGTACTGCTGAAGCTTTCAACAAGATTCTTAGAAATACATTAACACAAATTTGTGATGTTGGGAGAAAATATTGGGGTGATAAACTGTTAGTTGTACTTTGGGCATATAGGACCACTTATAAGAGGTTAAACAAGGCCACACATTTTCATTTGGTTTTTGGCATGGAGGCTATATTTCTTGTTGAATTTATCTTACCATCCTTGGGTATTGCATGTGTAGGTGGTGGTGATAAAAAATCTATTGCAGAGAAAATTGACAAATGATACGATTAGATGAGTAGCGTGCCATTGTGCGTTGGATCTAAAAGGCGAGAAGGACGAGAAAAAAAGCATGGCACGATAGAAACATTAGGAATAATAAATTTGAAGTTAGAAAGATGGTTATTCTCTATGAATGCAAGTTTTTGCGCCACCCAGGGAAATTGAAATTGAATTGGTTGGGACATTTTTTAGTAACCAAGATACTTGAATAAGGTAGTTGTAAATTACAGGCGCTGGATGACACCTTCCTTCCTGGTTACTTCAATGGGAGTAAACTGAAGCCCTACTATACATAAAGCTTCTTGGTGTTTGTAATAAGGCAATATTGCCACTTAGATTATATTTCTCTTTTATGTGTTTCCTTTCAATCATTTCTATGCTTTTTCAATTTAGTTCTTTGTGTTTTTGAAATAAGTGTGCTCACGTGTAGGGATATGATTACTATATTTTTAGTTCATGTACAAAGGACTGCATATAATTTTAGTGTGGGGTGGATTAGGTACAAGAGAAAAATTGTTGGCATCATATTTGATACAGGTTGGCACAATTGAGGTTATCCTTTGAAAGTTTGGTGTGAGAGAGAAAGGGTATTATAGGTGGTATGGATGAAGGTGATCTTAAGTAAATTTATCATATTGAGGACCACGCGAGAAGAATGATCACACAATGTAATGTGAGGTAGGAAAAATATGATGGAATACTTAGTGTGAGGTGTAGAGGGTTATGTACTTAGGCATAAGAGGCATGTGTAAAGAGTTTTGTGGCCTATGAAGTAGTAGGGCATGCCAGAAGGTTATGACTGCAGCACATGAAAGGAAGTCATGGAATAAAGCAAAAAGAGGAAGAGGTACTTTATGAAGCAAGTAAATTAAAAGTTTTAAAGAAAAAAAAGTGGGTTAAGTGGAAAAAGTAAGTCAGTGAGGTACAAAAAGTATAAAAAGGGGCAAGTCAAAGTCATTCAATACCTTACATTCAAAGAGAACTTGGAACAATTTATCTATCGAGATAATTTGTGTGAAAAGAGTGATAAAAAAGAAGAGAAAACTAGAGTAGTGTGCCAATTTTGTGTGGTTCCTTGTGTCAAGAAAATTTTGAGCCAACAGTTAGGGCATAAAGAGAATGGTTTACGGGTGAGTTTGAACAACTAGGGTTTGCAACACTCATATAGTAAAGTAAGTGTGGTGAGATAGAGTACCTAGGGCATGAATTGGAATGAATTTGTAGAGACAATGGCATCTAAAACTATAAGAAAGCATCACACGAAGAAGGATGAGGTCGAGAAGGAAGAACCCATGGAGGAGATATACTCAGAAATGAAGTACCCACATAGAGTACTTAGGGTTCTGACTTGGAAGTCTAAACTTACCAAGTGTAAAAATAGTGAATATAACCACCGATCTCTAGTGAATGAAGGGACTTTAAAGGTAGACATGTTACGGAGTTGCTAGAAATTAACAAGGAAGGGAAAGTGCTGGTTGATGACTCAAAGTGTGGAAGAACTTGGAGAAATTTTTGGTCTGTAATAGTTCAAACATCCCTTCTTCGTGAAGGCCACACATTTGTACCGGTGGCTCATGTCTAGGCTGCGCATGAGGATTTATTTTATTTCACGAGACAAAGGATACAAAATAAAACTCAAATTATTGAGTGAATCACAAGGTTGAGGAGTACAATAGAGGATATGGGACTAGACCTATGTAATAATGTGAAGATCGACGAATTGGCCACTCAATTGCAATATGAGATAGGTAGGATGAACATTTTTGGGCATTGAATTATTTTTGGAGGTCACTTTTATTTTTGGGGTGACTAAGATATTTCGAGGATGACAATCTAATTTAGTGTGGGGTAATGTTTCATAACCAATTTTGACTAAGTATAAGCCACACAAAAGATTTTGGGTGCACGCAAGGCAGTGCAAAGGGGCACACACATGACAGAATAAACAATGCACGAAGGCTTGTGCCTAAGCAGAAAATGTTCAGGACTTAGCTGATTTTGGAACAGCGAGATAAAAAATAGATGACACCAAGTTTAAGTTCCAATGAAGCAATGTTCAAAATATATAGACAAGCATGGATGATTAGCGGGAAAACAAGAGCTATTTTGGGATAAAGCACATGCGAGGAGAAGATCAAAGGTCATGCAAGGATTGATCTAATAATAGGATTAATAGCAGAGTTTATTTATAGATTAATATATTATTATGATCAATAAAAAACATGCATGGATTTATTTATGTATGCATGGTTATTTTGAGCATGTAGTCTATTTTGAGATGCATGGGCGGTGAAGGGAAAGTCCCCACCCTTATATAAATTTATTTTTCTTCATTGTTTTGGCTACCATGAACGATTGCTATGATAAAGTTATGCTAATATAATGTATTGGCATGCATGACTCTGTGATACTATTGCTATGTATTCAACCTCTGCTATGTAATCCTTTGGTTATTAATGGATCTTTGTGGATGGATTCTAGTGGTTAATGAGTCTGAACATGGTGATCATGTAGTGTAATTAATCTTAATACTTATCTGATCTGTCATGTTTCCTTATTACATGTGTTTCCTTATGGTATTTGTAATGATCTACATTTGAATGTATGCTTTGATAATGGTAATCATTAATATGCATTCTAAAAATTTGACAAGATAGTGCATATGAGGGACCTTATATATTCACGTGCTTTGGGTGAGCATCTGATCTGATTGGGTGAAGTGCCAACGCGCATAACATCTTTAGGTGGTAAAAAAAAGGCTACATAAATTATCCTAACAATATGGAAACAAAAGTTTAAGAGGATGATTATCCTAATCTAGATATGATGGAGATTGAGGGGGTCATCTCAAAATGTGTTACATCCCAAGATTCCTAAATGGGCTCAAAATATGGTTAAGGATTCTCATCCTGTTAGCCTAAGAAAGGTTACCCATAGTCAGCATACTTATCATGCCTTGATGACCCTCTATGAGGTTGAACCACAATATTTCAAAGAAGCCTATCAAGATGATAGATGGATTCATGCCATGAAAGATGAGCACAATGCTTTGAGTAAGAATAACACTTGGGAATTTGTCCCTCCTCCTTATAAATGAAGCATTGTAGAATCCAAGTGGTTACATAAAATCAAGTATAAAATATGTAAGAGAAATTAAAAATTCAAGGTAAGGATGGTAGCTTGTGGTTTCACTCGAAACCGGTCTTGACTACATTGAGACTTTTTCTCATGTAGCTAAGATGAGCACTGTCATAATTCTTCTTTCTTTGGATGCCCAATAAGGTTGGGAGATACACCAAATGGATGTTAAAAATGCATTTCTTAACGATATCTGAAAGAATAAATATACATGCATCATTCTACAGGTTTTGAATAACTTGGTAAGGAACTATATGTCTGTAAGATGAAAGAGTCTTTGTATGGTCTTAAACAAGCTCCTAGAGCTTGGTATGCTAAAATCAATAGTTTCTTTAATGATAATGATTTGTTTGTTAAGTTTTAAAATAATCATATTATCATTATTTTTCTATATGTTGATGATTTGTTGATTACTAGAAGTGACAAAAATTTAATTTTTAGAATAAAAGAAAATCTAAAAGATTGTTTTGAAATGAGTGATTGAGTTTGTTAACTCATTTTCTAGGCATGGTTATATTTCAAGTTCATAAATCTATTGTTGCATCTCAAATATCGGTATCTTTGTGAATTTACCTAGAAGATTTAACATGATTGACTATAAGCCTATTTCCATTCCTATTTAAGTTGGTGTTAAAATAGATCCTAAACTTGCATGTGCTAAATTTGATCCTACTCTATATAGATAACTAGTTGGTAGTATAATTTATTTTGACTATTACTTGGCTTGATATTTCATATACAATATTAGCTATCTCTAGATATATATAAGATCGTTATGAGGATTAGTGGAAAATGGAAAAAAATAATTTTGAAATATGTTAAAGGAACATTTAATTATGGTCCATTTTATTCTTCTTGTTAGAACATAATATTAAGTGTTCATAATATTTAGTTTATAATTAAATAATATTGAATATAGGTTATTCTTTATTATTTAATATAAACTCTATATTAGGTTTCATTAGTTATTAATTAACTAATTATTAAATCGGGCGTTCTGTGTCACTTAATAAGGTTATAACCCTTTGGGTTATTTAAATATGGCTATAGGCCATATTCAGATATATATATATATATATATATATATATATATATATATATATATATATATATATATATATATATATATATATATATATATATATATATATATATATATATATAAAATTATAAATAGGGAGCGAGGAGTGAATAAGGGAGTTCTTGAATTTGGTTGAAAAGTTTATCAATAAATGGAATTTTTATTTGTGGTTTTTACCCCATTGGGGTTTTCTACGTTATATGTTGTGTTAATGTATTATGGTGTGAATTAATTTTCTTTGTTATTTGTTTATTTATGCATGCACATTAATGTTTACTTAATATTAATTCAATAAGGTTAATATAACTTTATAACCCTCGTCCTGACATGGTACTAGAGTGGGCTAAAGTATTGGTTAAATAATTTAATTAATCCAAATTTCATGTTCGTTGGGCCGTTATTTGGTTAGGAACCTATTTAACCCCCTTTCCCTCTCCGGGATGTGTCAATGTTTTGTGTTTTTTGTGTGCACACTGTAGATCTAGAATAATATTTACCTTTGCATGTGAAATCTCGGGTGGAAGAATTATAGGTAAGGTTTAAAATGTTTGAGAAATATTTTATAATTTTTTTATAGTTTGTAATGTATGTGCAGGCCCAGGTAAAATTCCAGGGTAAAGATGTAAAATTCAAGTTATAAGGTCTCCCACAGGGAGACAATCTTCCTCGAGAATATGAATTTAATTTTTCCTATTGGCTCGGTTGAAGACCCATGGAATGTAGCCCAATAGTATAGTTACTCTAATTTATTTTTTCCTCCTATGTCTTCGTTTGAAATCTTTTTTATAATTTTACCCTTTTTAAATTAGGGTTAATCTATAGTTGTCCAGATCCTTTACATATTGAATAATATATATGGAACCCGATTAATTGCAAGGTTATACTTGTTTTTAAAACCTTATAATTTGTTTTTAAAATTTATACTATAGACATATGTATATGCCTATATAAATTTACCCCTAAACCATCCTCCATATAATCTTATTCACCTTTTTAAAACTATACCTTATAACCTAAGTTATGTGGGGGTGGCCCCATTCTTTATATCTTATATTTTATAACATAAACTATATAAAATAAACCTATAACTTATGTGGTCCCCTTACTTTGGAGAACCCCTCTCCTTCTAGCGACACGTGAATGATTCGAACACCCTCCTACGGCTCCTCTCTTACGTCGACATGTGGCCATTTTTGTCCCCCCCTCTACCGACATAACCGTGTGGCGCACACCTCGTGCATTTTCTTTGGGACGGTTTAGTCCCACATGGGGACGAAGTGGGAAAGTAGAAGGATTTATAAGCCTTGATACGAACATGTTCAATGTGGCTAAGGCCACATATCCTCAATGGTTTTTTTCCCACCTAAACAAGGCCTCATCGTGCTTTATGTGTAATCGGTCAAGTTAATGGGATAGTTTGTGATAGTATATTGGTGGCTTGTTGGATGAGGTGGGTGATCCCGCAT
Source organism: Taxus wallichiana var. yunnanensis (assembly GCA_018340775.1). Classification (NCBI taxonomy): domain Eukaryota; kingdom Viridiplantae; phylum Streptophyta; class Pinopsida; order Cupressales; family Taxaceae; genus Taxus; species Taxus wallichiana. The sequence continues at coordinate 451,647,288 of CM031237.1, read as the reverse complement.
GGTTTAGATGCATTGTTATATGCATATGTGTTATATGCATTAGGTATAATATATACATATGTGGCTCGGTTATTGGTTTAAAAATTACAATTGGATAATATGATTAGGTAAAATATAAATTGGCAAGTTATAATATGTCCCAGTGAATGATAAGAAGTAATGAATAAATTGCAATGCAGTGAATTGACATTGTTTCGGTGAGTTGATGGCATATAAAAACTAAACTCACCAAGTTGGTTGGACCAACTCGTAGAGTTGATAGAGATTTCAATATATAAAGGAGCAAGAGCTCCAATTTTTATATACTATTATTATTATTTTTCTTTTTTAACTTAAATATAATTCATCGTAATTTTTTTCTTTAAAAAAATAAGAAAAATAGTTAAAATAATAAGTTCAATTAGAAAGGATAATCTTTTATGAAATGATGATTTTTGTGACACGACGACTAGATCGTCATCATCATTTGGATAGAAAACTAAAAAATTTCCCTTACATTTTGATTTAATTTTAATATCATACTAATACATTTGTGTGTAGACTATCCACTTGATAGGAGCTCATTTTTGGCATAAATGATTAATTTTTCAATTGCGAGGATTAAACGATGACATGGGGATTTCTATTAAATTTGATTTTTTAATCCTCATTAATTATTTAAACTTTATTTATGCGAAAATGGTGTCTAATCAGTTTTTAATCTCATATTTTGAATGGGAATAATTACACCTTTTGGAATATTCAAGTGAAATCAGAATTCATGGCTCACAAACTATGGGAAGTTGTGAATGGAACTAAGAAGGCTCAGACTTAAGAAAAACAAGCTGCGAGGCAATGTCGTTGTGTATCAAAAAAAAGTACAAGATGCGATGTCCATTATTTTACAAAGCGTACATGATTATTTTATGCTTCATATCAGGAATCAAGAAAGTCCAAGTGAGGCTTGGACTCAATTGGAATCGATGCACGAAGGTACACATTTATCAAAAATCATTAAACTGATTTTAGAACTTATGACAACTCCCATGAAGGGAGATGAAAAAGTGATAAATTATTTGGCAAAAATAAAAAATATTAAGTCTCAATTGGATGGGTGTAGTTATAACTTAATTCAAGATAAATTTCTTTATTTCATTATTCAGTTGAATATTCATGAGAAATTTAGAAATTTCATTTCAATTTTAAATTCTAAATATCAAATAGAACAAGACATTCTAGATTTGCAAACCCTTAGTGCTCTCTTGGTTTAGGAAGAACAAGTTATGACAAACTTTGATTCAAAAGAGAATGCCACTCAAGAACTTCTTGCTCAAAAATAAAAAAATAAACCTTCTAGGTTCAACAAGAATCAAAAATCAACTTTTAAACCTCCTAGTAAAAAAAACCAGGAAATTTAAAAGTTAGTTTTGATGGTAAATGTCATAAATATGGGAATTTGGACATAAGAAAGAAGATTGTAAGTCAAAAACAAGTCAAATTTCAAAATAAAAATGGAATAAATCAGTTTAAAATCATGATGAAGATGATGAGAATAATCATAGTGCTAATATAATATATTTATAAACTACTTCTAAATGTAAATTATATTTTCTATTTTATATCTTGTGGTAGAAGAAGGTGAGATTAATGAACATGATGATCAATGGAAAGGTGTCCCCATCTAATCCCCTAGATTCCTGGTCAAATAAAGTTAGAAATGGTGGATATGTTTGAAAACCCAAAATTTCTTCCTCCAAGTGGTTAAAGAGGCTTCTGGAAGTTCTTGAAATACTAGATTCTCTACTCAAATGCACTATGGATAACCTAAACCAAGCCTTGGTGGGGAAACTAGTGGGTGGAAGACCCAATATTGATGTTGTTAGAAGATGGGCCAAACTGAAATGGATTCCAAAAGGGCATCTGGAGGTAAGTGCTCTCACTAATGGTTTTTTCCTCTTTAAATTCATTAGCATGAAGATATGCAAAAGGTCTTGGAAGAAGGTCCAGTTTCTGGGAAAATATGGCTGGTATTTGAGGAAATGGGAACCAACCTTTAACCGGAAAAGGAAAATCTGAATCAGTTTCCGGTTTGGATACGCCTTCCAAACCTACCTTTGGAATTCTGGCATGAAGATATTGTAAAAGGTATAGTGAACTCTCTGGGCTCCTTGGTTATAATAGATAATGCCACAAGAAATATGACAAGACTTATTGTGCTAGATTTTACATCTATACAATAGCTGATAAGGAGATCCCTAGCAGTATTAAGCTAAAATCCAGACTAGGGATATGGGAGAAAAATATTGAAATGGAAAGTACTCCAGAAAAATGCACCAAATGTAATGGGTGGGGTCACACGAGCCAGAATTGTAAGTTCAAAGTTTCAAAAAAGTATATTGTTGTGCCAGGGAATGAAGGAAAAGGGGAGAAAGGAAAAGGTATAATGCAAAGTGTAGATGATCATAGGAAAGATTTTTCAAAAATATCTTGGAAGGTCTTACCCCTTGTGAATTCAAGAGAAGAATGGGACTGAAAGCCCTCCATTAAAAGATGCTCCGGAAAAGGATGAGGAAGGTTTTACCCTGGTGGTCAATAGAAGAAAATCCAAAAATCAGGCTTGGTCGGATTCAAAGGTAAAGGAAAAAGTGAATGATCTTGTAAAAGATCCCACAAAAGGTAGAAAGCTGGAATTATTTCCATTAAAAGGTGAAGAAAGTAAACTAAAGGAACATGTAAGTATAGAGAAAATTCCACAGATGGACTTAATGTTGGTTGATAGTGTTCTGGAGGAAACAATGGAGAAACAAAGTAAAGTTGAGAATATCCAGATGTCGGAGGAAAGTTTGGACACTTTTGTGAAAGAAGGGATGACAGTTGGAAATTTGTTTAACCTCCCCATGGCTGAATTAATGGATGCTCAACTATCCCCAAATAAGGAGATGGAAGGAAAGAAAGAAATGTTAACGCCTGGAAATAAAAGGATCACTAAGGAAACAACTCCTTCAAGAAAAAGAAAAGTAGAACCAAATGTTAAAAAGGGTGAATCCTCTAAGATTTCCACTCCTAATCAGGAGTGTTTGAACCCTATAAATGTGGAGCTTTCCAACAACAAACAAGGTAGACCAAGCAAATTTGAATCCAGGAAAAAACTACTCAGAAGGATATAGACTCAGGGAAACAACTATGTTTAGACCAGAAGGTTTTTAAAAAGAACAAACCAATCTTAGGAAATGAATTGCATCTCATGGAATGGATGGACGAGGGCTCAATAGCCCTGTGAAATGGAGGATTCTTAAAGATATGATTGAAGGACATAAAATTGATGTTTTAGCTGTGCAAGAAACTAAAATGAAAGAAGACATTTTCTTAAACTCTTGCAAGTCCTTTTGGATAAATTCCAAAGCTTTTGTTGTTAGTTCGAAAGGGGCTTCGGGAGGACTAGCTGTGGTTTGGAATCCTACCCACTTTGAAGGGAATTTTTGGTAAAAAGAGATCATCATATGGTTGTGATGATAAAAAATCTTGAAAATAGAAAAATATGGGTCTTATCTAATATATATGCCCCTACCCTTCATAAAGAGAGGAAAAATCTTTGGCTTCATCTTCTTTCATTTAATTTCTCTATCAAGGGATCTGAATGGATAGTGATGGGGGATTTCAACACCCCTCTATCTCGGGGAAAAAAAGGAGGATCCAAGGAGTTCACTATTGGCATGGAGGATTTTAATGAATTTATTTCTGCCTCTCAACTTCATGATATTGACCTTAAAGGTAGTAGTTTTACATGGTCTAACAAGAAGAGCTGGTGCTCATCATATTTAGGTAAGATTGGATAGAGTCTTAGTCTCGGAAGAGTGGTTATCCTAGGACATCTCTCTTTTCTCTCTTCCCGCATTGGGTCTGATCATATGCCTATCCTTCTGCAAATCAAGAACCCTGCAAGGAAAAGAACCCCCTTCCATTTTGAGAAGATGTGGCTTCATAATGAGGAACTGAAAGATCTCCTAACTGATTGGTGGAAACTTAAGGTTAAGGGATCTGCGATGTATAGATTAACCAAGAAACTTAGAATGTCAAAAATCATCTTAAAGATTGGAATAAGAAGAGTTTTGGTAATATTTTCCAAAAGAAAATGGAAACCAGAACTGAATTATAGAACCTCCAAAGACAGATTGAAAGTAGGGATCTTGAAAGGGATCTCGAAGAAAAGGAAAGATCTCTATTGGCAGAGTACCATAATATTCTGAGAAAAGAGGAAATCTTCTGGAGACAGAAATCTCGTATTACTTGGCTCAAGGAAGGGGACAAAAATACTAGGTTCTTCCATTTGTCTACTCTAAAACGTAGAAGTTTTAATAGAATTAGTAGAATCAAGAAAAGAAGATGGTTATCTTGTGGAAGAGAAAGAAGAAATAAATAAAGAGGCTATTTCTTTCTTTCAAAAGCTGCTAACTAATCAAGGTACCCCAAATTTGGCCAAAGAGCAAGATTTTCTAAGTTGCATTCCTTCCTTAGTCTCTGAGGAGGATAATCAGATGCTCTCTTCGATCCCATCAATGGAGGAAGTGGAATTCATGGTGAAACATCTTAACCTAGATAAGGCACCTAGTCTGGATGGTTTTCAAGCCTTTTTCTTTCAGCACTTCTGGGACATTTTAAAAAAAGATGTGTACAATGTTGTGAAAGAATTCTTCATCCTAGAAAAATATGCTAAAGGATATGAATTGTACCTTCCTGACTTTGGTTCCAAAATGTGGTAATGCCATGGAATTTAAAGACTTTAGACCTATAAGTCTTTGCAACACCACTTATAAAATATGTACTAAAATCTTGGCCCTCCATTTGCAAGTGATTCTCCCCTCTATCATATCTGATCAGCAAGGGGGATTTGTTATTGGATGCCAAATTCAAGATGGGATCATCACAATAAAAGAGACTATTCATTCAACTAAACTCAGTAAGAAGGGCAACTTTGTTTCTTAAATTGGACATGGCTAAAGCCTATGACAGGGTCTCGTGGAGTTTTCTTGATAAAATCCTTGACAGGTTTGGCTTTGATTTTTCCCTTGAAGCTTGGTTAAGGCTTGTATTTCCAGTGCCTAGTTTTCCATTCTCATTAATGGGACCCCTTTTTGTTTTTTCCCTAGCTCAAGGTTTAAGGCAAGGGGATCCTCTCTCCCCTTTCCTTTTCATTATCATGGTTGAAGCTCTAAGCAGAAGATTGAATGTTGAGACTGAGAAAGGTTACATCAAAGGGATTTCTGGCGAAGGATTTGGACAATGTGTCTCACCAACATTTTGTGGATGACACATTCCTTGTGGGAGAAGCTACTATTCTAGAAGCTAAGAAGCTTAAAAGCCTTCTAGATGACTACATGGAAGTTTCTGGCTAGATGGTGAACTATAGAAAAATCTCTCTTTTCTTCATTCATACCTTGGAGAGCCGTTGTAAGAAGATTTCTGAAATTATGGATTGTTCCTATAAGTCCTTCCCTATTGTCTATCTAGGAATCCCTCTTGGGGATAAGAGACCCTCTAGTTTAGAGTGGAACTTCCTGATTGAAAGGTTTGATAAAAAACTTGCAGGGTGGAAAGCTAATTTGTTATCTCAGGCTGGAAAAATTACTCTTCTTTCTAGCTCACTCCAGAGTCTTCCGGTTTATGTCATGTCTCTTTACCAACTTCCTGGGAGCATAGGGGAAAAACTGGAAAAGATCCAAAAATGTTTCTTATGGAGTGGAACTGAAAGTAAGGAAAGAATCCCGCTTGTGGCATGGAATAGAGTTTGTAAACCCAAAAATTGGGGGTCTTGGTCTTAGAGACTGGACTAAAATGAATAAAGCCCTCTTAGCTAAAATTGGCTAGAGGTTAACAAAAGAAAACAGTGTGTGGACTAGAATTCTTAAGAGAAAATATTGGATGGATGCAAATGACAAAAGATGGATTTTCAAACAGGCTTCTTTCAATGGTTCAAGCATATGGAAAGCTATAAATTGGGCTAAAGAAATTGTTGCTAGGGGTAGTAGATGGAAAATAGGGAAAGGAAATGAGATATGTTTTGGAATGATAAATGGGCTGGGAATTTTACCCTAAAATAAAAATTCCCCAAATTACAAGGTTGATTGAGGAGAAGTATGGGGAAAAATTATCAATTATATGGAAGATGAAGACAACTTTCAGACATGGAAAATTATAGAACTGGATAGTCAGGAAGTCAAAGAACACTTGGTTGCTCTCAATGATTTTCTAAAAAATTATGTGTCTTCTAACAACAAGGATCTAGATAGAATTGTGTGGGACAAAGAACAAAATGGTAATTTCTCAGTCAAATCTACCTACTCTCTATTCTTTGAGGGGGAAACTAGAGATGAAGACTTAATGGTTGAAAAATATGGAACAAGAACATATCTCCTAAAGTCAATGTGTTCAGATTGGCTTGTTGTGATAAACAAGATTCTAATAGTGGATAACCTGAATAAAAGAGGATTCCAAATGGTCAATAGATGTGTTCTTTGTGAAAAGAACATGGAAACAGTGAACCATCTATTCTTAGAATGCCCTCTCGCTCTCCAGATGCTATCTTCTATTTTGGTTTGCTTTTCAGTTCCTTGGGTAAATCCTAATGAAATCCATGATGCATGGATTCAATGGAAATTCCCTTTCATCAGTCAAGGGCTTAAAAATATTTGGATAATGAGCCTAAGTCACCTATGGTGGGAAATATGGAAAGAAAGAAACAAGAGGATCTTCAAAAATAAAAAAACTTCCTAAGAGGTTGTTAATAAACAATTTCTTTCAGGATGTTAGAAATAATTTTTCTATCCTCAGAAAAAAGAAGTTGAAGTTCTTGAATGTGAACAAAATTTCATTAGGAATTGGAATTTAATTTATGACCCTCAACCTAAGAAGCCCAACCCTCGAGAGGGGGTTAAGTGGACTCCTCCTAGAGGTGGCTTTCTTAAACTCAACTTTGATGGAGCTGCTAAAGGGAATCCTGGGAAAGTAGGAGGAGGAGGTGTTTTTCATGATGATGAAGGGAAGTTTCTTCTTGCCTATTTTTTTAATCTAGGTATCCAATCAAACAATGTTGCAGAGGCTACTGCTTTGTTCTGGGGAGTGAAGTTGGAAGAGAAAGGTTTCAAGCATCTGGTTGTGGAAGGGGACTCTTTGTATATTATCTCTTATGTGAAGGGAGTGTCTTAGGCCTCTATTTCTATAGTTGACTTCATCAATAAATCCAAGGGTAAATTATCCTCCTTCGAAACTATATCCTTTCAACATGTGTTTCGTGAAGGAAACAAACTAGCTGATATTTTGGCTAATATGGGGGTGGATGCTAAGGAATTAAAGGTGGTCGAGGATCTTAAAGAGATGGATGCTAATTTCATAGACACCTTGAAAAGGGAAAGAATCCCTAATAGCACACCTTTCAATGAGGATGTAATTATTCCTTTGGTTTGATGTCTCATGATTTCATGTATCTCAACATCATTCAAACATTTATTTCATATCTTCACAAAGGTAGGATAGATCTCTGCGTGTTGTGGAATCTCACCATCAAGTCTGGTATAGATGTTCACCCTCAAAAGAAAAAGAAGAATAACATTAGTAGAATGGGAGGGATTTAGTACGTACTGAACCAAGCAAGGTCCCGGTGATGTCAAAAGAGGCTGAGGTTTTTCTCGAAAAGGTGGGATTGTTACATTTCTTTAGCATTTTTGATGGGCATGATGAAAATTTGAGTGAAGTGGTGAAAACCTGGAAGGAAGGCCATGTCTAGGTTGGAAATTTCTCTTTCACCATTTCCCCCAAGCTTATTGCTAAAGTTTTTGGTCTATCCATGGAGGGAAGAAGCATTTTCAAACCTAAGTTGGATTATAGCTAGGAGATTGAATGCTTCATGCAAGGTAAGGGTGTTCCCATCTCTCTCCATAATGGTTATGCTAGAGGTAATTTTCCCCACCCTTATGGGGAAATTCTCAGTTAATTATGGCCTATATTACTCTTGAAGGGCATTACAAAGTGATCTATGGGTACCACTTTCCCATGTTGAACCATGTTAGAAACAACAAGCCCTACAATTTCCCATATTTTTTGTTCTCCTCCTTGTCCAAATCTATATCTCAGGTTGAGAAAGGTACTTTCTCCTTGCCATTGCATCAAGGTCTCATTAAAGCTATGCTCAAGGATGGGAACTCCCCTCATTGGAAAAATGAAAAATTGGGGGCCTCTACGTGCCTAAAGAATGATTCTTCAGAAAGGAATTTTGAAATCCTGGATGTCAAGGAGGTTATTGGTAGTGAGGTTTTTCCTGCTAGGCCCATGGAAAAAAGAACTAGATCCCACCAGAAAATGTCGGCCTCAAGAAGCAGCGTAGGGAGGAGAAGGTTTTGGCTTGGCTGAGAAGGTGGAAGTTATTTTGGAGTCGGAAGAGAATCAGGAAGGTAATCATTTTCATTTTCTTCCAGTGAAAGTCAGGAGGAAGAGGATTTGGAAGGGGATCATAGTGAGGAGATGGAAAGTGGGAAAGATCCTATGAAGCATCTGAGGGAAAGAGATCAAAGAACTTGAGGAGGCTATAGAAATCTTGCATGCTCTCAAAACTACCCAAAATAAACTCTTTAATGCTCAAGACTGTGTGGTCAAATCCAATGTTTTTATGAGGGAATTTGAGAATTGTAGGTTAGACACTGACATTAATAGACACAAGATCAGTATGGTGTCTATGGACTTGAGGGAATTGAATGAAAAAGTGGAGAATTTGTCTTCTATTGTTCTGAGTGAACAATTAAAAAATGCTAATGAAAGAAGCCTGGCTATGGAAAATGAAATGTTGAAGATGAAGGAAATAATTCTTCAGATAAGAGATGTTCACATTCTCAATGTTAAAAGTACCATTCATCACCTTAAACTCCTTGTTGAGATGATCCATTCTATGGAATTAGCTAAGGAGAAAGAAAAAGAAGGAAATGGCCCCAAAGTACAGATAGTTGAACCGAACTACAAGTTCTGGAAGTCTACTATAGCCAACTTAGTCAAAGAATGGAATGGATGCATGAGTACTATGGGGGAACTGGTAAAAGAAGGATGAAGGGGTCTGATCTCCTGGATTATGTTTTCTTCTTGCTTGTTAATACTGTTGCTTCATAAGTTTTATGTTGTTAGTTACTCGGACCCTTGTTGTTAGTTACTCTTCCATGGGTTATCTATGTAGTTTCTTTTTGATGTTTTGAACTGTTGCTCTTGTGGTTCTGTATGGGCTTCAATGGTTAACCCCTTGGCCTTCATGTTTATCAGGTTGTAATATTTGTATGGGGTAGGGTCCCCTCAACCCTCTTTTACCTCTAATAAGTTCATTTTTGGCATGAAAAACTAATCATATATGACATGTATAGGCTTAAATTTACCACCTATGAAATGTATTGAAGGGTGCTTACATGATCATTGTTTGAAGCAAACTCCACTTAAATATATGAGAAGTGTCCACTATTAGTGGATTATATTTTCGATGAATAATGAATGTGATTATTCTTATATGATTTGATTATCTGTTCAGATATGTTATCTATCAAGTCTTATCTCTTTTTTAAAGGCTTAAGATAATGAATATATATATATATATATATATATATATATATATTTTTCTTAGTATGTGATTACTAAAATATTATTATATGCATATCAAATGACACTTAGGGATGCCCTTGCATTTGTATTGGAGACGTATAATACTTGATTGCATCTAATACATATTTTACAAGAATAGTATGTTGAAAATTTTCAACATATTTTAACATGGTTAGTTATTAAATATATTGTTATATTAGTTATTATACAACTAATGTTTAACTTTTACAGATAGTTAAAAGTGAAATCAATAATGATTTATATGCTTATTGTGATGTCTATATAGATATTGTGACTCTAACCATGCTGATGTTGTGTTAGATATAAAATATACTAGATATTTGTTCAAGTTTTTGGTGCAGGAACCATTACTTGGAACAGAAAAAACAATCATGCAGTCTCAATTTATTTTTTGAGGTAGAGAAGTACAATGGAAGCAACAAAGAAGCCATGTGGTTGAAGTAGTTGTTGGAAGAGATACACATGGAAGCTGAAGGAAGTATTCCTCTTCTATGTGGTGGTTAGAGTTGTATTACTCTTGCTAAAGAATCTAATTCAACATCAGAAAATGAAGCATATTGAAGTTCATATGCATGTTATCTAAGAAAAGGTTCTCTATGGTGATAGATATCTCTAATTCTCGCTGGACATAAAATTATATTACAAAATTTTTACGAGACATTATGTGCTATAAAATACTGCAAGTTTTTTGCAATGTTTGGCTTTTTAGATTTTCCATTGAAAGGAAGTGTGCATGCAATGTCACCTCCTAATGACCAATCAGTTATTGAATCCTTCTCCTCTATACTTCTACTTTAGTATAAAGCATTGTAAAAAGATCATTTATGATCTATGTAAACTGATAGAGTTTAAAGAAATATAGTCCAGTGTGTTGCATCTATTTGTGAAGAAGGTCCTTGTGTTATAAAAAGCTCTTAGAGATACGGTTTTATAATTTTTCCATGAGAAATGGTGGGATATAGTCTCACAAATCATGCTTAGCCTAAATCATACTTCTAATTTATGGATTCTAAATCCTTTTGTACCAAAAGGTAAGTTGAGCATGATGAAGGTGTTATAATTCCTTCAAAAAGACATATGCTAGCCTAATTTTTTTGTGGTTTATGGATTTGTAAATCATGTTGTACAAATATGTAATGTTGGCATATGGATCCCCACTTAATATTAAGGGGAGTGTAAGAACATAATATTAAGTGTTCATAAAAAATTATTTTATAATTAAATAGTATTGAATATAGGTTATTCTTTATTATTTAATATTTAAACTCTATTTTAGGTTTCATTAGTTATTATTTAACTAATTATTAAATCGGGGTGTGTGTCACTTAATAAGGTTATAACTCTTTGAGTTATTTAAATATGGCTATAGGCCATATTCAGATATATATGTAATTTCTGGGTTAAAAACATGGAGCAAGAGTGAGGAAGGGAGTTATTGGATTGGTTGAAAAGTTTCTCAATAAATATAAATTTTATTTGTGGTTTTTACCCCATTGGGGTTTTCCACGTTATATGTTGTGTTAATGTGTTATGGTGTAAATTAATTTACTTTGTTATTTATTTATTTATGTATGCACATTAATGTTTACTTAATATTAATTCAATAAGGTTAACATAACTTTATAACCCTCATCTTGACACTTCTTATGATGATGCAAAGTTATTTGGATATTGTGATTCTGACCATGATAGTGATGTTATAGATAGAAAATATATTTTTGGATATGTTTTCAAGTTTGGTGCAGGTTCCATCACTTGGAGTAGCAAGAAGCAACCGTCAATTTCTATCTCTTATATTGAAAAAGAGTATAAAAGTGTTACCAAAGCAACAAAGGAAGCCATGTGGCTGAAAAGACTATTTGATGAACTCCATATGGGCGTAAAAGGAAGTAATAATTTCTTTTGTGTGATTAGATTTTCATTTCTCTTGTAAACAATCCAGTTCAACATCAGAGGAAAAAGCATATTAAAGCTCATATGCACTTTATTCGAGAAAAATTCCTGAATGGTGATATTGATCTCAAGTTTTGTTCAAATGAAGATCAAGTTACAAATATTTTCACGAAGCCACTATGTGCTGTGAAGTTTTCCAAGTTTTGTTCCTTGTTAGGAATTTTAGATTTTCCATTAAGAGGAGTGTGCATGACAATGCCACCTCTTAACGACCTAAATATTTCAAAGTGGATACTCCTAAGACTATTTCTATGTTGTTTAAGTAAATTTTCATGTATAAAGTTTACTTGTAATTCCTAGTGAAGCATTAGTTATGGGTATGCCTTGTGTTATAAAAGGCTCCATAATTTGATGCAAGTCTTCATCCTTAATCACTTTATCTTGAAAATTTGTTTATGTTCCTTTGTATTGTGGGTTTTTATAGAATCTGTGGAACACTTTTTTGAGCCGTGTAAAAATATTGTCTCACAGTTTATCTAAAAAAATCATAATGTATTTACAATTGTTCATGGATTGCATAAGTCCGTTGGACACTGTGGTAGTCTATTGTGGAGTTAAAAAACCTGCATGACTCTACTTGAGTGCACCAAAGAACCGTAAACCCATGGAATAAGTGTTAATGTGTTTATAGTTCTTTGTGGATTGTCTAAGTTCACGAGACACTTTGTGGTAGTGTATTGTGGAGTTGAAAAACCCGTAGGACTCTACTTTAGTGCACCACGGAACTACAAACCCGTAGAACAAGTGTTTTTGGATGCTATCCTAAATCATGAAGTGATTTATGGATTGTAATTCCTTTTGTACTAAAAGGTGATGTGGCATAAGGAACAAATATTAACATATTTTACATGTTTTCCCACTTAACATTAAGGGGGAGTGTTGGGGTTATAATATTAAGTGGGAAACCTCTTATTTATAAAACCCACCAAATGACCTAGGTCAGATTTTAAAGAGTGGATCATGACCACCCACCTTGTATATAACAAGGCGATCCTTTAGGGATGGAGTTCCGTAGTCATTTTTGCACCCACTTAAGAACAAGGGAACCTCATGTACGCGGCCTATCACCCAACGGGGGCTGGGCGCTCACCCGAGGCACGCGAGAGGGAGCCGAGTCTCTCTTTTATGTGAGTCTAGTGGAAGGCATAGTTCATAAATCGACTTAGTGATTTAACAGACATGAAGAAGCTATAGAGCTCAGGATGGCTTCTACACCCCTTCAGTCATAATAGAAATAAAGCACACAACAAATAATAGAACCAAGAGTTTGTAAATCCACAAATATACTTAATCATTCAAGTAAGGTCCATGATTATACAAGATCAAAAGTAGAGTAAAAACATGTAGATCATTTAGAAGGAGATCTTTAACATAAACATGATGGTAACCTTATCATATTCATTCATAGTCTTGCTACAAAGTATCACAGAGAGGCAGACCATAGTCATGCGCCATGTTTGGATTCATACATGTATTCTCACAAAGCAAAAATTTCATTCCCCATTTCCCCATTACATCCTTACTGGAATCCTTTACCCATTTTCATCCCTTAGTTCTCACAAGTAATTCTGCAGAGCTCCGCTACCTCACTTCTATGTCTTGTTCTTTGCCAAGGGCATGTGTATAAATAGGAATCTGAGCTCTAACAAACTCCTCTGTAGCCTCAGATCTGACCCCAAGTGTCAAGGTGTGGGTCACCTCAGTGCATGCCTCTCCATGTCATGATTAAATTTTTGGATCTTTCTATCGCAAGGTATATTCCCTCTAGGACACCTGTCGCTAGGATAGAACCTTATCCAAAGGAAACACGTTCTTCATGTGTTCTACCCAAAAGGCCAAAAGTGGCTGAGTCCCGAATTGTTCTTCACGTGGCGCGCATGCCCTGGGTTCTCCAAGAAGCCTTTTGAATACTACCTTGTGCACCTTCACTTGCACACTTCCTCCAGCCATTTGCGCCTACGCGCCCTTAAGATTTGGAAGCTATAATAGGGGCCTAACAATTACACATGGTTGTAACATTATATGCGATTTGTATGTGGGAGTGAATTTATAAGACTCATGAGCAGATGTATAAGGAAATTAATAATTCTATAGTGAAAGTGTAACTGCATGCGAAATAGTGGGAGTGTTGGGTAAAAGTATATTCTTAATAAGGATAAGTGATTTTTCAGTGGTTTTTTCCTTCCATGGTTTTCCCACTTATATCTTGTGTCAGTGTGTTATTTACTTTCTATTCATAGTATTTACATTCTGTAATATGCAAACATAAACATCTCAAGCTATGTTTTAATTATTGTACTTCATAATCTATAATCTTCGACAATCTATATTGTGGATTAATAATTATTTAATTATTCATTACCATAAATTTCTAACATAATGTACATCAATGTGTCAAATTCATACATGAGGGTCGTGAGTATATTATAATTACTAATCCAAATACTTTCAAATATTGTAACATTTACACATATAATTCTCAAGTGACCATTATTACTCCTCAAAGACCCATACATATGGATAAATCTCACACCTACATCACATGATAATGCAATAATTGATATAATCTATCACTTATATACCACCATTGATTAAAAAAATAATAGGTTTAGATCCTAATGCTCACATTCAATCAACTAATGATGTTATATCCGGTGCTCCCGACCTATTGGATAATGGAATGCCACAAAACAATGTCGAGGATTATTCCTTAAATAGTGATGTTGATACTATTTAACTTATCGATGATAACTTACACAAGCTAAATATTAACCATATTGATGAATATGAGTCTATGTTTCATTATCATTTCATTTCCACTAGTTCTATATATTATTGGATTAAATATCTTGTACCTTCCACTTATATTTTTACTACTCATACTAGTCACGACACATCTATTATAATAGGCTCGACCCAATATAAAATGTTGTTAACACACTTGATACTATACTTAATAGTTTTATCAATATGCCAACAAATCTTGACACCACACAAGAATTACTTCTATCTTTCTTGATCATGACTTACTCACTTTACCATCTCTTTTATATCGCTATACTAAAAACCTTTCTTGAAAGCTAGGTACACCATTTTATGATTACACTATGTATATATACATGATGCTAATCACTTTAAATATCTCATTATGAACATCAATAAGCTCAAAAAAATGATAATATCATTATCTGTCTTGGGGACTCATTTTAATTAAAATGCTCACACTTATTTTACATAACTAAATATAGTAAGAGGCTCCATGCTTTGATACTTTTACTAGCACACTTTACATGCATGAAAATAATGGGAACATGTATTGATCATTATGGATACTAATAATAATATACATAATTATGAAGTGTTGCATACATTGGGTCTTAATCCATCTAATATTATGACCCTTCTCACACCATCTTACAATTATCAATGACATATCTCGCTTCTTATTGCATTTGGTTTACAAGTTGTTTCCACCAAATTCTAGGTCATTCTTAACCCTCAACCCACCCCTCTATCCTTAGAACAATCTTGGTTGCAATGCTTACAAGGTGTTATTGATGTGTATAACACTAATATTACTTTCCCCTTTCTTTCTAATACGATTACTATTTGAAATGATGTAATCTTTGATTATAAACCTAATATGACACATTGAATGCAAGTTATTGCCAAACACAAGAAATCATACATGGATGAATAATATATCATGGCTTTACATAGATTTTGTAAAATCAGATAACTCAATGGCACATGTTTTAAAAATATTTACAATCGGGAAAATTTGGGGCCCATAGGATTTGAAACTAAAAAAGTGATATCCTTGATGACATATAGGATCTGATGCTACCCTATTTCCTACACATATCTATTTTTACAACAAATACAAAACATTACAATAATCACACAATACAAAAATCAGGACATGTTTATGGTTTGATTGGCTAGCTTGTAAATTTATACATGTTGTTTGATAAATATTATATCATTTATATATACTCTTTACCCTCATGAATTCATAAGGTATCTTTATATTAACACAAGACATACATAGGTTGATACACAATGACAAGTTCAATTTTGGTCTCTTCCCATTTGTTGGCTCTCAAATCTGTTCCTTAGTGTAAATGAGTGAAGAGAATGTGATAAGTAATTGTAGTTGTAAAATTATTCATCAATTAGGGGTATATTTAAGGAAACAAATGAGAAGGTGGTTAACATCTCATTCTTTGGGATTTGTGAAACTGGGGAGAAACCACAACAACCAAAATGAGTAAAATAACATAAAGTATACAAGTATAATGTAATAGACCCAAATAAGTAGCCTAACCACTACGATTTCCCACCCATTTTTATATAACTTGAAGGAATAATAATAAAAATAATTAATATTGTGAAAAGGTTGTAATAAAATAGATTATTACAATAAATATATACATAATTTATTGGTTGATTTCTCTCAAGACAAGATGGATGATCAAAGGAAAGAATATAAAACTCGAATGACAACTAAGTTATAAAAACTAAAACCTAAAAGTATTTGCAAAAATATATGGATATTTAGTAAGTAAATTGTTGATGAAAATATTGCTAGGACGGATGGTCAATTTAACCTTGATTAGTGCTAGGAATCCATCGAGCAATGTGTAGATCAAGAATTTAAACAAAATAACCTAGTAATAGCCAAAAGAGGGAAACAATTTATAGGAAAAAATTTACACAATCATTACACAATCCACCGTAATTCATACATAAAATTGAATTACCTTACACAAACCCTTCATTATTTATCATAACAACACATCACATAAAGAAAATACACTAATATCAAAACATTTTACGAAAAATATAGGTAAGTGAGATCAAACAAAGATTTAATAAATAAACACTCACAAATGTCTACACAACATAGATAAGTACCTCACTAAAATTTTATCACATTAAATGTATTCTAATAAATCTAAAACACTTGTTCAACATCATATGATAGTTGCACTTGGAATTAGAAAAGGCCACTACTAATAATTGTTGAGAAACTAGGAAAATGAATGTTAAATTTGAAAATAAAATTTTGTCATGAGCTAAAAGACCTAGATGAAGGATTCATCCTTAAACATATAGTTATTACCTTTGCACAAGTGGAAAGTAAAGGTACTCAAAATATTCCTCTAGAATAAGTATTCCTACAAAGTAAAGGTAATCATAGGCCGAGGAAGAGCCAATTGCTAGTACGAGGTAGAAAAAAATAATCCACCAATGAATGAAGAGATAAGATCATGCTCATATTACTCTTGTCAAATAAATATGGAAAGAAACACAAGTATTTCCTGTAAGTAAACAATTTTTGACATAAAATTGATACTAGAGTAGCACAAATGGATTTCCAAAAGGAAAACATATGTATACTCTTGGAATTAGGAGAATGGTTAGAAATGAGGTTGCCACTTGTCTAATAGATCTAAATTTCCATGTTGGGATAATATGAGAGATCCATTTGATTTGATTATGATACCAAGAGGAACATATATACTATGTCATAAAATTCTCATCAATTTCTTACCTATTTCTCTTAAAATCAAAACCATTGCAAATCCCTTTGAACTAGATTTCTAATGGTACCATGCATTCTCAAAATTGAGCTTCTAGTAAAACATTATGTCCCAAAAATATATCTCTATTTATTTTCGATCTATAATTTTTTTCGTAATATTTTTTAAATTTCATCATCAATCTATATTCCCTTAAAAATAATATCATAGGATCACTTGAAACTATCTTATTGGTTCATATGCATCTAACTCAACCAAATCAACCAATTCCATTATTGACTATACCTATAAATCAGAGAGAGGAGGGAGATTTTGATTTTATAGTGAAAAATACCTATGACGCATGCATTTTGATGTCCCCCTGCCCCACTTTCCATTTGAACTAAATCATAAATTTTTAGGTCTAGGGTATAATTTTTTTGGAGGCTCAAACTACACCAATTGAAACAACTTGTCTTGCATTTGTCTTCCCTCATTCTAAGTGAAGTAAAATGAAGTCAAAGAGTTAAGGATATCCTAAGTATTGATTTATGCCATGTGGATCCCATATGAACTCTACAAGGCGTGTACACTAAGTGCTAAGTGAAAATATTTAAGTGGTCCTGAATGCAAGAATAATGATGCCTACCACATTTACACTATTGGTGTAAATCCAAAACAAAAACACGAGACCATTTTGTTCACGAGTTACTCACTAAGTGTCCTTCATAAGAATTGTGTAGAGTTGAGGATGTATCAATGGTTGTCACTTGGTAGTTTCGCAACATAAGACCAAATTTTAAAGATATTTACATTGATGCCTACCACATGCAATTCATCAGTGCTATGCAGAACCGTGAGGCCATAAGTTAAAGCACATGGCACAAGGCTACTTAGATCATGTTAAAGATGATTGTTTCTATGTGGAAGGGATCATTTGAGTTACTAAAACCATGAGAAGTGACCAAGTGAAGGATGCAAAGTGTATAGAAAAATTGAGACCCAAAATTAATGTTGACATGTCGTAATAATGAGAAAAATGGATTCGAATTTCATTTGAAAATTTTAAGGGAAAATACCTTACAATATTATAAGATATTTTAGATTTGTCCTATATTTATGAAGGGTAGAGTAGGAAAGAATTTTTGATGAGTTTAAATTACAAGAGTGCCTAAAAATGAATGTATACCATCATTAAAAGCCTCTTAGTTCTAAAATTTTAACTACAAGGCCCCAATATTACGTGAAAACATTTTGGGTGCCAACATTGGCTCTGGATATGGGATGGGTACCCCTTGTGGGTAACCATATATCATATAAAACTCATGGTAAAAGTAGACAAATGCCTTATCCTAAAATGAATTAATTCTTCTCAATAACTCTAAATTCCTCAATTGAAAATTTAATTAAGATTAACTAATTTTATCCAATCAAACCAAAGTGATCAAATACAATGTAAAAAATATTATAAATGCATATAAAAAGGAAAAAACCTTAGGAACTAATGACTAATGAGAAACCAAACAAACAAGGACACACACACACACACACACACACACACACACACACACACACACACACACACACACACACACACACACACACACACACACACACACACACACACACACACACACACACACACACACACAAACACACACACACGTACAAGATCCAAAAGGGAAACACACACTAATGTACATTGTATAAGAACTTTAATGATCATAATAATTTAAGAAATTTTTGGTATGTATTCCATCGATTTGGGTAAATATAGCACATCAAGAAGCATATCCCTAAAAATTAATTTTCTCTCCAATTTGTATATCTATTTCATACGGTTCTATCCAAAATGGGTCAAAATTTCATGTTTTTCTTTGTATTCATGTCTAGTATCCCGAGCATCACCAAATAATTCAAATAAACTTCTAAGTAGAATATTTCTTATCAATTATCATATTCAGTTTATTCTTAAAATTTATGCACATTTCATATGATTTCCTTCTACTTTTTTGATAATAGGTAAATGAAGGTTTTGGCAAGGGCCCTACCTTGTTACAATAAGGATCTAAAATCCATATATGACCTTATACATTTCATGGATCAAAACTAAAACACACATAAAAAATAACTGAAGTATACAACATAAAACCATCCTAAAACCGGTCAAAAAATAGTTCAGGAACAGTCCAGAACCAACAAAAAACCATACAAAATGTGATAAAATTATTTTCTACATTTTCCATTAAGGCCTCTTATGTTAATATTTTTAGGCCCTTTGAAGTCCAAAGTTTTTTCTTTCCTACTGTAATTTCCTTTTATGTGGTTCTTTTTTCTCCTCTTTGCTAGACAACTTTCCTCTAGTTTTTCGTCCCCCTACATCAACTTTTTGGGGTTTTAGAGAATGAGGACTCTTAGGGATTGTTTTTACCTTTAATGGGAGTCACTATGATATTGATTTCCTCACTCTTATTCTGATTTGATCCTTTCCCTGGGTCTTTTTCTTCATCTAGAATTGTTTCCAATCCTTCCTTGGCTTCGTTGCTATTTATTTTTCTTGATCTTGATCCACTTTAGCTTCTTGTTCCATTATTTATTATATACCCATATATCTTGTGTCCTCCCCTTCCTATGAAAATTATTCTTGAGTATGATCTGTCAATGTATTTGAATCTTCATGGGTCTATTTCTTTGATTCTTCTCTTTTCTCTTGGATCTTTGCATTTTTTGTTCTTTGTGCTCATTTGATTCAACTTATGATGCCTCCTTCTTAGTCTCATTTTCATCTATTTATTTATATGGTGCAAGAAGATCATTTATCTAGGGTTACTCAAAATACTCTCCTTCCTCCATGGAATCTTTCTCATGTATTTCAAGGCATGCAAAAGGGTTTTACTTGTACACAAACTAGTTTTCTTCAATTTCTTGGCCACTTCCTTTGCGTGTGCCTTCTTATGGAGATTTTTCCTCAAATAGATTCTCCTACCAGTCCATTATTTATTTTGGTTCCCTTGTGTTTCCATAATTGATATTTTTTGGCAAGCTTTAACACTATGCCCCAATTTATTGCATTTTTTTCATCTAGTGATAGATGTCTCATATTCAAGTGTCTGTTTCTAGTTACCCATCTTTGAATGAATAGTAATGATATCAGTTAGATCTCTGTTCAAATATACTTTCATCCAACTAATGAACTAATTAATAATCTCTACATATGGATCAACATCCTCACAATTCTCTTCTTATAGTAGTTGGAAAGTGAGGAGATCTAAGTTTTTAGATAGATTGGAATTAATACCATAAACCATTTCAAAATGTATCTTACCTATAGAATTTTTTGAAGAAATATTTCCTACCAAAATGGAAAACTTAAATTTTTCTTCCCACTTTATTTTGTTCAAATACAGGGATATAATAATTATGATTCAGTTTTATTGTTGGACTTATCCTGCCATTTCCTTGTGGGTAATAGTTGGAAGAGTAATCCAAATTAATGCCAAACATATCACTCATTTTTGGTAGAGGGGAAACTTTAAATCACATGAAATTATTAACTAAAATTTTTTTAGGCTCACCAAACATGGCGATTATATTATTTTGTAAGAAATCCATCACCACTTTGTGAGTTACATTATTTTTTGGGACAATTTCAACCACTTTATTTTTAGTAATCAATTACAATAAGAATTCATATATGAACACATATGGACTAATATCTAATTTATCTTATGAAATCCATCCTCATTCTGAAAAACTAAGTTTTTATAAGTAACTATAACAAGAGGGAGAGTACCATATTCCTTTAGCCTTCTGAAAAGTGGGAATGGGTCACACTTCCTAGCTACCTTAGAAACATCTCGTGAATAATGAAGGTCATTAATAACCAAATCTAATGATATTTTGAGTATCGGTCTTATTTGATTCATGAAATCCATAAAACCAATGGTGGAACTCTTTGATTAAATTTATGGACTATTTTTCATTCACACATCTCATGAGATATCCCTTTTGATTTCTCCAAGTTAATCCTTCCTTAAAAATCACATACCTTTTGGAAAATATTATGAGAGATCTATGTTTAATCCTAGCCCATCAGGGGAAAATAAAATGATTCAAGTAATATATAATTTCCTTATACCAATTTTATTCATACAACTCATCCCCACTTGATACATCAATCCCTTCTTCTAAAACTCACCTCAATAAAATCTAAGTTTAACAAAGTTGTCATCAACATAGAAAACCATTTACCTATTAAAAGATTTGTGGCATGTGGATCAATGTTAAATTATTTTAGTTTTTTCACCCATATGCACCTCTTCCCAAAATTTTCCAAGTGCATCAATATGTATTTAACCATATTTTGGGGCACATATGATTTGATCTTAGAGTTGAGAGTGTGGGATCTAAATATTTCATTACCTTAACCAAAGAGTAAGATTTTTTTTTTTATCTATGAGAGTACAATTCATCTCAACATATTGCAATCATTTCTATAAAAATATATGGGCTATTCATTCCCATCACTATTCTTATATAATAAAGTAATGAATAATGTATGAGGGTAGGTAAAGGAAAGGATTTGAAAAATCCTTTACATAATTTGGACTAACCAACACCATTACTTTTTAAAGATCCCCACATTAGAAAATGAGATTTATTCTTTAGTGTTTCATTGAATCGCTTTGTTTTATTTATCATGATGGTAATAGGGATGGTGATCTTAGCAAATTTAGACACAAAATTCCTAACAAAGTTAATTTTCCCAAAAATGAATAAATTCCCTTCTTAGAGCATGGGAGATAAATTCCATCAATGGATTTTACCCTTTTAGGATAAATCATTAAACCTTCCTTGGTGACAATGTGACTAAGAAAATTACCTCTCTCTACTCCAAATATGCACTTCTTGGGATTAAGAGAAATCCCTAAATCCCTACACTTATGAAAAACCTTATCTAAATATTACACATGGTCAACTTTTTTCTTGGAAAACATCGTGATATCATCTTGATAAATTCTTATGATATCATTAATTAAATTAGTAAAAGCATAATCAATTTCCATTTAAAATGTGAATCTAGTATTGATAAGACCAATTAGCATGTGTAGATAAAGGATTTGTAAATATAATCTTAAATGTGTATGATTCTTTTAACACAACATGATTCTAACTAAATAATCCATCCAACATCGACATTAGCTCCGATCCAATGAAATTTTGCAACAAGCGGTCCATGTTAGGTAGTGGATAGTTGTCTTTCAAAGACAATTTATTTAAATTGTTAAAATCCATACATAATAGGATATCTCCATTATTATTTTTCACTGGAACTAAGTTGATAACCCATGAGGATAACCTTATAGGATAATTGATCCCTCATTTTAAATTTCTCAATTCAACCCCTTATTTTCTACCAAAGTTGGATTAATGGGTTTTTTTATTTATGCCTAAAATGATTTACATCAAGATGCAAAGGGATTGCATAACAAAACACATATTCTCTATAATATTTTAACTCATCATATGACTATTCCATAGAACCTCTATAATTTTTTAACATTTTGAATATATATTTATTCTCATCTTCCCTGTAGACACCTAAATTAGGTATCTATACCCTTGATCGCTTGCATGTGCATATTTATTTAATTCATCCCCTTTATTTAATTAAACACCCATCCAATTCCCATTAATTAATTAATTAATCATTTAATATCTTACATGCCCAATTATCCCATCCATATTAATATTTATTCCTATTAATTGATTAATTCCTATTAATTAATTAATACCCATTATCTTGCCCTAACCAACCTTCTATTTAGGATGCTTTTATCCTAAATCCACCCCCTTTCTTTTCTAAGCTTTTCTCCCATCTATTTTTATGCCCTAACTACCCACAATTTATCCCCAAGTAATCTAATCCTACCTACATGCTTTAAAACATTTGGCCAACTCTTAAAAAAGCTAAAATCATGCAAAAATCACAAAATCTAGTCCCATTGGGGAAACTTTCCTGTAATCGGTGGCCACCCAACCTAGTCGTCATCGACCTTATAAAGATACTCTTTTATTGCCAAAAATCATCAGATGCACACAAAATCAAACCTTCTTATGACCTGAGCATTCTTCCTCATGCCTGATAATTCTCGAGACATTTACAAACTTTCTAAATATCCCTTTGGCGTATTGCTTGCATCGCTCACGATCATCCTTCGTGAGATTTTTCATCATCGTTATTTGGATTTTGGTATATCTATCATATTATTGTATATTATTTATTCCTAACCTTTGTAGGTACATAGCAGCTTCTACAACATCTAGGGAACACTCAAGTAGCCTTCTCCTATAGCCTCTTTGATTGCAAGTTTCCATATTCAACCACTTATCCTTGAATTTATATTTCTCTGATTCAGTCACCATCAATCCCTCTTGGTCTCCGTCGACCAGGGCCATGTTCATCC
Source organism: Taxus wallichiana var. yunnanensis (assembly GCA_018340775.1). Taxonomy (NCBI): domain Eukaryota; kingdom Viridiplantae; phylum Streptophyta; class Pinopsida; order Cupressales; family Taxaceae; genus Taxus; species Taxus wallichiana. Next base: position 451,623,716 of record CM031237.1, on the reverse strand, counting down.
AATAATCTATCCAAATTTTCCATTCCTATCCTTTGTCCTTCCTTTTTGTCTCTGGTTCTTTTCTACCGATCCTCTTATAACACTTACATATCTTTATCAATTTCCAAATTACACTCAGATATTACATGTCTGCATATTTTATTTACAGGTTCAAATCCATCCTCCTATGTCACCATTGACATGCCTCTGCACAGTCTGGGTTGTCACTGAACTAGACCAGGAAATACTTAATTTATAGTTATTTCAGTCATATCAACTTCTAGATCAGTTTTAATTATTTCCCAGATTCATTGCTATCTATTGTTCTTGCTTTATTTCACTCTTTCTAAACAATGGGGTTGACATCCATGAAAGGAATCCAAAATCTTCTTGGAACCACATTGTGGGGAAACCCCACATATATCTATCTAATCCATCTTCATTCTAGTTTTATAGGTCTATCAAGTTATAGTGAGGGTCAACCATTTTTATGCCCGTATATCCATCATATCACATCCGAGGTAACATAAACCCTCCAACATTTCTTAGTTGCTAGTTAATTTTATCACTTGTTCATTCCTTGATCAGCGAGGAAGTTTCTTGTCAACACTTCCTTTATACATTTGGTAGTAAAAATAGGCATGGGAGATACAAAATATCCAAATTAACTTCCTCATTATCATACATTTCTAGGTATCTCATTGTTTTACTCTATTAAAAAAATCAAAATATCTTTGTAGTGCTAAAAATCCTCTTTGGATTGTGTTTATTTTCAATTTAATTACCTTCTCGTCCCAAGATAAATTCCTCCCCTTCTTGATTTTATAAAAAAGGGTTCTAGTTCCATGAGATTATCCTCAAACCAGTTGTGTTATTCATAAATATGATGATCTGATTTTCATCTTGAAACAATTTCCAATGATTGAAATTTTCAGGGATAGATGGTCTCATTAGTATACCATCATATCTACAAAATGGGTAATTAATGTTATCACCAAGTTACAACACCATCTGATTTTTTATGTGTGTGTACATGAGCTATCAATGTAACAGGTAACATTGGATCATCTCTCAAGTTGTGGGACTTTCTACTTGAGATGGACCTCTAGAGAAGGTTGGTTCCTCTACCTAATCCTATGCTACAACTAATCATAATGTAAGGAAAAAAGTTATATAATCCTATACTATAATTTATAAGGGTCTAGAGAGAAGGAGAAAACATGAAAATGAAGAAATCATACACTACAAAGGTGATAACACCAAGAAAAGGGTGTGTTGGATAGTTCACAATGCATGAAAATGGAGAAAGATGAGAATGGAGAGGATGGACAAGCATCACATACCAAAATACATACAATACACCATATTCATTAAGCACAACAACATCTAAGCATGTAATGGGAACAATAAAATGCACAGAATACCTGCAATCATGAAGAAAGGCAAGAGAGAGTAATGGAAACCCATGCAAGGATAGAGAAACAATCACAAACACCAATTTTATTGCTTAAAATATTTATAAAATACATCATTATAGAGGAAAGAGGCATGATTCACCATTACAAAGCTTAAAAATGGAGGCTTGGAGCTCCACATCCACCCATAAGAGAAGAAGAAGAGAGCAACAATGAATTTTTTTCCAACTCTTTACAAATGAGCTCTCTTTTACAAATATAGAAAAATGAATGAGAGAGAGAGGGAACTCGAAAATTTCACTCAACCACCAAAAATGGGCATTAAATTACTTGAAACAGTGATGGAGGAACTTGTAAAAACCATCCCTCATTGCACTCTACCCTTCTGCAGAAGAAAATGACCTCCCATGCTTCATTAATGCACTTTTCAACTGCATGGAAGTGACCATTTTGAACCTGGGATGTTTTATACATTTTGGACCCAAGTACACTCACAAAATATCCGATTTCTTGACTCCTCAATGTATTGGAAAAAATTAAAATTCCAACGAGTACAAGTTTGTCCAAATTTTTTTAAGTGTAATGAAAGTTATGGTAGTTTTAGTGCATGTCACTTTTTTTTGATTTATACACGGATTCTCAGGCCTGGGCATTAAATTTGGGACTGTAGATGTATTTTTTCATTTTCTCCTACTTACCAAATTTACTCTTCATGTTATATCATTTATGAGTGGGATTTTTAAAGTACAAGCCCCAAAAATCAAATTTGATAATAAAAAATGGTGGCTGGTGGGGAGTTATGATACTGTAGATTAGGGCTCTGTTGACTCGCTAGCTCACCTGCATTGTCCATACACCCGGCCGATGCCCCATATTCCATGTGAGGTAGAAAACTTGGGCATGTGGGGAATTTGAGCCCCACAAGAAATCGTTCCACCTGGGATGCTCAGGCCTGAAACCCTCGGTGCGGCTGAAATGCATAACCCGAGCCCCTCTTCCTTTGTTTTGCATCCTCTAACTCGACGGAAGAATCAAACCTTATGCCTCCCATTCATGTCACCCCACACAAAAATCAAATCATTTGGTAATATCTCTATGACAACCATCCTATCCACCTTGCAATGCGGGTTCCCATCCCGTAACCCACCGTACAAGTTGCTCATAGTAATTGGATGTGCACCTACAAAGTTACCCATAAAGAACTAAAGGATGAAATAACTATAATGTGCTAGATTTGGAGAGCTAAGGATGCATGTATGCAGCATGGGTGAATCATGAGGAAGTGGAAGAAATCACTTCTGTGCACTCCTACTTTCCCATAGACATACACAACAGAGCCCGTAACAACATACAACAAAGCTCGTAGCCAAAGCAAACCTGCACCTATGAAGACCGAATCTCCTAAAACTAACTGTAGGTCCTCCAAAACATGGAAATTACTTGAAAATATTTAGATCCATCCTTAAATCCTTATCAATTGCCTAAGCTCAATTTCTCCCAAGTTGTTCATTTTTACTAGGGGTAAAAATGGATAACAATTACCTAATTTTGATAGAGAGAATCATGAACAAGTTGATTTGCAACAACATTTAATGATATACCCACATACAAGATGTTGAATGAATCAAAAACTCATGTGAGTCCCAATAACATTCCTATATTGGTTTATTCTTTCATTATTTTCTAAATATACCTTATGTATTCATTGTATAATCATCTTAGAATATCCCTTGCAATAATGTTATTAATATTCAACGTGGAGGCCATACTTAAATTAATCAACAAAGTCTCATAGTCAACCATATTAATTATACACTCAAAATATAACTTATATGAAAACCTAAATGTAGTTCCTTATGGGGAATATAACACAACTCTAGGCCCTACCCCTCCTTTTGAACATGCTCCATCAAAGAACATAGTCCATAAATCATAAATGTCAACATTGCTAATTTTGGGTAGAACTTGGGTCAATATGTTTTTAATAAAACAAGTGTTTCTCACAATATTCTCCACATCCACGTCAATGTAAAATACCTAATTTAAATATATTTATGGATATTCAATCAAATGTACAAGTCCTTTTCCTATACACAATTGAAATTTCTCTCCCTTAATTGGGATAGTGGAAAACACATATCCATTTGAATATTACCTCCAACTTAAACATCCTTCTTTTTTTCAAGTAACATACACTTAGGAGGGAATTCAAACACTAAAACATCCACAGTAAAGAACTTCCTAGGGTAATGCAAACTAAATTAATGTGCCTTAACACAACCCACCATATGCACCTCTCTAGAATCCATGACGCAATGCCTACCATATGAAAATGTAATCCTTATGCCCAATTACTTCATAACATATAATGGAATTATATTGCACGAGGCCTATGAATCTAATATGTAATTGGTTTATAACCACCTATTCACAAAAATGTAGTATAAAAAGATCAATATCCAATTGAGTCATAATAAGTGATGCACCCAAATAAATTTTAGGAACCTCATCTATCTATTCACTTAATTATTTGGATTTAGAAACAGAGGTCAGTGAAGGAGTAGAAATTTGGGCACCAAAGAAAGAAAACACTATATTCTTATGTGTAGGGATGTACATTAGTTCAACTAGTGGGACTATAATTTTAAACTAGTTAAGGAAAAAGCCATATCACATGCATTATACTTGGGCATGGGTGAATTTGAGGTAAATTTATTGGAATTGACATTAGGGATACATGTGTAAATTACATGTGCAAAGGAATGTCCCAAATCAAAATATGGAGATGTAATATTTCACTTGGGTTGGAAGAATCAATTTCTACCCTTTGCCTATTAATTTTAGTAGGATTCTTAGAACAATAAGTAATCGTATTTACATTAGTGAGAAAAATAATATTACCTTCTAAATGATGCAATAATTTTCTCTATCTAGTGGGATGTGGTGGAATTATTTTTTTCTTTGGAACAACACTAACCTTCTTAAAAATATCATCAATCTTATTATTATTTTTAGGCGTAACATACTTGAGATAATATCTTGCATTTGACTCCTTATTTACCAATTTATAATCAATTTTCACCTAAGAATTTGTAGCATTAGTGAGAGATAATTTATCTTCCTCGATAATATGTAACCATTGTATTTTTAATCATTTTATCCCTAACTATTCAAAATCATCACCGAAATCAAGCATATAAATTTGTGCTAAATTAACTCGAATCATCACTAAAATAAAGAATATAAATAGATTCCAAACTTTCATGATCACCATCACCATTGTTTGATCAAGAAAAAACTAAAATAACATTACAAGAAGGATGAGGTTTAGAAAAAATATTCTCGCAATGTAGATTATTCAATATGATATATTTCATTACTATTGGCCATAAGAGGGTCATGTGTTTCTTTATCAATACCTCTATGCTTAGGCCTTATTTAAATATGAAAAATATTATTTCCTTTATCAAATGATTTATTATGTGTAGGTTATCTATATAAATTATGTGTCTAATCACTTATGTATTTGTTATATTCGCATTAGAGGCAATCCTTTCTCATTACGAGCCACCCTATAAGAAAATTATTTCAAAATCCCATAATTTTGTCTAATTTTTCATCAACACTTAGTGAATTTCTTGGATAGATCTTCTCATTTAGTGGAATGAGTTTTACATCACATATTTTAGAAAAATTCCTAAAGGTTTTGATTTTTTTTTCAACATTGAATTTCATGGTGTAATCTTGTCTCAAATTAACCGGACCATTGTCTCAAAGATAAAACTCAACTTTGACATCAATAGATTCACAATATTTAATCAGATATGATACATCAATGGACTTTACATTATCTCATAATCTCGTCATAATTTTTGTGAATTTGGAATTGAAATCTTGAACACACTCATTTGGATTTTTTTTATACTTTTGAATTATCTAATACAAAATCTAGGATCAACTCTATCACCAAAATGCAACTTAAATTCTCCCTCATCTCATGCCAATAATCAATACCACCATAAGGAAATGTGTCAAAATAATCACATGGATTCTCTTCTAAGGTGTGAATAAATAATTTTATCACTACATTATTATAGACAATATCATAGTCATCAATCAAATTAATAAATTTTTTTCAAGTGTTGATCACTGAGACTACATTATTTACTTGAAACTTAGGCACTATCCTCCTAATATCTACCTGGGACATCATTGGGAAGTTTTTCATCTCGAGACTTTAATTTTTATGAATATATTCACTAAAAAAAAAAAGGGTGAGGAAGTCTCAAATTATATCTAAAGGCATTTAAATCATGGTTATTCCCAACCATGTTTTTATTAGTGTTACGATGATTTAACTCGGGGGTGATTTAAAGAGGGAGTGCTTTAGAAAATAGTGTGAATGATAAGATCATGTATTGGATTTTGTTTTAATAATCCAAGGGAACCACTGGTTAGGTGTGGCAAATTCAAGGTAAAAATTATTCGAATGAAGGATGAGATTGAGACACTCCTTTTCCTTTAATATAGGGTGAGGAGAAAATGATAATATATTTTATAGAGGAAAGAGTTTTACTATGCTTCCATGAGAGAAAGTAAAGTTTTTATTAGATAAGGTAAGAAATTTGGATTATGGTGGGCCTTACAATAGATACATCATGAGAAGAGAAAAAAGGGGGAAAAATAGAAATAATTGTACAAAAAAGGTTAAACAGGCTTAACCCAACCAACATCCCCTAATGAGAAAACCGATTGGCCAAAGCCGACAAAAAAGAGAGATAAACCCCCAAGAAGACAAAAATTATGTCAACAGTCTTCCCAAAGTTTAGGAATATTTATACTACCCATACTTGAGCTTTTCCTTCACCCTCTTAGTTGATACCATCTCGTGGTCATCATGACCCTTCTTCTTATCATCCTGGTTAGTCGTGGATGAATACTCACCTCAAAGATCTCCTCATTGTTAGATCTACTAAGGTTCAACTTCAGCTTGCATTTCTTTGGCCCTTCTCCAAAAAAATGGTTTTAGTAAACCATGGTGAGAGTTAAAATGTATATGTAGCACATGGATCATAAGCCTAACACTATTCTTGACAACATGCCTTCATCATCGACTCGAATATCCACCACCATTAAAAAAGGTTTTGGTAAACCATGGTGAGAGTTGACCAAAGACATAGCGCTAAGATCATAAGCCTAACAATACACCTCACAACACACCTTCATCACTGACTCAGCTATATGCCACCCTTTAAAGGATTTTGGTAAACCATAGTGAGAGTCGAAACAAATATGTAGCATCGAGATCATAAGCCTAACACTGTGCCTCACAACACACCTTTGTCACCTGTGTGCAAGTGTTGTTTTTAAACTAATGCTAATGTAAACAAAGACTAACACCTAAATTGTCTTAATTAGCAATAATTAAACAACATCATAAACACCATCATGATAAGAATTAATCAAGGGTTAGATGCTAACAATTATCAATACAAAACTATGAAATCAACTATGTTAAGCACCTAAATATCCTCTATTCTCTAACAACATATAAATGAAGGAACCTAGGTAGGTTCCATGGCTATCAAAAACAATTGTCCTTAATGTTCCAAGAACCTAGGAATGAGGGCTAATCAAAGTTGGGCTACAAGACCCTTTTGACACCTCCCATATGACCCAAGCACTTTAAGAAAGAGGCTTAACTCTTCAAGATGATGAACTCTCAAGAAAACAAGGTGTAAGCTCTTAGTATCTTTGCTATATGCTTTGCATTTGCTCTCTAAGGAGTTTAGGTGTAAGTAAAAAGGTAGGTGGAGGGCTCTTTATATAGCCCAAAGGATAAATGATTCAACACATTCTCATGAATGTGGGATAAAGGTAAAACATGATTAGGAATGGATAAGGTTACTTTATTAAAGGTAACCTTACTTTAAGGGTCTAATACATGTTCAAAGCAAGTCATGGGAGTTGGGGTATTTTAATTAATCAAAGGTGATTAATTAATAGGTAGGTGTAAGCTTATAGAAGCCATTTAGAAGAATATTAGTGCGATTCAGGCTATTAGAAAGGGATTAAATCAATTTAATATCGATTTACTAGTTTAAATGAAGGGGAAAACTAATTAAGTAATAATAATTAATTAATCAAGATAGAGGAAGTGATAATTAATGGAAGGTCGTTAATTAGGTTGTTAGCTAGGTAGGCAACTTAATCAATTAGCATATTGTAATTAATTGACAAAAATTAGAGGGAATATGAGTGCTTTTGACGATATGTCGTCTATTTGTGGAAAAGGAGATAATTAGCGCAATTTAAGTATTTAAATTGCTTGGGCGTAATTATAGGTGTCTACATTTTCCCCTCTTTGGGGTGGCATAAGTGATGTCACTTCAAAGATAGTAGATGGAAGAAATTTTTGAAGGGATAGGAGAAAAATTAGTAGGAGGGAGAAATTCCCCTTGAGTGTCGATGGGGTGATGAAAGAAGTCGATCGACGATAAAAAGGTGAGATATAGGTAGAAGGATGGGAGGAGGCAAGATGCCCTGGTGAGAGAGAAAAGCAGGGGTGAAAAGGGAAGTGGTGTAGAAGAAATAAGGAAGAGGGGAGAGAAGAGCTTAGCCTCTAGCTGCTGTTTATGTGGAACAAATTTGATGTCATCATATTGCCATAGGAACTACATCATTGGCCCTTATTAAAAAAAAAAAGCATACGACAAAGGTAGAATGACATGAAAAGCCATACTGCGAACAATTGTCCATTGCTGAAAGTACCAACTCCATGCAACATACAAAAATGCAATGCAATACGAGAAGGAAACAATCTCATCTAATAGGGAAAACAAGTACGAACGCACATATCCAACCATACAACGGTCAAGATAGTTTTAAAAATGTTTTTTTATCAGTGCTGGAGAGATCTAAAAGTTCATGATTGATGAAAAGGGTTAAAAAATGATGCCCCAAGCAAGGATACATGCAAGGGGAAATGAAAATGGACACAAGGTCCATGAAAAGCGTTTGTGCGCAACGAAACAACACCAGGCAACCAAAAGTGCCCCAGAGTACAAACAAAGCAAGCAACTAGATTTTGTGAATGGTTGTGAATCCGGTGATCCACGAGTCATATTAATTGGGGAAGATGTGAGACAAACCAACAGGATATGGAGAAAATACCATGCGCAAGACACAAGTTTCAGCCGTAAGAAGCAAGTTACCATTTTGTAGGGTGTTTTACTTTTTAGGAATTTTTGAAAAATTTTGCCTTGTTTTTGGGATTTTTTTGATATAGTAAATGTTTGTATTATTTTGGTCAACCGTGATAAACAATAGAAGAAAGGAGAAGAAAAAGAAGGGCCTAGGGGCAACAGAAAGTGCCCTAGGTGGAAGAAAGGAGAAACAAATGATAAATAATGTCCTTGTTTAGTGGAAAAATTAAGAAAAAATAATTATTTATGAGGGTGTGAAGAAGAATAAAAATTTCCAAGAAGCAATAAAATTTTCCGGGGAGAAGAAAGGGGTATTAGACAAAAATGCCCCAATATGGTGAAAAATAAGAGAAAAATAATTATTTAATTAAAAATAATTATTCCACAGCGAACAGAGGAGAAAATGGTGAGCTAAACGGGTGTCCCGACGTCCGATCGGTGAAAAACAGGTTAATATACCCAGGGGGGTAAAAACATCGCAATCAGTTCATTTTAACCACTCAGTTTAGAAAACTTACCGTGAGGCTCTGACACTTAGGAGAGATGGTGATCGCATGTGATCATTTGAGGCATGCTGTAGATTGTAGATGATAGATCTGTAGACAATATCAAATGTTGTTTTCAAGTGTTATTTTGATGTATATGGACGGGATGATATGATGATATTGGTGTGGGGGGGGATAGATTTTTGATTATGCACAACCCCTCTTGCCCCCATTGATGATATGATATGTGATGATTAGCTTAGCATACATGCATGATGTAAAACTTAGCATTTTTGTTTATATATGATGTATAAATGATGCTAGATGTGATGATAGTGATGGTAATGTGATGTGAATGATAACAAAATAGAGAACATGCAAGAAACACAGCCAAATGCTACAAAGAACACTAGGAATTAATGCAATACACCATGAATCACCATGCCTTATTAACAAGTAACAAAACACAACCAAATGCGTTAAGAAAGAAATAATGAATTAACACACTAGCATGTCAAAACCCACTACAACATGCACAAGAAAAAATGAATCCATTCTAAGCAAGAAAAGATAAACTATGAAAAAGTACACCCAAGCAACAAACAACTCAAAAGTAAGCCCGCAAAACACTATACAAGCAACAAGCAAAGCAAGGAAACAAGGCAATGCAAGTAAATGTTTTTGTAAGATATGTTTTCATGCACCGATTTTCTATTGTTTAGGTTTTCTCGAAACAATTTTCTATTGTTTTTGTGTTTTTTGACGGTTCCAAAGCTATGTGCAGTAACCAAGAAAGCATGGATACCCCTGGCATTAGGTGGGGAATATATAAGGGTAGAAGCCATGCACTTATGAACAAGAAGGTGAAGTCATTGAGCTGCCCCTAGCGTAAGATGGGAAATCAAGAAAGACCACATCCCTCACATATGAATAGAAGAAGGAAAAGCCGGATCAAGGCTAGATAGAATGGTGTGCACAAGGAAACTCGGAGGCAGAACCAGGTCCAGGCCAAAGACAACTACCCTTTGAATATAGAATGCTTGTGAACAACGAATCTTCTTGAGGCACCGGAAACCGGTTTTCACCCAAGGACTTGCCCAAAGTGCCACAATTGCGTGGTTTTCACAAGTGGACGACTTGTTTTCTCTTTTTCTTTTTCTGAATTTGTTTGATTTTTTTGTGATTTTTTATGACTTTCTTGCGCCATGTTCAGGCATAAAACCTCTTAAGATGCATGGCATTCATGGGCTCCTGAGCTCATCACCATTGGGGTGAGCCAACTTGTATGCCCCTGTGCCATACTTGGCAACTATGACATAGGGTCCTAACCAATGGGGTTTGAACTTCCCTTTCTTTTCTCACTCCACTCTGGTGTTGAACTAGTTCTCCTTCATGACTAAATCACCAACCTCAAACTGATGAGGGATGATTCTCTTGTTATATTTTCTGGAGATTCTGTGTTGATATACTTTCAGGTGATTAAGAGCGTGAATGTGCTTCTCATCCAGTAGCTCCAACTCAGCCAATCTTGCCACTCGGTAATCTTCATCTTTATCCAGATAGTCTCGAAGAGAGATCCTCAGGGAGGGAAATTCAATCTCTAAGGGGATGATAGATTTTGTCCCAAACACTAGGGAATATGGTGTTGCACCTGTAGGGGTGCTAATGGATGTTCGGTAAGCCCAAAGGGATGGATGAATTTGTAGGTGCCATTGACCTCATTTGTTGACCATCTTCTCCATTATCCTAACAAAAGTCTTGTTTGTTGCCTCAACATGTCCATTACCATGAGGGTAATATGGCATGGACCATTTCAATTTGATTTGGAACCATTGGCAAAGACCTTTCATAGTTTTATTCTTAAATGACTTCCCATTATCTGTAACAATGGCTACAGGAATGCCATACCGACAAATAATGTGATTCATGATGAATTTAGAAATTTGTGCTCCTGTGACATAGGTTAAAGGGACGGCCTCCACCCATTTTGTAAAATATTCAGTGGCTATGATGATATGTGTATGACCATCAGAGGAGGTAGGAGTAAGCTTCCCTATTAAATCGAGTCCCCATTTAGAGAATGGCCATGGGGTAGTGATTGGTTGCAATGGTTGTGACGGAGCATGGATAAAATTTCCATACTTTTGGCAAAGCACACATTTTCTAACGTAATTGCAACAATCAGTTTCCATGGTAGGCCAATAGTAACCTACTCTCAACAATTTCTTAGCCAAGACCATTCCATTTGTATGTGCTCCACATACTCCTTCGTGTACTTCCTTGATTGCCTAGATTGACTCCGTCACATCCAGACAACGTAACAGATTCCTGTCATAGCCACGATGATAAAGTGTACCTCCTAAAAGGGTGTAATGGGCTATCTGGTGAATTAGGCTCTACTTTTCAGAGTGGGAGATATCGGGAGGGAATGTACTATCCTTAAGATAGGTGAAAATGGGTTCATACCATGGTGAATGGGGACCAACAACCTCACAAGCCAGGCAAGATTCTGGCATGTCATATGCGGGCTAGTGTAGATTTTCTATGAAGAATGGCATATCATTGTTCCTTGTGGAATACAAAGCATAGATCCCACCATTGCCATAGCATCCGCTGATCTATTCGCACTCTTGGGATCTGCTCAAAGGTGATGCACACAAAATACTCCTTTAGAGTTTCTACTAACTTTTTGTAAGGTATGAGTTTGTCATCCTTAACCTTATACTCATCATTAACTTGTTTAATGATTAACTGTGAATCACCTACAACCTTAACATGATGAATATTCCACTTGATGGCCAGCTTCATCCTTGCAATGAGTGCTTCATACTCTGTAATGTTGTTCATGCAAGGGAAGGCCAAGCGGAAAGCATACGGTATAGGATCACCCAAAGGAGTAATAAGGACCACTCCTGCACCTGAACCATGAAATGTAAAAGATCCATCAAAATGTATCTGCCATATGATAGATTATTCAATGTAGAGCAAAGAGGCATCTGAAAGTTCTAGACTCAAAGGCTTTGTGCTTTGCAAAGGTGCTTCCAATAGCTGATCTGTGAGTATTTGTCCTTTAACCGATTTTTGATGGAAAAATTTGATATCAAAATCACTAAGTAGAATGATCCAATTAACCATTCTACCTGTAAGGGCGGGTTTGGACAACAAATACTTGAGTGGGTCGACCTTCAATATGAGCTTGGTCTTAGTATTTAGCAGTAATGGTGATGTTTTGAAAGGTAAAAACAATGGCCAAGCAAGCCATTTCAATATGAGGATAATTAAGTTCATAGGCAATGAGGGTGTGACTCAGATAGTACACCACTTTCTCCTTATGGTTAATGTCATATTGGGTGAGCAGCACACCAATAGCATATTGTGTAGTAGAAATATAGAGCAAAAGTGGTTCTCTCGGAGTTAGAGGCATGAGAATAGGTGGATTGGCGAGAACTGTTTAAGCAAAGCAAAGGCTTGCTGTTTCTCGAGTCCCCAGATGAAAGCGACATCATTTTTAAGCAAATGGGTGAATGAGTGACATTTATTTGCAAGCTGTGAGATAAAGCGATGAATGGCTTGAATTTTCCCCTATAAGCTACGTAATTGCTTGATATTTCAGGTGGAGGCATTTCAGTGATGGCAGACACTTTAACAGGGTCTACCTCAATACCTTGTCTTGACACAATGAAGCCCAATAATTTCCCTGATAAAGCACCTGAAGACACACTTCTTGGGATTCAATCTGACTTTGTATTCCCGCAGACACTCAAAGATACACCGTAAAATGACAGGATGATCTTCTCTTGTTTTGGACTTTCCCAAGATGTCATCCACATAGTCTTCCATGATGTCATGAATCATATCATGAAAGATTACTATCATGGCCCACTGATAAGTTGCTCCCACATTCTTAAGGCCAAATGGCATCACCTGATAATAGAAGGTGCCCCAAGGAGTTGTGAAAGTTGTTTTGTGCTGGTCCTCCTTAGCGATTTTAATCTGATTATAACCCAAAAATACATCCATGAGCGATAGCATTTCATATCCTACTTTTGAGTCAACAATCATATCAATGTTGGGTAATGGAAAGTCATCTTTAGGGAAAGCCTTATTGATGTCTCTAAAATCCATACAAATTCAGATATCGACAGGTTTCTTCTGGACAGGAACAATGTTCGATATCCATTTAGAATAGTCAATTGGTCAGATGAATCCTGCTGCAAGTAACCTTTCTAACTCTTCCTTGACCAACAAGGCCACTCTTGGATGCATCTTTCGGAGTTTCTGTTTAATAGGCTTGGTGTCTACTTGCACAACCAGGTTGTGCATGACCAAAGTTGGATCTAGGCCGGGCATGTCTTTGTAAGACCATGCAAACACATCAATGAACTCTCGCAACATCATAGTGAACGTATTTTGTTCTCTACCGAGAGTGATGACCCCAATTTTACTATATTGGGATCTTCTTCTGCACCAATGTTGACATCGATAGTTTCTTTGACTAACAATTTTGATAAATCCTCTATACATGTAGGGTTAGGAGGAAGATTGAGATCTTCATCCAAGGATGTCTCCACGAGATTTTCATCCTGGCGTAGTCACTTTGTTTGTCCTTTGGTTTTCTTATTTGTTTGTCATCCAAGGTGTCTCAAAGAGATTTTCACCGTGTGACTTGGACTTTGACTTTTGGCCGAGGCTTTTCTTTAGAACTTTTGCCCTCACTTTTCTTTAAATATTACTAACCACAAAGTTCAGCTCCTCGCCAAGTAGGCACAGGTGTCTAAGTCGATAGAGAAACCTTTCTTATGATCTCTAATGGGGATTGTATCCCTTATGCCCATAAACTCTACAATAGCCTTGTCGTTCTCAAATAAATCTAGTGGCACGTGACGTTGTTGGTCCCATTCAACAAGGGAAGGGTATACAAGGTCAAGGGTTGGTTCAATGGGGGTGATGGTTAGGACAACGTTATTCATAAAAAGGTTCGTGGAGGCCAGATCCTCATATTGGCTACAACAAGAATCTGTATCGCTATTTAGGTAATGGAACTAGCCTCACGCTCAAAACAAGTCGCATCTTGATCGTTGGGGTGTGCTCCGTAAGGATGAATCCCAATGCCGTATCTTTCTGTTTTGAAATGTGGAAGAGGGACTGGTTCTCTTTGTCCTTGTTCATTCCTCCCACATCCTAAGCCTTTGTAGCCCATGGAGTACATCATTCTGCTAGATTTTTCATATTCCAGAGTTTGGTAATAGGATGGCTGAGTGTCCTCAGGGACCCAAGTAGTAGGTGGATCAAGCAACTTCTCCTTAGCTAACAAGCCTCTAGCAGGAATGACCCAATAGTGTGTTCTTCTCTAGGTCTCTGAAAGCGGTAGTTGGGTCGCCCTCTAGTATTGGGTGACAAAGAGAGATATGAAACTAGGAGCGCTTATTGTACATTATACTCCCGCACCATATTCCAGGATTTTCATCTCCCATGAATCAAATGGAGAGGTTGAAGTAGACACCCCATAAGTGCAAGAACTAAGTGAATTCGAATCCACGTGGGATTCCATAGGCTCGAGACTAAATAGGAACAACTATATCTATGAAGGGACATGCATATGTACCCTTTCGTGTAAAGCTATTGAGAGCTCTACAATGAGAAAAGGGCTCAATCTCCGGTATTGTGATCGTCATGTCCCTCATGCTTCAACTTGATGCATTGATGAAACATTGATGGCATGAATTGCATGACATAAACCATGGTCACTAGAAGCATATTATATGGAAGTTCCAAGTCTAGGATGTGAAACTTTATCTAATGAAAAGTGGGGCCCACCTCCATGGGTAGTGTAATGGTTCCTGTTGAATCTCTTTCCACGTTGTCATATGCGGTGATAGTAATAATATGGGACTCAAGATCTTCCTCCGTATGTCCCAATTGTTTGACCAGCTTAAGCGCATGATGTTCAATCCTCGATCCGTTGTCCATAAGCACCCGTTTGATTTTCCTGCAGTGAAAACTACCTCGATGTACAAGGGAAGATTATGTGTATGATTTGTGGCAGGGATCTCCCTAGGGTTGAAAGTAAGATGGTCACTTGGGGCAATTGTTGCCACCACGGCTATAAGGTGTGCAGATCAACTTCTAAAGGCATGCCCAACCCCGAAGAGTTTGATACAGATGTCCTTATGCACATTGGAAATCTTGAGAAGGTCTAAGATCAAAATATTAGCAGACATCTTCTCAAGTTTTTCTAAAAGTTTATACTTACCAAGATGCGGGTCGACAGAGAGGGGTCCGAATTACGAGGCGGGGCACACTTGCTTACAAAGTGTAGTCCTTTCCCTTAATCTGGATAGTGTTGACACGGTCAGTAGGGGAGTGAATACATCTGATAAGTGAATCGTAATGATTGTTATCTCTCTTGGTATACAAGTAATTCACGGCTTTATAGGTTTGGGATGACTCTCCCGATCCGGTTTTTCCTTTTTTGACTTATCAATGCTTGGGGAATGGTTCCTTATAAATCCCCATTTTCTCATCGGTGTGTTTGCATGTGGCTAGGTTAGCCACCTCTATCTCCCTGTTGTCAATGAGGTCTTGAATATAGTGGTGAAGTCGTAAACATTTGTCTATTTTATGACCTTTAACGTGATGCATTTCGCAATATTCATGCACCTTATACCATGAAGTTTTGGGAGCATTTTATTCAAATGGTTGTGTTGTAGGATAGGTCATCATGTGGGCCGCATCAAACTGTTTTAGTATGACTGACAACGGTTCATTGAGAGAGGTGAATGTTCGTCATTTTGGTGGTGGTTGAATTGGGCCCTTGGTTAGTTTAAAAGGTTGACCAGTTTGGACCGTTTGAATGCGTTTGGAATTAGTGATTTTGTCTCCCACCACGTTTTTGTTTTTGTTGAAGATCTTGGGATTTTTCGTGGGTTTGACACTTTGATTGTTTTTAGATTGGTTTTTAAGGATGCCTTTAGCAATGAGAGCCTTTTCTATCTGAATCCCTTTCTCAATAACCTCCTCAAAAGTATAGACACAATGCATTTGGAGGTGGAAGGTGATATCTGAGTTGAGATTGGGAATGAAGATACTGACCAGCTACTTTTCAGGGAAAGCACAAGGGAAGCGACTGGCTATCCCTCTCCATCGTTGGAGGAAGCTAGCGAAGGTATCATTTGGGTGTTGTTTGGTGCTACAAAAGTCTGCCATGGTGATGTAACTCTCTATGTTATATGAGAAGTGATGCATGAATCTTTCTGCTAATTCTAGCCGTGTGGAAATTGATCCCCGTGGTAAGTGTGTAAACCATTCCAATGTTTGACCTCTAAAACTCTTGGGAAAAAGTTTGATAAGGTAATT
The DNA here is from genome assembly GCA_018340775.1 of Taxus wallichiana var. yunnanensis. Classification (NCBI taxonomy): domain Eukaryota; kingdom Viridiplantae; phylum Streptophyta; class Pinopsida; order Cupressales; family Taxaceae; genus Taxus; species Taxus wallichiana. The sequence goes on along the minus strand of CM031237.1, from coordinate 451,607,276 downwards.
ATCACTATAAGAAAGCTCTTGACATGCCATGTAAAAATATTTAACATGATTTCTTGGGTCTCCATTTCCTTTGTATTTGTCAAACTTTGGGATATCAAATTTCTTTGGAAAGGGTCAAGGGTCATTGTTTTGTTAGAAGGATAGGGGCACAACTCTTCATATTGATATTTCCTGATGCTCCCTATATTTCTCTCTTGTAAGCTCGTAAGTGTCACTTTCATAGACTGCACTTCCTATGCGAGAAATTTTTCTTTAGTGGGAGAAGTAGGGATGTAAACACGATGGTACCCTATGTCTTCTTCTCCTTGTTTTTCCCAATGGAGTTCGTTGATCTTAACCTTAGGCCTTACCTTTTGAATGTTCTTGTTTGCATCTTTTTGTACATGGGAAGTAAGCAAAGCAAGTTTTTGGCTTAGGTTGCTGATTTGTTGTTGGATTATGGCTTGGTTTATAGCCTCTTCTTCTAAAGGTTCCTCCTCTTCATACTGTGGAGGTTCTTCTTCTGTCTCAAGTTCTATTTTGTTTCTTCGTGGCACTTTGAGGAGGGGTATTCTATGCCCTACCACTTTATCATTTTCTACATAAGAAGTGGAAGCATGCCCGCTTGTTAAAATATCTTCCATATTGATAAGGGGGCGTTCTTCCTTAGTAGTGTCATTTGTTTGTAGTATTGGTTCCTTGATGGGAAATTTGGCCCCTAATTCGATGACCTGGGCCAACACTCTGTCTTTGTTTCTAAGAATAAATTCATCTAGTAGAGTAGGGTCAAAATCAAAGTCCATGCGTGGTGACTCTAATTCATTTCCACTATGGTCGACCATTTCTTCTATTTCCTTTTCTACGTAAAAATAGTGGTCCTAGATCGTGTCCGATAAATGGGTTTGACCCTTGTCTGTTAGAGGTTTCCCAAGCTTACGCTTATTGTTCCTCATATGTTTGTTTCTTTAACCCTAGACGTGTCTTGAGAGCCATGTTTTTGTGATAAGTTTCACTAAGGTAAGTTGTAGATTTGTTCAAAATTCAATGACTACCCCTAAGTGAAACACAAGATGTATGTGTTAAGAGTAAATTAACAGTGTGAGAATAACAATGTGATAGAGTGATAAAGTCCTCAATGAAACAATCGTTGGGTACCAAAACTTAATCAAATGAAGTACTTCCTAGACTACGTTTCAAAGTAATTTGTGATGTCAGATGATTAACAAGATGTCTCCACTTATGCCAAGTTCAAAGGAATGAACAAGACATAAGTAAATACACGAAGTTAAATGCGATCTCCCAATCAAGATATACAACGAGCAAGCTCAAGTCTGATTAAGACCTATATCTCAAAAAGTGCCAATTACAATTTGTGAATGACACAACAATATCACCAAGATATGTTAACCCACTTTGCAAGAAAGTGAAGTATTGATATCAAGGTGTTATTGATATAACACGCACAAATGGTAGTGCCTAACACCTTTTGAAATCGAGGTAATAATAAAACCAAACAAAAAAACTCAAAGTATAGCTAGGAATAGTTAAGAATGTGTGCAGCGTAACTGTACAATATAAGTATTTATGTCGAGTTTACAAGAAACAAGACGTAAATATCAAAATTGTAATGATATGAGATAAACAAGATAATTCCTCTATGGAAGTCCGCAAAGTGATGAACCACAACTAACTACAATGACGATCTTAACGTGGGTATCAAGATCACAATGGCTACCAAATGACGTCAAAATGCCTCTGCTCACTTTAGACGTTTAACTAACCCAGCCGCAAACATGGATGGGCATAAATGGACATAAAAGTGAGAGAAACAATGAATGACAACACAAAGGTAATCACACCACTTTTGATCAACAAAGTGTCAAAAGAATATGAAGGAAATAAATAAAGAAAAATGATGAAAAATGCTAGCCTCACTTCAGTAGAGTTTTACCTCACCCCAAGGCAAGTAAAAACTAGGTGAAAGTAATACGTCACACATTTCTCAAAAAGAAGGTTCACAACTCAACATTGTTTTAAAATGGTCAAAGTGGGCTCCTGGCCAAAGTATATTCTCCTAGGTGGTTCTCTCACCCTAGGTGTTACAAAGTTGCCATGAGTGAGCGCAATTTACCCAAAAAGTCACACTAACTAGTTTAGGAGTATCTTGGGTTTACTTTACCCCCTTCAAGAATAGTAGGCAACTAGTGTGTCTATGTGTACCATCACTGGGGTCGCCACAAGGAACAACCTGTAACACTATCTCACAAAGGAATCACTAGTCAAGTAGGTAGTGTGGAGCACTTCCGTTTCATCCACAAGGTTCCCTCTTGCGTGGACTACTTTGGGTTCCTGGAACCACCCCCATTGTTGTAGCTTAAGGCATTATGCCAAAGGGGTTATGTTCTAGTTGAGCGGAGAGGGATGTACCCTTTTCTGAAACTTGCAATACAATGTTTTAAATATGTTGTTCTTTTTATCTTTTTTAATTAGGTGTGGTTTGGTTGAACACCTTTTGGCAACCTGTATAACAACTGTATTAGTAGTTTTTGACTTCGTTTTGATTCCTCCTTTCCTTGACAAGCATTTTTAGGTCCTGTACTCAAGCGTTAGTAGTTCTCCAAGAAAATCACATTATTTAAAAGAGGATTAAGAGTTGCTTTTGATTCTCAAGATCATCCAAGGATATAAGAGAATAGCATACACAACAAATAATCCAACTAAAAATTAATGAAAAACTTTTCAATCAATGAACCATACAAAATTCTTGATAAATGTTCATTCCCTTAAACCAAAAGTCAAAGATGAAGTTTCTAATTTACCAAATGCTATAAAATGAAGACTAAAGTTACTTTTGATTCTCAAGATTACCCTAAGGTGCAAGAGAAAAGCATACACAAACTTTACCCCAACTATATAGAAATGGAAAATTTCAAATCAAAGGACCATTGAAAAATGCTTTGTAAAAGGTTCATTTCCTTAAGCAAAATGAATAATCAAATTTCCAAGTTTAATCCCAATGTTAAAAAAGATAGAGAACAAAGTTTTTTTATTCTCAAGATCACCAAAAGGTACAAGAGAATATCATACACATGCTTTGGTCTAAATCGAGTAAGCATGGAAATACAACATTCATCAAAACATTAGACATGTTAGAAAATGACCAGTTTTAAACTAACAGAAAACCCTACATTTTTGTAAGTAAAAATCCTAAATTTATATTTTCATTGCATAGTTAACTTCAATACCTTTCCAACGCAAAAAAATGGAGTCATTTCGAGTTTGGGAGAAAAAGTTATGGCCTTCGGAAGATGGGTTATGCATATGCTCTTATGCTCACGGGTATGCACTTGACATGCACTCAAAAAATGTCAAAAAAACGTCTCTTAATCTGCAAAATGGGAAAATTTTTCCAACCAAGATTCAATTTTGACAACAAAAAATCACATCAATATATGAATAGAAGAATCAACACTATCAAACATTAACATACATGCTCAAGAATTTAAAATTTTCAAGAAATTGACAAAACTAGTATGTAGAATGATGAAAAAGTAAGTTCTAAAAATGAAAACATGATGAAATATTGAAATTATCTCACCAAGATTAAATTTTGACAGCAACCAACCACATTAATATGTAAATAGAAGACTCATCACTATCAAACACTAACCTACATGGTCAAGAATTTAAAATTTTCAAGAAATTGACAAAACTAGCATGTAGAATGTTAAAAAAGTAAGCTCTAAAAATGAAAACATGGAGAAATCTTGAAATTTTCTCATCAATTCCAATTTTAAAAGAACTTCACCTCCTTTATACGTATAAGGAAGACTCAACACATGCAAACTCAACAAAACAAGTTAAGAAAAACAAGTTAGATCAACATGTGTAAAAGAGGGTTAGTAACTCAAAAATGAAACTTAACTACAAAAACTTGAATTTAAGTGTGAAGGACAATGAAGTAAGTCCCACTGGGCGTGCCAAATGTGTACAAATGTTGTTTTTAAACTAATGCTAATGTAAACAAAGACTAACACCTAAATTGTCTTAATTAGCAATAATTAAACAACATCATAAACACCATCATGATAAGAATTAATCAAGGGTTAGATGCTAACAATTATCAATACAAAACTATGAAATCAACTATGTTAAGCACCTAAATATCCTCTATTCTCTAACAACATATAAATGAAGGAACCTAGGTAGGTTCCATGGCTATCAAAAACAATTTTCCTTAATGTTCCAAGAACCTAGGAATGAGGGCTAATCAAAGTTGGGCTAGCTACAAGACCCTTTTGACACCTCCCATATGACGCAAGCACTTTAAGAAAGAGGCTTAACTCTTCAAGATGATGAACTCTCAAGAAAACAAGGTGTAAGCTCTTAGTATCTTTGCTATATGCTTTGCATTTGCTCTCTAAGGAGTTTAGGTGTAAGTAAAAGGTAGGTGGAGGGCTCTTTATATAGCCCAAAGGATAATGATTCAACACATTCTCATGAATGTGGGATAAAGGTAAAACATGATTAGGAATGGATAAGGTTACTTTATTAAAGGTAACCTTACTTTAGAAGGGTCTAATACATGTTCAAGCAAGTCATGGAGTTTGGGGTATTTTAATTAATCAAAGGTGATTAATTAATAGGTAGGTGTAAGCTTATAGAAGCCATTTAGAAGAATATTAGTGCGATTTAGGCTATTAGAAAAGGATTAAATCAATTTCATATTAATTTACTAGTTTAAATGAAGGGGAAGACTAATTAATTAATGAAGATAGAGGAAGTGATAATTAACGAAAGGTCATTAATTATGTTGTTAGTTGGGTAGGCGACTTAATCAATTAGCGTATTGTAATTAATTGATTTACAATTAGAGGGAATATAAGCGCTTTTGATGATATGTCGCCTATTTGAGGAAAAGGAGATAATTAGCACAATTTAAGTATTTAAATTGCTTAGGCGTAATTATAGGTGTCTACATCACCGACTCGATTATCCACCGCCCTTATGAGAGAAAGTAAAGTGAATTATAGGACTGATGTTTTTATTTAGTGACTCGAGAAAAACTAGAAGATGAATCTTGATTCTCATAAATATATTGAATTAAAATATTTTCACCACAATTCAAAGGGAATACAACAATAGTATACTCATAATTTTGAGAATGAGAAGTACCTTTTATTTCCACATGCTTCCATATTTTATTTTCCTTGGTTGTTGACTTCACCAACGAGAGTTATATATGCCTTTTCAATGGATATAATTAAAAGGAAGAGAATAAACCCTATATATTTGTAAAATTTTAGTCACCAAAGTTAATACAAGGAAAAGGGACAATGAATTAACTAACAATTGACAAATATACATGATAAAATATTTTCTAAATTTGAGTTACCAATACCTCAAAGGTATACAAAATTGAAACTAACAAAATTATGATCTAAGATATATGTGAAAATCTAAAAAAGTTAACATGATCTCTTCATTCAAACTCATAATACAATGATTAAAACCACACAGATCACAAATAACATTGCAATTCTAACAAAAAGATTGAAGTATACACCAATTTGTTGTCAAAAATGAATTTTTTTTTAGGTAGAGTAGAGATTAAGAAATAAAACTAGGATTTTCTTAGAGTCGAATTAAGTACAAAGAACCCCAAAATAGTCTTTTAAAGGAAATGAGTATAGTGAATGAACTAGTGAATCGATTACTCCCTAGAAACAATACTAATTTATTGGATCTCAATTTTTCCTAAGCAAAAATGAGTGAAGAAAATCAGAAAAATATTCATAGTTTTATAATTATTCACTAATTGGGTGAATTTAAGGAAACAAATGAGAATGTGTTTAATATCTCACTCTTTGAGCTCTCGAAACCCAAAGGAGAGACCATATAATAACCAAAATGAGTAAAATATGCAAGTATAGTATAACAAACCTAGATAAGTAGCCCAACCACTATGATTTTGCACCCAATTATGTCACTAGAAGGAATAATTATAAAACTACTTAAGATTGGGAAAAGTTGTCAAGAAAATATATTATTACAACAAAAATATCTATGATTTATAGGCTGATTTATTTCAAGACAAGTTAAATGATCAAATAAAAGCTTATAAACATAAACCCTAAGTTATAACATTTTAAAGGTAAAAGATTTGTAAATATAGATATATATTTTAATAAGGTACTTTGTTTAATGAAAATATTGTTAGAAGGAATGGTAAATTTAACCATAATCAATGCTTGGAATCCATTAGGAAAAGATTCTCCATTTTTAAAAATGAACTATTAATAGCCAATAGAGGATAAAAATTTACAAAATCATTTCACACCCCACCATAATTAAGACATAAAATAAAATTATGTTACATAAATAGTTCATTATTTATTAGAACAAGATACCAAAAATGATAATACAATAATATTGAAATTTTTACGTAAAATATAAAGAAGTAAGATCAAGAAAAGATTCTATAAATCAACACTCATCATTGTCTAAACAACACATATAAGTACCTCATTAAAAATAGTGATAACTACAACACTTGTTCAAAATCCTACGATAATTTCTCTTTGAATTATAAAAGGTCACAATAAATGAGAAACCAATAAATTAGATGTTAACTTTGAAAGTAATGATTTCTCACGAGCCAAAGGACTGGATGAAGGATTTCTATCTCAACTTATACCAATTCCCTTTGTAAAAGTAGAAAGTAAAGGTACTTAAAATATTACTCTAGAAGTAATTAGAGGCTAAGAAAGATACATTTTTCAACATTGATTTGAAAACAACGTCCACCAATGAATGAAGAGATAGGAGTATGCCTAGATCAATCTTGTTAAATCAATATGGAAAGAAACATAAGTAATTCCAAGAAGTGAGAAAATTTTAACATAAAAATGATACCTAAGAAAGGAAAAATAAATATCCATGAGGAAAGCATATGCACATCATTTATATTAGGATAATGTATCTAAATGAGGCTTCCACTTGTAAAATAGATCATAATTTCCATGTTGTGCCAATGTGAGAGCTCCATTTGATTTGATTATAAGACCAAGAGGGACCCATAGAATATGTCATAAAAATTGTTGGTATGTTTGTGTTTTTTTATCATTGATGTAAAAGGTACATTAATGAAAAAGGAGTGCAAGAGGAAGTTTGTAGTGATGATGACATGGGAATACAAGTAGTAGCATGGTTGCAAGAGTGAATAAGGTGAGAGTTACTTGGTCTAAAGAGGCCTAATCCGGAGGTCTAGTCAACATGGGTGATGAATCATGAAGGTTAGAGATGCATGGAGGATTGTGAAGCATGGTAGAGGTATGGAGAGCATGTTGGTGATGTGTTGAGACACTCATATGGGTCTCGAGAGGGTGATTTTAGGGTTTGTTCATGGTCAGAGGTCTTCATTTGGACCTAGTCTAGATGTTTGATGGCCTAATAGAGTATGATCATTAGTTTTAGAGGTTTGTGGGCCCATGAGGTCATGAAGAGGTGTGAGATATGTTTTCTTAATGATGTTAGGACATTTTGAAGATATTTTAAGCAAAGGTATGGTGTTTATCTACTATGTCTAGGACTAAAATATACCTATTTCAGTGACAAAAATAGGACAATCATGGTGGATGAGAAGATGTAGAGTTAAATATGATCAGGTGAGAATTGGGGAAGTTGAGAAAAGTTTTATGGGAGCTATGAGACATGTTTCAAGTTTTTATGATGATTTTCTTGCATGTTATGAGGTTTTTATCCCTATTGATCTCAAGAATGTGAGTTTCCTAGCTTGATATGGGATAAATCATGTTGGTTGGCATGTGAAAAGTCTACATGGGGACTTGATCCTTTTAGGGATGTTGAGGAATGGTGATAAGAAGGTCTTAGAGTTGGAATGAAGTTAAATAAGGGTATGTTATTTATTAATGATTTCTAAGAAGCCAAGAATGTCAAAAACTCTACTTAAACCCTAGTTTATGAGCGATGGAAGAAATATTGATGGTGTGATCTAAAAATGCATTGAATAATCAAATGTTATTATTAGAGGATGGAAAGGACTCTCCCATATTTTATATGGTGGTGGTCCGTAGTCTTGAATGTAGGTGGAGCCTGTTGGTGCTTGATTTTATATCCCCTTTTTTACCTAATGTATGCCTTCAAAAATTTCTCTCGATTGGTTTGCTCATGTGAAAAATGTATGCTTGAAAGATATAGTCATGTCGAATGCAAATGAAAAACTTTGTGTTTTGGGAGTTGATCCTATTTTTGGTTGAGGATTATGATAGTGTGTCATTACTGAAGAATCCATGTGATTTGTCCCTTTCGAATGTTTCCCCAATTGTCCCCAGTATAAATTGTAGACTACAAAAGCTTTGGTGACTTAGCGGGTATTCAAAGACAAAAATTGAGAAAATGTGGAAGCAAGGAGCACCACCACAAAAAGAAATAAATTTTCCACGTGTCCCTCCGGTGCACATTTGAGAAAGCACAAGAAAATAGGGAGCCTTCAAATTGTGAGAGTCAAACATGTGGCTTAAGCATGGTGCAGAAGTCCCAACTGGCTGCAAAGAAAAGTCAAAATAAAGGGAAAGAGCGTGTAAGCCTCCATGTTTCACCCAGGTGCAACTTCAAGAGGGAAAAATTCCATGGAAGGAAGGAAAGTTTCACAGAATAAAGAAGAGGTCATGTGGATGGATATTCAGAGCCATGCTACTCTAAGTAAAGCTACGAAAACTAAGGCAAAAATGCAAGGCAGGTCACGAATCACAATCAAATAAGTCACCTCATTTGGTTGAGTTATGTAAGGTTTGAAAAGTTATGATACATTAAAGGATGAAGTGAACACATGGCGGGACACCATTGGATACACAAAGTGGTGGTTTTATTTTGCAAATAATGTTGATGTCAAGCCCAAGAAGTTTTGAATACAAAAATAGAGGAGAATTGCATGACAAAAGAGATAAAGATGCAGATACGAAGACTAAAGAGCAATCCTAGGCTTGTTTTCCTGAATCATTCTTTTATCTCATTACAACTATTATCTTTGTTTCATGAAAATTGAATATCATTGTGAATTTGTTTAGACATAAATAAAAATTGGGGTTCTATAGGGGCCCTAACCCATGATGAAGAAAGTTTTATACATATTTGGAAGAAAGGACATAAGAAGAGAAAAAACACTTAGTTATCCTTTACTCCTACTTTGAAATCTCCTCCAAGTGGAGGAATCTTGTTAAATAGCCTGTTCTTCCTTGCTATGAATTCATTTGAACACTAAGTCGTCTAAGAAAAAATACAACTGACCCCGCTAGATTATGAGACATCCCCATATCCATCAATGACTCAATGGTCATTTTGGGACCATCCATGATATTCCCTAGCTTGATCTTCTTCTTCTATGAAGATACCCGAGTCAAAAGGTCCAAACTGCATGTAGGAAACATTGTTTTCCCTTTTTCCTTATAATGGGTAGATTGAGGATGATCCTGTGAAGTGGCTGGAAGAGAAAGCATTGTGTCCCTTGGACCTAGTGGAGCAAGATATCTAGAACTAGACTCACCCTTGTGACTCCTAAAGAAATGTGAAGGTTCTCTTAGAGAGGAATATGCCGAGGTCCCGATAATGTTTTATCCATAAGAGAAGCCCATCACACTTGAATGAATGAAAGGTTAAAAAGTGGAGTTACCCTTGCCTCCTCTATTGATAGATAACGATGCTTTAGAACATTTAGGAGATGAAGGTTCTACCTCTTCCTCATCTAAAATGACAATTGGGGTTTGGGATCTCGATTCCCCCTCTTCCTTCTTGAGGATGTCACTAGTGTGGTGGATGGTTGGGATGACACAGTCCTACTTGACCTTTTTCTATAGAAATAATTCTCTGCTCCAGTTCATTCACTTTTATGAGAAATGAAATGCACATTATCAATGGAGGGCTTGTCATAGAGCACGTAGGACTCCTTGGGAATCTCCATCAGCATGAATTTTTCATCACACATAGGAAGGCATACTAATAATCGAGTCTCCCTTGTTAAAACTGACCTCCTTTCAATCTAGAATTTCTTCAAATCTTCTGGGGATTTCTAGTGTTCCCACAAAAAGATGATAGTACATAGATTGGAAGCTCAAGAAGACAGGATCAATCCGATCAATATGTAAAGGAGTGAGAGCCAAAATTTCTGATATGTCGGGGTCCCATACCATCCCCCAGTCTACAATTTCAAACAAGACCCTAAGAAGGCTTCATCTGGACCAATCAGATTGAATATTTGATTTAAATCTTCGGTGGAAACCTCCTTCAAACTGTTTTCTGCAACCACACTTTCCATTGTGCCAATAAGGATCTCTACAAAAATTCTTCATGTTCAGGACTGGAAAAACAATGCATATTGATGAAGAAATAAATTTGAATTTATAATGAGGATGGCGCAGACATGTTGGGTCTAGTAGAATCACTACCATCAGATGAAAGAAGATTTTTACTCATCTCACATGAAGGAAATAAATTTGAGAAATATTGGCACTATGCAATAGAAGATGTTTGATTGATGTGATATAATCCACGTGAGGATACTTAGCTTTGAAAGGCACAAACACAAGTATGTATTGCTCGAGGTTGATTCTCAAAAGGTGAAAAGGATTATATGTCACATCAAGTTGTATGGAAGCACCTAAGAATTATCAAAAGGGAGTTTCTTACACCTCAAAAGGAAGGAAATGATTAGACAACTCAAAAATGGATGACATGACATCCTAGTCATACTTAAGAGAGTAAAAACATGATTAGCTCACTTCTTTTCCACCTGATAGCACAAGATGAGATATTTTCAAGAGGATAACAATAAATTAAGTTGTATGTTGTAAAGAGGAATATTCTCTTAGAGACTCATGTTTTTTGGGGAAAAATGAAAAGTGAGCGAGTGAAATTGTATAAATGTGATGAGAATACTCTCACATAGGGGGGGTTAAAATTTTCTAAAATTTTAGAAAAGAAAGGCGTAAACTGAGAGAAACCATTTTCCAAGAACTTTTTGAGAAACTGTTAATTTATTTAGCTTTCAAATCAAATCATGTCAAGATGGTTTCAAGTGTACAACCATTGACAAGCATTGAGACTACAAATGAAACTTTTCCTTGTTGATGAATTTGATGAGTTTTGAGTTAATTATGTTTAATCATGAGCATTGTTGTGTCTGCTATTAAGTTGAGATGTTTCAAAGTATCTATCCATGTTCCTATTGTAATCTTATGTTAAGGATTCCTCTGAATCACATGAGATCTTATCCTTGTGGTAGCATCGTGGCAATTGCAATTTTACTTATGAGAAGAGCTTTCATTTCGTTGTGTAATATATAGTTTTAAATTCACTTTGCTTCCATTTTCTGATAAAGGTTGTTTTTAAGTCTATGAGTGTATCTTAGGGGTGATAAATAGGGGATTCTTGATGTTTTATTGAGTTTTGGCATGAGATTTTATGTTTAAATTCTTAGAGATTGTGTGAAACTATGTATTCTTGGGCTTCCATGGATGCACATCTTCTGGTTGAAGGTTCAATGTTAGTTATTTGAAGTGTTCTAATCCTCTCATTTGGCAGATTTTCCAACATTTGTTAAAATTTCTCAAAGATTTGGTATAATCAACTTTATCCTACTTAATTCCCCAACAAAATACATCCATAACTGATAAATCCTACAAGAACCACCCCTACTTGCACTTCTTATCCATAAATGGTAAGAAAATTTGTGGAATTTACCCATCCTTTACTTGAAATATGTAGGAGAAGTCCTATTTTATTGTTGTCTTTAGTAACCTGAACCTTGTCTACAGAGACATCTACATTTTTAGGGTGACAACTCGTGAGAGTTAGATTATGTTGCATTGACCATGTCTTCTCAAGGTTATTTCTCAATGTCCTGAAAAGGAGAGTCAAATATTGTTGGTCCATTCTTTTCCCTTACAAATACAAGTTACAAAATGGGTCCTCTCACCCTGGTTGAAGGTAGAACCTAAAGTAGTAGGGTAGGTCAAACCCTTAGCATGATGTTATCTAAATTTTCCCAAGCTCGAGTAATAAAGAGATAGTTAGATCCCTCCCTAGCTACAAAACGATTCTAATTATGATAAGTCTTTCTCTAAGCATCCTCGATTAACATGTTGAAGCTTCTTGACTTCAAAGGGAGAACCGATTTGGGTACTAAACACCTGCTCGACACATTTGTCGGGGACTATTTGTGTAAATACAGATAAATATCGACCTCAAGTAACGTGTGAAGTATATTTGAATGAAAATCTATGATCTATATTCAATCCTTTATCCAAATTTGCAAAAAATGAGCTAAATCAGAATTCAATTGCTTGATATTTTCCTAGTTTGAGGAGGCTTTCCATTAAATCTCGCTCGGCTAGGAGTAAATGTTGATAAAGGATGATGAAATTTCTAAGATTTGTTGAAATAAGTGTTCAAATTTAATTAACCAGTTGTTTCAAGTGGTTTATACATCTAAGATACAAGATCTTAGTGGTGACTCCATTCATTCTAGAGAAATTCGGTAAATACCAGTACCTTAAGTCTCTATTTTTGAGAATTTGTTGTAAAATTTGTAAAAATTGGTAGGTAGAAAGTATTTCTTCAACTCGAGATCCAACTATAAAATTGTTTTTAATCGGGAAGACAATTTCAAGTAAGAAGAAAATCTGGAAACCATTACGTGGTTAGGAGACAAAAAGAAAAGTAATCCCTACTCTGATTTGGATCAGCCATTAGTTGAATATTACTATAGTGTGTCTAATCATTCTAGAACACATAGCCCAAGAGGTAACCTACATACTCCTATTGGTGAGGGAACTTCCTCTACAAATCATCAAGGTATTTTTCAATCCCCCTTTCTATTGTTTCAAGATAGTAAGGTTCACTGTGAGAGGGAGTTATTAAGGGATTTATCCTTGGGAGATCCTATTCCATTATTCCAAAAGCCAATAGCTACCACCAACATTGTCAACCCCGTTGTTGTCAATATCCCCATCAATAACATGGCTCAACCTCCACCTAGACCCCCTTTGTTGTAAATGTATATCGACCCATAAATTTTTAGGGGATGGTGGGATATCCAAATGCAATACCAAATGATCTAAGAAATAGGTTACCAAAGTTTCAAGGAAACAATGCTATTAGCGGTGACCAGCATCTCAGGATTTTTGTTAACATCATGGAAGATTTTGAGATCAAACATGAGGATGTCTATGTAAAAATGTTTATCCATACTTTAGAAGAAGATACCCGAGATTAGTATAAATATTTATTATATGATTCTATTAATTCTTGGTTCTCATTAAAAAATGATTTCAAGGCACAAGATGGCAATAAAACTCACCCAAGGTTTCTTCTATCTAAATTCAAGAATATGAAGAAAAATTCTAATGAGACTGTTGAAGCCTTTAACACCAGATTCAAAAAAACTTTAAATCGACTACCTGTAACATTGAGACCAAGTGATGAGTCTTGCTTAATTAAATATTGTGATGCCTTTGATAAGAAGGAAACATATTATCTAAAGGACAAGGACCCTACAAACCTAAGGTAAGCCATCACAATGGCAGTGAAAAATGAGAGCAATATCAAGGTTGCAGAAATCCTCCCAAGAAGCCTTAGGTAGGAAGGACAACGGATCTAGAAGAAGTTGTAAAAACCTTGGCAAGGGTAGTAAAATAAATTTCATACAAACTTTCTAGGGTAGAGAAGGGAATAAGATAGAGTTCTCAGGGCCATAATCAACCTCAAGGGATGAATATATTTGGTTGCCATCCAAGAGGTGAGCTTAGAAATGAATATAGAGGAAAGGGACATATGGGGCCAGGAAGTAAACAACAAAGCCTCAGAGAGAAAATAAACTTTTCCTGATCCATTGACTGCAAGGGTGTTTATGGTTGAATAGGCACATGTCATTGAATGGTGTGATAGATGCTTCTTACCCCATCCTCCATGTGATCCAAGTGAAGGGGGTGAAGAGCCTGAAGATGATGCCAATTTTGGAGATGTTTGTATGATGGAGTGTCCTGATGATTCATGACATGGGGTTTCCTCCATTGAATTAATAAGTGCTTAGAATGTTGAGGGTTTTGGGATTTTTTCCATTAGGTATCTCCTCTTCCTTCTACTAGTGATGTTGAGATTGATATGGTTCAGGATTTTGAATTTCCTAATCATGAATTTGAGTACTTAAGGGCTCTGATGATTAAGAAGTATGATAAAGGAATTCCTTCTGAGGAGGACCAGAAAATTCGATGAATGCGGTAGTAGCTCAAGAAAAAGAATACAATCTCAGAAGTATAACTATTAAAGGAGGAGGGCCACAACCCAAACATAAAAATCCCTTCTCAATAATATCGAAAATATCCTCCCAAGAAGGATATACCTAACAACATTCCAACTATTAAAAATAAATCCTATACCCCTGTCCATGCCCAAGCCATGAAGATTCTCGTAGTACAGGAAGAACTAGTTACTCTCCCTCCCAACGTAGTGTTACCGAAATAGACCCCTTATGATATGGCTCAAATTTTGAGTTAGATTAAAGTCACTTGTACCTATTGTTGAATTTCTTAGGATCCCTGAGCATAGGAAAAGGGCATTTGAGTATTTGGGATTCAAGGAGGAAGTAGTGCCCCAGGTAAGGACGTAAACAATATGGACACTCCCCGTGTCATTACAAAGTTGGAAGAGCCACGGGCATTGGAAAAATTTGGAGAGTCTCCTGAAGTGTATTTGGGTACTTCTCTTGTTGAATCCCAACTTGATGTTGATCCATTTTATACTACCTTAATCATTAAGGACATACTTGTGCACAATTGTATGTTTAATTCAGGGGTTTCGTGTAATGTGATGACTCTTGAAGTAATGAATGAATTGAACATCAAGGTAACAAAAACCTTTGGAAAGTGCACAAATATGGATTCAAGGGAGGTTCCGGTGATTGGTAGTGAAGTTAAGTTAGCTTACCTTGGTAAGTATTTGACCATGAATGTACATTTATCATGGATTTCCCTACAAAATGGGGTAAGTTACTTCTAAGAAAATGGGTCATTGTCGAGTGTTGATGGAAGTGTGAAAATGTTTGTCATATGCCACCATACCAGTAGAGGGAAATATGGTCAAGTTGTATGGGGAGAAGAAGATGTTGCACCTAATTGAAGATCCTAATAATGTTACTTATGAAGTTTTGTATACAGATGTTGATGTTAATAATTTTGTTAGGTATGCAGATTTTAAAGAACTTAATATTGATAAGAGTAAGTGTCTTGATAAAATTGGTGATCCTGGAATTTGATGTTTTATGGGTCTTGATACAATTGGGAAATGGCGCTGGGGTTGTCCTTTTATCTCCAAGTCAATAAATTTTTAATTTCTCATTCAATCTTAAATTTGAGTGCACAAATAATATTGCAGAGTATGAGGCATTGATTTTGGGATTAAGGATTGCATGGAGATATGATATTAAGGGTATGGTTGTTAAAGAAGAATCGAGTTGGTGGTAAAACAAGTTAGAAAAATGTATACTACAAAAAATCAAAGGATGAAACAATATAAACATGCGGGGTGGGATTTTATTGAAATGTTTGACTCCTTTAACATATTGTATCATGACAGAAATCAAAATGCTAAAACAGAGATAGGTTGGCAGTTCTTGGATCCAGGTTTGAAAACTTCATTATCTCTCCTTACTATGATTATGATATTGAATTATTATCAAGACTATCTATTCTTGATAATGTGAAACACTGGAAAGTATTTGATGATGATGCCTAGGTTCAGAGGTTCTTGTAGAGTGAAGGAGAATTTATTGATCAAGTAGATTGATTGGGAACCAATGGTCATAGTATGTGATGGGAAAGAGACCTGTTTGGTAAGGACATAATCCAATTGAAAACAAACATGATCCCTAGAGGGTTGGTGGCTTTAGAATCCAACTTTGATAATGCTAGATAGGGTGGTTCATAGACATATTTCAGCCTCAAGGGATGTGGAAGAACATAATATAGGAACTAAAGAAAACCTAGAAAATTATGGCTAGGAAGTAATTTGAGTAAGGAGGAAAAGCATTCCTATTTTGAGTTGTTGAAGAAGTACCAAGATTGCTTAGCATGGTCTTACTCAGAATTGAAAGCATATAGGGAAGATCTATTTCAACATGAAATACCTTTGTAACCTAATTCTAAACCATTTAGGAAAAATAAAAGGCCAATTAATCCAATTAATCCACTTCTCTCCCTCAAAATGTAATAATAACTTAAAAATTCAAGGGATGGAGGGATAATATAGCCAACAAGATATTATTCATGGGTGGAAAATTTAGTTCCCATAAGAAAGAAGAATGGAGACATAAGGTTGTGTGTGGATTTCAGGAACTTGAATAAGGATTCAATTAAAGATAACTATCCATTGCCTAATATAGATAACATGCCTGCAATTAGTCACTGGTTATGGGTTGTTGTCTACATTGGATGGGTTCTCAGGATATAACCAAGTGGTTATAAAGCCATCAGAATGAATTAAAACTTCTTTTACAACTCCATGGGGTACCTATGTATATGTATGAATGCCTTTTGATCTGATGAATGTTGGTGCTATGTTTCAAAGAGAAATGGATGTTGCATTATTAGGCTACATCAATGATTTCATTACAATTTATCAAGATGATGTGACAATATTATCTAAGAAAAGAAGTGATCACTTGAGTCATGTAGAGAAGATGTTGATTAGATGTAGGAATATGACATCTCATTGAATCCAAAAAAGTGCCATTTTGGGGTTTAGAAGGAAAAATTGTTGGGGCACATTGTGTCAAAAGAGGGGGTCATGATTGACCCTGAAAGGGTGGAAGCAATTGGTAAAGTTCCTGTCCCAAAAACTAGGAAAGGGATTTAGTCATTTTTGGTCAGATAAATTTTATTAGGAGATTCATTTCTAACTTTTCTGAAATGACTATTCCCATTACAAGCATGCTAAAGAAGGACTAGATTATCAAATGGGAGGAAGGATCTCTCCAAGATTTCACTAGAATCAAAGAGGCATTAAAAATTCTCTAGTGTTAGCAGCCCCGATTATAAGAAGGCTTTCTAGATATTCTCCTTTGCATCTAAAAATACTATTGTGTCTGTATTATTGCAAAAGGATGAAGAAGGAAATGAAAGTCCCATTGAATTTTTAGTAAAGCCTTGCAGGGGGCTGAATTGAAGTATACCATCATGGAGAAGCATGCCTTTACTTTGGTAAGAGAAACTAAGATTTTTAGGCCTTATATCTTGAGCTCTAAGATTGTCACCTATGTTCCCCAAACTATGGTCAAAGACATTTTATAGAAAATGGAGATCTCTAAAAAAAGATGCCACTGGGTGAACAAGTTACAAGAATACGATATGGACATACAGACCACCAAGATGGTTAGAGGTTTAGGCCTTGCAAGATTGATGACATAGAGTAACCTACAGGTAATGCAAATTAATGAAGTTGAAGAAGGAAATATGGGTGCCCATGAGAAATTAATCAATTCCACATGGTATAAGCACATAATATTCTACCTCATAAATTTGGAGTGTCCAAGACATCTCAATAAAAATCAAAGGACACTCAAATTATCCTCCCAAAAGTATATCATCACTGATTATGGGTTGGCTTGGAAAAATCTTGAAGGGGTTCTTTTGAGATGCATCATAGAGGAAGAGGCTCCCAAATTAATCACAAAATTTCATGGGGGAGTGTGTGGAGGTCACTTTCTTGGAAATGTTACTTTTCACAAGATCCTAAGGATAGGTTATTGGTGGCCCACACTTTTCAAAGATGCAACCTTGTTGGTTAGAAAATGTGAAATTTGTTAGAGGTTCTCAGGAATAATGAAAGCTTCAGGTGCTCTACCTTTGCAACCAATGTCAATAGAAGCTCCTTTTAAACAATGGGGCATGGATTTTATTGGAGAGATCTTAGATCCCTCAAGTGTAGGGCATAAATGGATACTAGTGGCCACAAATTATTTTACCAAATGGGTTGAATCTATCCCCACTAAAAATAAACTCACTAGATTGTCATGGATTTCATCTTGAATCATATAATTTGTAGGTTTGGAGTACCTACAAAAATAGTTGCTAATAATGCTATGAGTTTTGAGCTAAACCATTGGTAGTTATGTGCCAAGAATATGGGATAAGTCTAACATATGCATCTAACTACAATCCTCAGGGGAATGGTCAAGCTAAATCAAGCAACAATAATTTTCTTAAGATAATCATAAGAACATTGGAGGTTAACAAAAGGAAATGGGGTGAGTAGTTGAAATTTTCTTTATGGGTGGATAGAATTATTGCCAAAAGAGCCACCTGAAAAGTTTGTTTTAATTAGTTTATGGATTCCAAGATATTTTACCCCTACATATGCAGTTATCTTCTTATAAGTTCATACAACAACTTGAGGATGAAGAGGTGAACCCCTATGAGGCTAGGATTAATTAGATAGTTGAGTTGGATGAAGAAATAAGGGAGTCTCACCAAAGACACCTAAGGTTCAAAGAGAAACTCAAGAAACTATTTGATAAAAAGGTGACTCCCAGGACTTTCAATGTTGGAGATCTTGTTTTACTATGGGATAGAAGACACGAGGATAAAGGAAAACATGGTAAATTTGATGCTTTATGGATGGGTCCTTATTCTATTGACATAAGAATTGGTGAGCATACCTTTTTCCTGAAAGACTTGGATGGAGATTTTCTTGAATTTCCTGTTAATGACAGAAATCTGAAGCACTTCTTGGATTGATTATGAATAAGGTGCACTTTCTGTACAATGTGTAGTCCTTTTGTTTTTTTGTTTTTTGTTTTTGTTTTTGTTTCCTTTTTGTTTTCCTAGTCTACAGTGACCAGTTACATCAGTTTCTCAGTTTGTTTTTGTGAAATGGATCGATATTGTTTGACATAGTGTGTACTTTGAATAAATTCATAACCCAATGAATTAATGCACTTGGTCTATTGTATTTTTAGTCTTTGTGGTTCTTATGGCACCTATAGGGGTGCCCATCCCCATGTCGAGCTAGTGTTGGTGCTTGATTTTATCTCCCATCTTTTTTACCCAATGCACGCCTTCAAAAATTTCTCTTTGATTGGTTTGCTCATGTGAAAAACGTATGCTTGAAAGATATAGTCATGTCGAATGAAAATGAAAAACTTTGTGTTTAGGGTATTGATATTTTTTTCAGTCAAGGATTGTGAGAGTGTGTCATTACTGAAGAATTCCTATGATTTTTCCCTTTCAAATGTTGCCCCAGTTTTCCCCAAAGTATAAATGGAAGACTAAAAAATCTTTGGTGACTTAGAGGGTATTCAAAGAAAAAAAAAGGAAAACATGGAAGCAAGGAGCACAACCTCAAAAATAAAGAAGATTGTCCATGTGTCCCTCTAGCATACCTATTATCCAAATAAAATCTGCTAGTGATTTGGACAACTTACATACATATCTGGATAATCATTGCAGTGGCATGCACCTCAGTTTTCTCCTTGGCACATTCACTTGGTCGTTGTTTCCTCGCGCACCCTTATGCGCTTCCCCTTCTCCCCTTTCCATTTTCCTTTTCCTCTTTGTTCTACTTTTACCTTATGTGCATCTTCTGTGCATTCACCTTCTTCCTAGCAGCTATTCATCCTACGCACATGCCTTGCACTTACTTCAACAAGCTAAGTCCCTATCCCTTTCATGCACCTTACACATTACATTTTAATAGTTGTGCCTTTACCATATGTTCTCCGCTCACCAATTTGCGCCATTTCCTCCATACACATTATGATTTCACATGCCTTCCCTCTTCCTTCTTCTTGCACCTCATTCTTCCATGTGCATATCTTTATGCCCTCCTCTGTGCCATTCCATGCCATGTCATGTTTTGACACACTCGAGTGTGGCACACGTAACCAATCAAAGCATGCCAATTGGGTGCCAAACCTTTACAACAAATCAATGAGTGACATGTGATAGAAATGACAAGAAGATTTACATAGTTGTCTTTACTTTCAGCCAATCCACATGCACCATGTGTCTTACGTGCACATACGACTACGAAAAACTTCTGAAAACCATATATTTTTCTATAGAGCTCCGATCAACATGCTCCTAGTCTTAGTCAATAATGGCGACGTGGGCTATAGTGCTAGATATTCAAATTCAAATTCTTGGTGGATTTGGTAGGTGAGAAATAAGAAAATGTAGATATGGGATTAATGAGTAGATTTGATTTCTCCAACCCACCCGAATTGATTTGATCCACTCTCTTTCCTTCTCCAACATGCCAAAAAGACTTGGGGAAGTACATTTAATAGATTTTCAGGAGGATTTACAGGCATTAAATGCTTCTTGTTTATGGTTGCATTTAAAATTCAGATTTTCCCTCCTTCCCTTCTTCTTCCATGTATTCTTCTATTAATGTAAAATCGGGATTATTGTTAATGTTGGACATTTTTGGATGTTTACACATTTTGCTAAGGACTTCATATTTTTGTATTATGAGTCCTAAACCTCTATATCTAGCTCGTGCATGTGGATATTAGCCTCTTTTTCCATTGTAATAGTTTTGTGCATTTCTGAAAGTAATTGAAGCATCGTTTTGTGACTATTCTTTATCCTAAGCATGTTTGTTTTATTTATTCTTACCTTTATTTTACATTATGTGCTTTTGTGTCATTATACGTCCCTTGTAGTTCCCTTTTTAGTTGTGTTCCATGAAAATGATCTGGTAAATGCGTCTTAGTTGTGCTACACATGCCTAGCCTTATTTCACACCTTTCTCTTGATTTTCACTCAGAACAGATAGTGTTCATCCCTCTTTTATGGTGCTAACACCTTCCTTAGATTAGTTTTCCTTTCTGTTATCCTTCTATCCCTAGTCCCTTGGAATTTTTATCTTAGTTTTACCTTTCAACATTAGGAGTAGTAGTAGCAGTAGAAATAGATAGAGGAACTAACCTTCTCTAGAGATCCATCCCAAGTGCACAAGGTCCCACAACTTAGGGACGGTTCCATTATTGTCTCAAAAAGCAGCTAGGTTCCTTCGGATCTAAGACATGGGTGTAAGTTTGAATGACCAAAAGTTTACGGCATGCCTAGTTGGACCAGCGGTGAAAGTTAAAATTTCATATTACTAAGTTCTGGTGTGTGAACTTAGTATTTTCAGCCTTTGGAAGCTTATGTTAACACATCTTACGACACCCAACATTTCAAGAAATCTTGTTTTGCAGTCCGAGAGCCTTATGATAAGGGTGCAAACTAGACAGTATTGCAGCTAAAGGAACCTATGAATACCTCTATCTCTCATCGAGAAACACACATAAAATATATTCCATGCACGCATCCCCATCTCCAAAGCACTCCACGTGCACTATACTCCTCAAAATAGGTAATCATGCCCTACCATGGTGCTTTAACCTCCTCCTCCTCTAAGGAAATTTGTAAGTTTCATTGGCGAAGCCCACTCAATCTCAATGCCCAACATGATATGCCAACGGTTGCGTTCAAGAGTATTCCATACTTCACAAGAGAAAATCAAGTCACCCCTATTGAACACATTCAAGATGTGGCCAATGTATGCTCTGTTTATTTGATTGAACATGATGATGTTGCTGTTAGGTTGCTTGTAACCTCTTTTAATGGTAAATTACTTGATGGTCCCATGTCTTGAGACCTGCATCTATTGCTACTTGGGATGAGTTTATAATTTTTTTACAATTAATTTGAAGATAAATCAGATTATCTACAACTAGTAGAGTAGATGACTATAAGAAAGCATGTGCCCAATGAGCAGATGATTTATTTCAACATCAAATTCTAGAAGACTTGGGACAAAATTCCTCAAGTGGTAAGGTCTATAGCCCAACATACTTTCATGTATTATCTAAGGGCTTTGAATAGTGACATTTCAGTCATGATTCAATCTATGGGAGGTAGAACCTTACCTTCTTGCATACAACATTGCAATAAGGGCAGAAAAAAGTCTCATTTAGGCTAGTAAGTTGGTGCCTAGGCCTCCTATACCCTTGTTCTAGAGATGTTTCCAATTCCAATGCCCCAACATTCTATTGCTCAGTTCCGGTGCGAGCACGTAACGATTGCATATAAATCCTTCCCTCCTACACAACAAAAAGAAGATGATGAATTAAAGGCCCTGATTAGAAACTTATCCAACAAGGTCATATCATTGGAGAAGAAGCAGGTGCAAGCCTACAGAGGTAGTTCCAATTAGGCACAAAGCCAAAGAAATCAACCTTGGTAGAATTAGTATGGGAATCAAAGATACAGAAAAAACCAACAAAATGATAGATGACATGTTAATGCACACTTGCCTTTGTAGGTTATTCCTCCCATGCCTTCTCTTCCAGTTCCCAGTACAATTCAAGCACTTGTCATGCACCAGAACAACATGGCACATGAGTCTGAATGGTGTTTTCCTTGCAGTATGCCTCATAGTCAATATTATTGTGCCAATGCTACACATGCACAAGCCTACCCGATTGAGAATTCTCCCACCGTAAGCCTTTCAATGAGTGCACTAGAAGCAGATAACCAAGAAAGACCAGAAGCTCCTCCAAAGCAAAACTTGATGTTCTTGGCCGAGGAGGAATTTTGTGCAGTCAACCAAGCTACAAAGGATACAAGTAGACCGGTTGACCAAGTTCGCAGATAACACAAGATATAAGAAGAGAATTCTCAAGTCTAGCGCACACGAGTTATAAATTCAGCAACACAAGTAGACCCTCAAAAGCAAAAGGAAGCAACTAAGACATCCATTAGAAAGAGTGCCTAAGTTCCAGCATGTTAGGCTCCACGCAAAGCTCCCCTAGAAGTGACATGTGCCCTTCCTTTAGTAGGTCAAGCCTCTGCGACATCGAAGATTTCAACCTCTATACCCGAACAACAAAGAAAGGATGTTGTTGTTCCTTAGATGTGCAAGTTAATGGGTTTACCATTCAACATTATGGATTAAATGAAAAATACAAACATAAATGTTACAATGTGGGATGCACTCACTATTCCATCCTAGCGCGACTTGTTTCAAGAAGCTTCTTGCGTAACTCTCGCACACCGATCCAACTATGCAAAATCCATGCGCTTCTATTAACATCTACCAATAAGAGGAGAAACAATTAAGTAAGTTTGTTAAAACCCCACCCTTCTATATATATTTGATCATAGGAAAACATCTTGTCCATAACTACATGATTGAATCTGGTGCTAGTACTTCTGTTCTGCCTAAGAAGATTACTGATGTCTTAGGTTTTAAGAGTAGCCCCTAACAAAAGGATTCCTAAAAATTTATGGTTCAATGGTCACTACCATAGGAATCATCAAGGATCTTGAGTTAGCTCACCATGCATGTCCAAATCTTACAATAACTCAAGATGCATCAATCATTGATCTGTCATCTCTGTTTTCCTTTTGTTTGTCAAAATATTTTAATGGTAAAGTGGGAAGTTATTTGTCTTTCGATTGGTCCCATATGTTACTCAAGACAAGGTATGGTACCCGGTTTACCATATAATATGAGCCAATATTTTCCTATCATGTAGAGTCATATTTCCCATCCCCTCTCCAAGCCAATTGTTTAATCCAAGAAGAGAACGACTTTAGTTTTAAAAGAGCATCCTCTTCCACCTCTTATTCTTGATCTAGTACTTGATAAGTGGGTAGAGAGGCACCATAAATTTGACTCATATGCTGAAGAGTTAGAAGCTTATGAAACTGAACTTGGTACTTACTACATTCTTGAAGAAGAATTTGTGCCGCCACATGCACTCCAAAGCAAAGTGAAGAGAACCTGGTCTATGGAA
This sequence comes from Taxus wallichiana var. yunnanensis, assembly GCA_018340775.1. Classification (NCBI taxonomy): domain Eukaryota; kingdom Viridiplantae; phylum Streptophyta; class Pinopsida; order Cupressales; family Taxaceae; genus Taxus; species Taxus wallichiana. Next base: position 451,583,440 of record CM031237.1, on the reverse strand, counting down.
GTTATACTTTGATGGATCCAAAATTAGAAACGACATGAGAGAAGGAGTCGTTGTCATTTCCCTAAGGATGAGAAATTATTCTTCATGCATATATTGTAGTTTACATGTTCTAACAATGTGGTAGAATATGAGGTGTTGGTGCATGGTCTAAAAGAAGAAGATTAAGGTGTTGCTGATCTTTGAGGACACATAATTGGTTATCCACCAAGTCAACAACAAGTGCATGGAAAATAATAATCTTCTCAAAGCTTATAAACACAAATTTTGGGACCTCCTTGAGAGATTTAATGCTCTAAATATGTAGGTGGTTCCACACAAAATGAATAAAGAAGCTGATCAAATGACCATACTTGGTTTGCAGTTCTCTCTTGTTGAGGAATTTGTCAAAGGAAACACTCAACACATTAAGATGGTGATCAGACCATCCATTCCAAATAACAACACCAGCTAACAAGTGTTTGATAGTGATACACAGATCATCCAGTTCATCTAGAATGAAGCCGAGTTCTCATCAAACATGTATGTTGAGTTGCATGACAAATATGGTGACCAAATGATTCAACTAAAGTCAAATAAGTTTCCTAAAGTGCTGGTCACCTTAGAGAAAAAGTTTATCCCTGATGATGAGTTAAAGGGTGAAGAAAATTATATGTGCATGACACACGAAGACTGCTCCCCAGTCATTGTGCATGAGCAAAGGAGTTGCTGCTCATTAAAGCTTTCACACATGATGAAAAGTAGGCCTTCATCTCTATCTATCAAAAATATAGTGATATATTCTAATGGGAGTATGAAGACCTCAAAGGTTTTGACCCAAGTGTTGCTCAACACTCCATTGACCTTGATCCCTGGTATCGTCGGAAAAAGAAGTGACTAGTCAATCCAAATATAAATCCCCTCATGAGGAAGGAATTATCCAAAATCATTGAGGTGAATATTATTTTTCCCATCAAGTAATCTACTTGGGTTGCAAATCTATTTGGTGTGTAAGAAGAACGATGAAATCAAACTCTGTGTTGATTTCAAATATTTGAACAAGGCATCTCTAAAGGATCATTATCCTTTACCTTCAATGGAGTAGATTCTATAGACTGTGGCTGGTGCACAAAGATTCTCAATGTTGGATGGGTATTCAGGTTTCAATCAGATCCTGGTTAAGGAAGAAGATCAATTCAACAACGTTTACAACCAAGTGGGGAACATATGCATATCAGAAGATGCCCTTTGGTCTATCAAATGTGGGTACAACATTTTAACGCACCATGGACATTACCTTCAAAGTATATATTAATGATTTCATCTTGGTTTACCTTGATTAAATTACAATATTCTCAAAGTAGATCACAGATCATGTGGTGCACCTAGAGAAAATATTTGAGAGATGTAGAAAATATGGGGTATCTCTTAACCCCAAGAAGTGTAATTTTGTAGTGGCACAAGGAAAGCTCTTGGGCCATGTGGTTTCAAATGATGGCATCACAATTGATCTTGAGCATGTTTCATCCATCCTAGCTCTTTCCCTACCCACACACAAAAAGGCCTTGTAGTCCTTCCTTGGTAAGATCAATTTTGTTAGGCATTTTATTCCTAACTTTGCAGATCTTGGTTCGTACCATCACCCCGATGCTCAAGAAGGACATAAACTTGGATGGACAACAAAAGGAAAAGAAAGATTTGAAAAAATCAAGAAATATATTTCTTTGCGCGCCAACAATCATCAACCGAATCACTTAAAGGATTTCATCCTTTATGATTATGGTGTTGATGCAAGTGTAATTTGCTGTTCTAACACAAGAAATCAAATAAGGGATAGAACAACCAAAGTGGATTTATTTAGCGAGATCTTTGAAGGATTATGAATTAAAATATAGTCACACGAGAGAAAAAGTCTTCGCCATCATGTGCGCACTCAAGAAATTCAAGAGTATGCTTGCCTCAAATCATATCAAGGTGTTAGTCTCCAACTCTTCTGTTAGAGACTTCATCATGGGAGCAGAAATTAGTGAAAAGAGAGCACGATGGGTGACCAAAATCATGGAATATGATGTGACTATCAAATCCACAAAGCTGGTAAGAGGTAACATGCTCTGCAAGAAGATTACCGAGGGTGTGCACGATAAATTTGAGACTTCATTATTTCTTGATGAAGCTCTCCCACTTGTAGAACTTGAGCAGAATACAAACCCTAGCATGCATGACTAGATGAAGGACATGATCACATTCCTTTCCAATGGTGCATACCCTCCTGGATTAAACAAGGCAAAGAGAAGACATTTGAGGTTACAATATATCCCTTATGTTTGATTAATGGAATTATCTTCAAGAATAATCTTGATGGTGTGTTGTTAAGGTGTATCAATGGTGCACAAAAATAAAAGGTGTAAGCATAATTTCATGATGGATTCTCCGTGGACACTTCTCTACCAAAACTACAATAATAAAGATCATAATGGCATGTATGTTTTGGCCTACTCTGTTTGTAGATGCACACAATTGGGTCATAAAATGCAAAGACTATTCTTTCTTTGAAGGAAAAAAGAGACTAATAGTGCTTCCCCTCCAACCAATCAAAGCAGATCAACCATTTACGTAATGGGGTATCGACTTCATAGGCATGATCAATCCACCTCAAGCACTAAAAAAATGGGTGCTTTGGTAGCTACAAACTAATTTACCAGATAGAAAGAAGCTACCATGCTCAAGGAATCAACCGAGTCAGTCATCCTTGACTTTCTTGAGGGTATATTCACAAGGTTTGGAATTCCTCAAACCATTATCTCGATAATGCAAAATCCTTCCTTGGCACTAAAATCACTGATTGGGATCTAAATCTAGGCATCTATTTGAAGACTTCTTCCAACTATTACCCTCAAGGCAATGGTCTGACAGAGTCAAAAAATAAGAACCTGGTCAGTATCATGAAGCACACAATGAACATGAACCAAAAGTAGTGGCATACAAAGGTCTCACGTGTGCTTTGGGCATATAGAATCACTAGTTAAAAAAGCATTAGGAACTTCACCTTACAAGCTTATCTACGGAAAGGAGGATACCCTTCCTTTGATGATGGATTTGAACTCATTGGCACTTTCCCAACAGCTGGAGCTCAAAAGCGCAGACTAGAGAGAAATTAGAATGACAGAGCTGGTTGATCTTGAAGAATCAAGGAACTCTGCCATGATCAAGCTAGGTCAACATCAACAAGAAATAAATAAATAGTTTGATAGAAAGGCTGGGCCTCAAGCTTTCAAAGTTGGGGACTTGGTCTTGAAATGGGATTCTGACAGAGCTAAACCAGGGCACCATTCAAATTTTGATTCACTTTAAAGTGGCCCATACATCATCAATTTATGTAAGGAGGCTAACTCTTTCAAGTTGACTCATCTTGATGGAGGCATGCTGCAAATCCCGATAAATGTATTCATCTATAAATGTAAAAGTTGGGATCATTGTTAATGTTGGACATTTTTAGATGTTTACACATTTTGCTAAGGAATTCATATTTTTATATTATGAGTCCTAAACCTCTATATCTAGCTCGTGCATGTGGATATCAGCCTCTTTTTCCATCATGTGATTTTGTACATTTCGGAAGTAATGGAAGTATCATTTGTGACTATTCTCTATCCTAAACATGTTTGTTTTATTTATTCTTACCTTTATTTTACATTGCATGCTTGTTGTGTCATTCTACATCCCTTGCAGTTCTATTTTTATTTGTGTTTTATGAAACTGATTTGGTAAATGTGTCTTAGTTGTGCTACATGTGCTTATCCTTATTTTACACCCTTCATTTTCACTCAGAAAAGATAGTGTTCATCCCTCTTTTTTGGTGCTATCGCCTTCCTTATATTAGTTTTCCTTTATGTTATTATTCTATCCTTGGTCACTTGCCTTTGTTAGCTTAATTTTACCTCTCAAAGCATTAAGAGTAGTAGTAGTAGTAGAAATAGATAGAGGAACCGACCTTCTCCAGAGATCTGTCCCAAGTGCACAAGGTCCCATAACTTGGGGATGGTTCCATTGTTGTCTCAAAGAGCTCAGCTCCTCCAGATATGAGACATGGGTGTAAGTTTGAATGACCAATAGTACATTTGAGAAAGCACATGAAAATCGGGAGCCTTCAAATTACAAGAGTCAAACACGTGGCTTAAATGCAACAAAATAGTCTTAGAGGGCTGAAAAAGTCAAAACAAAGGTAAAGAGTGTGCAAGCCTCCAAGTGTCACCAGCGCAACTTCAAGAGGGGAAAAGTCCATGGAAGGAAGTAAAGTTCCATAGAACAAAGAAGAGGCCATGTGGATGGATATTGAGCCGCGATACTCTAAGTAGTGTTGTGAAAACCGAGGTAACAAAGTGTGAGGTGTGAGGTGAGTCATGAATAACAATCAAACAAGTCATCTCATTTGGTTGAGATGCGAAAGGTTTTTGAAAATATACAATACATTGAAGGATGAAGTGAACACATGACATGACACCATTAGATACGTAGTGGTGGTTTTATTTTATAAACAATGTTAATGTTAAGCCCAAAAAGTTTTGAATACAAAAACAGAGGAAAATTGCATGACAAAAGAGATGAAGATGCAAATATGAAGAATGAAGAGCAAGCCTAGGCTTGTCTTCCTAAATTATTCTTTTATCTTATTACAACTATTATCTTTGTTTCATGAAAATTGAATATCATTGTGAATCAGTTTCAGACATAAATAAAAATTGGAGTTTTATAGGGGCCCCAACCCATGATGAAGAAAGTTGTATATATATTTGGAAAAAATGACACATGAGGAGAAAGAAAACTCGGTTATCCTCTGCTCTTATTTTGAAATATCCTCCAAGTAGAGGAATCTTGTTTAATAGCATGTTCTTCCTTGATATCAATTCATTTGAACCTTGAGCCGTCTAAAAAAATACAACTAACCTCGCCAAATTCGAGACATCCCCATATCCATCCATGAATCAATGGTCATTTGGGACCATCCATGATATTCCCAACTTGATCTTCTTCGATAAAAATATACCCATCTAAAAGGTACGAACCACCTCTAGGAAACGTTGTTTTCCATTTTTCCTTATAAGGGGTGGACTGACTAGGAGTAGATTGAGGAGGAGCCCGTGAATTGGTGAAAGAGCAAGCACCTTGTGTCCTTTAGACTTGGTGGAGTAAGATATCTAGAAATAGACTCGCCCTTGTGACTCCTCATGAAAGGTGGATGCTCTCTTAGTAGAGGAACATGTCGAGGTCCTGATTATGTAAATGCTCCATCAAGAAACCCGTTGCCTTTGAATAAATGGAAGGTTGAAAAGTGGACTTTCCCTTGCCTCCCCTAGTGGTAGATAATGATGATTTGGAACATTTAGGAGATGAAGGTTCTACCTCCTCCTCATCTAAAATGATAATTTGGGTTTGGGAGCTCGATTCCCTCCTCTCCCTTTTGAGGATGGTATTGGTGTGGTTGATGGTTGGGATGGTATGGGTATTTCTTGAATTTTTCTAAAGAAATAATTCTCTACTCCGAGTTCATCCAATTTATGAGAAATGGAAGACATAATATCAATGGAGGAATAGTTATAGGGCATGTAGGAATCCTTGAAATCTCGTCACAAGACAATTTTTCATTACACGGGAAGGGAGACCGATAGTCACCTCCTTGTAACAACCGGTCTCCTTTCAATCTAGAATTTATTCAACTCTTCTCGGGGATTTCGGTGTTCCCACGAAAATATGATAGTACATATATTAGAAGCCCGAGAAGACAGGATTTATCCCGATCAATCTCTAAAGGAGTGAGAGCCAAACTTTCGATATGTCGGGGTCCCATACCATCCCCGTGTCTACAATTTCAAACAAGGCCCTAAGAAAGGATTCATCTGGACCGAGCTTAGATTGAATATTTGATTTAAATCTTTAGTGGAAACCTCCTTCAAACCTGTTTGCTACAACCAAACTTTCCATTATGCCAATAAGGATCTCTATAAAAATTATTCACGTTCGTAACTAGAAAAACAATGCATATTGATGAAGAAATAAAGTTGAATTTATAATGAGGATGGTGCAGATAGGTTGAGTTGAGTAGAATCACTTCCATCAGATGAAAGAATATTTTTACTCATCTCACATGAAGGAAATAAATTTGAGAATTATTGGCACTATGCGACATAAAATGTTTGATTGATGTGATATAAACCATGCAAGGATACTCATTTCTAAAAGGCATGAACACAAGTATGTATTGCTTGAGGTTGATTCTCAAAAGGTGAAAATGATTATATGTCACATCAAGCTGTATGGAAACACCTGAGAATTATCAAAAGGGAGTTTCTTACACCTGAAAAGGAAGGAAATGATTAGACAACTATAAAAATGGATGACATGGCACCCTAGTCATACTTAAGAGAGTAGAAACGTGATTAGCCTTTGCTTTTCCACCGACAACACAAGATGAGATATTTTAAACAGAATAACAATAAATTAAGGTGTATACTTTGTAAAGAGAAAGATTCTTTTAGAGACTCATGTTTTTGGGGGGAAAAATTGAAAAGGAGCAAATGAAATTATATAAATGTGAAGAGAATACTCTTACATAGGGGGGTTAAAATTTTCTAAAATTTTAGAAAAAAAAGGTGCAAACCGAGAGAAACCATTTTCCAAGAATTTTTTGAGAAACCTGTTAATTTCTTTAGCTTTCAAATCAAATTATGTCAAGATGGTTGTAAGTGTACAACCATTGACAAACATTAAGACTATAAATGAAACTTTCCCTTGCTTATGAATTTGATGATTTCTAAGTTAATTACATTTAATCATGAGCATTGTCATGTTTGCTATTAAGTTGAGATGTTTTAAAGTATCTATCCATGTTCCTATTGTAATCTTATGTTAAGGATCCATCCGAATTATATGAGATCTTTTCGTTGTGGTAGCATCGTGGAAATTACAATTGTGTTGTGAGAAGACTATAAATGAAACTTTCCCTTGCTTATGAATTTGATGATTTCGAGTTAATTACATTTAATCATGAGCATTGTCATGTTTGCTATTAAGTTGAGATGTTTTAAAGTATCTATCCGTGTTCTGTTGTAATCTTATGTTAAGGATCCATCTAAATTATATGAGATCTTTTCGTTGTGGTAGCATCATGGCAATTAAAATTGTGTTGTGAGGAGAGATTTCATTTCATTATGCAATAAATAGTTTTAAATTCACTTTGCTTCCATTTTTTTAATAAAGGTTATTTGTAAGTCTATGAGTGTATCTTAGGCATGATAGATTGGGGATTCTGATGTTTTATTGAGTGTTTGGCATGATATTTTATGTTTAAATTCTCAGAGATTGTGTGAAAATGTGTATTCTTGGGCTTCCATGGATGAATATATTCTTCTTTGAAGGTTCACTTGCTAGTCATTTGAAGTGTTCTAATCCTCTCATTTGGCATATTTTACAAAATTTGTTAAAAGTTCTCAAAGATTTGGTATAATCAACTTTATCCTACTTAATTCCCCAACAAAATACATCCATAACTGATAAATCGTATAAGAACCACCCCTTCTTGCACTGCTTATCCATAAATGCTAAGGAGATTTGTTGAATTTACCCATCCTTTACCTAAAATATGTAGGAGCAAGCCAATTTTATTGTTCTCTTTAGTAATTTGAACCTTGTTTAGAAGACATATGCATCTTCTAGGGTGATAACTCATGAGAGTTAGATTATGTTGCATTGACCATGTATTCTCAAGGTTATTTCTCAATGTCCTGAAAATGAGAGTCAAATATTGCTGGTCCATTCTTTTCCCTTACAAATACAAGTTACAAAACGGGTCCTCTCACCCTGGTTGAAGGCTAGAACCTAAAGTAGTAGGGTAGGTCAAACCCTTAACATGGTGCTATCCAAATTTTCCCAAGCTTGAGTAACAAAGATATAGTTAGATCCCTCCTTGGATACAAAACAATTCAAATTATGATATGTATTTCTCTAAGCATCTTGATCAACTTGTTGATGCTTGTTAACTTCAAAGGGAAAACCGATTTGGGTACCAACAAAGCCCACTTAGATTTACTTGTTTTTAGGGAAGTTTGTTTTTATCTTATGTTTTCCATTTGAACCATGACATAAATTAATGGCTTTAGTATATGGGGAGATATTATATATTTTTTAAGTGATTTCAGATCTTGGTGAAGCCATTTGATGGTTTTCATAGGTCCAATGTGATTCTTGGTTTTTAGGCCTAATAAGTAATTTTTGACAGTCATGGAGGAAGAAGGTTATTGGGAATGTGTGGCCTAATTTTATTAGTATAATTCCTATGAGGTTGTTGCATGCATCCAATGCATCATGCTACATTATTTGGTTGAGTCATCCGGGTCTGATTGGTTGGAATGAATGAGGTCACAAGTTTACCTACTTGACTAGGTTCGGGACACTATAGGTTCTTTGATGGAATTTGTCCGAAAGACCAATATATTTTCTTTATTGGTGATACCTACATATTTTATAGTACTAAGGGGTTCAATTTTAACCTATTACATACATTGATATGTCTTGAAAGTTTCAGCACATGTGTGAGAATGTCTTGCTTCTAAGATTGGTTTTGAGAAGCATAAGTATCCGAGAAGGAAAAAATTATTTTGATGGATCTATGGGATCATTCATGGTGTCTAAAATGGTTTTAAGTCTTCCTTTGGTCAACATATTTCCAATGAGTGGTTGCATCCCATGGTTGAGGTGATTTGTGTGAGCTAGGTCTTTAGTTTTGAAGTCTTGTTTGCTAGAAGTGCTCAAAATGAGTAGGAAATAGTCCTACTTGATGGTGACTTGGAGAACATTGATGATGCATAGGTTCCTAATATTCTATAAGATTTTGAGAGGATGTACATGACATTTTTAAGCTCTTAGAGCAATTATGGAGCTGGTTTGTGCCGTTGGAGTCCATGAAGTGCTCGGTGGAGATGAAACTAGCCTTTTAGGCCTAGTTGTGCATGGTTGAGTGTCTTGGTCCTATGTCAACCTATATGGTCCCATGTTTTGATTTTATATGAGTGTGTATGTTTTTTTGTTTGTTAGTATGAATTAAATTAATGGTCACAAATGACCTAGATATTTTTTTAGGAATTGAGTCATGTATATAAGAGTGTTATATTTTCTCATTGTGACTTGTTGGAGTGAGAGGAATGTGCGAGCTAGAGGGGAGTTTGAAAGAGGTATGAGGGATTCAGGAAAAATATGAAATAATGTATGAATGGTTTTAAAAGATACAATTGGAGAGAAATAAGGTAAATATACCTAATCAGCCTATGAAGAAGCATGATTGAGTGAAGTAGGAGAGAGTGTTATTTGAGAAGGTTTTGAGAGAGAGGAGCTGAAATTGTGATCACTATCTGTTATAGGAGAAACAATACATCAATGATATTCATCTTCATGTGGTTGAGTTGGTGCTTGATTACCATAGGGGGTTGTATCCTCCATGTAGGGTTGGTGCCTTGCTAAATATAGATTGGTGCCTCACAAAACAAATCTTGTGTAATGTGTTATATTCATGCAAGTCTTTTGGATTGATTAATATATTATAAATTTTTAGTGTGTTCTCTTCCCTTTAAGGGTTTCCCACTTTACATCTTGTATTATTGTGTACTCTCTTAGTTTATTCTCTTATGAATGGTTTTTTCATGTTATTAAGCTCACATTAATGCATGGTTGAGTTGTTAATGGTTTATACAAGTTAAATACAATTGGTTGAAAGTTTTGAAGGAATAATTCACCCCCCACTCAGTTCATTGTGCTTCTAAAATTGGTATCTGAGAAGGTCCTTGTGAAACATGTATAACAACTTGAAGGATATCATGGAAGTAAAAGTATGGAATGCAATCTAGATTTACCTATGGTCAGAATGAGAACATGTTTAAAGCCTTTGGGTTTTGACATATAGGATTCCATATTGGATGTATTTAATTCATCCCGTCTCTCTCCATCTACATATGATTTGAAGAATTATGAATTTGAAAAATAAGTTAAGGAGGAGCATGCTATGATGTTGGGTCTAGTAGAACATAAGGAAAAAGATGAATAATGTTAGATTAATATAAATAATTTTCACACTCAAGATGAAGGTTTGATATGGTATATTGACAATTTTTACTCTAGCCACATGACAAATGACAAGAGTAATTTAATCTCACTGGAAAGACATGCATCTCGTGTAATCAGATTTGGAGACAACACAATTATACATATTTTTGGCAGAGGTACATTAAGCTTAGATAATGGAAAGACCATAAATAAGAATGTTTTGTATGTTAAGGGGCTGAAACACAATATGCTAAGTGTGAGTCAAATGTGCAAACAACGGTACGATAAAAATTTGATGATAAAGGATGCAAGATCATAAAAAGGAAACATGTAAGATAATAGGCAAGGCTAAGAGGACTGAAAACAACATGTACATTCAGAAAGAGATAAATAAGGAGAAATGTCTCATGAACAAGTTATATGACAACTGATTATGGCACAAAATATTGGGACATGTGAACTTTAACAATCTTGTCGAGATAAGCTCCAAAAATTATGTAAAGAACATGCCAAAAACTAGAAAAACAGAAAAAAAAATGTGCAAAGCATCTTAGATGGGAAGAAGATAAGGAGAAAATTAAAGTCCAAAGAATATCACTCCACTAAAAATCCTTTACTGACTAATTCAAACTGATCTTTGTGGAACCATAAGGACTGAAAGTAAATCGGGAGATAATTAATTTATGTTGTTGATAGACGATTATACAAGGTGTCACAACCCGCAATTTTAGATTATGTTATCGAAAGTATAAGTCGTAAATGGTGAATGATTTACAAAGATAGGGGAATGAACCCTATTGCATTCTGAGTATAATGAATGAGCGTACACATGTATATCCCGAAAAGGATATACACATGTACACATAATTGCATGTGCAACCATGCAACAATGCTTATCGCCCAACGTTTGTAAAACATTTAGAATTTATAATTTATCCCTGTTTTTCTTATATGATTGTATGTATTTTATTTCTTTGGGTATGATGATGCGGTGCATTGTTGGACATTTGTTTGGTTTTGGTACTGTACTAATTTTGTTGTGTATATTTCTACAACGTTTTATGCTTGCTTACTTTGCTGAAAATGTGATGGTTGATACATCGACATATCCTTGATTATTGAACCTATCATTTATGACATTATTTTAATTTTCTTGCTGGAATTCATGATTTGCAAAGCATGGTTGAACTTACACACTCTTTAAATACATTATTCATTATGTGGAAATAATGGTAACTGTGTAAAGTACTAACTCTTTGATACAATTATGATCGTTGATTGTAGAAGAAGTAGATGAATTCAATTAGAAATAGGTAAAATGATTGATTTGTTATGACAATCGTTTGATTATCCTTATTATAAAAGTGAAGGTACAATTATTTGAAAAGTGATTGCTTATTGATGTCTTATAAAAAAATCATTAAGTGTTTTACTTGATCATATTTTTTAGAATGAACATGTTGGTTTTATGTCGATCTTGGAATGATCGTGACTCCAAGTTAAAAGATAAATGTTGTGGTTACTATTAACAACAAGATATTATTTATATTCATTGGATCTTGATTGTCATTGGGGTTAGCCATTTAATGTTTTAAATTTACAAGGTCATATAACCAAATCTATTTGCATTAGATTATAAAACTAATCCCATGGCATATAACATTTGGTTGTGAATTGAACTTCTTGGCATACGTATCATTTGGAAATGTTATACAATATCTTTGGCTTGGGAATCATTTAGAATGGTCAAGGCTAATATGGATGGTATTGGGCTTAGATTTTGGAATGATTTTTGCTAATTGGTTAACAAACCATACAATCATGTGAATGAGGATGTTGATGGTTTATTGGTCGATTGACTAGGCATATAGTAAAGGGTGAAATATTGTTTAAAATCAAGAAAACTCTTGCTAAATATAACACGAGATTTGGTGGGTAACGGGTAATTTTTCGAGGCCACTACGTGGCTCTGCAGAAATTAAATGTGCATTGATTTCTTTGGTATTTGTGAAGCTTCTCCACGAAGCTACCTTTGCAAGGAATTTTGGGTTCATTCTTTTTGTTGTTTCTATTTTTGGCTGGGTTGTTTTTGTCGAGCCATGTGTAGATGTAAGGTTTTGAGATCCAATTGATTTTCAAGATTTGTGGAGTGGGTTGTGTATGAGAGCTTGATAGTTTTATCTATCAAACAATTTAGGGAACTACCTATTGTTTGGTTAAACCAACTTGATAAAAGTGTGCATGTAAAGAAAATCATGAGCTTAGATCTGTTTTTAAGAAGTACTTTTAAAATCTGGGTTCGGCTTTGGGAACCTCTATTTGGTTTTACTGGTATTGACAGGAAGATCGAAGTTTAAAAAAAAGAAAAAGGCATGTATTTACACCTATTCTTCTGGTTATTTCATTTGAACTAAATGGGTAGCTTCTATTTTATTTAATGAATGAATGTCTATATTTTTAAAAAATAATCAGATCGATGTTCTGGGTTAAACCCTTAAATGGAGCACTCAATTACATGTCTCTTTAGTCTATCTTATTCTAAGATTTCTGCTCAGATATGTGACTGTGCATTCTTTGTTTCTAAGTGCAAGTTATTTAATATTATCGAACTAGGTTTTTCTTGAATAAAATATTATATGTAGACTATTAATGTAAAATCGTTGTGTCTGTAAGATTGGATGGAAGACATTAACTCAGATCTTTGAAACTTATACCCAGGTTTTATGGATGAATGTTAGATCTAAGTATTTTGATCAAATTAGTTTTTGAAGTGTATAATATCTTGGGCATTCGGATACCCCGTCTATTTTTAAATATTTAGTGTATGGCCATCTCTAGCCTACACGCGAGCTTGCAAACATTTTGTATGAGTATTCATTTCTTGTTACTAAAATTTTGGTAGGGCATAATAATCAGGTAACTGTATTATTTCTGTTATAATTTTAAGGAATTGCGAGCCAAGTTTCAAAAGGGTTAGTTTGAATATGATAACCCTCATACTTGAATAGGGTTTGGAGATTCCATTGGAAATCATACTATTGTTATTATTCCATTGAAAACTAGTTGACATATTAATTATGCTTAATAATAATAAAAAAAAGGGTTTTAGGTTCGGTAAGAATGGCGGGGTCTTATGATATACTGAATGAGGATTCAAATTTAGGAAACTATAACAGTAAACCCAGTTTAGATCCTGAATGTTAAAGGTTATGCCTTAAAGGTAAGTAAGTTTGGATATATGTATTCGGGATGTTGTATGATTGATAAAAGGATTAAGATAGAGAAGGATTCAATGTTTTGTTCTGTAGGTGAATGAACAATTAAGCACAATTTGCATAAAATTATTATCATTGGATTAATGGGAATGTTTGTTGTATGCATACTTTTTGTATATGATTTTCATCTTATTGTGATTTAAAATCTTAACTGATATATTAATAAAGGTTAAGGAAACATTGAAAGAAGTACCACTTGATTATGAAAACAAGAGTGGACAGTTAAAAATCCAGTTAGTGTGCTTAAGATGATATTGGGGATATGGATTTTGGAAAAAGGGAAACTTGTTATCCTTTTTGTTTTTGGGAAAAAAACTAATAAATGTAATTGTGAATTTGGGGATGTAAAATAGTTGAGCCTTTGACTAAACTTCTTAGAAATAAGAAAAGATGTTTGGGTTGATTAATGTGATTTAATTTTCATGATAGATTAAGGTTTTCAAGGTCTTCAATATTTGAGATGTAACCAGTTGATTTCATTAGATCACTTTGTGTAAAGTACATGCATTTGATATGCAATACTTGATCTACTTTCATTTAATCAATCAATAGAAATGCAATTATTTCTTAATGAAACAATTAGGAAAAGTGATGTAAATGCGTACAATTCTTGCAAACTGACCATGTACATTATTGTACTTAATCATTTCTAGGTTGAAGGTTTTGCAAGTAATTACGAAAGAGTAAAGAATGGATTATGACATACCTGTTTGAGATTGTATTGATTTATTTGTTGTAATAAATATACATGTATTGGTTGAAGGAGAATGTATATTACTTCACATATTGTAATAAGGTATTTAGAGAAATGTTGTAAGTTCTTATTGATTGCAATGTCATTATGTACTTTAAACAAGGTTTTGACCTCCATTTCATGAATATATGTTGTTGTTATTACAACGTACCTTGTTTTTATAAAGTGTTATAATGCTGAAATTACGACACATTATGAAAGTAACATTACAAGTATAGTTTGATGATTAATTCATTATGATTTTATTATTGCTAAATGCTAAGTTGAGACAATATAATACAACAAACACAACATTGTTAAAAGATACATTTGCAAATTATTTAATATGTAAACACATTTAACTATGTTTAAAAGTTATATGTGAATTGATTAATCATATGTTTAATGATTAATCACATAAGAATTTTGGCAATATTGTTGCAATAATGTGAAAGAGATAGTCATAACAAATGATATCTCGCTGCTATGTTATGATTACATTGTAAGACATGTTTGTATCATTAATAGATAGTGAAGTGATCATTATGAATTAACGTTATTGTATTATCAAAATGATAAGATGTCGTTATGATTTCATAAAAAAACAATAAGTTATCAAGGAAGTATAACATGACACTTACATGAGACATGTATAAGGATATATCTATTAATATTGGTGAACATGAAGGTATAAACCAATTTACAAGAAATAAATAATGTGAGATTTATTGTTGTCTTTTATATCAACAACTCACATGTGGATGATTGATATATTTGCAATGAAGTATCATGTTCACAACACCCTAGTGTGAACAAGTAAATCCACATAAAAATGGTGTAAAAGTATATACAACTAACATACATAAGAATGATGGTAATGTCAGTTTGTATGTTTGAAACAATAATAATCCCTTTGCTGCATTTTCACGACAACATAAAATTTTATGATTCAAGATCGTCGTCGTATGATCAAAACATGACGATATGGAGCAAGTGTACAAAGGTACTTTATGATCACTTGAAATAGTACAAATGTACTCATCTAGCTTAATAAACTAAATCAGCCTAGTATCTAATAATGGACATTAATGATTACGTAAGTTGAAGAAAAATACACTTAATAAGTAAGAAATGGAAAAGAATCCAGATAACTGAATAAAGTGATATGGTGGAAAGACAAGTTTCTGATGATGAATGTCTTGTCACAAAACCGATCATGAAAATATGTCTTTAAAACTTTGGCCGAAGTAGTGTAAGTTGCTGATTACACTTTGTCAAGATTCACCAAGTTATAATTAAGGATGTCGATTCGTATGAGATTCAAGTGCCCGATTTCTAGGTATACACTTAGAAAACATCACTTGATTATCAATTCCTGAGAAAGGTACCAATAATATACTTGTATACACTCTCATAAAGAGTAATCTATGAGGGATTGATATATATATAACCGACCCATAAAAATTCACATGGTTTACAATTGGTATCAGATGGATTGAATTTAAATTGACGTTGGATTTAAATTCTATGTATTTAAATCAGTGAAGCATAAAGTTATTGAAATATTTTTTTCCCTATTTTGATGAAGTGTAATAATGAGGTGTTACACAAAGTACATCTAGGTTACTTTTTTAGGAACAAAGATAAAGCACTTGACATATTCAAGTCATTCAAGGCATTTGTTGAGAATGATAAGAACGAAAGGATCAAAATAATTAGATCAGATAGAGGAGGTGATTTTTGGTCTGATCTATTTGATGATTTTTGTGAAACTCATGGGATTAAGAGGAAATTATCATCTTCTAGGACACCTCAAGAAAATGGTGTAGTACAAATAAATAATATAACTATTTAGGAGATGGAAAGGACAATTCTCAATGAATCTAAGTTACCTAATGGATATTAGAGAGGCAATTTGTAAAACTGTTTATATCCTTAATAGAGTCAAGATAGGGGTTAATAGTGAAAATACTTCATATGAGTTATGCAAAGGCATACCTATAAATGTAAAATATTTTAGACTTTTTGGGTGTAGGTATTTCATAGAGAGGACTAAAGAGAACCTAGGAAAAGTTAACTCCAAGTATGATGATGGTATATTCTTAGGATATTCCTCAAAGAGTTAATATGACATATGTTACAATAAAAGGATGCAAACAATAGTTTAAAGTGCAAGTGTTATGTTTGATGAGTACTATCCCATGAAATCCAAATTTAGGTCAAAAGCACACCACAAATGAAAAATTATAAAGAGGAAGAAGAGGTTGTGAAGACAGTTGGAGAAGATGAAGAAGAATAAAGACAAGATACAAAATCCCCTTCAAGATAGATCAAAAGAGATCATCATGAAGATTAAATCCTAGACAAGAAGGATACTAGAGTTACAACAAGAAGAAAACTGGTAAGTCTTCAGAACCAAGAGAATATTTCTCTTTTATCTAATTTTGAGCCTAAAAATTTTCAAGAGGAAAGAAAAGATAAATTTTGGGTCAATGTTATGAATGAAGAGCTTGATCAGATTGAGAAAAATAATACTTGGGAATTAGTGCCTAGACCTAAAGAAAAAATGTCATTAGAACTAAATGGGTGTTTAGGAAAAAACTTAATGAAGATGGTGAAGTTACAAGAAACAAAGTAGGATGGTCTGTAAAGGATATGCTTAGGTTAAAGGAGTTGATTTTGATGAAACTTTTTCACTAGTAGATAGAATGGAAGCCATTAGATTGTTTCTAGTATATGTAGGGTATAAAGGTTTTAAAGTGTACCAAATAGATGTCAAATCTACATTTTTGAATGGAAATATAGAAGAAGAAGTTTACATTGAAAATCCTAATGGTTTTTCTTTGACATATGAGAAATATTATGTATGCAAACTAAAAAAGGCACTTTATGGACTAAAGAAAGCCCCTAGGGCTTGGTATGGAAGACTAGATAAGTATTTGATTGAACAAGGTTTCAAGAAAGGAGTAGCTGATAGTAATTTATACATCAAGAATGAAGGAGGAAATATATTGATTGTAGTAGTGTATGTGGATGACATCATATTTAGAGGAAACAATGAACATATGACTCATGAATTTGCAAATGTCATGAAAAAGGAATTTGAGATGTCAATGCTTGGTGAATTGTCTTTCTTTCTAGGATTGTAGGTCAATCAATCAAAGGATGGTATATTCATTTCACAAGAAAAATACATAAAGGAAATGTTGAAAAAGTTTCAAATGGAGGACTAAAAGCTTATTGGGACTCTTATGATTACATGATGCAAATTAAGAAAGGATTATAACTCTCCCATAGTGAATCAAATAGAGTACAAATCTACGATTAGTTTCTTAAATTATATACTATTACTTCAAGAACACATGGTTTAGGAACAATAGGAAGGTTTTAGGAAGATCCAAATAAGACACACTTGTAAGCAGTAAAAAGGATGTTTATATATCTTAAGGGGACTGCAAAATATGCATTATGGTACCCAAGGAGTGAGAAGTTTGAATTGTGAGCTTTCTCTGATGCTAATTGGGTAGGAAGCATTGATGACCGAATAATCACTAGTGGAGGAGTCTTCTTTGTTGGTAAGTGTCTTATTTCTTAGTTTAGTAAAAAATAATCTTTAGTAGATCTTTCCACATGTGAAGTAGAGTATATTGCAGCAACATTATGTTGTGCAAAAGTTTTGTGGATGAGACAAAATATAAAATGCTATAAGGTGGAATGGGATGGGCCTACCCCTATCTAATGTGACCGTACAAGTGCCATAAATTAGTCTAAGAACCATGTTTTACATTCTAAGACCAAGAACATTCCAATAAAATATCATTTCTTAAGGGATCAAGTAAGTGAGCAAAGGATTAAGTTGGAACATGTGTCCACCAAGGAGGAAATTTTAGATATCTTAACTAAATAACTCCAAAAAGCATCATTTGAGTTTTTAAAGATAAAGTTGGGTGTGATTCCCGCCCCTTCCCCGATAGTCACTAAAAGGACAAGACATTGAGGGGGAGAAAGGAAAATGAAAAATATGATCCAAGAAAATATGAAGAAGTGTAAAGCAAGTCAAGTGTGTTAAAATCACAAGTGTGAGCTCTTTAGTTAATGCTTGTGTCAGTAGTATTATCTCAAATAGGAGTATAAAGTGACGGGGATGTCTACAAGGCTACTTAGGCCTGATATGAAGGTTTGAATCCTATTAAAGGTCTAATAAGGTTGTGTAATTACATAATGAACTAAGGTATGTTTCTTAGTTTGTCTTTGAAGAGGTAGTTGTGTAGTATGGAGAAGTTTGTCCCGAGTATGAAGTTTTCATGGTGATTTGTATGTCTGCATGAGTTTAGGGGATCTTGAGTGCTCATATCCTAAGAGTTTAAGGCCGAATTGTTTCCAATCAGGTATGGTTAGAGAATGCATCATAACAAGATACAATAAGCTATGATGCACTGTAATGATGAGTAAACATGTGTATAGAGATCTCTGTGAGTGAGTAACATGGCTTCATGAGTCAAGGAAAGATGGTATTGATCTTTAAACAAGCACATACGATGTCAAGAAGGGTTGTTAGGAAGAAATTATGATCGATGAAATTATAGTTATATGGGAGCTAGAAATATGGTCAAGTAAGTTGTGATGTCATGAAAAAAGGAAAAAAACCTTGAAATATTACTTCAGGACTATGATGTTGGTTTTGACCTATTTCCATAGCATTTGATCAAGGTATGTGCTCTTGAGTTTGCATAGAAAATTAGAGGATGATGGTGTATTTTTCAGGGAGAAAAATTAGGCAATATTTCATGTGTTTAGTATGCTCCTGTAGCAAACACAATTTTGGAAAATTTGGTCCGAAGAGGAGCTTGGGGTTCTTGGTCCTAAAAGTTGTTCTCGGTATATGCTATGAAAAATCCAAGTCAGTTTGTGGGTATTTTTACTAGGATAAGGCTGATTATGAGTTTGGCATTATTTATTTTCTCAAAAAATATTAGCATGTGTGTGTGATATGATTTGCTTTTTCCTAGGGGGAGCTACAATGCTCTTATGAAGCCAAAAAGAGAGTCAAGAGAAGAATGCCATGACTGTGAGATTTTTAAAGTTTTTGGTTGATGTTTTCAACCAAGAGGTATTCCTAATATGTTGTTTAATATGGATACTATGTGCTAAAGGTATGTACTTTTTCATTAATATAAAAATGGGGAGGATTATCAGGTTGTTTTTCATTAATGACAAAAGTGTAGATTATTAGAATGTGTGTGCTTGTGTTTTCATTGATGTAAAAGGTACGTTACTCAAAAAGGAGGATGATAAGGAGTGCAAGAGGAATTTTTCAATGATGATGTCATGGGTAGATAGGTAGTATCATGGTTGCAAGAGTGAATAAGGCGAGAGTTGCTTGGTCTAGTAGGCCTAATCATGAGGTATAGTAAGCATGATGGATGACTCATGAAGGTTAGATATGCATGGATTCTTGTGTAGTATGGTAGAGTCATGGAGAACATGTTTGTGATGTGTTGAGACACTTATACAGGTCTCGAGAGGGTGATTTTAGGGTTTGTGTATGGTTGTAGGTCTTCATCTAGACCTATTCTAGGTGCTTGGTGGCCTAATAGAGTATGATCATCAGTTCTAGAGGTGGGTGGGCCCATGATGGCATGCACATGTGTGAGATATGTGTCTCAAGGATGTTAGGAACTTTTAAAGGTATTTGAAGCAAATGTATGGTGTTTATCTACTACGTCTAGGCCTAAACTAGATCTATTTTTATGACTAAAATAGAAAAGTCTGGTGGCTTAGAAGATGCATAGCTAAGTATGATTAGGTTAACATTGGGGAAGTTTATAAAATTTTTCCTAAATATGTGGGCCAAGTTTCATGTGTTCTTGATGAGTTTCTTGTATGTTATGAGGTTTTTACCCTTACCAAGCTCAAGAAGGTGAGTTTCCTAGATCGATATGGGATAAATCATATTTTTCAGAACATACAAAGTATACATAGGGACCTGATCCATTTAGAGATGTTAAGGTATGTAGCTAAGAATATCTCCAAGTTTTAATGAATTTAAATAAGGGTGCAGTGCTTTATGAATGATTGCTAAGAAGCCAAGGAGGTCAAAAACCCTACCTAAACCCTAATTCATGAGCGATGGAGGAAATATTGATGGTGTGAGATAAAAATTCATTAAATCATCAAATGTGATGATTGGAGGATGGAAAGGACTCTCCCAGCTTTCAGATGGTGGTGGTTTAGAGTCTTGAATGTAGGTGGAGCCCACTCAAATTTTCTTATTTTCAAGAAATTTTGTTTTTCTCTTAGGTTTTCCATTTGAACCATGATATAAATTGATGTTTTGAGTATATGGGGATATATTATATATGTTTGAAGTGATTTCAGATCTTGGTGAAGCCATTTGATGGTCTACATAGGTCCAAATGTGAAGACTAGTTTTTAGGCCTAATAGGTAGTTTTTACAGTCATGAAGGAAGAAGGTTATTGGGCATGTGTGGCCTAATTTGATGAGTATAATGCCTATGAGGTAGTTTTATGCATCTAATGTGTTATTATACATGAATTTTTTGATTCATACAGGTCTGATTGGTTGGAAAGAATGAGGTCACAAGTTGACCTCCTTGACTAGGGTTCAAGGACAATATAGTTTCTTTGATGAAATTAATTTGAAATACCAACATCTTGTATTTATTGGTGATACATAGCTAAATGAGAGTGTTAAGGGGTTAAATTTTAACCTATTCCATGTATTTCAATGTATTGAAAGTGTCAAGCAAAGGTGTTAGGTCTTCCTTCCAAGATTGGTTTTACGGGTTGTACAAGTAGCTTTGAAGGACAAAGTTGTTTTGATGGATCTATGGGATGAGTCATGATGTCTAAAATGGTTTTAAGTGTTCCTTGGGTTAGTGTATTTCCAATTAGTGGTCAAATTCCATGTTTTAGGTGATTTTTGGGAGCTAGGTATTCATCTTTGAAGACTGGTCTGCTGAAGTGCTCATAATGAGTAGGAAACAATCCTACTTGATGGTGACATGGAGAAAATGGATGACCCAGGGTTTTTATCTTGTGAGAGATTTTTATAGGATGTATATGAATTTTTTAATATTTTAAAGGTATTATGGAGTTGGTTTGTGCCCTTGGAGTCCACAAAGTGTTCGGTGGAGATGAAATTAGCCTTTTAGGTCTAGTTATGCATTATTGAGTGTCTTGCTCCTATGTTGTTCTATATGGTACCATGTTATGATTTGATATGAGTGTGTAGGCATGGTTTTTGATGGTATGAAATAAATTAATTTTCATGTCCACCATAAAGGTGTTTTAGGAGTTGATTCATGTATATACGAGTGTTATATTTGCTCATTGTGACTTGTTGGAGTGAGAGGAATGTGTGAGCTAGAAGGGAGTGTGAAAGAGGTATGAGGGATTTAGCACAGAGATGAAAGAATGTATGAATGGTTATGAAAGATAGAAGATTATAGAATAAGGATCAATATACCTAATCAACCTATGAAGAAGCAAGATTGAGTGAAGTAGGAGAGAATTTTTTTAGAAGGTTTTGAGAGAGAGGATCTAAAATTGTGATCACTATCTATTGTAAGAGCATAAATACATTAGTGGTCATCATGTTCTTGTGATTGATTTGGTGCTTGATCACCATAGGGGTTTTATCCTCCTTGTAGGGTTGATTCCTTTCTAAATAGGGGTTGGTGCTCCTTGTGGGGTTGGTGCCTCACTAAACAAATCTTGTGTGATGTGTCATATTCATGCAAGTCTTTGGATCAAGTAATATATTCAAAAGTTTCAGTGGGTTTTATTACCTATAAGGGTTTACTACTTTACATATTATGTACTCTCTTGGTTCATGCTCTTATGAATGGTTGTTTCATGTTATTAAGCTCACATTAATGCATGGTTGAATGGTTAATGGTTTATATAAGTTAAATATAATTGGTTGAAAGTTTTGAAGTATTGATTCATCCCACCTCTTAGTACATTGTGCTTATAACAAAAAAACATGAATTTATTAACCATTTTTTTGGAATCCATTACAAATATATCTGAAAAATATTTCCAATGGTGCCCACCATTCTCAAAATGGAGATTCTAATAGAAATTTATGTATGAAAAACTAGAGCTTTGTTTATTTCTTGATCTATTTAAAATTTTCTCCAATATTTGTTAAAATTTCATTACCAAACTATAGTCCCTTTAAAATAATATCACAAGATTACTTTTCAATAACTTATTTGTTCTTAGGAATATAAATCAGCCAAATTAATCAACTCCATTTTTGATTGTGCATGAAAATAAGAGAGAACATGGAGATTGTGATTTTATAGTGAAAATCCTCTTAGACATGTATACACCATATTTTTGTCTCTTGATAACCATTTATTTTGTGCAGGTGTAGTTGATGCATTATGCTCGTGAACAGGTGCCTTAATGGGCATCTTTGGGATTAGGGTATGATAAAAATTGGTAATGTGGGAGAAAACACAACATTTGAGAGATGTTTCTATTATCCTTAGTTACCCTAAACATGCCTTATTTCTTCCCTTTATTTACACATTGCACTCAGTATTTATACCTATCCCATTTTTTCTACTTACTTCCTCTAGTTGCATGCTATTATCTTTATTTTCAGATCACTCTAAACCTTCATCATTTATCCCCACTTATATTCTGGTCTCCATTCTTCATGTTTTTCAGATTTTAACCTTAGGGTTTCCCCAAGTTTGATGCCATCACCCATGGGAAATGGTTTCTATTTTATCTTTTGCATAGCTAACACCATTTCCCATGGGAAATGAAATTAAGTATATATGCGTGACTAAACACTAACCACAACACCACTTCACAAATACTTTTTACGTATAAATTGTGTATGAAATTATCTTATTCACATTATTATGCACCTGATAGATAACTTTGGAGTCTTGGATCTTGCTTCTTTTGTATTTGGGTCACCATAGTGATATAGGAATGAATATATTTTTGTTGATATTTCCCCTTATCCATCCATAGGGATTATCTCTAGTTTTATTGTCTCTAGGAGGATTATGCATCAATGGTCACACACATATTACAAGTATCTCCTATCCCTCTTTAGTCTCTTATTATATATGTATGCTTATTTTTATTGGTCATTAATTTCTATAAGATAGAGCATATATATGCTTTCCGGTTTATTGCATTGTATTATTATTACTACGCCCCTCGAGTTTATCCATCTCTTGTTTGTTTCCCTATTTATTCTGGAATCATAGTAGGATATCTATATTTATCTTATTTGTAGGCCTTGGAAACCTATATCTATCCTAGGGATAGGGATATTATCCTCTATATTTATGAATTTAGCACTCGTTGAGTATGCTTATATGTACACAATGTGGATAGTTTTAGATTCAATCCATATATTTGAGAATCTAGTTGAAAATCTCTCTTTTATCTGTCATGCACTAGTGAAATTGATTTGAATCTTACTCTACCTCAAATGAGGTTAGATTCAATCCATTTTATTTTCTTACTTTTATGAATTCCTTCAAACCACGTGTAAAACCCTACTACATGGAAAATCTGGTCCAAACATAAATATCCCTTCCATATACCATCAACCCCTATGAAATTTTCCTACATGGTTGATCCCATTTGAAAATTATCACTTCTATCACATATTTCCTCCCATATGTCATTGGACCCAATGAAAGCTTACTAAATAGTCAATCCCATATGAAAACAATATCCAATAAGATTCTTGTAAACATTTTCACTTCACTATTGAATATTTTCTCAATGATTCTCTTACATCTCTAGTTAAAACACCTCTATCTCATCATAACAAATATCAAGAATTAAGGCCTTCCTAAAATGATTCCACATTATGATAATTGCCTTTCCATAATATCTAATGCTAGGAAGTACTATCACCCACCTTGAAACATATAAACAAAGTCCAACGTCTCGAAACCTTGTATTTCATTGAAGAAGAAGGGGAACATGAGGATGTATCAAAATCTATTTATACCCCCATTATGTAAAAGTTTCTTCAAGAATTACCTAATTATGTACGAGAGTTTCCTGAAATGCTATCTAATAATTTTAGGACTATCTCTCTTAGTAATTGGATTTTAATATTAATCATCCCGAGCCTCCCCTAGATGGAGAAAATCCTAATTCAACTAGAAATACCAATACTTGTCTTAATATAGATTATACCCAACTCATCATGGAACTCATTTGCCACCTAATTAAATAAATAATATGGCTGAAAATCGATTTCTACAATTTAAAACCAACATAAATCAACTTACTAATTAACATCAAATAGTCTCTTGAGGCATGAAAAAACCAAGGTCATCCCCTCCAATTTTGGTTGGGCCCAAAGTAATTCCCATTACACAACCTCCTATTCAAAAAAATATCCTTGAAGACATTCAAAGACAATAATTAGCTCCCTACATCACTTCTATAAGCATTGGAGATGTTTCCTCTTCCATTACTTACAATGGTTCCACTGACTGCACTTTACATATCAAGGATGTTTATAAATATTTACAAGGATTGGGTCAAGAATAAATCTTATGATTCCGTAAATATTTTAGATAATACCCTTACAAGATATTCATTGGATTGGTATCACACCCGCCCATGCAACTCCATTGTCAAGCTAAAATGTTTAGTAACCACCCTAGTAAACGAATTCCAATATCATGATCTTCCTAATAAAATTTAATGTCTTCATTAATTGCAAGAAAATACATAATGAATCTTCCAAATCCTTCATCAATCATTGGAAAATATTGTCCACTAGGGCTGAAAATAACATGTCTAATGGGATTTTGTTCCAATTATTCTTTAGATCTCTTGATCCTCACCTTCAATACAAGGTTCAAGAAATTTCCCCTACCTCTTTGGAAGAAGCATTGAAATAGGATACGTAAAAATTTATCTCATGAAATAGTTTGAAAAACCTTCTCTAAATTAGCAAGCTCCTAAGAACATCCAAGTCATAATACATCCTAGATACGAGGATTCCAATGATGATGGATTCATAGATACTCTTCCTCAAGAAACTTATTCTAATAGGACCATCCATAACATTGATCAATATATTTCCCAATCATATTCTACCTCCTCCCATGTTGAATATCACTAACCTCTATCCAAAGAAAAGTTGCGATAAACTATACCTTGTCTATTCACCATGGTAGTAAACCCCTCTCGTCTTATCCCTAAATGGTATGATGAGAGTAATTTCTATTGGTGGCATCCCAATTAGGACTATTCATATGACAATTTCCATGCCCTTTGATCATTTTATTTTACATTTATCCTTGACAACAACTTTGATCATGAAGTTATCACCGGGAAATTTATATGAGGCTATCCGGGCACGTGACAAAGGAAAAAAACATTATTGAATGAAGTATTTAATTGAGCTAATAAACATTTCTACATGTACAATGAACCCCTTCCGATCATTCTAAATCTTAAAGATATATCAATGATCATGTCAATAAAGAAGCTACCAATGTTGTCGATACCTCCTATCCCTATACTAGTGTATTTACCAAAAGTGAGGTTCATATGGATGGTTCTAAATGCATTATTTTCATTCCCATGATTTTAAGACCTAAAACAAACGTTAAATTAATTTGTCAAACCTATAAAATTTGTGACATTGTTAAAAAGGGTATTTGATATTGGTTAAGTCTCATTTGATTAATTATTTATTCATTAGCTAGCTATTATTTCCAAGTCATTTAATTAACCAAGGGTGCTACATATACTCTAGAAATAATTAAAACAAAAATCATTAATTATAATTATCAAGGGTTAATACATTTCCCCCACCAAGAGGCTATGCTTAGCTAATTAGAAGGATAATTAATCAAGGTAAAGGTTTTATTTAATTTACTTAGGATTTAATCTAGATAATAAGGTCAAAATAATGTTAATAAAGGTTTAAGCCAATAAAATTGGGAATGGGTCACATTTTTCCCCATCCAAATGGACCCATGCCCTCTTGCACCAAAATACAATTTAATTCAATTTTAATTGATTAAATTCATCCAAATTCAAAATGAAGAGGGGAAAAGGAGACCCACTTGCAACTTGAAAAGTCAAGCTGAAAGGACCACTTGAAAAGTGGAAAACCCTAGGTTTATTCGGGCCTTTGTATCAAGAAAATCTCCCCCTTGATCCTAGGTCACTATTGATAATCCCTAATTTTCTTATAGATCTTAATTTGTCTCATTACTCTATAATATCCTTATTTTTGTTTGTAGGTTTTATAAGCTGATTCTATGGAGTCATAATGGAGATATTGGATTTTTGTCCATATATCTAATTTACATACCCATATTTGGGTTTTACAAAGAAATGATGAATTTATATGAATATATATCCACATATATTTGGTTAATTACATATACAATTTATTATTAATAATTGTTTTGTTTAAAATTCTCTTGAAAGAAAGTGGTCACGGTTTACGTACATATCGAATCCCAATAAAAATAGTCATCTTATAAATCTCAAAATTTCAACATATAATGGAATCTCAATAAAAAATAATCGTCTTCAAAATCCCATGCAATCTCACAATGTCATCTAGGAAAAATCAAGCTATGACAACTACATTATACATGATATTTGTAGGCGAGAAATAGGAAAATTTGGTCAACTTATCCACCATCACTATGATGTCATCATGATGATACAATGAAGTATGAATACCAACCATAAAGTCCATAGATATCACATCCCACTTCCACTATAGAATGTCTTGAGGATAGAGAATACTTTTAGGGTGAGAGTGTTCAGACTTAATTCTCTAGCACTTGAGAAAACAAGCTATAAAGTCTACAGTGTCACGGTTTAACATTGTTCAATAGTAAAAATGTCACGTATATGCATGTATCTTCTTCACCCCTGGATGAGCTATATAAGGGGATCAATTAACCTTAAAAATTATAAATATGTGAAAATACCCCGCCTTAGGCACATAGATGCTCCTTTGATATCGTAGAAGACCATTTTCCTCTAAAGTGCAACTAACATATTTTCCCACCAAGGGCCTTTATGACTCAACCTCTCATCTAGCACCCTCATTAAGTCTTCCATGAGGAATATACTTGAATGATCCTGTCCCAAAGGTTTGAGGAAAGGGTCAAGGTAGCTAACTAGTATCATTTCCTACTTAAAGCATCAATGATGAACTTCTCCCTTCCTTTGATATACTGAATTTTTATGTCATACTCACAAAGGAACTCCATCCAACACCATGATGGGTGTTGATATTAGGATGGGAGAAGATGTGATACAAACTCAGGTGGTTGGTCCTCAAAATAAAGGGTATACCTAAAATAAAATGCCTCCAATGAACTAAGTCATGCACTACTACTGCAAGATCAAGATCATGGGTAGGGTAATTAAGCTCATAATTCTTGAGTTTGTGTGACTAAAAGGTAATAACACAACACTCCCGCATAAGAAATACCCCAAGTCCTTGAAAAAAATCAATATAAACCACAAGATCGTTAAGGGGTATGGGCTGTAAGTATTAGTGCATAACTCAAATGTTCCTAAAGTAATTGAAAGGCCTACTCACACTTTTATTGGAGTCTAGTTTGCCAACACTTCACAGGATCGGGCATGCTAGCACTTCATTTATAAAAACATCTAAGTGCTCACCCAAAGTGCGCACAACCTACCAAGTTCCTCCTTTGTTTTACCTTTCAAGATGTGGATTATGTACTTAACCATTATATCATGGATGGAAGATAACAATATAGTAATATCAACAACTAACAAGAAGGATGATCATTCATAAACATAGGCAATCAACAATAATATTTGGATCTCCATTGCATTATGCATGTTTCTATTGAATCTAACAATCCATACATAATTATTCATCATAAAAACAATTCAATCTATTACATGTACTCACTATTACTTCCACACACACATTAATTAGCACTATGAAATTAAATAGATTTTATATCTCCATCATTCTAACTACAAAAAAATAGCACTCACATATCTTTGTCTCTACTCACACACATTACAAAAATATGCAACACCTATTTATATACGTGGGGACTATCCATTCACCGCTTACATGCTTTAATTATAACAATAGATGTCCTAATATAGGTTGCATGCCTTTACCCTTGATTTAATCTCCAACTTGTGTTATAAATAATCCATGCTTTGATCCTATAATTAGCTCTATCCATGTATGGTTTTCATCTATCTTACATGTGATTTACTTGTGGTTAGTACACTTTGTCTATTTTTGGATGTTCCTAGCATGCTATGCCATCTCTGCTTTTCATATTTTTATCCTTAAGCTGGGAAATTGGATAGCTCCTTGAGCTTTTCTATGTATGTGTGGTCCCTTGCATGCTGATATCCTTTTTCCTTGCATGCATATCTTTTACTGCATTTTTCTTATCCCTATAAATATCCTCTGTATGCGCATGTGCTTCTACGTGTTACTTTAGCATTAGATGTTTTCTCTCTATTCATGCGTTCCCTCCTGCACACAATCTTCAACTTTCACACATGGCTAATACTTATCCATTTTCTCTACTCAACATTACCCCACACTAGGAATATTTTCTATCCTAGGAAATAATATGAATCAAAGAATATATCCTCAAATAATAACTAAAAGAATGAAAGAAGATATGAATAATAAATAATATGGGAAATTTACCCTAAGGAATGAAGAATATGTTCTCCTTGTGCACGTCCAAAATTCAAGCCTTAGGTGATTGAAGGAGTTCTCAAAACTCTTTATTTAATACAACTTCTATTTACATCCTTGTTTGGTGCTGATTCAACAATATCTTGTATCTTCTCCAAAGTTGGATCATCTATCATATCCTTCAGCTCCTTGAGAATTACATCCAAGTCTACTACAAGAGTTTCCAAGCTATCCATCCTATACATCACCATAGGCTAGATCTCCTTGAGCCTCTCATAAATAACATCACACTTGAATTTTATTAATTCTCTCTTCTTTGAAACCTCTTGCATCATTTTCTCGCCATTGAAATTATTGGTTTTCATCATGGTCTACATATTATTCAACTCCGCCTCTTCAACTGTGGTGTGTGGTACATATTAGAGAGAAATCTTGGTAGTTTTAAAAAAATTCTTTGATTTTACTTAGCGTCTTTCATCTTTGGGATGAGTTTTTGTATTATTCAATATTTTTCTCCACCAGCTCTTAATTCATTCGCACTAGCTCCTCTATTGATGGCCCCATCCCGCTTTTCACCTTGATTAGTAACATCCTAACCAGATCCTCCAAATAGTCCATATATGTATCATACTCTAGTTTGGATTGTTGCACCAAGCCACGGGCACGAGTGTGTAATATTATTCACTAGATAAACTTATTTATTATATGTGTAGGCCATTCTCTTAATCTCATCATTCAATTCTTCCACAAGCTACCGGTTTCTCAACCCTTTGTGTTGTATGCATTGATGCATCCCGCTTTACCGCGACCCCTTATTCAATTTTCCTTCTCCCAACATCGAGGCCATTTTATTCAAAGTGCGTTGTAGGCAAGTGTTCATCTCGAGAGATTTACATAGTTTATTATAGGGAACACCATTCCTATATCCTTCTTTAGTTTCATATATGAAAATGACTCTTTTCTCATTTCAAATTGGGGATCCTCCATATGAGTTTGCATGTTCCACGAGAGAATTTTTGTGTGCATGAGAGATCCTTGGTCTTATAAAACATTTCCCAAAATAATAGGTCTTCCATTGGTACTAAAATCTGAAATCTATCAGTTAGCACCTTTGAAGGGTCGTCAAGGTAGGACATTGGGGGTTCCTACGGACATTTTCATCTCTCCCTCCCTTCGTGCATTTCTTCCATAGGGTCTCTTGTGTAATATTGATATGTTCATGGCTCGTATCCCCTTGGTGCCACGACCTTCGCCAAGTACCTATTATTCATCACCATATTCTTCTTCCTCTCCATTTCCATTTTTATCTTATTATTACACATTGTGCGTATCCTTTTCTGCTCGAGGAATTCTCATTCTTCTTGCACATGCTCTTCCTTATGTTCCTCCACTCCTTATTCTCATTCCTACTCCATGCATGGCTCTGCTGTATCTTGAATGTTTTTCTTCCTCGTTTGAATTATGAATGACATAGGGATTCTCCTCCTCTGTTAGGATTGATTTTTCTCTTCTTGAATTGGAGGTTCTTAGTGTGCATGTGAGGTGCTTATGTCATGGCACTCTTCCTTCATCTTCCTCCTACTATGGTCTAGATGACACTTGGTTATATATTATTATTTTTCTAGAGGATTTTCCTCATGCCTTAAATTTGAGATATTCACCATGTTCTTCTTTTGTGGTTATGGCATGTTGACATAATGTGCATGGATCTATTTCCCATCCTTCATATTTTTCCGTAGGAAGCCATAAAATCTACATGATTCTTTTTCAACCACCAGAGTCAGAATTGGACTAAGGTCCATGTTATCTATCTCCATTATTTCCACATATGCTACATTTGATATATATCCATACCTCTTGCACAGTGTATGGTAGTCTAATTTTACCTCTCTACATTAAAATTCAAGTGTTGCACCTTGATTCTATTCACCGTGCACTTGAAGTAATTGGATGTGAGTGTAAATGAAAACTTGTACCACAACCCCATTTCTCCATTATTCATCAAAAATCTTGCAAGGCTAAATTATTTCACCACTACAAACTCCACCTATTCATTCAACAATGACGAAAATTCTATTGCACGCGTAATTCATTTTAAATTCCTCGTGTATTCTTTTTCACTACTTCACCAAGTGTGCCTTATATGGGTTTTTAATTATTCCATCGCAAGTATACTTGACGAACCATTTTTCTTGAGACTTATCCTCAATGGGGTGCTCCAACATATTATCTTCGGGGCCATTTGACACCCATATCTCCAAAAATACAATCAACAGAAGGATGGATCCCCAAGTGATTTTCTCTCCTTTCTTTGTCTACACCATTGCCTCCTCAATGATTCCCTCGACTATGTACAAGGTAATGTTGTACTTGGTCTTATGTGCCATCTTATGCGTGATATAAAGAAAATTATTATTTACTTCCTTCCATCATTTGGAAGCACAAAATTGCATGACCACTCATGTGTCGAGGTCAAAAATACTATCAATGCTCAATGTAAAACTTCATCGTGCTTTGGTCAAGCTCTATTTCTCCACCAATGTCCCACAATCATGTCACCCTACCAATCAAACTAACAGTTAAACAAATCATTCTACCCATGATGAAGAAATATTATTCATGCACTCATGACATCAACCATTGAAAAATATGTGTGTGCTTCCCAAAGAAAGGAAAATCATACAACTAAAAAAACCTACTCCCTGCAAGGTTTTGCATATTGTATGATTAAGGACTATCTGCCCTTCTATGGCCCTTATATTAAACTCTTGTAAGACATTCTTATTGATGTCTACCTCATACACTTAAGCTCGATGATTATACTCATTGATCTTGCATTTTCATAATTTCAATGCCCATGGTTGTCCTACCACTACCTCCAGTGGATACTGCATCTTAGAAAACCAATCTTTGGGTTACTCCTTAATGATATTTTTGGTTTTTAGTTCTGTCTTTGGTGTAATTGTATTCTAATAACTAGTATGACCCCTAACCCTGTGAAATTTGTGCCATAGGTTCCAAAAATTTAAGACCGACTTGCTCAAACTGTTCCTTCGTGATGAACTTCCAAAATTCTTACTCAATTCTTGTACTCGTTCTCCTTAACTTTGTTCCCTAACTTAGCCTACAAGAATTTGTGCCCTAGCTTTGTTTATTCTCCTATAAAACCTAGCTTTGCATCTTCAAACCCTTCGCCTATCTTCCGATTCTCAAAAGAATCTCGCATTTTGCCAGTCAAGTTTTTGTGCTCGCTATTTCTTTACTTTAATTAGCTCACGGTTCATGCTTTGTTGTATCTCTATGGTTCATTTTTCACACTTCACACTTTGTCACAATTAAGATCTCTATCACATAATTTATTGAATAGTAAGGCAGGAATAAATTTATTCATGCCCCTTTTATAGATTTTTCAATTTCTAGCCGCATTAATTACATTCACCTACCACATTCTTACAGCTTTAAAGTGATTTTCCACTTTTCCCTTTCTTTTTATTACATTTTTAGCTCAAAAGACATCTCCCACACATGGTAGTATGTAACCTTCTAGCACACTACTAATTCCTAGGAAGTATATCCTCTTACGTGCACCTTCTAGTGCTACACACATTATTCCTTTGCACCACTTGCCAAGTAGTTTACTTTTTGCTACCTCCCTAGTGTTACATTGCTTCACTCTTCATTCATGTGGTTTTCTTATGTGATAAATTATACAAAATTAAAGAACACTTTGCACCATGTCCACCCATTAACAATTATTTCTTTCACACACCAACACATTTTTCCATCACTCACCATTATCTCACCCTTTCGTATGCTCATTCACTTGCCTCCCAACCAATTTTACTCTCTATTTTTCATATCATGCACCTACACCTACTTCAACCCACATTAAAAGTGTGTGTGGTCTTCTATGTATCATTTTAAAATAGATTAATCAACTCCTACACGTGAATGTGCTTATTACAAAAACAAAAACAAAAAAACATAAAGGGAAATATAATCTAAGTGGAAAGAATTCCTTATTACAAACACATAAGAAGCTTATTTATAGTAGGGATTCAACCTATTCCCATTAAAGTAACTAGGCAACATAGTGCCATTTAGTTCTTGCAATTGACATGTGTCTAATTCTAGTATCTTGGTTACTAGAAATGGTCCCAACCAATGTAATTTAAGCTTCCCAAGATGGCACACAAACTTGGAGTCATAAAAAGCACCATTTTCCCCATGGTAAAAGACTTATTATTAATATTCCTATCATGCCAAGCCTTTTTCTCACTTTTTCTTTCTTTTGAATCCACCTTGCGATCAAGCACCATTCATCTAATTGTATCAGACTTATCAATGTGCTCATCCACTACTTTCTCATCATCTAGTCCTCTTGTGCACAATGCACATGGAGGGTAACACAAATTCTACAAAGTAAACACTACCTCCACGTCAAACACCAATTGAAAAGGTATGACCTTATTCAATCTCTTGTATGTAGTTCTATATGCCCATAACACATATGAGACTTTTCCATCTCAATCATTTCTTCCTAAATCATATATCTTTGTTAATGTTTGTCACAAGATCTTATTGAAAACCTTTACAGTACCATTATCATGTGGGTGATAGGGGTATTTTTATGATGCACGACCATAAAATCTCCCAATAGTATTCAAATTATCTCATTCAAGAAATGAGTTCCCATTATCAGTGGTAAGGCTTAATGGGAAACCATACCTACGAATGATGTTTTACGATAATAACCTTAGTGTTGCAACTATAGTGCAATCCTTTTTAGGTACAATCTATGCCCACTGTTCGGGTAATCTATACATGTAATGATGTAACACGTGTTTGTCCTTCGTAATAAATTTGGTCCAGATTATTACAAATAATCTAACACAATAATAAAACACCAAATATTATTATATCAAATTTAGAAATCATTTGGGATGTCTATTCATTATAGAAGTATTACATATATAGATTTCTTTGATCCTATAATGAAGGAGTCAACATCAATCCATATTAACTCTCCTACAACATCTCAACACACTCCTAAGATCACTCAACTATCCCATTATTCACTCAACCATTCTTTATCTCTGAGTTGTACAAGACAACTCATTATTTGCACACACTAATATAATAATGTTACACAATATTTCTGTAACATTCACTCCCCTATTGTTAACATTATTATTTCCCTACATACACTCCCCTAATGTTGACATGGTACAATATAACTTTGTCTTCTACTGCAACGTGTTGCATGCTTTCCTCATAATCTGGATCAAAAGAAAGGCATGTAAACTTTCAACTGGCTGACTGTCTTGCTGCACATGACCACAACTATGTGATGGAACACATCCCACATTTACTCCATGAAAAGAATGCACTCGGCATTCCACTGGTGGATCATCTTCATAAATAAGGAAGGCAGTCAGAGGACCACAACACCTAGTAAAAGTTTTATCTACCTTTTTACATATGTGGTTTTCTGGATCGACCACCAACCCTTTCCAAATCTATGAGTGTTGCAATAAATTTAGAGACACATTCTACAATATTTTCTACTAGGAGGTTACATATAGGAATTTATCACACATTACAATTAAATAGGAATTCACTTCTGTTCTTATTACAAAGCAATGAAACTATAGAAAACACAACAAATAAAATAGGGCCACCAAATCTTCATGTGGCCTCGTCGATGGTGCCTGATGAGAGGTCGCTGGTTGTCCTCCTAGCTATGTTGCCTCCAGCCTCCATCAATGTCCCTGCTAACTTAGCAAAAATTATAGTTGAGGATGATATGTGTTCCCTGTCACGATACAAGGCGGGGTCGAGGGGTAGAGCCCCTAAAGCTAGGAATAGTTTTCATTTGCATTTTTCCTTAAAAATTGAGTGTCGGATTACACCGAAAATGCACTCATTTGTCCCTTTTTTAGTAACAACTTTTCGAATCAATACCAAAAAAATTGACGACACTACTTTTACACATACACTTTTTGACATTTGATGAGATAATAATAGCTTGAAAAATAATGAGATAATTTATGATTGGAGGACTCAACATAAAAATGACTATAACGTTGACAATGATAATATAACAAATACTATTGATAACTTGACTTTTATTTTCAAGACCATCTAATAACAATAAAAAACATGAGACATGATGACACTATAAACAAAATATTGAATATAATAGATTTGTATAGTGACTCAAATAAAACTCTATTCACTATGGAAGAAAACAAACTAAAGACTTTTAACCAAAAATATTGGACTTCTTCTAATGGATACACAAACAGATTTTGGAGTCTACATTAAGAAATATGAGGTAACTTATAAATTAATAACAAAATTCAAAAACAACCTAATTAGGTTAAAATGAACACTAAATAACTAATAAGAATCACGACTTTGACCTTTAACGTAGTGAGTCGAATTGGATCTAGCTCGAGGAGGAAACAAATAAGTTCAATATCATGCCACCACATGTCAATAGCTTCCGTGAAACAAATTCAACAAATTTGGATGTTGGCCGAGCTTCCAAAATAATTGTACATGCCTTCATTCGCCAATCTAAGCAGCTTGAAAAGTTAAACAGAATGCACCTTCAGTTCTACCAGACCATACGATTTAAATTCTAAAACCACGTGCTAGGGGGGTTGGATCTCATTATGGTGAGGCGGGTGGTATGTGTTCGTGGAGTCATGGTAGGGAGATGTCTTGGTAGAAAATTTGGGCGCCGACTTCAATCCAAAAAAATTAGAAATCAATACAAAACTGCAAAAAAATACTTGATTGAGGTCTAATAAGATTGCAATCGAGATGATAAATGACTTGATATCGAGATCTAGCATCCCGGATCTGATGTTTATGTGTAATGATGTATGTCTCCCTCTAAACCACCGATAATCGAGACACAAACGTGGCACGTGATTTGTCATATCTGCAACAAATTTCTGCTCTAAACAGGCATAAATTATGAATCATATGATCATATCATCGGTGGAAGAGACATGAATGCGTTGATGCTTTGTTTGATCTGCAGACCAAGCCAATGCAGAATGCAGGACTGAAGTCGATGAAAATTGATGACAAACGACTACATACATATTTTCCACCATGAACTAATCTATCTCTTGTTGCATGCAATCCTGAATTCTCTTAGACTCTCATTCGACCGACCATGCTCTGATACCAAATAATAAATTTGGTCCAGATTATTACAAATAATCTAACACAATAATAAAACACTCGAATATTATTATATCAAATTTAGAAATCATTAGGGATGTCTATTCATTATAGAAGTATTACATATATAGCTTTCTTTGATCCAATAATGAAGGAGTCAACATCAATCCATATTAACTCTCCTACAACATCTCAACACACTCCTAAGATCACTCAACTATCCCATTATTCACTCAACCATTCTTTATCTTTGAGTTATACAAGACAACTCATTATTTGCACACACTAATATAATAATGTTACACAATATTTCTATAACACTTCATGTGAATGATGTAATTAGACCAACAAATTCAATTACCCACTTCTCAAAAGGTTATGCATTTTCTATAGGTTGTAGTGACATTTCATCTCGGTTCTGGTTTTCCTATCCTTTGACAATGATCACATGCTTTGAAAAATGCCTTGGTATCCTTATAGAGTGTCTCCCACCATATACCTTCTAGTAATATCTTTCACATCATTGTTTCACCTACATAGTTTCCCCATGTAATTCTTCCATTTGCCTCTTCCATTATTGCTTCACGCTCATGCTCTAGAACACAAATGTGCAAGAATTCATCTATACCCATCTTATATAAATCTCCTCCAATTAGCTGGTATGGTGCCATGTGAATTAATAACTACTCCTTCTCTAGGGTATTCATACCTTCATGTGTAATTCATATGCGCAAGAATACTACAATATCTTCTAAGTCAGTAGGCACACAGATTAGTCTGAACAAGTGGGCATCAAACATAGTGTCTTTTATGCTTTGTGGATCCTCACTAGAGTTAATTCTTGCCAAATGATTTGGTCCCTAATAAATTTTTGCATACTTGAATATAAAAAAGAAATAAAATTCTTGGAATAAAAGGATCTAATGACAAATGTACTCTTACAAATTTGGCTTGTTGACCAAATATTTAAGTGTCATGTGATCAATGTAGAAGATAAATGGTTTGCTATGAGATACCATCTAAACTTATGGAGCATGTACACAATTGATAATATTTCGCACCTTGTAGTTGTATAATTCTACTCAATTGACATTAACATCCTTATTACAAACCAGATAGGATGATCAATATTGCCTTCCTCGGATTGGGCTAGTACTACAAAAATTGATGTACTAGAGGCATATACATGAACATGGAATGAATTATTACATGAAGGGACTTATAATATAGGCGTGGTGGTTATATTCTCCTTTAAAGCCTCAAATAATTGTTGTTGCATGTCACTCAAATATAATTTTACCTTTTCCTTTAACAATTCTTCAAGTGACGAGACAATATTTGCATACTCTTTAATAAATTTATGCTAATACCCAGTATGTCCAAGGATTCGCACACATCACTACGATTGGTTGGTTCCTCCAATCCCAAGATATTGTAATTTTGGATAGGTCTACTAGAAATTCTTCATTATATATAATGTTTCCAAGAAAAGTAATAAATGGTGTCATAAAAATAGACTTTTTAATGTTTAAAGAGATGCTAAGATATTTGTATATTTTAAACATCAAACTTAAGTAGTCAAACTGGTATTTAAATATGCCATATAATGTTTAGTCATCTAAATATACATGAAAAAACTTATGAATGAAGTCTTGAAATTCTTGAAAAAAATGTGTGAGAACACCGTTGGCACATTCTTGAGGACAAAGGGTGTAACCGTGTAAGTAAAGAATCCCCATTCAATTGCAAAAATTTTCTTTTCTTGGTCTTTGCACGTGATCCTTACCTAACGATAGCCTTAAAATCCATTAGTACAAGAATAGATCTTGCGCCCGCAACACCTTCTAGGATCTCCTCAATGAATGGTGTGAGAAAAGTATCAATGACACATGAAGCATTTAGAACTCTATAATCAACACAAATCCTTATCCAACCATCCTTTTTAATTTAATAACCATTGGAATTATCCATTTTTACTTGTTCAATGAGATCAATAATTCTTACTTGGACATTTCTTCATTTTATTCCTTCACCTTGACGTGCAGATTAGGATTCATACAAGAAGGCCTCTTGCGAACCGATCACATGCCATCCTTGAGTTTGATTTTCATTTCACCTAATAATGGATGCACACCCTTTAAATCATGGTATCTGTTATCCAAAATAACTCTCCTAGATATTTTGACAACTTACATCCCCATTCTAGCTCGAGTTTCATTATGCAGGGTTGCACACATTTTGGTTGGCCTCTTGGCACATTCCCTTGGATTTTATTCCTCGTGCACCCTTCGCAAACCTTACCCTTTCCTTCTCAATTTCTCTATCCTTACCATTTCCATTTGCGTGCACTCTTGCACATCTGCCTTCTTCTTAGCAGTTTATGCACCCTTCACGCGCACCTTTGGCTTGCCTTCCAAAATTGGTGAGTCACGACAT
Source organism: Taxus wallichiana var. yunnanensis (assembly GCA_018340775.1). Lineage (NCBI taxonomy): Eukaryota > Viridiplantae > Streptophyta > Pinopsida > Cupressales > Taxaceae > Taxus > Taxus wallichiana. The sequence continues at coordinate 451,545,021 of CM031237.1, read as the reverse complement.
ATTATTTTGCATCTCTTTCCTTTCTTACAATTGCACACCATACCTTTGATGCTCATGGCTTGCCCACATACTTGTCCCCTATAAGTATGCTTCTATTTTTACTATGCATGTTACTACTCTGCACCTATCTCTTGCTTTCCCCTTCTATGCCTTTCTCTTCCACACGTGCCTTGCACCTTCTTCTTCACCAGTCTTTATGCCATGTGGTAATCTATCATACTTGAGTATGATACATGCAACCTATCAAAGCACACCATTAGGGAACTGAATCCTTGCAATAAGACAATGAAACATGTTAGAAAATGAAAAAGTAAATGAATAGTTACCTAATCCTTGACCTATCGAACATGCCACTTGTCATTGCATGTCCATGTTTCCTGTAGACTTCATAATGTCATAAATTTTGTAGTAGAGATAAGATTAATGTGTGATTGGTCTTGTTGGAAAGCTACTGATGTGGGCTACATATTAAACCATTCAAAATAATATTTTTCAAAAAATTAACAGTGAGAAGAAGGGAAACACATCTAGACATTAATGCTTAGGTCAAGTCGACCTAACCACCCAAATTTGATTTGATTTTCCCTCATTCCTTCTCCTATAAGAAAGACAGACATGGGGAGGCACATCTTACAACATTGTAGGTGGATTTCTAGGAATTCATTTCTAGTTGTTGGTGATGGAAGATTCAAATCTGATTTTCCCTACTCTTTCTCTTCTTCTTCTCTCCTTCTTTTCTATAAATATCAGATTAAGGCTCATTATAAAAGGTTGGAATCCTTCAGTCTATAAAGGAATTATCTAGGTATTTCCTTAAATTTTGAGTTGCAGGCCTTTAGACTTGGTCTCTTCATGTGGATATTGACCTCATACGCCATTGTGATTGACTATGCACTTTTATAAGTAATAGAAGCTTGGTTTTGTGGATACTTTCAGCCTTAACTTATTTTATTGATCCTCCTTGCCTCTCCTTTACATTGTGTGTTTGTTATCTTATCTCATGTCCCTTGCATTTCCTTTTCTAATTGTGCTTCATGAGAATGAATGTGTGAACATGCTCAGGATAGTGATACATGTGTTTTCCTATCTTTGTGCATTCTCCTTTATTTTTGCTCAAGGTGATCATGTTCACACCATTTCTTTTGGTGCTATCACCTTCTTTGTATTAGTTGTCCATTTTTGCATATCCTTCTATCCCCTGGTCCCTTGACATCGTTAGTTTAGGATTCATATTCAACATTTGGAGTCGTTGTGGTAGTAGAAATAGGTAGCAAAACTAACCGACTTTAGAGGTCTGTCTCAAGTGCACAAGGTCCCACAACTTGGAGACAGTCCCATTGTTTCCTTAGTGAGCTAGTTCAACATGATATGGGATGGGTGCAAGTTTTAGCTCTAAATTATTTTGGCACACCCATTGGGATAGTCTTGAAAGCTTAAATTTCATCATTACTAAGTTTTGGTGTGTGACTTAGTGATTTCTATCCTTTGGAGGCTTATTGAAATACATCTGGTGAATCCCAACACTTAGTTCTATTGTTTCTATTAGTCCATGCACCTTTCATTAGAAGAGTGCATACCAGACATAGCACAAAAATTGAAGAGTCCTTTAAATACCTCTAGATATCTCCGAGAAGAACATGTAGTAGAACTACCATGTGTGCATCTCCATATCCAGCGTGTCATACACTTTCCAAATAACTCTCGGTAGACCTCCTGCGTAACCTGTCATGATAGCTCATCCGCCTCTGAGGAACTTTTCTAACTTCATTGGAAGAAGTACTCTCTGTTGAATGAAGAATATGATATGCCAACAGCCGCACTCAAAAGTATTCCATAATTTATTGGTGAGAATCAATTCATACTTGTTGCACACATATAGGATTTATCTAATATGTGCTCTATCTATTTGGTCATACATGATGATGTACCGGTTAGGCTACTTGTGGCTTTGATCAAGGGAAAAGCACTTGAGTGGTATATAATTTTGAGACTGCATCTATTGCTTTGGGATGAGATTGGAACAAATCTTTGCAATTATTTTAAAGATAAGTCAGATCACCTATCTTTGGTGGAGCAATAGACAACAACAAAAAGAACACGTAATGAGTAGATGCATGATTTTAATATTAGGTTTCAGAATACTTGGGATATAATTTCTCAAGTGGTAAGGCATACATCCTAGTATGATTTATTGTAATATTTAACGGATTTGAATAGTGACATCTCAGTCATGATTCAGTCCATGGGGGTAGAACCTTACCTTCTACTTACAATATTGCAATAAGGGTAGAAAATATCTCATTCAGGAAGGAAAGTTAGCTCCTAGACCACCTGCCCTTATTCCCAGAAATACCTCACATGCCCTAGCCTTGATTGCTCCTGTTCTTAAGCATAGCATTCCCTACACTGCATCCACATCCTAAACTCACACAAAAAGAGAAGATGAAGAAATGAAGGCCCTGATTAGGAAATTATCCAATAAAGTTATATCATTAGAAAAATAGCAGGCGCAAGCCTTTAGAAATAGTTCTAATCAAGGTTATAACTAGAGCCATCAACCCTTTAGAAATTAGTATACAAACCAAAGATATGGGCATAATCAACAAAATTATAGATGACATGCTAATGTGCACCTTCCTTTATAAGTAACTCTTGTGCAACATCTTCTAATGTCCATCGCAAATCGGCACTTGTTCCAAGTCGAACAATATGGCTCAAGATTCAGAATGGTGTTTTCCTTGTAATATGCCTCATAGTCATAATCATTATGCCAATGCCTTACACACATAGGATTACATGATCTAGAATGCTTCTAACTATGAGCCTTCTATTGGCGTGCATGAGCTTGAAAATCAAGAAATTTTAGAAGTTCCTCCAGATGCCAACCTTATGTTCTTTGGATCTAAAGAATTATGTGCAATAAACCAAGATATGGATGAAACAAATATACCTTGTGCCCAGGTTATTGATAAAACAAGATACAAAAAGAGAAAACTCAAATCGGTGCACAACCTTCATCTCCTTTCACACAGGAAAATCCTAAAAAACACAGAGATGCAGCTTATAAACCCAATAGTTATAGCACATAAGTTTCTCAGCGTGAGGTTCCACACAACACTCCACCTGAAGTGATGTGCACCCCTCCTTTGGTAGGTCAAGCATCTCTGTTAGCTAAGGCCACTACCTCTACGCCTGAACAATCAAGAAAATTTGTTGTGCCTCAAATGAAAAAATCAACGGGCCTTCCATTCAACATTGTGGACCAAATGAAGAATACAAATGTAAATGTCACAATGTGGGACACCCTGGCCATTCCATCTCAATGTGACTTGTTGCATGAAGCTCTGATGCAACTCCCACACACCTGACCTAGTTATCTAAAAGCCTTATGCTATTATCAATATTTTTCAAGTAGAGGAAAATCAAGTAAGTAAGGTTGTAAAACCCCACCCTTCTATATGTACTTGATAATAGGCAAAAACCTTGTCCACAATTTTATGATTGACTTAGGCGCTAGCACTTATATGATGCCAAAGAAAATTACTGATGTCCTAGGCCTTGAGTATACCCCTATGTATAAAGGAGTCTTGTAGCTTGATGGCTCAACTGTCACCACTTTAGGAGTCATCAAGGATATTGAGTTAACCATTCATGCATGTCCAAACCTCACAATAACTCAAGATGTGTCAATCATTTACCTACCTCCTTTATTTGCCTTGTGTTTATTAAGATATTTCATTGCTAAAGTGGGTGGTTACTTGTCTTCTGATTGGTCTCATATGTTACTAAGAACAAGGTATGGTACCCAATTTACCATACAAGATGAACCTATATTTTCTTATCATGTTGAGTCATATGACCCATCCCCTCTCCAAGCTAATTTCCTAATTCATGAAGGCTAAGAATAGACTTGGTCTCAAAAGATTAGCCTATTCTCCATCTTGTACCTGAGTTATTACTAGATGAATGGGCTGAGAGGCTTAAAAATTTGATCCATATGGTGAAGAGATTAAATCATTTGAAATTGGCCTTGGTACTTAATGTATCCTTTAAGAAGAAATTTTGTTTCCGTGCACCTTTGAAAAAGAGTGAAGAGAATTATGGTCTATGGAATTTTTACTTTGATGGATTTCAAAGTAGAAATGACGCTGGTGCAAGTGTTTTTCTCATTTATCCAAAAGATGAGAAGCTATTCTTCCCTTATAGGTTATAATTTACATGCTCCAATAATGTGACATAATATGAAGCGTTGGTGCATGGTCTTCTCATCATTGAAAATAAAAAGATCAAGGAGTTGTAGATATTGGGGGATACAGAATTGGTCATCCACTAGGTCACCAACAAGTGTGCAACAAAGAATAAGATTTTAAAATCTTATAAACATAGAGTTTGGGACCTCTTTAAGGGATTTGATGCTCTGAATATGTAGGTGGTGCCAAGAAAGATGAAAAAGAAGTAGATCGGATGGCGGGATTGGTTCGTAATTCTCACATGCTGAGGATTTTATCAAAGGTAACATGAAACATGTAAAAATGGTAATCAAGCCATCTATCATAGAAAAAAACACTAGTTGGGAAGTGTTTTATAGTGACCCGTAGATTGTCGGTTCATTCGAGAATTGGTGAGTTCTCGTCAAGCATGTAGATTGACTTGCATGAAAACTATGGTGACCAAGTGATGCAACTCAAGACATACAAGTTACCTAAAGGGTTGGTCACCTTAGAGAAAATGTCTAGACCTATTGATGAGTTTAAGGGTGAAGAAAATTATATACACGCAGCACAAGAGGACTATATTCTAGTCACTATTACGCATGATAAGGATTTTCTACTTGGTAAAGATTGCATGCATGATGAAAAATTGGCCTTCATCTATATGTGTCGGAGATACAATGACATATTTTCATGGGAGTATGAAGAATTGAAAGGATTTGATCCAAGTTTTTCTCAACACTCCATTGACCTTGATCCTAATATCAAGCCCATTAGATAAAAATAGAGACTAGTCAATCCAAGGATAGAGCCCCTCATGAAGAAATATTTGTCTAAATTCATTAAGGAATAAATAATATTTCTTATCAAATACTCTACCTTTGGTGACAAATCTTGTTCCTGTGCACAAGAAGAACGGTGAAATCAGACTTTGTGTTAATTTCAGAGATTTGAATAAGGCATCCTTGAAGGATCATTATCCTTTGAATTTTATAGAGCGATTCCACAAACTATGGCGGTGCGCAAATATTTTCCATGTTGGATGGGGAATATTTCTTGAGTCAGATCATGATCAAGGAAGAGGATCAATTCAAGACAACATTTACAACCAAATAGGGAACATATACATATCGAGAATATGCCTTTTGGATTTCGCCAAATGTAGGCACAACATTTCAGCAAGATGTGGACATTTCCTTTAAAGGATATATCAACAAGTTCATCCTATTATACTTGGATGACATAACTATCTTCTTAAATTTAAGTACGAATCACATGGTGTACCTAGAAAAGTTCTTTGAGAGATGCAGTGAATTTGGGGTATATCTTAACCCCAAGAAATATAACTTTTTTATGGCGCAAGGAAAGATTTTGGGCCACGTAGTTTCAAAGGATGGAATCACTATTGATCCTTAATGTGTTTTTGCCATCCTGGCTCTCTCCTTGTTGGGGTATAAGAAGGCCTTACAATATTTCCTAGGAAAAATCAATTTTGTTAGAAGATTAATCCCCAACTTTGCAAGATTGGTGAGGCCTATCAACCTCATGCTAAAAACAGATACATCCTTAAAGTGGATAAAAGAAGGAAAAGAGAGCTTCAACAAAATCAAGCAAGAAATTTCTTGCACGCCAACAATCATCAATCCAAATTATTCCAAAGATTTCATCCTTTATGCTTATGGAGCTGATGCAAGTGTTACTTTACCGTCTCGACATAAGAAAATGAAAAAGGACTAGAATAACGGTGAGTGGATTCTTGATCACTGTGCATGAAGGAATATGAATTAAAATACCATCACATAGAGAAATAATTCTTTGCCATCATGTGTGCACTAAATAAATTAAAAATACACTCTCCACAAATCACATAAAGGTGTTAGTTTTGCACTCAGGTGTGAGATCATTCATCATGGGAGTAGAAATTAGTAAGAAAATAGCAAGATGGGTGACCAAAATTATGGAGTATGATGTGACTATCAAAGCCAAAAATCTGGTTAGATGTAGCGCACTCTGTAAATAGACTACTGAAGACACACAAAATGATTAAGAAAGTTCATTGTTTCTAAATGATGAACTCCTGTGTGCAGAGTTAGAACAAAGTGAAGATCCTAGTACACACACCTAGATGAATCACATGATCACATTCCTTTCCATTAGCACATACCCTTATGATTTAAAAAAATAAAAGAGATGACATCTAATGCTAAAGTTTGTTCCATTTACACTAATTGATGAAACTCTCTTAAAAAGAAATATTGATGGTGTCTTTCTTGAGATGTATTGACGGTGCGGAATTTGACCAAGTGTTAACAAAATTTCACGATGGATTCTCTGGTGGACACTTCTCTACTAAGGTAAAAATAATGGAGATCATCAAGGAAGGATAATTTTTGCCTACCCTATTTCTGAGACGTGCACAAGTGGGTCTTGAAATTCAAAGAATGCGCCCTATTTGTAGGAAAGAAGAAATTAGCAATGCTTCCCCTCCAATGAATCCAAGTGGATCAACCTTTTGCACAATGGGGTCTTGACTTTATAATAATGATCAATCCTCCCTCAAGCGTAGGGCATACGTGGGTGTTGAAAGCTACAAACAACTTCACCAAATGGACATAAGCTGTCATGCATGCTCAAGGAATCAAAAAGTCAGTCATCCTTGAATTTCTCAAGGGAATGTAACAAGGTTTGACATTCCTCAGACTATTATTTCATATAATGCAAAAGCCTTCCTTGGTACAAAAAATTATGATTGGGCGCTAAGCCTTGGAATCTACTTAAATAATTCTTCTAACTATTACCCCAGGGGTAATGGCTTAGTTAAGTCCACTAACAAAAACCTGATCAGAATCATGAAGTGGAAAATGAATATCAACCAAAGGCAGTGACACACAAAGTTCTTGTGCAAACTTTGGGTGGAATGAATCATAGTGAAGAAGGTAATAGGTTATTCTCCTTAAAAATTTATTTATGGAAAGGAAGCCAAAATTCCTTTATCTTTTGAGTTGCCTTCATTAGAGCTGGCCCATCGGTTAGAGTTTGAGGCATGGACCAGAGAGAAATCAGAATGGTAGAGCTGGTTGAACTTGAGTAATTAATAAAATATTCCATGATCAAGCTAGAATAACATTAGTAGTCAATAAAGAAGTGGTTTGATAGAAAGGCTAGGCCTCAAGATTTCAAAGATGGTGACTTACTCTTAAAGTGGGATGCCGACTGAGCTAAACCAAAGTGTACCATTCAAAGTTTGATGCACTTTGGAGTGGCCTATACACTATTATTTCTTGTAAGGAGGTAAATATTTTGAGTTGACTCACCTTGATGGAGGCATGCTATTAATCCCGATAAGCGGGATTTATCTCAAATCCTTCCATTAAGTTTATTCTTTGCATCATTGTAAACATTAGAGTAGTTTCACTTCCTCTAAGTGTGTTACATGCACACTATTTTGTTTGTATATAGTTCCCTCCTCTTACGTGCACTCTTTTTTTGCTTCCTAGATGCAAGTATAATTCAAAGATCTTTCAGCAATTTTCAACAGTTTTGCAAGATTCAGAGTGAACTTTAGAAAGTGTTTCAAGTGACTTGAGGGGTAGTTCTTCAAGTTGCGAGATAAAAATTTCATAATCTCAAAGTTAAATCTATGCCCAATGGATACTCTAGGCTACTAATCTCCTTCATATAGTAGGAAAAGGGACCCAAAATTCACCAAACTATTGTCCAAAATAAATCCCCTACTTATTTTGACAACTTACATCCCCATTTTGGCTCTAAAGTTCATTATTGTAGGTTGTGCGCACTTTGGTTGTCCTCTTGACACATTCCCTTGGTTTTTGTTCCTCATGCATCCTTGTGCACCTTACCTTTCCTTCTCCATTCCTCTATCCTTACCATTTCCCTTTGTGCACTCATGGTGCATCCACATTCTTGTTAGTAGTTTGTGCACCCTCCGCGTGCACCTTTGGCTTGCCTTCCAAAATTGGCCAATTCGGTGGCATATTCTTCCGTGCCCCTTTCCTTTCTTATAGTCATGCACCATCCCTTTGATGCTCACACCCTACCCACATACTTATCCCCTACAAGTATAATTATATTTCTGCTATACGTGTTACTTATCTATGCCTTTCTCTTTTGCACTTTCCTTGCACCTTCTTCTACGCCAATCTACGTGCCACATGGCAATATGTCAAACTTGAGTATGATCAATGCAACCTTTCAAAATGGGCTAGTAGGGCACCAAATCCTTGCGATAAGACAATGACATGTGGAAAAAAAGATAAAATAGATGAGCAGTTGGTTGATCTTTCATCTAATCAAAGTGTGGCACGTGTCATTGTGTGTTCAGATCGACATGTAGACTTCAAAATGTCATAAATTTTGCTGTAAATATCAAATTAATGTGCATTTAGTCTCATTGGAAAGGTGCCAATGTGGGCTACATGTTGAACCATTAAAAATAATATTTTTATAGGAAGCGCTAGGTGAGAAGTAGGAAATGTGTCCAACCATTAATGTACAAGTCTAGTCAACCCAACCACCTAGATTTGATCTGATTTTCCCTCCTTCCTTATCCTACAAGAAATAAAATCATGGGCGAGTGCATCTAACAACATTACGGGAAGATTTCTAGACATTCATTTCTAGTTTTTGGTGGTTGAATATTCAAATCCGAGTTTACCTTCTCTTTCTCTTCTTCTTCTCTCCTTCTTTTCTATAAATATTAGATCAAGGATCATTGTAAAAGGTTGGAATCCTTGGTTTGTAAAGAAATTATATAGGTATTTCCATGAATATTGAGTGTCATCCCTTTATATCTAGTCTCTGCATGTGGATATCATCCTTATACGCCATTATGATTGATTGTGAACTTCTATATGTAATAGAATCTTGGTTTTGTGACTACTTTCTACCTTAACTTGTTTTATTGCTCCTCCTTGCCTCTCTTTTTCATTATGTGTTTCTTATGTTATCTCATGTCCCTTGCATTTAATTTTCTAATTTTGCTTCATGAGAATGAATGTGTGAACATGCTCTAAATTTTGATACACGTTTCTATCCTTTGCACATTCTCTTTTGTTTTCACTCAAGACCGATCGTGTTCACCCCCTTTATTTCGGTTCTATTACCTCCTTTATATTAGTTTCCTATTTTTGCATATGCTTCTATCCCTGGTCCCTTGGAATCATTAGTTTAGGATTCATCTTTAGCATTAGGAGTAGCTATAATAGTAGAAATAGGTAGTAAAACCGGATAACTCCGGAGGTCTGTCTCAAGCGCGCAAGGTCCCAAAACTTAGAGACAATCCCATTTTTGCCTCAACAACCTAGTTCAACCTGATCTGGGATGGGTACAAGTTTGAGCTACAACAATATCGTATGGGAAAAAGATCTTGAAAATATTACAATAGCTTAATTATCTTTGTAACCTCAGGTTCAAACCAATAGTCACCAATTATTGCCTCCTTTGGTGCATCCTCACTTTTGATGTTGATTTTCTTCATCTTCAATTGTACATGGTAGGATCACACTTTCTTATCTTCTAATTCCAACACCTCATACACACCTTTTTTTTTCTTAATATCTAGATCCTTGACTTATTCATCATCTATGAGGTAGAAAAGATTTATCTTTTCTTTTTCTTTCCAAGTGCATCCTAACAAGGTATCCTCCAATTACACCATGTCATTGCATGCTTTAGTATATGCCTCACCAAATAATTGATTCATAATTTCTTCATCCTTCACGATATCCCCAATGTAATGCACTTCATAATATGCAAAGATTCATGAACAAGTGGCTTAGTAAAAAATTATTCAAACATATGGGTGATACTTGAATTCATCTTGCGCCAATTTGTTGTTTCTTACTTCAACTCGGTGTGTATATACTAGGCACATGTGCACCCACATAAATTAGAATAAATATTATGCACCCATAGGGATGGTGATAGAGTCTCTTTCCTTTTCATCCAAATTTAACTCATAATTGTGAACATGTACCATGGGAGAAGTATTCCCATCATAATCTGTATTAATGAAGGGAGATTGTTCCAAACAAGCCTTGCCAAGAAAGCCACTCTGATCTCATGCCAGCCAAGTAAGCTATCTCTATGCATAGCCCACCAATGTGATGCTATACATATAAAAACATATAACAACATATTTATTCTATCCCCCTCATTACACCATTGTTCTTCCATTATGCGCAAGAATGATTCAGGATTTTCATCTCTAGTATACTTGAAAAACTAACCTTCCCTAACTCCCTAAATAGCCTTGGTGTAATCACCCTTGTCACTCTTCCTCGAACCTCATGAACAACCATCTCATAAGTACCATGAGCCCAATTATCACAATCCACACTAGTAGTGTCATTGATGGACTGTGTGTCTTCCCATTGAATCACACCCTCCTTTGATGGCTCCACATTCTCTAGGTCACACACCATATGCGCGTACATTATATTAAGATCTTATTCATTGATGGAATCTATGTAAGGTGCAATATTTGTGTCATCCATTGCTATCACAACTCACTCCTCTTTATTATGAAAAGTCACATAAAACTTGTTAAAGCGCATATATGTCTTATTAACATAACACTAAGAATGGCCTAAAAGAGAAGGGAAGTTATTTGACTCAGCTAACTCTAGGACCTCAAAATCACCATTGAACTTAGATCCCTAGATGGTGATACAAGCATCCTTAAGAACCCCAATGGGAATGGACCTTGTCTTGTTATCCATATACAACACATTCGTGGATGGCTGCAATGGTGGCATTCCCACCTTGTTCCAATCATTAACTATGATGAAATTTACCTCCGCGCCTATATCAATGAGGATTTATCTTACCAGCCATCCATTAATCACTGCATCCAATGTGATTTCCTTGTCGTACTCATGATCTTGAGTAGGTAATTTAACATGGATAATCTAGCACTCCTTTTATATACTTGCACGTAATTTTTTTCTCGTAACCATTCTCCTAATAGAGGTATGATATTCTCCTGCCTAAGAATCCTACATACCTATCTAAGATCATCAACATCCTTATGAGGTCGTTCAAAATTCTTCACACATTCCCTCTCATGCGCTTACTCCTTGAAATTATATTTCCCCTTAGAGCTCTCTGATGACACTCATAGTCTATTGATATACTTCTTTCTATTGACCCACATCTAGATACTTTGTATGAGATAACTCTTCTCTTTTGATGAGTGGTATTTCTTTCCCTTACTCACGTGCAGTGCACTAACTTTTTACGCGTGATGACCAATAATGGCTGATTTTTTTCTACAATTAATTTCTTAGGTTCCATTTCCCTACTTGGTGCGTTCAATCTAAATCATAACTGAACACTTATCCTTGTAATTTTTACACATGTGGGCATCAAATCTAGACATTATTCAATGTTATGCATCTTACCACAATATGCACACACATGATTCTTCAAAAAGTCACATTGAGAGTGATCATGTGACCCACAAGTGTAACATGTTCCCCATGTAAACCTTCTTTGGCCACCGCGACCTCTACCTCTCTATTCACCTCTAAAACCTCCATCACCATAGTTACACCCCTCATTATTCTATCCTTCTTACACCTTCGAGAAAATATCTACACTAGTTTGATGTAACCTTGTTTCACAAGCCTCATGAATCTAGTCAATTAGATGATAATTGGTGTGTCATGAGTATGTGCATCACATATTTTACAATACAAGGAAATATTATTTTATGTATCATGTTACAAAATAGGACATCTATGGACATCATGGTTCTTATGAAAATATTTACAAGCTATCAGCAAAGTGCACGCACATTCATGTAAGGACAACTATCCTTTGAATGCCCCTCTACTTCACAATTGGTGCACCAGAATCCACTACATGTTTCATGAGATGAGTTGGCATATAATTTATCCAACCGAGTGGTCATTGCTATGATCTAGGCCTCAAGAAATGGACTTACCCTAGTGTCTATGCTCCCAACTACTTCTACATGTAGTGCCACTTCCAAAGCCTCATGTTGGTTGATGAACATCTTATGTGATAACGCCCTTCAGAAAGGTGTCAACAAGCCTCTTATAAAACATTGTGCATGATGAATCTAATGAATGCCATAGGAAAATCTAGACATAAAAGTCTTAAAACATGCATCATACTCTCTAACACTCTAGCTAAGCCATGTTTTATGTCCTTCATCACAATAATGCTGTGCTACTCAAGTTCAGGTATGTGGGATTTAGCCAAGAAAGTGACGCATAAAGCATCATAGTTTAATGTTGTATGATATGGATCATAATGTCTATACTAATTATGTGTAAGACCTTAAAGTGTTGTAGAAAAATAACTAGACTTTCGATCTGGATCTGTTATTCCTTTGGCCCGCCATAAAATTTCACACCTATGCACATGATTTGCATCATCTTCCACACCTCTATATTCAAGAAAATGAAAGGACATTTCAAAAATGATTTAAGGGGTTGTTATTTTTGTTGATGAGGTTATTGACTTGGTTTCTATGGACCTTGTCCTAGAGTGGGGCTAGGTCTCGATCCCAAGCCTTCACTAGGATTTCCTCCGAGTGGTAGAGGACTTGAGTCTTGCAAGCCTCCTCCATGACCTAGGGACATGTAGAAGTACTACCTTACTGCAACCCCATAGTAGTGATGAATTACACACCAACTGTTTGACCTACCATTCCACTTATTGGAGTACCTCTAATGGGTAGCGCCCCAATTCTCTTTCATGAAGTCATGCCTATGGTATTTCTATGAAAAAAGTATATCCAAATACAAACATCTATTCTACTACCATATGAACTACCTTTATCTATTGTGTATCCTGTGTTGATACTAAAATGTGCCTACTGTATCCCCAACCCAATGTGGTAATTGTTGATTACCTTATTTGTCTCCATCACTATGATGATCTTCTATAACAACTTCCAAATCGTAAGCACCAAACACAAGGGCTAGGTGTCTAGGATGGGTTAGATGCATGCCAAAAAGTATCATCCTTTCCTCAAACTCACTTTCATCAGATGTCGAAGGGGTCCTTCTAATGCTCTTCCCCAATATCTGAGGGACATGAAATTGTGGTCCATCTCCTTCTATAGGGTTCTCATCACTTCCGTCGGCCCCATTTCTCTCATTCTTAGCAATTATTTAACTACCTCTCTCATGCATCATTATATCTGCATAATATTTCTTCTCTATCTCTTTATTCCACTTGGTTCGATGCCATCCTTCCCAAACCTACTTCCTACCCCTACGTGTGGTGGGGTTTTAGCCTACCATAGGTAAGTTATCCATCCCTAGCTCAATCATCAAGATATTTGTTGCTAAAGGTAGTGTGTGTAAGTATGATCCTCTTGACTCGTGCAAAAACTAGAACTCGCTTCCTCTCTGGGCACAAATATGTTAAAATTAGGTACTCCATGGTATAATTGTGCAACACACCTTCCCACTAATGATCTACAACTTATGTCCACAATTCATCCAAATCAAAGAGTGCTTGGTACTTATCTTGGCTTCACACTTGCTTCTTTCCCAACCAAACACCCCTATTCTATGCATAAGCTACTAATCACTCATATAACAACAATGGTAAGAAATTGAAGAATTTCTTGTAAAAGGAATTATATAGATTATCTTCCACCAATTTGTGTGCATTAAAATCATGTTCAATGTTACATATCATACAAAATTCAAATTGGTTGTCATTCACCCAACGCTCAATATTATCTAGTGATAGTCAAAATGCCATATGCATGCCACATCTTGATGAGTAGAAAGAAAACATATCTCAACAATGGAACCAAAATGTTGGAGTCTAGTTTCTAACACTACAAAGGGTCAGGTACATTGGAAATTTGATTAGAAAATGGTCTAAGCATTCACCCGAAGCATGCACAACCTACCGAGTTCCTCCTTTATTTTACTTGTTAATATATGGGTTATGTACTTAACCATTATATCATGGATGGAAGATAACAACACATTAATATAAACAACTAAAAAAATGTTGATAATTTATAAACATAGACAATCAATAATAATATTTGGATCTCCATTGCATTGTGCACATCTTTATTGACTCTAAAAATCCATACACAATTATTTACCATAAACATAATTCAATCTATTGCATGTACTCACTGATTACATCCATGCACACATCACATAGTGATAGGAAATTACACAGATTGTATATATTCATCATTCTATCTGTATAAACTAGCACTCACATATCTCTTTCTCTACTCACACACATTACAAAAATATATGATACCTACTTATATACAATGGGAATTTCCCTTTATCGCTTACATGCTCTAATTTTAATAATAGATGTCCTAATATAGGATGCATACCTTTTACCCTTGCTTTAATCTTCATCCCGCACTATAAATAGTCCATTTTTGATCATATAGTTAGATCTATCCATACATGGTATTCATCTATCTTGTATGTGATTTACTTGTGGTTGGTGCCCCATCTATTTTTAGATGTTTCTTGTATGCTACACCATATATTATTTTCCTAATTTTATCCTTCATTGGGAAATTGGATAAATCCTTGAGCTTTGTGTGTGTATGTGTAGTCCCTTGTGTTTCGATCTACTTTTACCTCACGCACATACATTTCTACAAATTTGTCTTATCTCTGTAAGTATCCTCTGTTTGCGCATGTGATTCCATGTGTTATTCTAGCCTTATATCTTTTCTCTCCATTCACGTATTCCCTCCTATGTGTGGTCTTCAAATTTCACACATGGTTAGTACTTAGACATTTTCTCTTATCAAAATTACCCCAAACTAGGAGTATTGTCCTTCCTCGACAATAATATGAATCAAAGAATAAATCCTTAAAGAAGAACTGAAATAATGAAATAATATCTGAAGAATAAAGAATATGGGAAATTTACCCTAAGGAATGAAGAATTTTTCTCCCGTGTACGTATAAAAATCAAGCCTTAGGTGATGAATGAGTTCGAAAAATCTCTATTTAATACAACTTCTAGTTGCATCCATCCTTCGAGGTTTTTGATGGCATTATCTAATGCCACTTTCACAATATCCAATATGTTCTCCAAATTTATCTCATCTATATTTTCCTTCAGCTCCTTGAGCATTACATCCAAGCGTGCTTAAAGAATTTCCAAGATTTCCATCTTGTGCATCACCATAGGTGGATTTCCTTGAACTTCTCATTAATAACATCACGCTTGGATGTTATTCATTATCTCTTCTCTGAAACCTACTACATCACTTTCTCACACTCGACATTATTTGTTTTCATTGTGGCCTATATTTTCCTTGAAAACATCTCACCCACCCATATGTATGGTATTTGAAGGTTATTTTCAAGAAACATATAGTGTTTTACTTGCCATACATTCCTCTAAAAGTCACTTCTTCCCCAAATTCGATTTTGGAAAAAAATGGCCTTTAAGAGGGGTGGTGGATCTACCTAATCCATGATTAGGTGATTTAAAACCAATTTAAACAAAAATAAGATAAAATAATTCAACACATGCATGTGGGCATTCATTAGTTAGTAATAAACCAACATTAATAAGAAAAAACAAGGGATTGCACCAAATTATTTTAAGTGGAATAAAATTTATATAAGAGTGACCAAATAATTCAACAACACATGCCAAAGGGGTAAATATCACAATTCCAAAATTAATCCACAAAATAATAAAACAAAGTCCAAAACAAAGGGGTAGATTCAACATATATGGCATATTTTGCCACTTGGAGGTACATCCCTTGAATCCCACATTCTCCTATGGCGTAACTTATAGCCTGCACATGTAATTTCACACATCATACCTAATCGATACAAAAACTAAGTAAAATAATAATACACATGTCAAATGATCCAAATCAATCATATGCTAACTACTATAATTAGTTACACAAACATCCATACATCAATGAGATATATAGAAATTATGATAATTATCCATGACATATCCAATATAAAATCCATGTAAATCTCAAATCCACAATATCCATAACATCACATCTAAATCAAGTAATAATGATAAAAGTAGTGAATTGGCATCATATGCCACATAAAACACCCTGCCAAGACAAGTTATCATCCAAGTTTACAACAAAAATCATATAAATATCCAAAACAATAACCATAATAGTATTGTGTCCAATTTCTCCATACTAATCATATAATGAGTCAACATAAAAATAGAGAAGAAATATGTTGGGCATTAAATCTATCACCTATATTGAAGCCTCTTATCTTCTTGCAGCTCATAATAATTCCTACATGTTCATCTATCCCTATTCCTCATGAATAACCCTCATACCCATATCCTCGGTCGATACATGTCATTTGCACCGTAATGTAGACATTCATGTAGAGTGATCTTATCTATCTCATATAAAAATAATGCCTAGACACCATTAGCCCATGTGGTAACACTTCTACCATGGTCATTGTAGACACTCAAATTTGGAAACTTACTCGACATTGTTGGTTTTGAAAATACACGCTTGCTAAGATAATCAAACTCTTTTTATCCTTTCTTAGTACATATTGAATCCTCTTAGCTATATTTCTTATTCATACACATTAATATAACAAAAAAACATAAGAGTCAAATGCATAAAATCCATGGAAAAATCGTAATTGACAAGATGCAAACTCTAGTTTTCATGTTTCTCATCCTTCGGAAAAATTATCCAATTTGATTAGAAGTTGCTATCTAGTCCTAGGTGACTTGTATGATTTTGAACCGACATATCCTCCATCTTTTCTTTCAGTTTCATATTCTTCGTTGGGTCTTTTAATTCCTATAGTTCATACTTTCTTCTATAATTTACCTTTTAAACCCTATATAAGAAAATATAGACTCTCTCATTTACACATCTAGGAATCATATGCCACTACATTGAAATAATCTCTTGTAACACTCACCAAAGGAACTTGAGGTTCCCTAAATCCCACAAAATATTATGCGAGATTCCCTAGGGTAGAAATAACTACAGGTATAAATTACAATAACAAGTCAAGAAGTCAAGTTATCTCATTTGCAAGTGCTCAAAAATACATTCTCCAAGTATTTTAACAAGATCCAAACTCAATTCAAGAATTTTGAAAGAGGTTCCAATTTCCAAACCATACTTACATTCATTCAAATATCACATGCTAGGTGGAGAGCAACATGTAGTTTGAGGCCTCTTTAGAGTAGTGCCAATTTTGGTGGTGCACGAGGGTTCCCACAACCTTACTAATATTTATTTTGCATGATATCCTACCCACGAATATGGTTTTGAGAATTACTTAGAATGTTTAGAAGGATTTATAACATGACTAAAAATTAGGGTTTTAAAAGTGAAAGACATTTCGTGGTAGAGGAAACTCTCGAGAAAGCCGATAACTAAATTTAGAGGAGGTCCAAAAATTGTACAATAGGTGAAAAACTTTACAAATGGTCCACGATAGAGTTGTACAATCTTGCACTAGCTTAGATTCTAGAAATAATTCCATTTTCAAGGTATACAGGTATAGATTACCTAGTTCCAATTGTATGTGTTGTTACCCATTTTGACCCTTGGATATCTTTGGCACCATATTTACATAATTCTTTGTTATTTCTCATTATGTCTATGCCTTGCAAAATTGTTCATTAATATGTTGATTTGTACCTTTTCATAATATTCATTATGGTCTCTAGTTCCTTAAGGTGTTTTTCACTCTATTTCAATAAGGATTGAAGGAATCCTAACGTTCATTTATAGATTGAAGGAATTCCAAGAATGATTTTACAATTCCACGGAACTCCTTACTAGTTTCTTTCCTTGTGCATGCTTTAAAGAACATTAAAAAGGATAATTTATAGAATTGGGGATCTTTCAAGTGTGTATTGCAGTGTTCAAAATAAAGGGAAGGTTTTTAGGGGTAAAACTTGTAGGTTTTTTTATCATCCTAAGTGTTTTGTGGCATAATCATGAGAGAAGGAGATACTTTAAGGCCACGGATTTTAGGATTCATGGTGTTTTTACATTCCTTAGGCATTTGCAAGACATCTAAAGTGTTTTAATCACCTCTCTCCTCTATTAAGATTTTATTTTATCCAAACACAACTAATTTTGCTAAAAACCCTTCTCTGTTGGGTTGATTGGTATTTTTGGAACTTGAGGAATTGTGCTCTTATTCCTACATTACACCAGTTCTTTGGTTCCTCCATTTCATTCTTTGTACCTATTTACTCTTTAAAAAAACTAACTCCTTTGTTCTATTATGTCGGTCATTTTGGGAACCTTAGGAATAGTTTCTTGTTTCCTCTTATTCATAGCTTCCCCTATTTCCCACTTTCTCGAGCATTTTTATAAATAAGCTAAGTAATTTTTGTGGGAATAGGTGGAACTATTCTTATGTTCCACCCATTCCCCACTTCTCCCCATTCTTTATTTCCCCGCATTCGTGCCTTCCTCATTTAATTTGGTAAAAATTATCCCAAATTGAATTGTTCTTGAGTTTAGTTAATTCTTAGATTCCCCACCCTTTGTTGGTTATGTTGGCTAGGTTTAGAACCTATAGAACTATTCCATATTTCATCATGTTCCCGTAAACCTGATTTACCTAACTCCTTAGCACAATCAATAAAGTTGAGGTTTGGTTGTACTCCTTAAATAATTCCCCTTTTCCATGTGTTTTTGACCGCTCGCCATATCTAAATATCAGTTAAATTAGGACTAGATAACACTCATAGAATAGTTCCACCATTCCCCATGTTCTCCGTGAACCCGCTTTCTCTAATTTAAAACCTTAATTAGTAAAATCAAACCCCGAAGACATAAAGGGAACATTATGTTGCTCCACCATTTCTGCAATTTTTGATTTACATGACATACCAATAAGGAGGCGACACATGTCACTTTTAAAAATCTTTTAGATGAAAATGCAATTTTTCGATTAGGGCCGAATGCACTTTGACAATTATTCTCATAGCTTTCTATTTGGGAACCCATTTTTCATAGTGAGAGATTTCTACAAAGGTCAAATTTGGAGGAAATGGTGTAGTGTTTTTGTATATTTTAGTTGTAGAAGTTTGGGTAGGAAAAACATCATTTTCATGAATGCAATGGCAAATTTAGCAGCTGAAAATTCTCTCTTGATCCTATTTCAACCCCAAATGATTTTAGAAATGGAATATTCCCTTCTTGACCCCACCAGATGAAGAATGGATGATCTATGCATTATGGAGTGGACATTTGGCATTGTTTCCCTCTTTCATCTCCTTGATTGCATGTTCCTTTATTGATTTCACCTCAAATCACATGGATCACCATCTTGACCATTGATTGGGCATCTATATGAAATATTCTTCTAATTTTTATACAACATTATATAAAAATGAGGGCATGTCCTCACTTAACTTCTTCTAGCTAGGGGATGGCTGGTTATTGGGGTTTTTTTCTCGAGATATAGGTTTATCTATTATGGGTTGAATTCTATAAAGTATTGGTTCATTATGGTTCCATTTGGGGTTTATGCTAAGGTGGTTATAATCGTACAACCATTAAAATGATTTGAGTTCATCTTTATATGTCTCCCTTATCTCCTTTACAAATGAACACCGATTAACTAAAATGTGGATTTTATTAAGTTAATATAAACTAGGAATAATAATAAATAATAGTAAATGAATGTAGTAAATAAATATAAAAAAGTGACCCAAACAATTAAAGGAGTAGAAATGAAAACCCTAATATGCAAAGAAGGGCGAGAAGGAGCTTAGTTGATTCAATGAGCTTGCTATATTATGTCACAGAGATGGACAGAGAAATAGGAGGAGGATACGAATATGTTGAAGTTATGAGAAGTGTAGATATGAGAAATTTGAGTGGACTGGGGTTCTTGGGAAAGGATCACGACGCATGTGGATGCCCTAGTTTGAGTTTTGGGTGCCCTAGTTTGTGCAGAAGGTCCATAAACAAAATTTGTACGGTTGGAATATGATGATATGAAGCCCTCGTATCTATAGCATGCAAATCGATTGCTCGTGCCGAATGTCACCAATGATAAATGATGAAAGATAAAATTGTAAAACCCCAAAATAAGCATTAAAACCTAATAAAATAAAAATGCAAATGAATGGTTTAGACTGTCCTTAGTGGCCACAATGATGGACTTACTAATTGAGTGTTGTACTACATCTCAGATCCGATTTAGTTCTTTGTGTGTGTGTGTGTGATCATGCCCTAGGTGATCTTGTGCTAGTCACACTTTGTGAAAGTAGTGAGCAATAATTATGTGTAGAAAAATGTAATGAAATGGTGGATGGAATAGAATAAACTTCCCTTCTATGATGTGTGATGCGAATGAGCTAACCTTGTCCCTTGTGATGGAGCTATATGGATGTAAATGGAGCCTTTGATGGACGCAACCTTAGGTGATGATAGTAGTGCCTAGTGCTTGGTCCCTCATTCTGGTCTCAAAAATTTATATTTATATGGTTCTATTGATTTAATTCTATAATTAACCCCGAAGAGGCTGGCCACCAAAAATATAGAATGTTCAAACAGCTAGAAAGTGCCCAAAAAGTGGCGGGAAAGTGTAAAAAGGATTAGGGTGCCCGACTGGGACCAGGGTGCCTATCAGCTCCCCAATACTAGCCTAGGTGCCCTATTAAAGTGAAAAATAACACATAATGATAGAAAAATATTGGGAAAGTATGTGGTGAAGGTTGGGAATGATGATAGATATCAAAATAAAATGGCCAAAATATGGGGGTTAATTAGTAATCTCTTCTCTCAAAAACCTTATGAATAGAAGTATAAGATTGGGACTACATAATACCCATAGTGTGTTATTTAGTGTCTACATTTTCCCCACTTTATGTTGGTGAGTGGAATGCTTGGTAACATAAAGTAGATAGAGATGCATACCTGATGTCTATGTAGAGTGATGTAGAAAATGTGCCAAGGACTAGAAAAAGTGTGGAGTGAAAAAAGATGATGGAGCATGGAAACTAAAGATGTAAAAGTGAAAAAAGTGATGAGAGTGAACCTAGGGCAAAAACACGTGTGTAGTTGTTGATGTGTGTGATGTACCTACATGTTAGTATGAGGTGTGTGCTACAACAAAATGTTATTGTTGACACCATTTTTTTTGTTGTTGTTGACTAATTTCTTCTCATACAGTTGGACCTACAAGGAGAAGACGATCAACAAGTCAAATACACATGTATATAGTAATGAAAAGACTGAAATGGGATTATAAAAATTGTAAAAGGAACATGTGCACCTTATCCATGATGAAATAAAGGGTATAGAAATAGGATATCATGTCATGGGTTTTTGGGTGATCGACACCATAGGCCGAAGAAGAAAGATAGGGAGGAATTCCGTTGTATCTTCCAAAATTTAACTACTTCCCTAAACATGTGTGAAGAGATATCTGTACTACCGGTTTTTGGCCAATCCGACATCGCTAGATGAAGAAGTATAGGGAGGAATTTTGCTATATCCTCCAACATTTAACTACTCCCGAATGCTAAGGAAAACCATGTCTGTAAAATCCATTGTGTAAGGGGTTTATAGACTTTTCTAAACCCACTCATTGTATAAACCACAATGCCAAGGGTGGAAACTAAATTGAACTCGAACTGGTATAGAAGTGATGTATAATATGTAAACCCCAAATGATGCCCCCTCTTTGGGGGTGCATGCAACGTCACTGATAAGAGAATGTGACCCCAAAAGAGGACCAACCACACGAACTCTATCCTACAGGGGAAGGGAAAACACTTGGTATACACTAAGGATAACCAAAACAAGTGTTATTACGAACAACAATGTATAAGTTATGCAAACAATGTATAAGATACCAAGAAATATAGTAATGTGAACACACAAGAAGATAAAGTAACCCGCACAAAGTGGGATCTAAACATGGGACATCACTTATGATGTCACAAGACACATAAGAACATCATGGCCGCATACAAAAACAAGTGTGCATACCAAACAAAGGGCAAGGCCCACATATAATGGAAAACAATAGACAAACAAGTATAAAAAATGATAGCCATAGAAGTAAGTAACCCTGCAAAACAAATGTTACAAATGAAGCACCCATTAACATGTTAGTAAGATAAATAGTATGTCAAAAGTGTGTGTAATAAAGTAGTGAAAAGTGCTAAGTAAAAAATGAAACAATAGCTCCTGGAAGAGATGAATGTGGATGCCCCAAAGTGAACATTGTAGGAGTGGTAGAAGGCGATCATCCATGCTGCATGTAAGAGACATGTATCTATGATCACAACTAGAAAAATATGTGAAGGTGCATGTGTGGATGGTAAATATAACGACATATAAGAATATAACTAGGATGTGTAATAAAGTGACCGTGTAAAAGAAAATGTACAAAATAGTAAAATAAACCAAGATATGCAATATGATGTGGATGGATGGAATGGAATGCAAGATGGATGATAGGATCTGTATGAACCATGAGTGAATGGAGATATATGCAATGAGGCTCATTTGGTTTTCCCCCTCAACAGTCAAGAATGAACCATAAATGAGAATACGTCATCAGGAAATGGTCGAAAATAGTATGTATTGTGTCTAACACACTATGATGAGCATGTATGCGTAATGGTGATAATATATGCAACCTAGAAATGATGTGTGCATGACCCTTATATCCAAAGTGTATATCACTACAAGATGAGTGAAAGAGCGATGATTTAGCCTAAAGTGTGTATCACTACAAGATGAATAGGGGAGTGGTGATGTAGCATAAAGTGTATACCACTACAAGATGATATAATAAGTGACCATGTAGCCTAAAATGTATGTCACTAACCTAGTAATGTCAAATAATGAATGTGTAATAATGATAAGATCTATTTGATTTGTAAATCCTTGGTAGTCAAGTATGGACCAAGGAACTAAAGTGCATCATAGGGTGGAGAGTGCAACACGTAAAAGACGATGTAGCATATGTGATGAGTATATGACCGTATGATGTGTAATGTATGATGTATTAGATGGAATTTATGATGTGTATGCATACTTAAACATGTAAGATGCACATGATGTACTATGTAAATGGAGTAGGATGTAGTGCTAGACTTGTAGACAATAGAAGTGATAGATGTATGATGAAGGCTAATATGATATCTGATGTATAGATGTACAAATGTCTAAATACGAATGATATAGAATAGTCATATAATGAAAGATGTATGACACATGATATATGGTTAGAAGTAGTGTGCATTAGCTATTTTGTAGTGTGTGGGGTTCATGTGTAGTATGCCCTCAACAGTCAAGTGTGAATTGAAACACAAGAGTGTGTCCTTGAGTAATGATGATGTATATGCGTATGCTAAGATGTATGTGTAGGTATAAAAAAAAAGTGATGAGAGAATGAGATGTCATGTGATGTTGGGGGAAGTGTACATGTCATGCCCCCTAAGTGCACTATGATGATGGATATCTATGCAGTGACATGAGAGGTGTCATGTCATTGTGGGAGAGTATATGCATCTGTTTTCGTGATAAAAGTGAGGGAAAACACAATGGTAGGATGAAGGATCAGTAGGACCATGCGATGATGGTGGAAGTTAAAATGTGTCTTGGCCATCACTAGGAGTATTTGATTTGAAAAAAATTATTGGTTGTAGCTTATGTGGGATTGATGATGCTGTAGCAGACTTGATAGGAAAAGAAGGTGGACTAATTTTGAGATGTGGTTGTATAGTTTGAATTGGTAATGTTGTTGATGACTTGAGAGGAAGAGGTGTTGCACCGATTGTTATAGGAGGTTTCTTATATTGACTTAGTAATGTCACAGATAACTTGAGTGGAGGAGTAGGATTATTTGTAAGTGGAGTGGATTGAATAGGAAGAACTTGAGTGGCCAAAGAAGGCACCGTAGAAGTGATAGCATGATGCTCATTAGATATAGATGAATCAGATTTAGGAACCCATTAAGATGTAGCATTTATAGATGGGCATGTAACAAAATGTTGTGTAGTGAATGAGATAAAGTCCTGATGCTCCAAATGTTTAATTATTTGGTTTAACACATAATAATCATTGTTATTATGACCATTGATTTGATGATAATTGTAATACGAATGACCTTGATATTTTGCTAGCCGATAATGAGGATAGTAATGAGTAGGTAGCAAAGTGATGAATTGATGACTAAGGATCTCAGTAAGAATGTCATGTTGCTTAGTATTGCAATCAAAGATGAGAGGTTCTGGTAATGGTATGACTTGTGGCTCACTAATATGACCACACGTAGAAGTTATAAAATTCAAATGAGATGTAGAAGGAGAACAAAGATGCACTTGGGAAGCATACTTAAGTTGTTGAATTTCAGTTTTGAGAGATGTGATCATGGATTCCATAGCCGTAAACTTGTCTTGAAACAAATAATGTAAAGTGTGAATTGATTCCAATAGGAGTTGATTAGATGGAGGATCACTAGGTTCGTCAAATAGAAGAGTGAATATAGGACTTATTTCATGCAGTGGTGTATCGTACTCAAGATACAAGGTGTTTAGGATTTTTAAAAACATCCAGCAATTGGGATATATGTTAACTAAATTAGATAAAGAAACTTGACCCATGATAGAATAAAAATAAATATCCTACGCATGAAGATCGAGTTCGGAGTTCACCAAAATGATTAACTAAAATGTGGATTTTATTAAGTTAATCTAAACTAGGAACAACAGTAAATAACAATAAATGAATGTAGTAAATAAATATAAAAAGTGACTCAAGCAACTAACGGAGTAGAAATGAAAATAATAATATGCAAAGAAGGGTCGAAGGATCTTAGTTAATTCAATGAGCTCACTTTGGATTGTATTACGAGAGATAGATGGAGAAACAGGAGGAGGATATGACTATGCCAAAGTTTTGAGAAGTGTAGATATAAGTAATCCGAGTAGACTGGAGCATGCGGGAAAGGATCAAGGCACATGTGGGTGCCCTATTCTGAATTATGGGTGCCCTAGTTTGTGCAGAAGGTATAGAAACAAAATTTTTAGGGTTGGAAGATGATATGAAGCCATCATTATCTATTGCATGTATCTCTCTTCTCTATGACAAATGTTGTCAATGATCAATGATAAAAGATAGACCTTTAAAACCCCAAAATAAGCATCAAACCCTAAAAAAATAAAAATGCAAATAAAGGGGTCAGAATGTCCTCAGTGGCCACAATGATGGACTTACAAATTGAGCATTACACTACATCTCAGACTTGATGTATTTCTGTGTGTGTGTGTGTGTGTGTGATCATTCCCTAGGTGATCTTGTGCTAGTCGTACTTTGCAAAATCAGGGAGAAATAACTATCTGTAGAAAAGTGTAATAATATTATGGATGGGAAAGAATAAACTTCCCTCCTATGATGTGTGATGTAGATGAACCAGCCTTGTCCCTTGTGATGGAGCTAGATGGATGCAAATGGATCCTTTGATGGATGCAACATTAGGTGATGATAGTAGTACCTAGTGCTTGGTCCCTCATTATGGTATCATAAATTTATATTTATATGGTTCTCTTGATATAATTTCATAATTAACCCCAAAGAGGCTGACCACCAAAAATATAGAATGTTCAAATGGATATAAAGTTCCCAAAAAGTGGTGGGAAAGTGTAAAAGGATCAAGGTGCCTTGACCTGGGACCGAGTGCTGTTCGCACCCTAGTACTAGACCGGGTGCCCTTGTTAAGTGAAAAATAGCATAGAACAACATAAACAGACTGGGAAAGTATGTGGTGAAGGTCAGGAATGACAAAAATATCAAAATAAAATGGCCAAAAGATGGGGGTTAATTAGTACTTTCTATAAAACCATATGAATAATAGTATAAGATCATGACTAAATAATACCCAAAGTACATGATTTAGTGTCTACAAACACACAAGATCATACTGTCATATACATGTTTGTTATTTATTTTTATTAATAAATATAAAATGAATAAATATTTATTGTCCTTTGTAATCTTGTGTTTATCATGCTAAAAAATATAGACAAGAATTTTTCATCTAATTGTTTGATTGGGTATTGAAGGAATATTATTTTGTAGTGTTACTTTGCATCATTTCCTTCTATTGTAAATTCTTCTCTACAATTTTTGGGAATGAATATCTACTATCTTAGGGAAACATTTGATTTTAGGGATTTGACATGATAAATACATGAAAATTTATTATCAGGCGTATGTATTAAGGTTTCAGGGATTATTTTCCATTATTTTCCTTGTTTTGGTGTTTATGAAGGAAAGCAAACTCTTGAGGGTGAGTTTCTTTTGATTTCAGGTTTGGATATAACAAAAGTATCATGATTATATGGTTTATGTCATTACCTTCTCCATTTTGTCCCCCATTTGTCGATCTCCATCCATCTCCATCTCTCCTTTTAATTGAGCTACCCTTTGTCTTAGCCCTCTATCAATTTTCATCACCATTTCAAATTAAAAATGATATATGCTAGCAAATCGCATCTACCTTTGCTAAGATCTGAAGTGTATTTACCCTGATTCACAAATCTTAGGATCCCAAGTGTCATTTTATTCCAAATTTTCAAGAGATTCCTTCCAGAATGATGTTTGTGATTACATCCTAAATCTTTCTTTAGTAGCAAATGTTTGAGTAATCAAGTGTTTCAGTGATTTTTTCACCACTCTCTTGAGTGAGCACTACATTTAGTGGCTAAAATATTTTTAAAAAGTTTTCATTGATGTAAAACAAGATAGGCTTGAGCTCGAGTAGGTATGTCTTATTGTGTATAGTCATATAACTTATTGTGTAGTATTTTATGTGTTCATGGATAATATGTATGGTCCTAATATCATGTGTTCATGGAAAATAAGTTATAATGTTTCTATATCAGTCCATAAATGCATGTCCATAATTCAAGTAGGTCCAGTGTGACCAGAAGGTGTGAAATTACTTCAATATGTCAAGATGAGTTTATAGTGTTGTAGTGTTTGGTATGAATGCACAATGAGCTCAAAGTATCCATATGAGTGTCTTATAGGTATGAGGATTGTGTGTTTAAAGTAGAAACTAGTCAATCTAGGCCAAGTACATGTGTACATATATAATGTGGTTGGTTCAAGCTTCACAAGATAAATAAGCCTTATATAAGGCATAAGAAGGTGAAAAATGGTTGAATGCATATAAAAAAGTATAGATTATTAATGATGTATGGTTCATGAAGATCTCTATTATTTTTCAAGTGCTCACAAAGTCCTTTGTACTGTGTATGCAAAAAAATTGAAGTGAAGGTCTGTTTGGTGTAAGCAAAAGTTCTAGTACTTAGAAGATTTTGGAGATTTTTTGAAAATAGGATTTTCTAGTGCAATACAAACTTTTGGTGTGCGAGACGGAACATTTTCCCCAAGAACCTAAGTTCCCCACATTGGTCATTAGGGCTGCGGTATGGTGAGTAAATTAGGTACATAGGGTGTGGCGGGAACAAGTTCTCTAAGAACATCTATTCCTCGCAGAGTGAGTTGGTCTAAAAAGGTGAAGGAGTAAATGAGTTTCTGATCATATGAGTGATGTGGGAACAAATGAAACCAATGACACAGTTCCATGCAGAAAATTTCTTTGCAAGATAATGTGAGCTATAATAAAGGAGTGGGCAAGTGAATGAGTTAGAGCATTGTGGGTTGGTAAGGTAATGTAGGAACAAAGAGCCCAGGAGGAGCAAAGACTTGCTAGATGGAGTTCCCCACAAGATACTTCAATCCGTAACATAGTTTATTATGGATGGGAAAGGCATTAGGAGAAAAAATTGGGTGTGGAATAGTTCCACATGAAGACCAGTTCCCCATAAGTCACCATGATCTAAAAATAATGGAAATGGAGTATAGTGTGGGATAGGATGGTGTAGAATAAAAAGAGAATATGGAAAAAGTTCCTTGATACCACTAGATCCATGAAAGTTTGAGTTACTCATTTAATAAAGGGTTTATAAAATAATTAAAATTCATCCCTCGGGCACCTTTAGTTGTGTACACTGTGCGACTAGGGTTTCTAGGGAATAAATTCATAAAAATCCATTTTTCAGCAATGAAAATTCCTAAAAATTTGAAGGAACATCTATAAGGTTGGCATGAATATGTTGTAAAAATAATTTTGGGAATTTGTGATAAAAGGAGAGAGAAAATCATGATAGAAATCTTGAAAAGCCATGCAAGGTGCATGTTCCAGATGATCGAGCTTGCAACTGAAGTTTCTCATTCTCAGGTGAAATGTACAAGACAAAATTTGGTGCACATGATGTTTAGGAGGTGTAGAAGGATTTCAAATTGATTTTAAAAAAGTTTACACTCTATAGAAGAAGTAATCAATTGCAGAAATTCCCATGTTTCTCGGGAAACTAGGTGTATAAAGTTCAAACTCAGTTTTCTTTATCATGGCTACTAGGCATGCTTTGAAACTTTTAGTTATCTTGTATAGGGGATATAGAAGGTGCTTTCTAAACTCTAGAGTCCAAAAGTGTGTAAGGGAGGATTTCAACATGACATTCCTAAGGAGATATGGCCAAGGGTATGTTTCATATACAACTTGAATAGGAGAATTTTACTACAAGACTCTAACTTATATAATAAAAGTGTCTCGGTCCAAGTTTTCAAACTTGCTCATGCTCAAGTCAATGAGGTGTAGTCAAAGCTTGCAAAAACTACTATTTTTACCTAAGTAAAATCTAAATTTAAGTGTTTGAGCTCTAGGAGAAGCCAAAGAGTCTTGAGCAGTTGCATTTCTCATCCAACTCGTACAAAATGTGAAGAGCCATTTCTTAGTCAAAGTGAAGAAGTCCAAAAGGGCATAGGATACAAACAATTTTTTTGAAAAGATAGTCTCTAAGGGAGAAAATTTGAATAATAGAAAATGAAGGTAAATTAAATATTTGTGTAGAAAATAAGGTGAAAAGACATAGATCATCTTTTGTTGCTTGAAGTATAAAAAGACACAAGGGGGTGAAAACAATTATTGTTGCAAGAGT
The DNA here is from genome assembly GCA_018340775.1 of Taxus wallichiana var. yunnanensis. Taxonomy (NCBI): domain Eukaryota; kingdom Viridiplantae; phylum Streptophyta; class Pinopsida; order Cupressales; family Taxaceae; genus Taxus; species Taxus wallichiana. The sequence continues at coordinate 451,515,778 of CM031237.1, read as the reverse complement.
GTAGTGATAAGGGATATTTTTTAAGTATATTTAAACCATGATGAATCAATAAAGAAGAGGAGAATAATAGTAAGATGAAACAAAGATCACATCAGGTTGATGTATGAAACCAGCGAAGAAGGTGATCAAATTATTGTATGTTCAAAGTCTGAGTTATAGCTCAATAATCGGGAGTGGGTGATTCCTAACAAGTGGATGCTTGTTCAATATGTCAAGTGGGTTCTTGGCCTTGTAATCAAGTATGTGCTTAATATTATATTATAGTGGGTGATTAAATATGAATTTAGAGCTTTAGGGTGATTAGATGCTTACCTATTGGTGAGATCATCGTAATTCTTGATGGACAGTTGTCCTTGATATTGCTTTGATTTCTATTTTTGTGGGTTTTCTCCCTTATTGGGTTTCCCACCTAAAATCCTATCTCCTCATGTGTACATGTATGTTTGTTTCTATTTATATCTCATGGTTGGATTTTCATGTTTTCATGGTTAACATATTTATGGTTTTTTAATTGAATTAACATAAATTGCACAAAATTTAAACAATCATTGATTCATCCCCATCTTAGTGCCTAGATTTATAAGAATTAGTATCAAAGTAGGTTCTCTTTGTATAATTTTAACAACTTAAGAGAAGGTCCTTGAGGCACAAGTATGGGTGGTCAAGATGAATCAATATTGAAAAATAAGTATGAGATTGCTCAAGCCCTGATAAATGAGTTAAAGGCTGAAATCAAGATCAATGATGCAAATCATCTTGAAGAACTCAAAGAGGTGGTAAAATTTGTTAGTAAGTTGTCAAAATATCTAAGTGTCAAAGAAAAATCCTATATAAAACTTGAAGAATAATTTAAAACCCTAAAGGATGAGCTAGAATAAGCTAAGGATGAATTGGTGATAATTAAGAAAAGTTCAAAAAATGAAAGATCATGTCTGGTTCTTAAAAGTGAAGCAACTCAATGTGAATTGGAGCATGAATCTAGTCATGAACCATGTCAAGTAGCTGTCAAATCCAAAATTAAAGAATGTGACAAGTTAAGTGCTGAGTTGAAGACTCTAAGAGAAGAATTTGAACAAGCAAGACAAATTGAATTGAAGGGTGATTCAAGCCATACACCATGTCAAGGAAATTCTAAACACAAGAAACTTAATAAGAATCCAAATGAAAGGAGAATTCCTGGTAAGTTTCATGGAGTTTATTTTTCATGCCATGTTTTTGGACATAGAGCTAGAGATTGTATGAGAAATATAGAAAAATAACACCCATGGAGAGATTGTAGGATTGAGTTTGAGAAGAATAGATCTGTTATAACCTGTCATGAGAAAGGCCACATAGAAAGATTGTGTATTTAACAACCCATAAGGAAATATTAGACAAAGGGAACACCTAGAGACAATAATCAACTTGTGTGCTACAAGTGCAACAGAGTTGGATACTTTTAAATACATTATCATAAGAGGAAGATCATATACAAGAGAAAGGATGAAACCAAGCACACTCCTATAGAACCATCCAAGAAAGATTCAGAACTAGTAAATGAAGAGACAAGTTCAATCAGGGACTCGAGGAAATGGTAAGTCTAAAAAGAAGGAAGGTAATTCTAGTGCAAGTAATGAATAATTACTACCTCAAGCTATACTAGAGCAGATATATAAAATGCAATATGAAATTTTATCAGATAATGAATTAGAAAATGAGAGCTTAAGTGATGATATTTTCACACCAAGTAGTACACCTAAGAAGAATGTCAAGAGCTTAAAGGAAGGAATGGATTCATCATACTTATTTGATGAATATCTTCTATTTTGAAATAACCTCACATGGTGAAGTGCCTTCTCTAGGATTCTAGAAAACATATTTAAGTTGAAAGAAGTAAGGTCTACTCCTCAATAGTCTATCTATCTATAAATCAATCTCTATTCATGATGAAGTTGAATAAGTGGTCCAAAGTATGCTCTTAAGTGAAGGTTGTCATCAGTAATTGCTGGTTGCAGTCCCTATCAAGTTGTAAAGTGATGATGGAGGAGTTGTAAATTGGTGTTGATCCTAGATTGATTTACTTCATGAAACACTTTCAAACAATGAAGACAAAGAGTCAATTTTCCTTGAAAATTAATTAGAGACTCCAAAACAATATGGAATGAGAAAAGGTGACCTACATGTCTCTAGAGTGTGTCTAAGATTGATGCATGAGAAAAGAATAATGGAATCTATGTGGTGACATAAGTATGAAGAACTTGTGTTTTGTTGCCTCAAGTGGCATTTTCATTTCAAGTAAAAGAACTATATGACTATACAGATGAAGGTTGAATATTGAATCCAAGAAGGTAGAGTGTTAGAAAATCTGAAATTATTTGATTAACACATTATAACCTATCAAGTTATGTAAAGCTTTGTGAAGTACAAATTACATGGAAAGTTTGTGGCTTGAGGTTGTCAATCAAAATGGAGGAATGTCTTATTTTCTAAAATCTCACCTTTAAGTTTAAATTGAAAAGTTTCAAGAGAGGTCATATGTGCATGGTTTGTATAAAATGTTGAATGAAGAAGGATAAATTTTTTCTCAAGATCATAAAGGTCATCTTTGAATTGTAAGCAGCAATACATGGTATAGATGCCCAAATACAAAAGTGTGTTGGTGTTTAATGAAAAATGAGGACAAGTATAGGCTTAAATTCTCATGAGATTGTAAATAAAGTAGCCAAGGTTGATGTAGAAAATACCAATAATGGTGTTGTTATGCTTTATGCTTACAATGCGAACTGTAATATGACAAAGATGACTAGACAAGTGATTCATGACTATAATAGAGTTTTTGTTTTAGATTTCAAGGACAAGAACTCAAACATAATTATTGCATAACTAGTCAAATAGAGATGGTACAAGCTCGGGGGAGTAGAAGAATGTCATCATTTCAAAATTTAGGATTTGGAAATAAGTATGTAACATGAAAGCATTTTCATATGGGGAGCTAGTGGCTAGTCCAAGACACAAAAAGTGAATACAAGATGATGATTTCAAGAGAAGATACCCTAATGCAAGGGGGAGATAATTATAGGAATAACATCTATGGACATAAACGAGCATGGTATTTGAGCATATGTATTTTTCATTCATGGAAAAATGGGGAGAATGAAAAGGTGAAGGAGGTGTTTTCCATCAATGAAAAAGGGAGATTTTATTGAAAATTTATTCATTGATGTCAAACAAGACATGCTTGAGTTGGAGAAGGTATGTCTTATTGTGTATAATCAAGTATCTTATTGTGTAGTATTCTATGTGTTCATGGACAAGATGTATGGTCCTACTATTGTGTGGTCATGGTGAATGGTGTCATTTAAAAGAAGTCATAATGTGTCTATATTAGTCCATAAATGCATGTCCATGATCCAAGTAGGTCCAGTGTGACTAAAGGTGTGAAATTTATTCAATATGTCAAGATGAGTCTATAGTGTTGTAGTGTCCGGTATGAATGCACAATGATCTTGAAGTATACATATGAGTGTCTCATAGGTATGAGGAGTGTGTGTTTAAAGTAAAAACTAGTAAATCTAGGCCAAGTACATGTGTACATGTATAATGTGGTTGGTTCAAGCTTGTACAAGATAGAGAAGCCTTATACAAGGCATATGAAGGTGAAAAGGGTTGAATGTATATAGAAAAGAAAAAAGTATTATTTATGGATGGTTCATGAAGATATTTTTATTTCCCAAGTGCTCAAAAATTCCCGCATACGAGGTATGTGAAAAATTTGAAGTGAAGGTATGTTTGGTGTAAGAAAAAGTTGCAATACTTAGAATATTTTGGAATTTTTTGTAAAAATAGGTTTTACTAGTACAATATTGACTTTTTATGTGTGGATAGAACATGTTCCCTAGGAACCTAAGTGTTGAGAGATGTTTTTATTTTCCTACTTTAAATTAATGAAGTGAAATAACAAAAACAAAACCGACCTCATAAGATGGTGGGGTTTACCGATACCTATAAAGTTGAATACTGATGTTGATGTTTGATCAAGATTGTCACGTCCGAATGAATGTATAAGTACTCCTATCCTGCTAAGCAACTTGCAATCAAATACGCTAAACATAAAGGATTAGACAAATGGATAAACAAGTTACTCAGCAAAGACCAATTCTAGGAATATAAAGCGGCTTCCTTGGAGGATGTCAGCTCATTTTGTAACAATTAAGTGAATTGGAAATAATGATATGGATAAAGGAAGAGATATATAATCAATATATAATCAATATATATATGGAAGATAATAAGCTATAAAAATCTAAGTTGATAGGAAAGTCCTCCGTGGATTTGAAAGCGACCCAAGTGAGGGTGGATGCAATTTGTACACATTTGAAGTAGTCATACTAGAAATCCTTAGTCTCTGTTGGATTTCATGAAGGAATTAAAACTAATCCTCAATGTCCTCTTTCTTTGACAATGAATCGAGATAACAAAAAGTGTTATCTTGTGTAAGATGTTGTATTGTCCACGAGTAAAAGGGGTGTTGGACTATAGTAAGTTCAGTAAATGTTGGTGATTAGATGTGAATGACCAAGCATTGTCATCTAATAGAGATCCATACTTAGAAACACCATGTTAAATGCAGAGGATTTGATAAAAAATGATAAAATGATAATTTTGATAGGAATCGCTGGTGATTTAGGCCAATTGTTAGCGATTAGGGTGAATCACTAGTGATTTCTATGATTTTTGATAGAACAAGAGTTTGAAGTGCTAAAATGATGGTTTTTTTATTAATTTAAGAGTTTGATGTCTGGAAAATGATAAATAAAGATTGAGGAATACCTTTGAATGGATTTAGAGCTAAATGATGCCTCAAATATTCAGAAGGAGTGCTCTAAATGGGTGGCTTGTCTTATGATGTTGCTTGCCGTTTGAGTGATGAAAATGATCCCCAAGATGCTTGAAAATGGATGTTGTATTGTTAAACAATGGATTTCAGGAGTGAAAAGGAGGTATGGGATTTGAGATTGAAGATCCCTAAGGGAGAGCACAAAAGTTATATTTATAATCACTCGTGATTAAACTGAATCACCTATGATCCAGTTTTTATGGGGAAACAATTGCAAAATTGGTTGAAACCACTTCTAATCAGGGGTTTTTGTTTTAAGATGTGGTTAAATGACTAAGGGTATGTTGGTGGACAAGGTAAGAAGGTTAAGAAGGTTATGAGATTGTTGAGAAATAATTGATTTGTTTTTGTTTTATTTGATTTTAGTTTTGAAGTGGTTTTGGGTGGTTTTGAGAGGTAAAATGAGATTTTACAGTTGTGAGATGGTGTGAGAGGAATATTTACATGGATTAAATATTGTAGGGGTTTTAGACTTAGGATAAGAGATATATGAATTAAATAATTATTTTGTTTTAATTATTATAGTTGTGAAGATAGTGTTTATGATGAGCGAATTAACGATGTATATTTTGAGTATCTACACAAAGTTCCCACATTGGTCATGGGGCCGCAGGATAAAGATCTCAATGTATTATAGGCATAGTGATAAATCGGGTATAGAGGGTGCAAGAGGAATAAGTTCTCCATGAATATTTTTTCCCCAGAGTGAGTTGGTCCAAAAAGTGAAGGAGTTAATGGTTTCGGATATGATGAGTGATGTAGGAAAAAAGTACCCTAAAGGAACATTTCCATGTAGGGCGAGTTCTCCATAAGAGAGTGCGAGCCACAACAAAGGAGTAGGAAAGTGAAGGAGCTAGAGCATTATGGGTTGGTAAGGTAATACGGGAAAAAGAGCCTACGAGGAACATGGAATTGTGATATGGAGTTACCCGCAAGATACTTCAAGCCACAAATTAGTGTATTATGGATGGGAAAGGTGTCGAGAGAACAAAGTGGGCATGGAACAATTCAACACGAAGACTAGTTCCCCACAAGTCACCATGAGCTGTAAATAATGTAAATGGAGTACAATGTGGGATAGGATGAGTGCGAAATAACAAAGAGAATATGGCCCAAGTTCCTTTATACCACTAGATCACCAAAATTCCAAGTTACCTGATTAACAAAGGATTTGGAAAAGAATTAAAATTCATCCCTCAAGCACCTTGACAATTTGTGTACTTCCTGTGACTAGGGTTTCTAGGAAATAAATTCATCAAAATCTATTTTTCACCAACAAAATTTCCTAAAAATTTGAAGGAACATCTGTAAGGTTAGCACGAAGATTTTGCAAAAATGAATTTCATGAATTCATGTCTCAAGGAGAGATAAAATCATGAAAGAAATATTGAAAAGCGTGTAAGGTGCATGTTTATTGTTCTAGGTGATCAATCTTGCAATGAAGTTTCTCATTCCCAAGTGAAAGGTAAAATAAAAATTTGATGCACATGATGTTTAGGAGGTTTAGAAGGATTTTAAATTGGTTTCAAACAATTTCACAATCTATAAAAGAAGATATCAATTACAAAATTTTGCATGTTTGTGAAAACTTGATTGTAAAAAGTTAGTTATTGGATAGCTTTGACATGCATTTCGTTAAAAAATTTCCCCAAGACATGGTATCAAAATGATAAGTTCTAATATGAGACATATGATTCGTAAGGGTAGGATATAAGAGAATTCAAGTGATGGGGGGCCAAAGGGCTCGCATCCCATAGACGTATGGCATATCCCGGGTAAATTGATTTTTGATTTCACATTTTCCAAGAATTTGGGGTCCTTTAAATGAGAAAATTTGTTGAAAAATGAGATGAAGTAATGTTGATTTGGAAAATAGTGATTGGTGGTAAAAATAGGTTGACTCGCTAGTGATTCCAAGAAATCACTAGTGATTGAGGTGCATCACTGACGATTCAAGGAATCATCAATAATTTCTACAAAAAGTTTAGGGAGGCTATAAAATCCCTAAGTCGGTGGTGGAAAATTCATTTTTATGACTTGGTTATTGCGACTTGGAGAAATGGATTTTTCGAGCAGGAAAAGGAATCCCACAAATGAAGAGGTGAGTGCTTAATTTGATTGTTTTTGTTGGTTTTTAGCTAGTTTTTGTTTATTTTTGTCATTTTCTAGGGTACAAAGGATTTGTTTTAAAATCACCTGAATTGCCAGCTATTTAGGTTGATTGTTAGTGATTGAAGTGAATCTCCAATGATTATTTTTTTTTGTTGTGACCGGGTTTATTAGTTAGCGACCCATGTGTTTGATGAAGTTTTTGATAAATATGGATTCTAATGTGTGTTTTATGGTTGCAGGTGATGACAAAGCTAACTATTCGAGATAGGATTCTAGTGATCCTAGCAAAGATACAAGATGATATGTCAGAGGATGATTGGAGTCATGTGGAGGAGGTGGTGTTTATAGAGATACGATATTATAGACACATTCATAGATGTCGGGGCTATTTTTGTATTGATGGAAAGATAGGATCTAGCCACTGTGTGTTTTGGTTACCGGATGAGTGAGATCATGATTCCTGTGGAGGATACCCATAGGATTATGAGACCGCCGCCCGAGGAAAGCATATCTATTGTATTGATGAGACAGAGAGAGAGAGGATGTGATGAGGATATTGTATGGAGATGAGACATATTATGTCATATATACTTTAGGGGGTTTTATTATCAATCTCTATATTCTACAAAGAGAGAGGGTTGTACACAAATGATTATGTTGATGATGGGTATCTTGTGTTTTTCTTTACCATATTCTAGAGGAGGGAGATACACATGAATGATGATAGGAGTGGTTGTAGAGATGATGGAGCATCATACCATTTTTACTTGGGCCCATGCACTATTAACATAGACATACATGGAGTTGTGGGCTTGGATAGGCCACAAGAGTTTTCTTATTGATGTTTTATTTCTGTTATAGTGTTGGGAATTTGAGCATATTGTTATAGATCATTCGCATGGTTTGTTGTGGAGAGGTGTATGTATGATTGGTAGATCAATTGGATTCATGAAGTAGCGAGGGGATATGTGACAACAAGGGGAAGAGGAAGGAGTCCTATTACCAAGATCTCCTGACGAGTGGCTATAGGTGCGGGATATATTATGGATATTGTATGTTGATTTTCCATTGTGACCAAGTTGTGAGCATGAGCTTGATAGTTTACAATATGATTATTGGGTGTAGTGGAGATGAGGGAGAGAGTGGGAGCCTATCGATTTATGGTGTGAGATGAAAATTTAGTTTGATACATGATTTTATTGAGGCAGTACCTTATAGATGAGATGAGGGAGATGCAGATACTCCTAAGGAAGTTGTAGGATGAAATCCTATTATAGTTGATGAACAGGAGGCATGGGTCTAGATGAGCATGGTAATCTAGTGTCGATTGATGATCTTTGGAGTGACTTTTGATTATAAGTTATAATGGGTGGTGCATATGTAGAGTTTGAGAGAGCTTGATTGATTCGAGAGAGGGAGGAGAGTGCATGCTCTAGTAGAGGAAGCACATGAGGTTGTTTATGTCAATGATGATGAGGAGGATGATGGAAATGAGGACTTAGAGGCCACGATTGCACGATTGATGATCGAGAAGGCCATAGTGGAGGCTGAGAGAGATAGTCCAAGGAGGGAGAGAGATGATTTGATTAGGGTGAGGGATAATTTGATTGGTGAGAGAGATGGTGCTATAGCTAAGTGGGATAGACTTAAAGCATAGTTGGCATAGGCCACCACCGATTGGGATTCATATAGACAAGTGTGCAAGAGATCTCGAAAAGGGATATCAATATTACACAATCTTTTATATCAAGTGTGAAGTTGGAAACTTATGCAGGCTAGCGATCGATAGGTGCCTCGGGCATGATCAAATATGCCCATTATTAGTATTTGAGGGCGAGTTGGCTTATTACGAGGATATGGTGATACACAAATCTCCTATTCCAGTTCTATATGTTGATCATATGGCGCAATGAGGAGCCACTCCTAGTGCTAGTGCAAGGAGTGTGGGTCAGCCACCTTGAGGACCTGATGGAGGAGCTGATAGTGATGGTGGTGTACAGGGAGGTGATGGGAGTGTTGTTTATGCTAGCGAGTTCCTTATAGGTGTCAAGTTTACTAGCTAGTTTAGTTATATATATATATATATATATATATAGGACTTGACATTTATGCATATCTTATGAAGCCTTGATATCTAGTTTTGATATACAGAGTGAGGGGAATCCTTGATGATGTACTTGAGACTTTTATTATGATTATATATATGGTGATTTGGTTAGATAGTTGATTCATGTGTTTGGTGTTTGGTTATTACGTATGTTTTGATGTATGTTTTGGATGTATATGTTTTACTTGATGCTTATGTGATTTGAATATGAAATGTTTATATGTTATGATTTAGATGATGATCTATGATTGGTGTGATTTTAAATGTGATCCAAATTTTAGCAAAATTTAATCTAAAAGGATAGGAGTAAAAATGGTTAATTATGGATTTGATACATAAATGATGGGTATATAAATATGAAATCACTTACAATTTCATCCTTTAACAATGTTAATATGAGACTATCAGTGGGTAGTTACACATAGGACCTCAGTTATAGAGATGGAGCGATCGGATGTACCTTCATAGGACATGAAAGGGATTTTATACATGTAGGTTAATGTGGGAAAGAGGGTTCTACTTTTCAACAAGTTTATAGAGAAATGCCCTAGACATATACTTTATTATTTGACACAAATTGATTGATGAGGAAGTTTTATTTGATGGGAAAGCTGATCAATATGGGAAGCTTTCCTAGGATGATTTGATATTTGAATTTTTAAGGATGATCAATGTGGGAAGCCTTTTTACATGGGTATCCATCCTTCGAGGGAGTGGTATACAACTTTTAATTTTGATTTTTATAGGAATATCCTTCCTTCAAGGGATCAATCTATATTTTTATTGGTAGCTATCCTTTGAGGGATCAATCTACTTTTCTTTCTTTTTGAAAATATAATTTTGATTTTTTGAATAGTTGTCCTTCGAGGGATCAGTCTATTGTATTTGAATTTTGATAGGAAGCATCCATATATATATTTTTGAATTTTATTTTGAGATGAGGAAAATACCCTAATAGACTGTTTTAAGGAGGGGAAAGATATGTGTACATGACCTACACATACGTGCCCCATGACATGTTTTTAGTTGGTACATAAGGTAGATGGATGTAATGATTGTGGGGTTCCTACTAAGGAGGAACTTATCCAAGTGAAATATGTGATGAACAGAGCTGTGGTGCTCATCTTTAAGGTTTGTAAGGAAAGTGGCAAAAAAAAACATACTTTCAAATCATTACGATAAGCAAGTGTCTGGTTGGTGGATATTTAAGAGATATTAGATGAAAATATTGTCATGATAGTAAAGAGTTAATAGTAAAAATGCCACAAGTGCAAGGCATTAAAAGGTTAATTTTTAGGTGTACCATCAAGGGAGGTTAGGTGATACACTCTTGACCCATACATGTGAGTAATGATGTATGGACTGATCTAATTAGGGCCAAATTTTCCATGTTTATTCCACTCTAAAGTAGTGAAATTTTGATTTTATTTGAGAATGAGATCACCAATTTTGAATTCACATTATTTTATATATTTAATGGGCGTTTGATGTGTTCTTGATAGAATTGATGATGTTTAAGGGCTATTAACATTTTTTCATCCAATAACTCTAATTGTGCTAGGCGGTCATGTCTATAATATTCATCGGGGATAAAGTATTTGAGTGAAACACGAAGTGATGGAATTTTAACTTCAAGGGATAAAACCACCTTAAAGGCATAAACTAGTGAAAATGGTGTAGCACCTGTAGGGGTACAGATGCTAGTTTGATAATCCTAGAGAGCAAACAAGATTTGGAAATGCCAATTCCTTCCTACATCATCTACTGTCTTCATGAGTATTTTATTGTCTTGTTAGAGGATTTATCCTGTCCATTTTCTTGGGGATAGTATGGTGATGAAAAAATTTTTTTATATTAAATGCATTGCATAGTTTCTTAACATCCTTGTTTTTGAAAGGATTTTCTATTATATGTGATAAGTTTTTGATGAATACCAAAGTGGCATATGATGTATTGATAAATGAAGTTGAAAAATTTGATCTTCTTGAGTTAAAGTTAAGGTGACATCCTCAACCCATTTTGTAAAGTATTCAATGGAAGTGATGATTGCATGATGTTGTTGGGATGATTTAGGATTGATAATGTCGATGAGGTCTAACCCCCATTGTGAGAAAAGACATAGATTGTGAATAGGTAGAAAATATTGATCTGGGAACATGGATGAGGTTTGAGTGTTGTTGAAATTTGACATATTTCTTGACGTACACACAACAATATTGATTGATGGTAGGATAGTAGTAGCCAAGTTGTAGGACACGTTTAGTGAAAACATTACCATTGAAATTTCCACCACATATGTCGTCATGGACTTTTTGGATTTATCTGATAGATTCATGAGATTTAAGACATATTAATAGAAGGCCTTTGAAACCATGTTTAAACATGATACCACCTATAATAACATAGTGAGTGACACATTGGAGAAATGATCATTTAACATTTCGTGATAAATTGGAGAGGAATTTTAGATTGAAAGATAGTCGAATATTTGTGAATACCATAGATCAATAGGATGATTTTTGATAGTTTTGATAGAAGGGAGTTGATTTTCATGTGAGGGTTGATCTAATCTATGAACAAATATAAATAGTTTATATTTATCATTTGATTCTTCATTTGATAAGGGAATGAGTGATCCTAAAGAGGCCATGGTGTCTGCAAAATTATTGGAAGATCGTGGAATTGTTTGAATGGTATAATGATCAAAGGATTCGAGGATAAATTCAACATTGGATTTATATTTTTGTAGGATTTCATTTTTACATTGATAATCTCCTTTGATTTGATTAATTAATATTTGAGAGTCTCGTAGATTTCTAACATTTAGATGCCTAACATGATAGTGGTTTTAATACCCATGATAAAAGCCTCATATTCGGCATGTTATTAGTGAATTCAAAATTAAGTTTGAATGATAGTGGAATAGGAGTCCCCTAGGGAGGTATGATGATGATACTAGCCCCTACCCCTTGCTAGCATTTAGGTGCATTGAAGAAGAGGGTCATTTTTATAGGAGCAATTTTTTTTTTGTCGATAGTGTTTATGGATTCATCAAGAAATTGTTCGTGAGGGAGATGAGTGTCAGGAAGAGGGGCTTCAACAAGCTGGTCCGCGATGGCCTAGCCTTTAATGGAATTTTGTGATATGAATTCAAGGTCAAACTTGGTTATAAGAATAAGCCACCGAGTTATGTGATCATTTTTATACAAGTTAGAGTGCATGGTTTTGAGTGGATTAAATATGGTGATAACATATGTTTTGTGATTGAGGAGATAGTGGTTTAGTCTAGAGGTTGCAAAATATAGAGCATAACATAATTTTTCAACTTCGGTATAACGGGTTTCATATTCGTGGAGTGTGTGAATTATGTAATAGATATCTTGTTCATGGCCTTGGTCATCATGATGAGGGAGCATATCTCCTGAAACATGATTTATGGCAGATATGTAAAGATAGAATGAACCCCTCTTGCGAGGTAGTATAAGCACATGTGGTGATAAGAGGTAGTGTTTGAGCTCATTGAAATCCTTTTGGTAGTTAATATCCCATTTGAAATCAACATCCTTGTGAAGAAGGTGATAAAATGGTTAACAACGGTTACTTGAGATATGAAATGTTGGATACATTATAGTTTACCTTGGAGGCTACGCAGTTGTTTCAGGTTTAATGGAGAAGGCATATCGATGATTGATTTTATTTTGGATGGGTCTACTTCAATGCCTTAGATAGATATGATGAACCTTGAGAGTTTACCGGTGAGAACACCAAAACACACTTAGTAGGGTTAAGGGAAAAAAATATTGAATAAGACACACAAATATTGAATCAAGGACAATGTACGAAAGAAAATCAACACATGAATTTCAACCACACTTGACTCCCGAGGTCGTGTCAAGGTAGCCGGTGTAGAAAATATGAATGGCTAGGTGGTAGCGAATATGGTGATGGATGATAGTGTGCGGATAGGTTGTCAAGGAAATGCAACACCTCTAACTTGCAATGGTGGGATCTTCTCGTCAAGCATAATGAAATCCTCTCTAACCTAGGTGGATCAAATGGAGAAATCGAAAGGATGGCAACATGGAGACTCCAGTCAATATCAAGCTCTGAAGATATCCTATCTATTGGTTTTGGAACTCATGGGAAACTGATGGGGCCTCATAAATCTATCCAGACAAGGTCATGGAACAATTAAAAGTGAGAGGCATGATTTTGTTTAGCTCTATGGGTGGTTGGCAGGTTTAGTCCAAAATGAGAGGGCTCGATGAGATTCTTCATTTAGAACATTCAATTTCCTAATGATATCGGGTAGCAATGGAGAGGTTTGAAAGACTAATGCTCTCAATTTGGTGTCTATGTCTAATTGGTTCTCGGTTTTGTTCGGTTGGGAACCATAGGATCATAACCGTAAATTATTTCTAGTCATGGTCCCTCTATGGTCATAAGAATGATCAAGAGCCTAAGCCCAAGGGTGGTTAGGCAATCTATGCTCAAGGGTGGTCTAATAATCGTAAGCCTGATCGGCTGCAATGTTTAGCATGTTGAGTTGTTCTATCTTCTCGGCGTATTGGGTCGGGGTCTTGAGGACAAGAAGATAGAGTCCCATATCAATGTTCATGAGCAGTTCAAGTTTGTTTGGTTGTAGGACCAGTGGATCACAACTGAAATTTTTCTCTTGTTGTGGACCTTTGATGGTCATATAGATGCTCAAGGTAGTCTATAATTTGGTTGATTTAACCAATACTCAAACACTTTATCATCTTCAATGTTTAATGTGTCTAGTTGTTGGTTGATTCTTTGTATGTCCCTAGTTGTCTTGAAAACATTGTACCTAAGGCCTTGATCTATGTCTGTAAGTGGAACTGGTAGGTTTGGTTGTGGTATTACCGGTTTGAAGCTAAAATATCTTGGGTTCTTTGGGACCTGTAATAGTCATATGAAATGTGATTGCATCTAATTTAACTAAAGCCAACTAATGAAGCAAATCAAATCTAAACTATGTTTTTGTATTTTCCAGAATATAAATGAACAAAGAAAATAAACAATTAATCTAATAGAGGAAATAATTTTTGGACTATTTTTATGATATTTTAAACAATGCTTCTAATCTAATGAATGAAATCTAATACAAGTAATCAACCAGATGTAGCTAACTACTTGTGCAAGTATGTGAATCTAAATCTAAATAACTAATTAATTCAATAAAAAACCCTCAACCCTACCTCAGAGGTAAGGAAAAATCATAACTTCTCGGAAGCTATTGTTCCCCACAACTTCCTTGGTAATGTTGAAAGCAATATTTCTAATGATTTGATCTATTTGCAATTGTTTGAATAATCGAAATGAAAGGATTTCACTACTCTATTTGATATGGATTTGTACCAAATAAATTCAGAATTTGACAATTTGAATAAATGAAGCAAAACAAACAAATAATTCCAACCTAGATAAGCAAGAGCTTTGGAAAATCTGGGTTGTATTTGTCTTGTCCCCTCAATTTATCCTTTCTTTCTTTGTGTGTCCATATGAGTCCAAGGAATTTGGGAATGCAAAGGTAGCAACAGGAGAAGGTGCTTGAGCCCTTTTTAGCAGGATTGTGGTAGCAATACTATACAATTTGGCTATGTAATTTCTAGTAGGATTGTGGCAACAATACTATGCAAGATACATAAAATTCTCAGGCCCTTTTCTTGAATACAAGCATTGAATATACAAGAACTAGATGGTATGTGCCTTCATCCGCAAGGCAACCTTGGAGTGCCAAATCATTGGGTGAAGAGGCAGTTCAAACTAATTAAATCTATTTAAAAATAGAAGAGAAAAGGAATACCATGCAATCAAGTATATTTTTAGGCAATTTGGTTCACAAATGCACCTTGGAAGTCAAGTTAAGTGAAATTACGCATGTTAAAACAACACATGACTACCACCCTATGCGGGGTGATGGTCACAGGACCATCACCTAAGCGGGGCAGTAGTCTTAACACTAAAGGCCAAAACATGCACAAAAAGAGTGGGAAGATGGAATAAAGCATGGAAAAGTTAAGTACAAACATCTAGTCTACAAATATATACTATGAATGAGCTTAGGAAATCAAACACCTTCTGAAAGGACATGAATCATCATTGGGGACTTTTGTAACCATTTTTGACAATGTAGCACATGCAATTTTGGGTGCATACATATTTCCCCCTCGGAGAAGTGTCTTAGCCATGAAAAGGCGTAAAATGTAGAGTCCGAGTATGGCGTTCTCAAAATGGGGAGTTAGAAGCTATACACGACATGTCCTTGTTTTGAAATGTTGTTGTCTAAACTCCCACTACCTCGTAAAGTGAAAAAAGAAGACTCAAGTATAGATAGATGAAATATCAAAAATTAATACTAAATTAAAACAAAAAGAGGACTTACCATTTGTGTGGGGATAAGAACTTACCTCCACCAGTGCTCCAACCCTACAAACATATGCACTCAAAATGAAGTTATAACAATATATACAAATATATATCAAAACAAACTCATTTTTAAATTCATTTACACGTATTGACTTGGTTATTTTAGAGCTCTGGGCCCACGGTGACTGTTTTCATTGAAAGAATAGTTAAAGCGTCCATTGAGAGATCATGATCATGCCTCGTAAGCGGGAGATCGACCAACGCAGTCTCAAGTTAGTTTTCCTCACTTGTGTGTTTTTAAACCTAAAATGTAAAAATGTCAAAATCTTTTCCTAGGGGGGATCATTTTTGAAATTTCTTGTTTTAAATGAGTCTCTAGGGGCACCTACAGGGTAGTCTTTTATTTTGTTAAAAATGGTCTATTTTTGCATTTTTGAGCATTTTTAGGGTAACAAAGTATACGGAAAATCGGTTCAGATTGCCACCCTGAGTAGGGCGGTGGTCTTGAAACTGTCACCCTAAACTGGGTGGTGGTTTTGAATAGAATGACTAAAAATCATGCTAAATTAATTTTTTTGGATTTTTAATGTTTTATTATGTTTTTGATGAGATTATTTCTTGAAATATGTCACTAACTTGCTCTTTTTCTATGTTTTGGTGGATGCAGAAGAAGGAAGAGTATATTCATTGGAGTCGCGAGAGGGAGTGTGACTAGCTCCTAGCGATATTGGATTAGTTGACTCAGGATGAGACCGATACTCTTCAGAGAGTAGGCATATGGAGGATTACATGGGTGCCCCATGTCACTCCTATCAATCACATACTATGCGACTTGTTTTCTTATTGGGATGCAAAATGAAATACCTTTTGGTTGTCAGGTGTTAGTGGTGAGTGGACACGATCACCTTAGGGAATGTGTACTATATTATTGGGGTTTTGATACTGGGCATATGGTTGACTTTTGAGATAACAAGATCTAGGCCTGATGACTCTATGGGCCACTTATATGGGGATGTTGTGGTTTCCTTTGGTTTAAAGAAGGGGATGAAGGTCCGATCCATTTCCACTACTCCTATCCCCACTATCCACAAGGCCATCATGGGTATTTTGGCTTCGCGGTTGATAGGGGATAAGGGAGGAGACACATTTCTATATTGTTGGGCTCCCATTATCACATAGATTGAGGTATATGGTCATATCTACACCTAGGGAGTAGATATACTTGGCAATACCTATCATGACATGTATCATATTTTCAGGTTACAAGGGCAGTATTTGAGCCACCCTACATTGGTTATGAGCTAGGTGTATGAGCGGATCATCCCCTATGGGAGGGAGTGCTAGTACAAGACCCAGGGACCATTAGGGCTGCTAGATGGATGATGATGACAGTTCTCAGAGTGCCACATCATCTAGTGGCCTCTTTGACCACAACAAACATGGTGGATAACCCATACCATGATATGAAAGGTTTTGGGGATAGGATGGGACCACAATGATAGCCTGTGCCACCACCGATCAGTTAGTTGACAAGATGGGGAAGGTCAAGATTCACCCCTTTGGCCGAGTTCCTCAAGTAGTTTGACCTTCATTATATTGTATGATTCCCAGTGGAACCTATGTACATGACCGTCAAGGAGGCCTAAAGGGCCCTAGAGGAGATCTAGGTTGGACAGTGGTGACTCCAGAGGTGCCTATCATAGTTAGGTGATTCATTCATCCTTACTCCAGATTGAGGCCACACCTTCTCATAGTGGAGAGGAGGATGAACCTATAGATGTGGACTCTAACTTTGAGGAGTATACATGCGATGATACTATAGAGGAGTCGAGTTGGAGAGGAGACTAACGGAGCGAGAGATAGGTGGAGAGGAGACTAGTGATGAGGGGTTGGGTGGTGAGGCTGGTGGGGTAGCTCACATAGAGGAGGAGAGCGATCTGAGTGGCATGATACTCAGGATGTTCTAAGAGTAGAGTGGGAGGAGGTGGCCACAGAGGAGGAGACACTTGTCTCGAGGGACCACTTCCTCATGACAAAGAGGGGGATGACGAGTCCATGATGGGACAACGTCTTGCTTCTAGTTTTGGGAGGCCCCACAACCACCAAAAATAGCAGCAACAGACCATTGAACCTACATGGATGCCTAGAGATCCGAGTATGTTGATCCTCTTCTCTTGACCTTATCAGTCGGAAATGTTAGTTGGTATTTCTTTTGTTTTGTTTTTGTAACTTTCTAACTTTCCATTTCTTCTCCTTTTTTTCTTGCAAAAAATACATAGGAGTGGTGAGAGATTATTCGATGGGTGTGCATGGAAACCTTACTGATCCCCTTAGGGAAGACTTGAGATGAGCTGACTGAGGAAACAAGATAACCACTTCTAGCCAACAGACACACTAATGTGTTTGCACCCATCTGGAGGGTAGCAAATGTCATGAATTCTCTCCGTACTCAGGTGACCACATATGAGACAACTGAGTGATTGATGAGGTAGAGTCACTCTTGTAGTGAGACCATAGCCAGTGGCCGCCACCATGAGTACTCACACCATTCAGTGCATTCTCATCATCGTAGCCACAGTAGGAGTCCTGGAAGTAGCCGTGCACCATATCAAGGATCCCACAAGGATTGATACGCCATTGGGACTTTTATTGCTTAGTTGCCATTTTTTTGGGCATTTTATGATTTTTTTATATTTCGGGATCATTATGAGCATTTTGACCATGCTTAGCACTTGATGGCATTGTACACAAACTCGATTTATTATGATATATATACAAAATATTCTTTTTGGTTTAGTAATTCATTGTATCTAAGTTGACTTCTTCTTGGTTCACTTCTCATGTGTACTTTAGATGTTTAGAACTTCATTTTTATATAATTTTCAGAATGTATGCAATGGATATAAATGCTAACAAAATTATTTATTTTTTTGTGTTTTGTAATGCTGATACATGATAATGTAAATACATTGTAATGTTGAACTTTAGTTTCTCTAAGCAATTTTTGATACTTCGTATTATTTTGGCAAGATGTGATGAAAGAGTGATATAATAAGTGAATCAAATTGTCCCAATCCTAACTCCATGCAACCACTAAGATGTGAGATCTCAAAACCAAGATCCAAAAAGGGGCACAAGTTATAGAAATTTGTTGAATGGTAATGATGAGAGAAAGACATGGATTTGGAAAAACAAAATTGAGACCCTACAACCTAATTATACTCAAGTTTGCTTTATAGTTTAAAATGTGAATTTCTTTCCAGTTTATCTACACTTAGATCCGTAGATGGCCACTTGGTTAACAAAATCTGGTTTTGAGGTTTTAAACTCTTTTGGAATTTGAACATCTAACTCACTTTGTTCTGATTTATGATTTCACACTATCTACATGGACAATTTCTAACTTTGAAATTTTCCAAAGAGACCCCCTACACCTTGCCCCATACTACCAGTAGGAATTATGGGCTCATCACCATGGACAAGGCATAGGCGAGTAAGGGAAATTTTCTCCTTTCCCAACCCTAAATGACTAGTAAGAGATGTAGGCTCAACACCAAAGCTTGGTAGGGAAAAGAAATGTGTAAAATAAAAAATTTCTATGGATTTACATTTGACTTATTTATCTAGGAAAAAAGTCTAGAATGTTATTATTTCTAAAGAGATGTTTATGGGATAGATGTGACACCATGAAGCTTTTAGAATAAACTATAGGAAAAGAAACCTAATCTAGAAGAAATATGAGTAGAACCAAGTATGCAAGCCTTGGTATGGTTACTATCAAAGCTTTGTCTTATCTTTCTTGAATTGATGAAATGATTCAGAAACAATTGATGATACCATGAGGATTTGAAGAGATATGATTTGAATGTTTTTCCAATGTTTTCAGAAGTTTTTAGGAATTGCTATAAGAATAAGTCCCTTGATCACAAATTTTATGAAATGAACCAGAATATGAAAATGCAATGCAGATGCAGTAATATACATATGGAAATGCTAATAGATCATGCGTAGTATCTCTTCAGGTGAAGAGAGTTTACAGATTCACTAAACTCCTCACCCTCTAGTGTACACAGGAGAAATTCCCCATTTTTATAGTCTTCTATTACTCGATATGGACCCAACAACCTAGGCTTGAATTTCCTTCCTTCATCGGTCCTTTTTTCTATTTTGTTGTTGAGTCTTAAAACCAAGTATCCCTCATATATTTCACGCTTGTAGAATTTATTGTTGTATTGCCGAGCCATTTGGTCAACATAAATGTTATGATGTTGTTCAATGTTGAGCCTAGCTTCATCAAGGCTTTCTAATTGAGAGAGTCATGCCTATCGATAGCCTTCTTCTCCCAGAATTCCTTGCAGGGAGATACGGAGACTAGGTATTTGACATCAAGTGGTAAACCGCTTCGTGCCAAATACCAAGAACATGGGGTTTCTCCCTTTGGTGTTCTTACTTGATGTTTGATAGGCCCACAAGGTTGAAAAGAGCTTTAAGTGCCAATCTCATTTATTCTCCTTGACAATCTTAAGGAGAATTTATTTTAACATCTTGTTCATAGCCTCAACTTGTATGTTGGCCTGATGATAATAGAGAGAAGCCGTATGGTGATTTATTTTGAACTTTTCACATAATTCACGTACTTCCTCATTTTTGAAAGATGTTCCATTATCATAGATAATGACTTATGGGACCTCATACCTATAAATGATTTGGTTCAGAATGAACTTAGCGATTACACATCCAGCACGGTGGTAAGAGGCATGGCCTCTACCCACTTAGTAAAGTATTTTGTGGCCATGATTATGAAGTTATGACCATATGTTGATGAGGGAGAGAACTTCCCTATCAAATCAAGGCCCCACGTGGAAAAGGGCCATGGTGTTGCAATTGGTTGTAGATCCTATGCTGATATGTGGATCTCATGGGAGAACTCTTGACATTTATGGAATTTATGCACAAAATCTACAATTTCATGCTCTAACATGGGCCAAAAGTAGCCCATTTGATGTATCTTTGAGGAGTGACATGGCCCTTGAAGTGACCAACACTACTCCACTATGATATTCATAAAGAATATTCTTGGATTCTTCTTGTCAACACATATTAACAAAATTCCATCAAAGGCTCTATGATAGAGCACCTATTCCAAGATAACGTACTTAGTGGCTATAACACGTAACCATCTTCTTTTTTGTGATGTCACCCCTTCCGGATATGTATGATCCACTATGAAATTAATAATGTCAGTGTACCATGGGAACAAAAAAAGGGAGGCTTGGTTTCAAAAAATACACACATTCATCGGGGAAGTCCAGATTTACTAGATTGCCTCCATCTAATGGGTTATTAGCCAACTAGTCCATAATGATTTTCCTTTGATGGATTTTGATTAACAAGTGTTAAATAAAACTCACCTATCATATTTATGAAGCATCAAATTTTTTAAATAAGGACCCTTGTGTGAGAAACATCCATAGATGATCCGATTTAACAATGACCCTTGTTTCTTGATTTAGCATGTAATGTCTCAAGTGCTTTGTTGTGAATACTATGGCAAGGCATTCCTTTTCTTCCTATGTGTAACACGTCTCATAGTCAAGCAATGTTCAAATAATAAAATAGATCACACGTTCTCATTTATTGTCATCCTCTTGAGCTAACATGCATGCTAATGAGACATCGTAGCTCATGAATACAGAATTAAGGGGTGATCTGACTTAGGTGGCATGAGTGTGGGAGGAGATAGTAAGAACCGTTTGACTAACTCAAATGCCTCATTGCACTCTTCTGTCCAATCAATGCAGCAATCCTTTTTAATAAATTATTGATTGGGTGAATAGAAAAGGTTAGATCAGGGATAAACCTTTGGATTGCATCGAGTTTTCCAAGAAAATATCTGATGCTAGACTCGTTTGATGGTGGAATAATTTCCAGTATGGCTCATATTTTGGCTGGGTCTACATCAATCCCTCATGAATATATGATGTATCCCAACAACTTGCCTCTCGTTACACCGAATACGTATTTTTCTAGATTTAATGTGACGTCGTATTCGATTAAGTGAGAAAGGATGATATGAAGCACCTCAGGGTGATCACAACATTTTCTGGCCTTAGCTAGAAGATCATCCACGTAGGATTCCATAATCTTATGGATAAGATCATGGAATATATAAGTCATCACCCGTTGGTATGTGGCACAGCTGCTTCTAAGTCCAAACAACATGACAACATAATAGTATGTTCCCAAGGAGTGATAAATGTAGTTTTGGTCTGATCCTCCTCGAGATTCTGATTTGGTTATATCCAAAACCCATCCATGAGAGACAACAACTCATAACCAGCTGTTGCGTTGACAATAACATCGATGGATGGTAACGGGAAATTGTCCTTGGGACAAGCCTTGTTGATATCCCGAAAGTCTATGCAAATGCAGATTTTCCATTATTTTTAGAACAGGGATGATATTAGATACCCATTGTGAATAGTTGACTGGCTTGATGAAACGCACTGTAGGAGTTTCATCACTTCTTCTTTCACCATGAGGGCCACCTTTGGCTTCATGGGTCTCAAATTCTATTTAATTGGCTTAACATCTGGC
Organism: Taxus wallichiana var. yunnanensis; assembly: GCA_018340775.1. Lineage (NCBI taxonomy): Eukaryota > Viridiplantae > Streptophyta > Pinopsida > Cupressales > Taxaceae > Taxus > Taxus wallichiana. The sequence goes on along the minus strand of CM031237.1, from coordinate 451,493,693 downwards.
TTAGTGACGAGGTTGTGAACTGCAACATGTGGCGCAATTCCTATCATTTCCTTATAACTAAATGTGAAATATTTTTCATGCTCCTTGAGGATTTGGGTGTGTATTTCTATCTCCTCTGGAGTTAGAGAGGATCCCAGCTTCAAGATTTTTGGTTCCTCCTCCATCCCGATGTTTATATCAATTGTTCCTTCGATTAAGGAGGTGTTACCCTCTTCAAATTTAGGTGGGGCTAGAGGTAGTTCTAAGTCTCCTTCCTCTTCTACCTCATAGACCTCAAGACCTTCCATAGAGGAAGGGTCTATCATGGAATCTCCAAAGTAAGAGGAAGAGTGTGGGATGAGAGAAAAGCCGATCTTATGATGAGCGGGATGCAAATCTATGTAGGCATTCAAATACCCTAGGATTGCTTCATCATTTTCAACATAATCTAAGGTGATAAAATCATTCTCGGCTTCTACATAAGCTAGAATTAGGGTTGTTGGTATCTTGTGAACCAAAGGTTTGACATGAACCAAAACCGTAAAGCTAGTGTCTTCTAACTTACTTGCTTGGGTAAAATGAGAAGAATAAGTTTTTATAGAGTCAACAAGGAGGTTTTCTCTCTAGGTATAGCTTCGATTGAAATGAAATCAAAACCTTTACTTAACTTGAGGATGATGACAGTCTTATAGAGATGCAAATGTTTAACCCTAGTCTCGTACACTTAAGAAAATTGATTTGTAACTAGTTACTGAATCACCTAATACCCTAATATTAAAAGCACCCATCCTTTTGGATATAATGAGACTAAGAAGGAGAGCCTCATATTCTGCTCCATTGTTAGTGCATTCAAAATTCAATTTAAAGGTAAAGGGAATGACCCTTCCCTAAGGGTTGGTAAGTATCACACCTGCCCCAACACCAAAGTGACACTTTGCTCCATCGTAATTCAAGGTCCAATAGTCATCTGGGAAGATTGAAGTTGGATTATTTGTTGTATTATCTTCACTTGCTTCTAAGAGAGAGTCGAGTCCCAAGGCATGTCTTATACCCATGGAATCAAATGAAAGAAGAAGGGGTAGGTCATTCTCCAATAACTCAACTATCTTTGTTGTCGTTCATGTTGACACTGTCTCAACAATTATAGTTTCATCCTTTACGAGGAACTCCTTCAATCAAACCCGTAGTTTCTAGTTCCATTGTAGGAACCAACTTTTCTTCTAGTGTTGAGCTTGTAGGTTTGTTTAACTAGTTTTCAGGAAGCTCAAACTCAGAATGAACCCCTAGCCTCTTCTTTAGATTAGCTAGATGTATGTTGAAGGGTTTTGGGTCACCTTGCGCCATGAAGACCTTCCCTAAATGTAGGAATCTTACTTCTTGAAACAAAGTGGAGGGAATCACCTTCATGCGATGAATCCAAGGATGACCAAGGATCATATTATAGTTGGTTTCTGATCTATAATATAAAATTTAGTTAGAACCGTCTTAGGTCCAAGGGTGACTGGCAACACTATAGTTCCAATTGACGTCACTTTGAGGTTGTCATAGCCTCTCAACGTGTTTCGTGTTGAGGAGAAATTATTTTCTTCGTAACCTAAATTTTGAAGAAAAGAGAAGGGGACTATGTTGAATGCTTCCCCATCATCAATCATCACATGTTTTACATAGTTATTGTAGATCCAAACTTGTAAAAACAAGGCCAGATCACCTCTATGAGCTATTTCAACATTCATGGGCATCTTGTTGATGTCAAATATGAATCCAACATCTCTTTCAGGATACCTTGGAGGATAAACATCAAAGTCTATATGGTTTATCTGCACTTTTGGAGGAGGGGTGACATTAATCAAATGCCCAAGACCTAGTGCTTCTAATAAATCAGCTCTATGAGTAGGGGAATTATTTAATGATCCAAGAAGGAAATGTGAGAGAAGGTTTTGGTTAAGTCATTGATCAAGTCATAAGCTCCTATTGGCTTGCCTAGTGTTTCATGAATGTCATATGATATAGTCAAGTAGATTGGGATAGGCTATGAAGAATAGTATTTGGTTCTAGTGGCAATGTTAATATGAGGTTTGGTGTCCAATTCTACTAATCCCACAATTTTTGTTTGTTGGTGACCATCCAAAGGAGGTGCTACCTGTGAGTTTGACAAAGTTGAGGCTTCATGATCATTGGTTCCTATTGCAATGCCTTTTTTAACCATTGGGATCTATTCTACCATCTTTTGGATGTGTAGGGAGAGGATCACTAAAGATCCTAAGTGGTGTGTTCATGTGGGGATACCGGTCCCATGTAAGTGTTCTGAGTTGGCGTTGTTGGGTTTGCCAAAAACATGTCAACAAATAGTTGTCTTTGATCCTCTAAAAAACATTGTAGAAATTTGTTACAATTGTGACATGTTCTTACGTCATGCCCTTGAACCCTATGGAAACCGCAATATAAATTAGGATCATAATCTCGAGGCCTTTGGTTTGCACTTTGTTGTGGTCTGAAATTACGATTGTTGTTTGACTTCTGGTTATTATAGTTGAAGTTTGGGGCCCATTGCCCTTGATTTTGAAATTGGTTTGGGTACCCACTTGGGTACTGGCTAGGAGCTTGGGCCTACATTTACTAAGTGGGTTTCTATGGTTGTTTTTGTTGATGATGATTATTAAAGTCTAGCATGTTGATGAAGGCAAAAATTTATTATTTATTTGGTTATCACCATTTAATTTTGTTTTGTTTTTGGTAGTGTTCACATTGGGAGAGCTAACAACATTTGGCTTCTTACCCTGATCGGTGACACCATCAGTTGTAACTCCATGATTCTTGTTGAGGACCTTTGGTCCCTGATTATTGTTCATGTTGTTGGGGTAACTAGCGTTACCTTGGTTAGGAGTGATCAGTCTCCCATTTATTCCATAGGTCTTGCGACCACTATCTATAGCTTCCTGATCAATTCAAAGAGCACCCTCCAATACTTCTTCATAGCTCCTTAGTGGGAACTTTTGGAATTCTTCCTTTGTTTCCCTATTAAGGGAGTGAAGAAATAGATTGTAGAGCTTTGTCTGATCCATGTTTGGAGCACTTGTAAAGGAATAGAGGACCTACTACCATCTTTGGATGAAATGGGAAACAAATTCATTGTGCTCTTATTTGATATGAAGGAATTCTCTGATTCCTATCCTTAGAAGTTTGTTCATATCAAAATCCTTGATAAAATCTGACATGAGTTTCTTGAAGGAATGTATCGAAGCCTCCGAGTATCCTGTAATACCAATCAAGAGCGATACCTTCTAAGGTCTTAGGGAATATTTTTGTGACAACTACATCCCATGGGAGAAACTCTTGAATGGTAGTTGCATAGGATTTAATGTGTGCATTAGGATCACCCTCCCCTTTGAATTTTGGAAGATTTGGCAAGGGCCTCAAGAGCATGAAATTTTGTATGGAGAAGTCGAGAGGCTCCTTAAGGTATTCGAGTAGGTCCCCATTGCGTATGTCTCAACCATTGAAGATCCTTGTTGGGGAGGTGGAGGTTGCATCGGTTGTTGAAATGGTATAGCGTATACATTCGTTGGGGCATAAGGCATCCCCTGTGGCTGACCATATGGGCCTAGGTAAGTGTACATATCCCCATATGGTGACTTAGAATACATATGCATGTAAGGGGGTTGACTACTTTGATACAGATTTGAAGGCACAAAGCTAGGGAACGTTGCATTTCCAGATGGCATGGCGTTTGAGAACACACTTTTGATTGGTGCTTGTTGTGAGTATCGTATGTGGCATGGGGGAATACCCAAGGTGCCCATCCCAGTTAGAAAATCCCCAAGGCTTAGAGCACCCATGTAAACCAAAGGAGTCTGCATAGTAGGTGCTTGGGCATAGCTTTGCTGATAAGGAGGAATATTTCCTTTCCCAATATATGATGTTTGAGTATTTTGGGAAATTTCCAATTCTCTGACTTTATCCACTAATGCTGAGATGACTTCACCCGTTGATGGAGTTGTGTTTTTCTTTGGCACATGTTTTTGAACCTTTGTAGGTTGTTGAGGAATGTGATATCCTGCTATGAATTTCTCATTGTTAGACCACCCCTCATTAGCAACATTTCTTATTGGTGGTGGGGTAGTATTGTTATTATGAAGAAAGACATCATTATGCCCTTGTAGCCTATCAAGAGGTTGATTCATTATGTTTTGAAGGTTTCTCACTTATATTAAGAAGGGAAATTTGGGATTGGGAAACTAATGGGATGTCTGATGAAGACTCGAGGAGATAATCCTGTCTCTCTAGTGAAATTCATGTTGTGTCTATGTGATTTGGTCTAGCCCATCAATCTGTACAGAGGAACCAACATTGTCCCTTGTGGAGGAGGATTTTGAATATGGGCACTTGAATAATTGTCTGCCCATGTAGAAAGGGAGGGTGACTGTTGTTGTCTACCCATGTGATAGTTATACACTTCAAGACCTAGAATGGGTCGGCTATGTTCGTCGTATCCCGACATATTCAGGGGGTATAAGAATACCCAAAAATAATGGGAAAGAGGAAAATGGACAAAGGAAATGGATACGAAAAGAGACTAGATCTTCACTTTGGTTCACCAATTTGTACGGAAGAAAATAAACATGTGACTTTCAACTGCACTCAACTCCTCGAGGTCATGCCGAGGTAGCCGGTGTAGAAAATATGATTGGCTAGGTGGTAGCAAACATGGTGATGGATGATAGTGTGAGGGTAGTTTGTAAAGGTAATGCAACACCTATAACTTGTAATCATGGTATCTTCTTTTTAAGCATGATGAAATCCTCTCTAACCTAGGTGGCTTGAATGGAGAAATTGGAAAGGATGGAAAGACAAATACTCCAATTAATATAAAGTTGTGAAGATATCCTATCTATTAGTTGTGGAACTCATGGGAAATTGAATGGGGCCTCATAAATTTGTCTAGACAAGGTCATGGAACAATTAAAAGTGAGAGGCATGATTCCATTCAGCTCTATGGGTGGTTGGTGGGTTTGGTCCAAAATGAGAGGGCTCAATGAGCTTCTTCATTTATAATGTTCAATTTCCTAATGATATGGGTGGAAATGGAGAGGTTGAAAGACTAACACTCTCAATTCAGTGTCTACGTCCAATTGGTTCTTGGTTCTATTTGATTGGGAACCATAGGATCACAACCATAGATTCTTTCTGGTCATGGTCCCTGTATTTTCATAAGAATGATCAAGAGCCTAAGACCAAGGGTGGTTAGGCAATCTATGCTCAAGGGCAGTCCAATAATCGTAAGACTAATCAGCTGCAATGTTTAGCACATTGAGTTGTTCTATATTCTTGACATATTAGGCCGTGGTCTTGAGGATAAGAAGACGGAGTCCTGTATCAGTGTCCATGAGAAGTTCAGGTCCGTTTGGTTGCGGGACCCATGGATCATAGCCAAAATTTTTCTCTTACTTTGCAGACTTTTGATGGTCATATAGTTGCTCAAGGTATTCTGTAATTTGTTTGATTTTACCAATACTCAAATGCTTTATCATCTTGAATGTTTAATGCATCTAGTTGTCAGTTGATTCTTTGTACATCCTTAGTTATCTTGAAAACATTGTACCAAAGGACTTAATCTATGTCTGCAAGCGTAACTGGTAGGTTTGGTTATGGTATTACCGGTTCAAAGCTAAATTTTTTTGGGTTCTTTGGGACCCGTAATAGTCATATCAAATGTGATTACATCTAATTTAACTAAAGCCAAATAATGAAACAAATCAAATCTAAAATATGTTTTTTTAATTTTCCAGGATATAAATGAACAAAAAAATAAAAAATTAATCTAATAGAGGAAATATTTTTTGGATTGTTTTTATGATATTTTAAACAATGCTTCTAATCTAATGAATGAAATCTAATACAAGTAATCAACCAAATGTATCTAACTACTTGTGTAAGTATGTGAATCTAAATCTAAATAACTAATTAATTCAATCAAAACCCTCAACCCTACCTCAGAGGTAAGGAACAAATCACAACTTCTGGAAGCTATTGTTCCCCACAACTTCCAGTAATGTTGAAAGTGAGATTTCTAATGATTTGATCTATTTGCAATTGTTTGAATAATTGAAATGAAAGGATTTCACTACTCTATTTGATATGGATTTGTACTGAATAAATTCAGAATTTGAAAATTTGAATAAATGAAGAAAAACAAACAAATAATTCCAACTTGGATAAGCAAGAGCTTTGCAAAATTTGGTTGTATTTGTGCTTGTCCCCTCAGTTTATCCTTTCTTTCTCTATGTGTCCATATGATTCTAAGGAATTTGGGAATGCAAAGGAAAAAACAAGAGAATGTGTTCGAGCAATGGCAACTTGAAGGAGATTTGGTTGTAATGCAAGTGGAAGAGGGATAACACAAGTGAACAAATCTTGGCTATGTAATTTCCAGTAGGATTGTGGCAATAATACTATAAAAGATACTCAAAATTCTCGAGGCACTTTTATTGAATACAAAAATTGAATATATAAGAATTGGCTGGGATGTGCCTTCATGCACAAGGCAGCCTTGGAGTGCTAAATAATTGGGTGAAGAGGCAGTTCAAACTAATTAAATCTATTAAAAAATAGAAGAGGGAAGGAATACCATGCAATCAAGACTATTTTTAGGAAATTCGGTTCACAAACGCACCTTGGAAGTTAAGTTAAATTATGTGTGTTAAAACCATGCATGAAGAGTTTTGGAAAAATCACACATGATCGCATCTCTACAGGTGGCGGTTCAGAACCACTTCCCGAGGCGGGGTGGCGGTCGACACTAAAGGCTAAAACATGCACAGAAAAGAGTGGGAAGTTGGAAGAAAGCGTGGAAAAGTTAAGTACAAGAATCTAGGCTATAAATATATACTGCGAATGAGCTTAGGAAATCAAACACCTTCTAAAAGGACATGAATCATCATTTGGGAATTTTGTAACTATTTTCCAACAATGTATCACATGCAATTGTTTTGTGCGTACATACAACAAGATGATCTTTGCATTGTTTATGTTTTCCTAAGAGATCATCAACATAGTCTTCTATGGTTTTTTGGATAATATCGTTAAAGATGTATGTCATGGTGCTTTGAAAGGCATGACACAAGAGAAGGTTCCCGAGGGTAATGAAGGATGTTTTATGTTGATCATCAGTGGCGATGAGGATTTGAATATAACCAAAAAGTACATCCATAAGGGAGAGAATTTCATGGCAATTTATTAGATCGTCAAGCTGATCGATGTTTGGTAGGGGGAAATAATATTTAGGGCAGGAAAGATTAAGATCCCAAAAGATAGTACAAATACGTAACTTTCCCGAGGCTTTGGTTATGGGTATGATATTAGAAACCCATTGTGGATATTAAATGGGTAGGATGAAATTGACATATAATAACCATTACAACTCTTCTTTGATAAGGTGAGCCACATAGGGATGCATCATATGAAGCTTTTGTTTAATGGGTTTAACATTGGGATACATGAGGATATTGTGTACAATGATGTTTAGATCGATACTTGGAATATCACTATATGACCGGTGAAATTTTGACTATATTTGGAAAATAAGGTAGTGGAATCATTTAATTCTTGTGGATTCAATGATTGGCTAACTTTAACTATGTGGGGTTCCTAAGTTAACATCAATGATGGATTTATTGAGAAGGGTTGATGTGTCAGGTGGCAAGGATTTAAGGAAATGGTCATCGACCCTATATGGGAGAGGATATCCTAATCATTGTGACATTAAAGGATGTTGATGGTGGGTGAATCCTCTTCAATAATCTATGGATAAATGAGAGGGAGTGTTTTGGTGACGTGATTGGATTGATAAGTTAGTGGTCTTAAGGAAATAGTATTGACTAAAAAAAGTTAAGGTGGGATGGAGATATTGTCATCAGTGTCCATGAGGTTATCAGATTCCATGGATAGCAATGATTATAATTCTATGATGTGGTATGTGTAGATGATTCAGTAATGGGCCTTTCATATCCTAGGCCATATTTCTCGTGTGGTTTAAGAGAGTGTTGGAAAATTAAGTCATGTATCCCTTGTTCATAACATCTAAAACCAAATCCTTTCCAAGCGCGAGGATGAAGATACAATAGTGCAAATATTTCATTAAATAAAGACATAAAATCCAATAGAAATTGCATGACATGATGTTGATGGAGGGATTGTGATGATGGTTGATTGATTCCTCCATAAATGAGGTTTGTTTTCAAATATGCGGGGCCATAAGAGATGACATCTCCAACATTAGGCTTGTACATGGGTTGTTTGTTTTTCCTCTTTGTACATCTTCGGTGTAGGTAATGAATTAAGCATGAGGAGACGATAATCCCCAAATGAAATACAATATGACATCACCAAGTGAGGAATCATATGGTAATTTGGATGATGGGATGAATGTCTTTGGTGGATGTTTCATTGAAGGATTCGATATTGATTTGGGTATGAGGATGCCATTTGAATGATATGTCATGTTGTATTTAACAAAGGGATTAGGATTTGCAGGTACTATGAATGTTTGGCCCTTATGCTCATATTTAAGGCATCGGTGGAGTGTCTAGGGACACAAATCATGGTAAAAAATGATAGTAGCTAGTGTGGGAATGATGGTGTCATTAAAGGCTTGGAGTAAGACTGGTGTTTGGGTAAGAGTGATGGATGACATGATGTTGATAGTGACACCCCATGAATGATGAATCTTTTGACAAGGACATCATTGATTTGAGCGGTGATGAAGAGAGGTAAGTCATGATCTTCTAGCCAAAGTGCTGGTATTTCAAAAGATTCCAAGGAGATGACATAGGATGCTTTGATGACACCCAAAAACTTTGTGAAAGGATCTGGGCATATGTGGGTACTGATATAGAGTAAATATCTTTGATCATGGCTTGTTTGTGTGAAGGTGATGTTTGAAAAAACTCATAAAGTGAAATTTTAACTAGAGCTCTGGTGTAATTTTTGATAATGACCTTTTGTACTACGGTGGAAGAGGGTGGAGAGGAGAGAATGGATATTATATCTTTCGATTGGATGAATCAGGTACAAGAGATATGGAAACCTTAGATTTATCGAGAAGATGATGATAATTTTAGAGGTGGAGGAATGGAGATAAAGGTTTTAGATTTATTCTATTCAAATAGATCATAATTGTGGGCATGTGTGCATGTGGTGATGTGGACACCATCAACCTTATTAGAGGAGACCTTAGGTGTGGATGAGGATGTGGCCATATATTTTATATGAGGGTTATTCAATCTGTGTGACTTTGGGGAAGAAACCTTTTACTTTCAAGTTTCTTAACGATTGCGTGAAAGGATTTACAATCTTCTATAGAGTGTCCTGGAATTTGATGGTAATCACAGAAAGCTTTGAAATTATACTAGGATGGTTTCCACCTTGAGAGATGGATGGTTTGAGAGGAGGAAACACTACAAGTGATTGTTGAACAAGTTTTTCTATAAATATTACATCTTTGGCCCTTAGGTGCAAATGTCGAAGTAAATAGTGACTCACTTGGTTGGATATTTGTAGGAATCACTACTTTGGATGTGGATTGTTTAGTATTTTGAAGGTGTGATGAAAATAGATGAATGATGTTGTCCTAAGATAGAGGGTTGATGTTTTGATTTCGGTGTTGGAGTGGTTGGATGATTTCGGGATATGACAATAACCTTTTTAGATAGTGGTGGAATAGGATTTTGAAGATCACGTGGGTGATATTGGGTTACAAAATCATTATAGGAACTTTGTAGGATTTTGATGATAGGTTTTTTTGAAGTGTCAGCAAAGAGTTCTTAGATGAACTAGGTGAGGATGTGGCAGTTGTGGATGAGGAGGGCATTATTTTTACGGACGGGCTCTAGAAGTATTTCTAATTTTTGTTAGATGTGGATTCAGGGGGTATTACTATGAGGTCTTTGGTGTGGATTCAGTGATAGGAAATGTTTTATTAATGGTATTTATAGTAATATGTGATTGTATGTTTTTGGATTGTGGTTGACTAATCGATGGGGAATGATTCATAAATGGTTGTTTAAACACATTGAGGTTTTGATTTTGGGGTGCGTTAGGATTGTCTAAATGTAGCTCACCTTTATCAATCAAATCACGGAGGAAAATGTGGAATGAATGAAAAATTTTGATGTCATGAAACCTGACTATATGTTATTTGCAATAGTCATTATCCATATACTAAGAGGTTTTAGAGACAAATTTTTGATTGGACGAATCGATGGAAGAGAAATCATGTTGGTAGCGAGAAGCTTATCAAAAACCATGATGCAATTTTCTCCTATGGGGGTATACCTATGCTATGATAGAGAGAATTTAGTGGTCAAATGTTCCTTAGAGTGGGATTTGAAAACTATGACATTGGCGGATGATTTATATTTATATAGATTGGTGGATGGTTTTGATGGGAATTCAGATTTTGATTTTTTTGGTCTAAGTTTGAATCTAGCTTATTTGAGGGATAAAAGTTCAATTTTATAGGCCATGGTGAAAGATTTGTAAAACATTTGGAAGGACTGAATGTGGAGTGTGGATAAAATGTGTTTGGTGCATGAACAGGAAAATAATTCAATTAGTTCTATTTGTGGGAGTGAGAATGATAGTTGATTAGTTATACCCCTCCAGCGGGAAACAAAGTCTGTGATAGACTCATCCTCAAATTGTTTGATTGTATAAAGGTAAATAATGGTGATTTTGTGGTAAAATTTCATTGAAAAATGTTTAAGAAAGAGATGGACGAGCATTTTGTGTAAATGAGAATAGAGAGTAGTGTGGGATGTTATTATACCAGTCCATGGTAGGACTGGCTCTAGACATAAGGAATGTCCTAAATATCAGATCTTGGTCATGGGCTATGAGATAACAGGCATGGCTAAAAGATCGGATATCTTTTTGGGGATATTCTTTTCTATAAAATTTTAGAAATATTAGAAGCTCCTAGTGAGTTGAATAAATTTTGTAAGGTATAGATGGATGAATAGGTTTATTACATATTTTCTCATATGAAAGTGTGTTTTTAGGGCCCATGGAAGTAGCTTCAAGGATGGATATCCTATTCATTAAATCCTGAAGAGGGTCCATTTGTGGTGGTTACTATGTGCTAGATAAGGATGAGCTAGATTGGTTGAATGAGAACTTATTAGGCTATTGGTATGGTTGATATTTTTTAGGGATGTTTTGCTGGAAAGGGATGTTTTTGTTGAGGAATGTATGTGGGGATGTTGTAAGTGGGTTGTGAAACTAAAGGTTGCGATGGTTGGATATATTTATTTGAGATAGGAATAGATGCGTTTAAGAGGGGTTGGGATTACTAGGGTATGTGTTCGAAAGGGATAGATGTGTGGACACTAAAAATTGAGACAAGTTCCTTAACCCCCATCAATTAAATAAATTCATACTATACCCAATCATGTCCCTAGTGTACACATGTTAATTAATTTCATTACAATAATCAAATTAATTAATTACCTCACCCATCCACCTCACTTACAACCAACTTACTGATCTACCTCACTCAAAGACCCATTCACAACCTATTAATTAATTAAGACTAATTATATACCAATCCTAACCAACTAAGACTTAGTATAAACCTAGCATTAACTCCCACTACCTCTCCTAGAAGAACTCATACTTATCTGGGTGGACTCTATCACTTGAGACTGGATTAAGGATATCAATCACACCAAAAATAGAAATTATTAGGCCATTTTTGGAAAACCTAAACTTATCCACCTTAACCAACACCGATTATTTCTCAACTAACACTAGTCACCTAACTGTCATCGGTTACTTTATATACAATTTTACAACCTTTTACCTAGGTTGGTCATTTTTTAGTTTTGGGAGAAATATTGCATTCAAGTGTGAATCCAAAGCCTCTCAACATCCAAATGACACAAAATACTCAGCTGTAGGCCCAAGAAAGCATCCTGTTCTCCTTCCAGGAGGATTGGAATAATCATGGGAATATTATGGGAGTACTATTACAACAATGAATCCAAAATATCTTCACATATCAACTTCCCTCCACCTTTACCTACCAGATCTGTAAATGTAAGTAAGTATAAATGATTTCAATCATATTGTGCTTGCTTAAAGTATATATTCCTTACCTCTTTCATTATACTTTCTTTATTCCTGTATTATTTTATCTCCACCTCCTCATCAATCTACCAACCCAACCACCTATAGCCTTTTTGCCTTATGTGACTTCCCTCTCTATATCCATGAGTCTTCTAAGTAATATCATGAACATAACCACACCCTTATTACTCTTTGTGTAATCATAGGGAAGCCCCAATTTTGTTATCAAATTATTGTCAATTTCCCCCTACCAACGTTGGTTACCTAACCACAGTCAATTTTACCTCTATAACAATGTCGGTCACCTAACTGATATTGGTCTCTGTGTCATTTCATTCCTTTTGAACAACAAGCCTATCGATCACCAAAAACTAGCCCAGACCTCAGTCGATCAACCTGACCCTGTCAGACCTACAAAAACCCAAAATAACCTACCAAACCTCCATATTTAATCATAACCTTTCATGTTAGATTATATTTGCTTATTGTATTTACACGAGATACCTAAATCATATAACTACAGTAGGATTTCCTTACTTCATGATATTTGCATTAAATTGTATTTGAAAGTGGATTGACAAACTTCTAGGAAGCACCTCACTTCTCAAATCTAGAACTCGCTAGGAAGTCCACTAACCTATATTATTAATACTATTTTTTGGTCTTGTTGTGTTTCTTATATAGGTCGTTCCTCCTAGCCAAAGGAATCTCTTCATGATTAGCTTGGATAAAATATTTAGTAATGCACACACTCAACCTTCGACCTACATGTCACAGGTATTCCTCATAATCTATTTCCTATTTAGTTTTAAACAAAAAAAAACCAATTAGGTGAAACATCTTGCACACTTTGGTGGGACCAATGAGGGTTATTTGCATTGTTCATTACGAGGGAAAATTTTGTGTGTCTATTTTCATTCCAAATGAGTTTACATTAAGCTTATTATTTGGAAATATTATTTCTTCTAATTATCTCAAAGTGACACTAGTTTTTGGGATTAAAATTAATTCTTCTTTCTTGTCTTGTATTGCATTTAGTGAAAGTCATACCCTTAACCTCTTCATAATTTGTTCTCATCAAATATAATTTGTGGATTTGGGTTTTAAAACTTGTGCACTTGCATTGTTGAGTTTGTTGCATTATAGCTAATCTAAAATTGTGGGAAACTTATATGTTGGAAGTAATTCTCGCTGATGGTTGAAAAATTGAACCGTAGATCACATTTTGTATATTCTCTATACCAAATCACTAAAACCAAATTACACAATTCTTAAACAACATCTTTCCTAGAAGAAGTTGTCAATGATCACACGATCAGAGGATTGACAATGGGATCCAAGTAGTTTCTCTATCCATTCATCATCTCAGAGAAGGATCTCCCATGCCAACACTTACCTGAAACCAGCCATAATTATTGGATTTTATAGGGCACCCTTGTTAACCAAAAATTATATTCTTCTTACAGTTAGTCCTAAATGGCATAAGCCACAACAAAAAATCTACAGTGTAGGATTTCATGTTTGTTAGCTTTTTTCTTCTCGTGTTTTGAGGTGTGAGTTGCGTTTCTTCATTCATTCTTATCCTTTTACACCCCACTTCATGATTAGTGTATTCCAGTTTTATCACAGGTTGAACCGTAGCTCACATTTTGTATATTCTCTATACCAAATCACTAAAACCAAATTACACAATTCTTAAACAACATCTTTCCTAGAAGAAGTTGTCAATGATCACACGATCAAAGGATTGACAATGGGATCCAACTAGTTTCTCTATCCAGTCATCATCTCAGAGAAGGATCTCCCATGCCAAAACTTACCTGAAACCAGCCATAATTATTGGATTTTATAGGGCACCCTTGTTAACCAAAAATTATATTCTTCTTACAGTTAGTCCTAAATGGCATAAGCCATAACAAAAATCTACAAAGTGTAGGATTTCATGTTTGTTAGCTTTTTTCTTCTCGTGTTTTGAGGTGTGAGTTGCGTTTCTTCATTCGTTCTTATCCTTTTACACCCCACTTCATGATTAGTGTATTCCAGTTTTATCCTGGGTTTATTAGGACTCCTCATAGCCATACTCAGTCTCTGGGTTGGCCCTTTTATTTGAACTACATCACCAAAACTTCATTTTTTTCTCTTCCTAGATTTCACAGCAACCGATATTGGTCTAGTGACAGGCATCGGTTGTATCATCTTACTGGAATTGGTTAACTAACTTAGACTGGTTTATATACTTTTTGGTTATTTTTTCCGAATAGTATTCTCAACATTCCTATTCTTTTTGTGGTTTTTTCTACCATTTTATCCCATTCTTGAGTCTTTGATATCATTTTAGGATCCAAGTTGACACATTTTCACTTGTCATTGCCAAATATTTGAATCCCTTATTGATCACGAGAGCGACATTGAGTCCGAGCTGACCTACGTCGATTACCCTTATACAGAATTGGTTACCCTAATCGACATCGATCTCTGTATTCTAAATTTCCAATCAAAGCAATGATATAATCACTCATTTTAGACTATTTTTCCCCATTAATTTTTTTTTCCACATCATCAGCAAAGCTCAGAATACTTGTTTTATCATTATTCACATGGTTTTGAATTGTAAACAAGCTAACGCTCTTGTGTTTCACGCTAGCCTCCAACTGCTCCAACCTAGCCCATTTCCCTTTCAATCTCATCACACATGGACTTCAATAAGGCTCTTTCCATACCCATTGGTGATGAGGAGTTCACGAGACTCCTTGATCACAACCCCGCTTCTCTGTATTACTATCTCGCTCATTCATCTACCCATGATTCATCATCACAACTTGTATATGACATGCCCGTGTCCATTCCTCCTACCCTCGTACCCATTTCTACATCAACTACTACTAGCTTGGCCTTACCATCTTCCACCTTACCACCTGTGGTGTCCCATCTTGACCCTACATCATCGATATCTACTACACTATTGGGCCCCTGAAATGTTGGTTAAGTACCAAAGAGCACACGCGCGCACGGGACTAGTGAGAAGAAGGTGCTCGGGGGAAAACACATAGGATAAAGGGGTTTAAGTGAAACCGGGGCACGTGTAGGGTGTATAACATGGGTTTAAAGGGACTTAGCCATATTTGGCATTATAGAGACAATTGAGGAAAAACAAAAGGACTCAAATAGGTGTGATGAGTGGATAAGGTGCTAGCCTGGAACCTTGGAGGTCAAGAAAAGGATATTCGATGCAAGGAATATTCCTAGAATACATAATTACGAGAGAGTGGAAGGTTCGTAAGTAAAGGGATAAGAATTCACTAATGGAGGACCACATCGACACTTGACACATGATCTATTCAGGGAGAAGGCATGATGGTGGGTGTTGATCCTATAAAAAGAGATTCTTGGGCTAGAGATAGAAATGCAAGATATACATGAAGATAGAATACAAGAGATGATGGGAGACAAAGAGAATGCATAGAGAATGTAGAGAAAGAGAAGGAGAGTATGAAGTGTTGTAATAATGTTAGGGTTTAGAGCACTTAGTGCTAAAGGTTGTAAGGGATGTCATAAGCCTCTATATGGCACTAGGATCTGTAACAAGGGTTAAAATGGGAAAAGTATAGTTAGGGTCTCATATCAAAGATGCTTTGATAGGAGTTAAGTCTCTGTCATTTTAATATGTATGGTCTGAGATGACCCTTTTGACTATAATGTGGCTACCAGAACTATTTTAAATAAATATATATGGGTTTGTTCTGTATATCTTGTTTATGGGTATAAACCCTCATGTAATATGAATTATCATGGCTCAGATCCAATTTATTATGCTTCTTACAATGCTATTTAGATTTTGTGATGCATTAATGTTATATCTATTAAGTTGCATCTTCTACCTCTTTAAATAAGTGAATGTACTTTTGCTTCTATAAATAATCCTCCATTAATGGTGAAACCTTCTCACAAAGCTCACATAAAGGAGGGGTTCGGCACTGCGTGTGCCTCGAGTGAGCAACCAAAGTGCCCACTAGGAGATAAGCCAGCACAGTTTGGGTTAGTAAAGGTATCAAGGGTACATAAATGACTACATCTTGCTTCCGTTTCAGGACATCTTTTCAAAGCTATTGTGAGAATGATACGTTATGATAGAGCGCTTGACCTTGGAAAATGTTGAAGCATAGCTTAAAAGAATGGAGGATGAGTTTGCTTGGAGATCTAGAACTAGACCCGAGTTTGATGCACGTAAATGGGTAGAAGAAAATTTGTATCATGAGCTATATGAGACCTTATTTGTTGTTTTATAGTGGAGTTCTATAAATGGATTTTGATGTATGTATATAGATCAAGATGGTACTATAGACCTCGTGTATGGACTCAAGATGAGTATAAGAGGCTGCATGATGCTGATATGAGTTGGAAACATGTTGTTGATCATTGTTGGAGTATAATTTTGATGATATACACCTTGGAGTACATGATTTATATGTATTCATGTCTAGAGATTGTTGAGTTTGAGTTTTTGAGGGAGCCAAGAGGATCATTCTTGTGTGCTATC
Source organism: Taxus wallichiana var. yunnanensis (assembly GCA_018340775.1). Taxonomy (NCBI): domain Eukaryota; kingdom Viridiplantae; phylum Streptophyta; class Pinopsida; order Cupressales; family Taxaceae; genus Taxus; species Taxus wallichiana. The sequence continues at coordinate 451,477,057 of CM031237.1, read as the reverse complement.
CCTTTAGCTATAAATATCTTGATCATTACAATGAGTTTGGAAGAATTTCCTATGGCCGACTAAGCTTCTTCTGAGTGCTAGGTGAGGAAGCTAGGGTGGAGGAAGATGACGGACCTTGCGGTGAAAAGGAGAGGGAAGAGAGATGACTCAAGTATAATGAAGCTCATGAGAGGGAGTTAGATAGAAAACATGAAGTTATAGGAGCGATGGATTTATGGAGGTAGACATTGCGGGAAGGAATTAAGGTTCACGTGAAGGACATGGAGTGTGATCGATCATGTGCTACCCCATTTTAGCAAGCACGGAGACAGAGACCCCTTTGGCTTCTTATGGAGAGTTTTTGGCGCACATCTAAATTCACACGGTGTCTAACCCTGGCACTTAATTTTCCAAATCTAGAGATAAGTATTGCTAACCCAGTTGGTATTGGTGGAAGTAACCAATCAACACCTAGGAGGTATAAATTTTCATTTGGCACATCTATGGTTGCACAATCATTTCCTATGTTTGGAGGTATATTGTCGGAGTGACATTTGGGAAAATTTTGGGTACACAAAGCTTGGGTATCGCATCTAGAAGTGGCTAGGACACACATTTGGTAGTGGTACAATATCATATACTATTGGCATGTAGTTTAACATGATAGTGGGGACATAAGGCGCGACCACTTCAGGACCTTTACCAACTACGAGAGGTGGATCTGGTGGATCAGGTGGAATAAGAACTAGTGGACCTAGTGGACCTAGTAGATTTGGAGGATCTGGTGGGTCAAGAGGATTAGGTGTTGGTGGATCTAGTGGATCTGGTGGTAGAGGAAACATCGGAGGAAATCAAGGTTCTAGATCAGGTGGACAAGGGCCTCAACCACCTCAACAAGTATTTTTTGAAATGTCTTTGCACCTACTATATTACAAAGGTGTTGAGGATGCTACAAAAATGGTACAAAAATGTGAGATGCTATTGCGTATAAAGGGAATCACTACCCCATAACGGAAGGAAAGTCAATTTGCAACAACATTGCAAGGGACGCACACATAGTTGGTACCAGAAGTATGACCCCCACCAGACAGTAGTAGATTACATCACGTTGTGTAATGCCTTCTTAGCTGAATTTCATATCCTTAAGTTTGAACATAAGAGCATTAGCGTGCTAAAGGAAATTCAACAAGGTATGGAAGAGAGTGTGTGGGAGTATGACACACGTTTTAAGACTCTATTATGATATACATCCTTCTTAGCATGCTCAGTGGGTTTTTGGAGGACTAATAATGCCTTTCAGGAGAGCACTTGTCACATAAGACTTTCAAAGACCTGCACAAGGCCTTGGAGGATTCCTTGTGTGCCTTTGAGGCTATAGGAAGAGTGGATACCAATGTTATCCCTTTTGTTGAAGCTTAGATTACTACAATGGCCAAATGTCTAGAGAATCTATATGAGAACTTAGTGCATGAGGCTTGAAGTGTCCTATAGTGCATGGATTGCGAGGTAGAGGGGCATATAAAGGAAAATTGTTCTTGGAGATCAATACGAACCATAATGGTAGACTGTGAGATTTTCCATGGGGATCACGATGCAAGTAGGTGTCTGCTAAAAAAATGCATGATCCATAAGAATGTGTCTTGCTATTGAAATATTTTTACCTCTACTACTCATGACACCAAGGATTGTAGATTGATTAAGAAAATACATGATGTTATTGATATTGGTGTGTGCAAGACCAACATTATAAACAATTCCAAGGACGATGGTTATCACTATGAAGGATGCATGGATGGAGGATATCGTAGAAGAGTCTTTTGTAGAGGATTTAAAGGTTGTGGTAACCACCAAGGTGGAAGAAGTGCATGCTCATGTGGAACTTGTTACAATTTTGGGTCTACGGAGCACTATAAGCACGAATGTCCTAACCTACTACATTGCTCTTGGTGTGGAAAGAAGCACAAGTATGAGGAATACCTAGACCTATTTGAACATATGAGCCAACAATAATGAAAATTCAAGGGCACCGAGATGGTAAGCGTTAAGAAATTAAACTCGATGTGGATGTCAAGGGTAGCATGTGAGTCAGAATTAGAACTTGTATTGGTGACGATGCAAGTTGAGGCTGCGCGTGCCAGGAGATACCAAAGAAGATACCATTAATTATAAGAGAAGAGGTGGTGTATGGGAAGTATCTAGACCCTACCCATCATAAGGAAGTCTATCAAGAGACCATGGACATAATTAGGAGTCTTCAAGGGAAATTCAATGTCTGAAGGAGAAATCTAGGAAGTTGGAGTAGAAGAAAAGTGTTGAGGTTCCTTAGTCATATATAGATGATGTTAGAGAGGTGTGTAAGATGTTGTGCAAGAGAATATTATTCCTCTATTAGAAGAATGGTTGAGGAATAAGATACCAAGCATTGGAGCAGAGTGCGAGAGGTAGGTTTTGCATGCTAACCTTCCTCCCCATAACCTCAACTATGGTAAGGAGATTAATCTTGAATGCAGTTGTTGATGGATGGCTCCTAAGTAATATTTTGATTAACATAGGCATGGAAGTCAATTTTCTCATCCTGGACACCTGGAATTAAATGGGAAGGCCCCCATTACATCCATCTTCAAATGTACTATATATGGCCAATAAGACAAATGCAATGCCCATTGGTGTTTTAAAGGATGTTGTTATCACTATCCAAGGGAAAAAATTCACTAGAGACTTTGAATTCTTAGCACTTCGTTGAGGCAGAAAACTTTCCAACATTACTTGGGTGCCCTTTTTGGTATAAGAACAATGTTGACTTAAATTTCAATAAGGGGTATATAAGTTTTGAGAATAAAGAGGAATGGATTATCATTCCTTTGATAGATGGGAAGTCAGTGCCCTATATTGAGCCTTTAGGAGAAGAAGACCTAGATATAATTTACATGCGCACTATCCGAGACCCTAAAGTTGTGCAACCAATAAAGGAGGGCATTATTTAGTGGGAAGACACTCAATCTATAAGTGATACAACTAGTATAACATTTGAAAATTGGGAACATGGGACATATGAGTTGGTTGGAAGGTAGTTAAGAGGCTCTATGTTGAGAGTAACAAAGGTGTGCTCATCAAGTCAGCACCTAGGAGGAAATAAGTTTCCAAGTTATTCTAGAGGAGCCAACCCTGATGTTTTCCTACAAGAAATGGAGACCCAGTGGAGAAGTGAGATCAAAAAGAGAAGGATGCTCAATTATACCTTGCTTGGGACCACAACACGTTGGTGGGTAACCCATCGCGATAGCCTTCTAGAGTGACACAAAGTGAGAATTACGTTCTCTATTAGGTCTTCTGGAGCAATGCACCTATTATCATACAATATTATCATGGGAAGGAACTGCCTCGTTTCACATCCAAGCATGTGAGAAGGCCTGGATGGAAGGCGCAAGAGCCTTTCCACCTTATTTATGGGTGCATAAGTTGTACTCCACTTAAAATTTGCACATGCACATGGTATATTCATCGAGAGATGTCTGTGTCACACAAGAAATTAGAAAGAGTTGATGGTTGACCTCCTTCAAGGTTTCAAATATTGGTGGATGAGGCGTTGTAGGTTGTTAAGTGCCTAACAATGGGAGATAGTGCCATGTTGAAGGATATAATACTATAATTATTAGGTGTACCTAATTTAGAAGCATGTTTTGATGAGGAAGAATACGAGGAGATATAACTTGAGCACACATGTATGGAGAAAGAAAAAGAATATTATTCTACGTGATTGATGGTGAAGAAGTGGAAAATTTGGAAGTTAACCATACTATAGGTACATGAAAAGTTATGGATAGTGCCGATAAGAAAACACACACCTATCATGAACCTCTCAAAACAAAGAAGGTTAACATTAGCTTAGAAATGGAACCTAAGGAGGCTACTATTGGGGACTATTGGTTAGAAAAGGAGGTTTCAAAGATCATTGATCTATTGTGTGAGTTTCAAGACTTATTTTCATGTGGGTACCATGAGCTTAAAGGAGTTCACCACTCCTTGGGGGAAATGAAAATCAAGTTAAAGGAAGGAGCACACCTAATTTGGAAGAGACCTTATCGAATGAATCTGAATCTTCGTGTCAAAGTCAAGGAGGAGATTGACAAGATGATCACATTAGGCATCATTAAGGCCATTGAGGAATCATAATGGATAAGTCTGATGGTCATTAGCATTAAGAAGGATGGGAGGATAAGGATCTATGTTGATTACATGGATTTGAATGTGGTATGTGTTATTGACCCTTTTCCAACCCCCTTCACTGAGGAGATCTTAGGAGTAGCCGGGCACGAGATCTATTATTTCACGAGATAGATTCTCGGGATATCATCAAGTTAGGATTATAAAGGAGGACCAAGAAAAGAAAAATTTTGCCACTGAATGGGGAATATTTTCCTACAGATTCATGCCTTTTGGACTAAAGAATGCACCTGCTGTGTTTTCACACATTATTGTGCGGGCATTTCATGATTTTATCTATAAGTTCCTTCATGTATAACTTGATGATTGGATGGTATATGGATTAGTGAGGGATCATTATGACAAATTTTCGGTTGATGTTAGAGAGATTCCAGTAGTTAAGGATATCCCTCAACATTGATAAATGTGTTTTTGCTACTCCATTCGGAGCCCTTTTGGGGCATATCATATGTAAGGAAGGTTTGCTAGTGGATCCTGCCAAAGTTTTTGTTATTGTGGGATTAGGGGACCTACCGCCGAGTGCAATGCATGGATTCCTTGGGCATATGGGGTATTACCATAAATTTATCAAGGGGTATGCCAAGATCATAGCACCATTGGAAGAGTTACTAAAAAGGTCCATTTCACTGGGGAGAGTCGTAACAAATGACATTTGATACATTAAAGAATATGCTTATCACTGCGCCCATATTACACTTTCCTTCTTGGGATAAGCCATTCCATGTACATGTTAATGCTTTAAGGATGGAAATTGGGGAAATCTTAGCACAACCTAGATAAGGGATTTGTTGACCACCCCTTGTGTTTTTCTAGTAGGAAGTTGACACCAACATAGCATAAATATACTACTACTAAGCGTGAAGTCTTTTCAAAGATCTACGTGTTGCACAAATTTAGGCAGTATTTACTGGCAACACTCTTTATCTTTTACATGGACCACATGACATTGAAGTACCTAGTAAAAAATCCTATTTTACAAGGGCACATATGCTGATGGGTCTTGTTGTTTCAAGAATTCAAGTTTACTGTAGTTATGAAATGGGGTAAGAGTAATTTGGGACCTGACCATTTATCAAGGATTGACTCAGGGGAGGATGCGTAGAGCATGGAGGATACAATGCCAGATGCACAACTGTTTATATTGTGGTGTGGGCCCTCGACTTGGAAGATATTGTTGTATTTCTCAAAATGGGTGTGGCACCAGAGGGAATGAATACCTTGGAAAGGAAGTATTTAGCCATGCGTGTTGTTCCCTATATGTTAATTAGTGTATACTTATACAGGCTAGGCCGCGATGAGGTTTTACGCTGGTGCATGTTAGAACATGAACGTCTTGTAATCATAGAGTAATAACATGATGGAATTATAGGAGGACACTATGTAGGGAATACAACCCCGTGCAAGATCCTTCTCGCAGGGCTTTTGTGGGAAAGCATCTATAATGATTGTATTGGGTTTTGTAATTCTTGTCACCTTTGCATCACGATAGAAAAGTGACATGTGAGTATGAGAATCTACAAGTATCCCTTCTTCGTACCTAACCTCCCGAGGTCGTGCCAAGACAACCAGTGAAAATGAAATATATGTGGATATAGACAAACTAGTTGGGCAATCTTATATCCTCAACACGCAATAATGGGATCTAGGAGTCTAAGGAAAAGAAAGCTCTCCTAACTTGAATTGGTGTAATGGATCATTTAGATATAATAGCTGCTCGAAGGCTCCAATCAATGTCGAGCTCTACCGAGATCCTATCTATTGGCTACTTGGATACGTGGAAAGTGACCTATAGGTGCTTCGTGTATATTTCTAGACAAGGTCATGGAAAATGGTAGTGAGAGGTGTAGTGGATTTATAGAAACTATGGGTGGTTTTCTGGTCTAACCCAGAAAATGTTGGCTTGATTGGCTTCTATGTTTAATGCAAAAATTATGTTATGATATTTGGCAGGAGTGGTGAGGATCTAAATACCAGTGTATGTAAAATGGTGTCAATATTTAACTGACTTGCAGACCCATTGGGTTGTGGGACCTAGGGATCACAACCATGAGTTCATGGTTATTGTGGACCTGTTATGGTCATGTGAAGAATCAATCTCTTCTTTTGACTATCCAATGGTCATAAGCCTTTTCAGCTTCCATATTTAATACCAAGAGTTTAGCGATCTTCTCAGAATAACTTACGGGTGTTCTGAAAACTTGTGTACGTAACCCTATTTCTATGTCGATGAGAAGGTCTCCTACATTTGGTTGTGGAACTAATGGATAAAAACCAAATATTTGTTCTCTTTTAGGTTCTTTTATGGTCATGTGGATATCCTATCAAGGAAATCTATAGTTGGGTTAACTTGACCAAAATGTGTATGCTTTTTCATCTTTAATATTCAATTGTCTTAATTGTTCACTAACTACTTGTGGGTTTATTGTCATTTGAAAGACCTAAATCCTAATCCCTTGATCTATATCCATTAACGTTGTGAAGAGATTTGGCTAATGTACTACCGGTTCAAATACGTATTCCCTGGGCTCTCTAGGTCCCGTAATTGTCATGTAAAAATGAATCGACTTTAACTCGAAATGTGCAAAATAACTATGAAAGATATATCTACACTATGCTTATATTATTTTTATTTTTATATTTTTCGATGATGTATATTTGAACGAAATTTAAAGAAAATCTATTCTAATATATTCAAATAATGGACAATTAATCTAATAACATAATTAAAACAAGCAAGTTAGCTTGATGTAGCTATTTTCCTGTGCACTTGTGAATTTATCCTAAATATTTAAATAACTAACTAGTTTAATCGAAAGACCTTCAATCTTACCTCAGAAGTGAGGAATAAATCATAGCTTCTCAGAAGCTATCATTCCCCATAGCTTCCTAGTAATACTGAAAGCAAGCTTTAACTGAAATAAAATGATTTGCTACTCTATTTGATATATTGTAACTACAACTTTGATAGCTCAAACCTAGAGTTTACAGAATCAGTGGTAAATCTCGTTGTGTCGTGACTTGTCCCCTCAGTGTGATCTCTTTGTCCTCCTTCGTTTCTTGTGAATCCAGAAAAGTGTGAATGTGATAGTGTTAGCAGAAGAAGATACTCAAAAAATGGTAGCTTTGGATATAAACCAAATACAATGCAAGTAAGAGAGGGATAGTGCAAGTGAACAGAGCTTGACTATGTGATTCCTAGTAGGATTTATTACGGGGATAAAATGAAAATATACCGAGAATTATGGGATCTATTTCTTGTGACAAAACAACAACCTGCAACTCTAAGATTATCAAATGAACTCTAATCTAGAACTCAAACTATCTTATGCTAAGTTGACTATGTATGATAGCAATGGAGCAAAATGAAAGTGTGAAGATCAAATGATCTCTAAAGAAGAAAGGAGAGGTTGAGAATTCATGCAAAATCTAGACCTATTGAAACTTATGAAGAAATTTAAAACATACCGAATAATAATTTATAGAGGGAGAGGGGCCATTTGCTTGTGAACAAGCTAGGTATTTATAAAATTTGGATTTACCAGAGGGTAAGTTTGAATTGAACTCTTTTATTATAAACAAATAGAAATCACTATTTACTAGTGCAGCCAAAACATAAATGTGGATGCAATTTGAATTTTTACATTTGACAAAATCGTCGAACATTCGGAAAACGTGCATAAGACCACCACCCTGTGTAGAGTGGCGGTCACGAGACCACCACCCCAGTGGTGGGGACCGCCATCCTGTAACTTAAAGACCAAAATGCAAGGAAAAGGGGGCAGAGGTCAGAACAAAGCATGCGGAGGTTGGATAAACCATTTAAGATGTAAATGTACATTGGAGAGCTTTTCTAGATTCTGAACACCTTGGAAAGATATATGAATCATCATTGGGGTTTCCGTAACCTCTTTCTCGGTAGTACAATACCTACATTTTTGGGTACGTACATATTGCCCCCTAGAGAAGTGTTTTAGCTATGAAGAGGCATAAAATGGTGGGTCTAAGTATGGCGGTCCCGAAATGGGGAGTTAGAAGCTATACCTGACATGCCCATGTGCCGAAATGTCACCATCCAAATTCCCGCTATCTGCAAAATGAAAAGAGGACTCAAGTGTAGATAGATAAAATAAATCAAAAAATAAATACTAAATTAACATGAAATGAGGACTTACCATTTACGTGGGGATAAGAACTTACCTCCATCGGTGCTCCAACTCTATGAAAGGACATTCAAAACAAGTTAGAATATTATATATATATATATATATATATATATATATAAAATGAGCTCATTTTCCTATTCATTTGTGTGTATTGATTTGGTAGTTTTTGAGCTCTAGGACCCACTAGTAACCATTTTTGACGAGAGTATAGTCAAAATGTTTGTTGTGAGATCGTGATCATGCCTCCGAGAGTAGGACATCGACCTACGAAGTCTCAGGTTAGTTCTTCTCAATTTATCATTTTTAAACCTAAAATATAGAAATGTTGAAATCTTTGTCTTGGGGGGATCATTTTTGGAAATGTTAGTTTTAAATGAGTCTCTAGGGGGGCGCCCATAGGGTAGGTATTTATTTTGTCAAAAATGATGTATTCTTTTTTTTTTAAGTGTTTTTAGGGATTTAGAGGCGTTCACCAATTTGGGAAAGGACCACTGCCCCGTACAGGTGGCAATCATGGGACTGCTGCCCTATGATGGTGGTGGTTACAGACTACCACCTCATAAGGTGGCGGTTACAAGACCGCCACCTCAAAAGGTGGTGGTTACGGAACCGCCACTCTGCATAGGGTGGTGGTTCAATAGAATGCAAAAAAAGATGTAGTTTTTAATTGTTTTTGCATTTTTGACATTTTTATATGTTCTTGATGATTTTTCCAGTTGGATTATGTTACTAACTTACTCTTTTTCTCTATTTTGGGTGGATGCAGGAGAATGAGGAGTATATCAGATGGAGTAGAGAGAGGGAGTGTGATTGGCTCCCAGCAGTGTTAGAGGCACTGACCCAGACAAAGCGAGACACTCTGCAGAGGGCCGGTATTTGGAGGATCACACAGGTTCCTCATGTTGCGCTGCTAGTCACATATTGTGTGACTTATTTTCATACTAGGATGTAGACCGGAATACCTTCCGATTACTAGGTGTTAGGGGTGAGTGGACTATCACCTTGGAGGATGTCTATCGCATATTGGGGGTTCCGATTCTTGGGAGGTGGTTGTCTCTTAAGACAATAGTATCTAGGTCTCAGATGGTTTAGTGGGCCACCTACATGGGAGATGTTGTTGTCTCCATGGGCTCGAAGAAGGGGGTGAAGGTCCATTCCATTGTTGATTCTCCTATCCCTGTGCTCCGCCAAGCTATTATGGGTATCTTGGCCTCGCGGTTGATTGGGAACAAGGGAGGGATACTCTCTTATATTGTTGGGCTCCCATTATTACATGATTAAGGCCCATGGCCATGTTTATGCTTGGGGAGCAAACATTCTTGGGACCACCTATCATGATTTATATAGGGTGGTCAGATTATAGGGGCAGTCATTGAGTCACCCTACTCTAGTTATGAGTTGGGTGTATGAGCGCATCATTCCCTATGGGAGAGGTTAACAGGAAGAGGATTTGGGGGCTGTCAGGGAAATGAGGTGGATAGGGATGACTGTACTTAGGATGCCACACCCAGTGGCTTCTCTAACTATTGCAGAAATGGAGGCCACTCCTTATCAGACCATGGCAGGGTTATGGGGAGAGGAGACACATACATTGATCACCTGTTATACTACAGGTTGGCTAGTAGACAGGATGGGGAAGTTGGAGACCCACCCCTTTGTGAGTACCTCAGCGAGTTTGGCTTCCCTATATTGATATATTTCCTACATTGATGTATTTCCTCAGCCGGGGCCGAGTATATAGGTCTATTTGTGAGGCCAGGGGAGGTCTTAGAGGCTGAAGTTGGACCACAGTTACTCTTAGAGTTTTGATTATAGCTAGGTGGGTGGTTTAGTCCCGAGGGGAAACCGGTGCTCCTCGAGCACCTTTACTTCATATCAAAGCCGCTCCTACTCATAGTGGAGAGGGGATGAGCCCATTTATGTGGACTTAGACTTTGAGGAGTTCACAGGAGAGGAGACAGAGGAGGAGATGGAGGGAGGTGAGACAGGTGGGACGACCGAGGAGGATGAGAGTGACTCTGAGTGGCATGACACTCAAGATATCTTGAGGGCCGAGAGGGCAGAGGAGAGTGCAGAGAAGGTGACCTTGATCTCAGAGGAGTTTCCTTCTTGGGACATTGGGGAGATGATGAATCTATGGCAGGACATCATTTCTTTCTAGATTTGGGGGAGGCTCCACAGTCGGTGGCAAGGTCAGTGGTAGCGCAGATCCTAGAGATCCCACCTGGATGCCTAGAGATCCGAGTGAGTTACTACTCTTTTCTTGATTTTGTTTTAGCTAGAAATGTTTAGTTGATATTTCCCTTTTGTTGTTTCATTTATTTTTGACTTTATTTTTAGTGATTTTCTAACTTGTTTATTTCTCTTTTTTATTCACAGTGGACTTTGAGGGATGGTGAGACTTGATTCGCTGAGTGTGTGCATACACTCTGTTACTCCCTTTGGAGAGTACTTGGGCCTAGCTTACTGAGGATGTGGGAGAGCCTTCAATATTTGGTAGACATACTGATGTGTTTTCCCCTGTCTAGAAGATGGCGAAGTTAGTGACCTCTCTTCATACTAAAGTATTTGGATATAGGACTCTTGAGCACTTGATGAGGAGTCATTCTCACAGTGAGACCACAACTACTGGCCGTGATCGTGAGCCCTTAGTTCATTCAGAGCGTCATCATAGCAGGATTCCTAGACGTGGTTGTGCACCCTCTGAGGGATCCCACAAGGATTGAGAGATCATGGTGTCTTTTTGTAGTGATTTTTGTTGGATGTTTATATGAGTGTTTTTGTATTTTTGAGCTCATTGAGTGTTTTGACCATGCCTAGTGCATGATGGAATTGTATATAAAACATGATATATATATATATATATATATATATATATATATCTCTTTTTGGATCTAGATCTTCTTGTATCTAGAATTTTGTGATTCGTTTCCCATGTGTACACTAGATGTTTTTAGAATCTTTTCAGAATGTATGCAATGGATGACAAGTGATAACAAATGTTGAACATAATGTTTCTCTTTTATTTGTTTTTGTAATGCTGATATGTGATGATGCAAACATATTGTAGTACTAAACTTTTGGCTTCTTTGGGCAATGTTTGTTACTTCTTCTTATTTTGGCAAAACGTGATGAATATATAGTGATAATGAGATGAACTTGCCCCATTCCTAACTCCACGCAACTAGTAAGATGTGAGGGCTCAACACCAAGAGTTGGGAAGGGCGCAAATTATATGAGTTTGACCGAATGGAAATGATGAGAGAAAGACAAGGTATTGATAGAAATCAAATTCAGACTTGCGTACTTACTCTTACTCGAAACTACTACATAGTTTAGAATGCAACTTGCTTTCCATTTTATCTAGACTTAGATCCATGGATGACAACTTGGTTGAAAAATATAGTTTTAAGGATTTAATCTCTTTGGAATTTGGATATTTAAATTCACTTAATATACTTGCTTTGCATTTTAAAATACTAATATTTATTGATTTGTGTGAATGGACCCCCTACACCCTATCTCATGCTATTGGTAGAAGCATGGGCTCACCACCAAAGGTAGGACATAGGCGAGTAAGGGAACTTCCTTTATTTCTCAACCTCTTATCACTAGTAAGAGATGTGGGATTATCACCGAAGGTTGGTGGGACAAAGAAGTGTGTAAATAAAATATTTTATTTTGTTTAGTATTTTTGATTTGATTTGACATTTCGATTTGTGATTTTGGAGTATCCTTGTTTCAAAGAGATGTAAGAAGGATAGATGTGACACCAAGAAGCTTCTAGAGTAGACCATAGGTAAGAACAACTTAACCAAGTAGAAAAGAATGAGTATGCCCAAGTATGCAAACCTTGGTATGGTTTTTGTCAAGACTTTGTCTGTCAAATTGATGAAATGATTTCGAAACTATTTGATGATATTATGAAAATTGAAGAGATATGATTTGAATGCTTTTTCCAATATTTTAAAAAGCTTGAAATGAGTTTCTTAAGAATAAGTTCTTTGACCACAAAATTTTCAAAACGAGTGAACAAAATGAAACAACTAAGTGACTAATGTAATGTAGGTAGATATAATATACAAATGGTGATGTTGATGACCTATGCATAAAACCGTTTAAGATGCAAGGAATTGACTGTTTCATTGAATTCCTCACCTTATAGTGTACACAAGAGATACGTACCATTTCCGTAGTCTTTAATGACTAGATATGGGCCCAACCACTTGGGCTGGAATTTCCTTCCTTCGTCGGTTTTCTTATCAATTTGGTTGTCTAGTCTTAGAACTAGATCTCCCTCATATATTTCTCGCTCGTAGACCTTTTTGTTATATTTCCGGCACATCCAGTCAGCATAGGCTCTGTGCCATTGTTCAAAGCATTTACCTGGCCTCATCAAGGCTTTCTAGTTGAGAGAGGTGTGCCTCTCTATAGGCTTCTTCTCCCAAAATCCCTTGTAATGAGATGTGGAGGCTGGGTATTTCGACCTCAAGCGGGAGAACTACTTCTTCCCCGAATACTAATGAGAAAGGGGTTGCCCCTGTTGGTGTTCTTATTGAGGTTCGATGGGCCCACAAGGCTGGGTATAATTTTAAATTCCAATCCCATTTGTTCTCCTTAACTATTTTGAGGAGAATGGATTTTAACATTTTGTTTGTTGCTTCATCTTATCCATTGGCTTGAGGGTAATAAAGAGAGGCCATATGATGGTTTATCTTGAATTTCTTTGCATAACTCACAGACCTCATCATTCTTAAATGATGTGCCATTATCTGAGATAATGACTTGCGAACACCGTACCTGTAAATGATTTGATTTAAAATGAACTTAGCGATTACATAACTTGGTATAGTGGTGAGAGGCATGGCCTCTACCCATTTGGTAAAATATTCTGTGGCTGTGATTATAAATTTATGGCCATCTGTTGACGAGGGAGAGAATTTCCCTATCAAATCTAGGCCCCACGTGGAAAAGGGCCATGGAGTTGCGATTGGTGTAGAGCTTGTGTTGGCATGTGAATCTCGTGGGAGAATTCTTGGCATTTATGGCACTTGCACACAAATTCTACTACATCATGTTCCAGAGTGGGCCAGAAATAGCCCATCCGATGTATTTTGTGAGCAGTGGCGTGACCACCAAAGTGGCCTCCACATATCCCACTATGGGATTCGTAAAGAATCTTTTTGGATTCTTCCATGTCAACACATCTTAAAAGCATTCCATCGAAGGCTTTATGATAGAGCACCTGTTCTAAAATAACATATTTAGCAACAATAATGCATAACCACCTTCTTTGTTGTGATGTGGCACCTTCTAGGTATGTATGGTCCATGATAAAATTGACGATGTCAGTGTACCAAGGACATATAGAGATGGGGGTTTGGTTTCAAAAAAGTATATGCATTCATCAAGAAAGTCTAGATCTACCAGATCACCTCCATCTAACGGATTGTCAGCTAACCAATCTGCAATGATTTGTCCCTTAATGGATTTCTAGTTTACAAATGTTAATTCAAACTCACCCATTAAGGTTATGAAATGTCCAGCCTTTTTAGATAAAGACCCTTGCGTGAGGAATGTCTCGTAAATGATCTGTCTTTACAATGACCCTTGTTTCTTGATTTAACATTTAATGTCTTAAATGTTTCGTTGCGAAGACTATGGCAAGGCATTCTCTTTCTACCTGTGTATAATGTGTTTCATAATCAAACAACATCTAGCTAATGAAATAGACTGCACGTTCTCGTTTATCATTATCTTATTGATCCAACATGCAAGATAACATGACATCAAGAGCCCGTGAATACAAGATCAAAGGATGATCTCGGTCTAGGGACGCATTAGTGTGGGAGGAGACAACAAGAAGATTTTAACTAGTTTGAAGGCTTCGTTGCATTCTTATGTCCAATCAATACTATAATATTTCTTTAATAAATTGTTGATTGGATGAACAACAAAACTTAAGTCTAGAATGAACCTTTGAATTGCACTGAGTTTCCCAAGAAATGATCTGATACCAGACTCATTTGATGGTGGAATCATTTAGAGAACAACTCCAATTTTGGATAGATCGACATCAATCCCTCGTGAGGATATAATATAACCCAAAAGCTTGCCTCCTGTTATGCCAAATATGAATTTCTCTAGGTTCAATGTGACGCCATATTCGATCAATCATGAGAGAATGATACATAATGCTTCTGGGTGATCACAACACTTCTTGGCCTTGGCCAACAAGTCATCCATGTAGGATTCCACAATTTTACGAATAAGGTCATAGAATATGTATGTCATTTTCTACTGGTAGGTATCATAGGTATTCTTAAGACCGAATGGCATGATAACGTAATAATAAGTTCCCAAGGAGTTATAAACATGGTCTTGGCTTGATCTTGTTCAGATATTTTGATTTGATTATATCCTGAGAATCCATCCATGAGAGACAAAAGCTCAAATCCAGTTGTTGCATCAACAATGACGTCAATGGATGGCAATGGGAAGTCATCTTTGGGGCAAGCTTTATTAATGTCCTGAAAGTCTATGCAAATGCATATCTTCCCATTCTTTTTGAGAATAGGGATGATATTAGATACCCATTGTGAATAGTCGAATGGTTTGATGAATCCTACCTAGAGAAGTTTCATTACTTCTTCTTTCACCATGAGCACCACTTTTGGTTTCATTGGTCTCGACTTTTATTTAATTGGTTTTGCATCTGGTTTGGTGACAATATTATGTACCGTGATATGTGGTGCAATTCCTGTCATTTATTTGTAATTGAATGTAAAATCCTTTTTATGTTCTTTGAGGATCTGAGTATGTATTTCTATCTCCTCTGGAGTTAACAAGGATCCCAACTTCAAAATCTTTGGTTCTTCCTCTGTCTCAATATTTATGTCAATTGTTCCTTCGATTAAGGAAGCATTGCCTTCTTAAAATTTAGGTGGGCTAGAGGTAGTTCCAAACTTTCTCCATTCTCTACCTCATAGATATTGAGATCCTTTTGCGAGGGAGATTCTATCATGGGATTTCCAAAATAGGAAGAGGAATGTGGGATTAGGGAAAAATCCACTATGTGATGAGCGAGATGTAGCTCTGCATAGGATTTTAGATATCCAAGAGCGACTCTATCATTTTCAAAGTGATCTAAGATAGAAAACTCATTGTCAGCCTCTATACATGTCGAGTGGATTTGTTGGTATTCTATGCACCAATGGTTTAGTACGAAGTAATACCATGAAACTTGTATTTTCCAACTCACCGCTGGAGTGAAATGAGAAGCCGAGGTTACTATTGAATCAATGAGAAGGTTCTGTTCTCATGGGATTGCTTCAATTGATATAAAGTTGAATCCTCTGGTTAGATCTAATACCACCATTTTATAGATTTTAAGTGTTTAACTTTAGTCTCATATACCTCAGAGACTTGGTTTGTGACTAATTGTGAGTCTCCTAACACTCTAATGTCATCAACACCCATCCTTTTGGCTATGATGAGGCTAAGGAGGAGGGATTCGGAGTCAGCCCCATTATTTGTACATTCGAAGTTTAACTTAAAGGCAAAAGGTAGGATCTTTCCCTCGGGAGAAGTAAAGATCACACTTTCCCTAGCTCTAAAATGACATCTAGCTCCATTGAAGTGGAGAGTCCAATATTTTCTTGGAAAAATGGATGTTGAGACATTCCTCACATCTGTTTCTTCTGCCTCGGTTACTTCTACCATACAAACTTCATCTGATGGAAGGGAACCAATTCCTAGGGTGTATCCTATACCCATAGAATCAAATGGTAGGAGAATGGGTAGATCTTTCTCTAGTAACTCGACAATTTTTGTGGTAGTCCCTAATGATACCATTTCTATGATGTTAGTCTCATTTTTGAGTGTTGGAATGCCCTCGACTAGATTCATAATTTCTAATTGTGTTGTAGGTATCAATTTCTCTTCTAGTTTTGAGCTGATTGGTTTGTTAAGTTGATTCGTTGGGAGTTCAAATTCGAGTGAATTCTGGTTTCTTCTTCAAGTCTGCTAGGTGTATATCAAACGGTTTTGGGTCACCTTGCTCCACAAATATTTTCCTAGTTGTAAAAATCTTATTTCCGGAACAACGTGGAAGGGATTGCTTTCATGCAAGTGTATCCATGGTCGATCGAGGATCATATTATAGTTGGTTTCCGATCTATAATATAAAATTTGGTGAGGACTATCTTGGGTCCTAAGGTGACCTGGTAAAACTATGGTCCCATTGAAGTGGCCTTGAGGCTATCATAACCTCTTAGCGTATTTCATGTTGTGAAACAATTTGTTTCTCCATATCCTAGCTTTTGAAGAATAGCGAAGGGGACTATGTTAACTACTACCCCATTTTCAATCATTGTGTGCTTAACATAATTATTGTAAACCCATACCTATAAATGTAAGGTTGGGTCACCTCTATGCATAATTTTAGCGTCTGTTGGCATTTTGCTTATATCAAATATAAACTCAGTATCCCTATCTGGCTGCCCTAGAGGGTAGATATAAAAGTCTACATGGTTTACTTACGTTTCAAGAGGAGAAGTGATGTTAATTAAATGACCAAGACCTAATGCTTCTAAGAGAGTGGCCCTATGGGTGGGAGAGTTCTTCAATAAATCCAAGAAGGAAATGTGAGAGAAGGTCTTTGTTAGGTCATTAATTAGATCGTAAGCACCTATGGGTTTTACCAATTTTTGTTAAATGTTGTCTGGTTCTAATGAATAGTTTCAAATTGGTTGAGAAGAATAATCTCGTGTTCTTGTTATGGTTTCTACATGTAGCTCGGTATCTAACTCTACCAGCCAACTATCTTAGTTTGTGGTCGAGTTCCTAATTAGGGTGCGACCGATGGATTTAATGAAGTTTAGGCTTCATGATCGTTATTTCCTATCATAACACCGTTGTTCATCCCATTTAGATCTAACCTATTATTGTTAGAGTGATTTGGGTGCAGATGGTTAAAAATCTTGAGGGGTGCATTTTGAGGGGAAATTGCTCTGTATAAGTGTTTGGCGTGGGTACTATAGAATTTGTTAAAAACATATCTATAAAGAGTTGTCTTTGGTCTTCTGGAAAATGTTGCATGAATTTATTATAGTTGCGCAGAAAGTCATAGTATCATGGCCTTAAATCTTTTGGAAACCACAATACAAGTTGGGATTATAGTTTTGAGGTTGTTGGTTTGAAACTTGTTGTGGTCCAAAACTCTGATTAGGTTGTTGGTTGTTAGAGTTAAAATTTTGAGGCTGTTGCCTTTGGTTTTGATTCTGATATCCAGTTGGGTTTCAATTTGGACCTTGTGTCTGAATTTTATGTTGTTTTTATTGTTGTTATTGTTGTTGTTGTGATGGATGATTAAAATCCACCACGTTGATTGTTGGAGTAAATTTGTTATTTCACTGATTATTAATGGGTGGTGAAATGTTTACGATGTTTTCCCTTTTAACCTAGTTTGTGACTCCATCTATTGTAACCCCATGGTTTTTGTTAAGGATTTTGGGTCCTTGATTGGTATTCCCAGCATTAGGATAGGTCGTAGTGTTTTGATTGAGAGTGATTAATTTCTGTTTGTTTCATATGTCTTCCTGTTTCACCTTTTTCTTAGATTGCTTCTTTGAAGTGTTGATGAAACAAATAGGGTAATGGGCGTAGGAGGAATACTGTTCAAATGTTGGTTGATGGGTTGTTGCGTGCATATGAATTCTCGAATCCACAACCGATCATGAGAGCTTCCTTTTGGTGAGGAGGAAATACCTGTAATGAAAACAAGACTACCATAAGGAATTAAACAATATGGGCGTGCACTTCCTAGTGTAAGCTAGATCCAAGAAGTATGATACTTCCTAGATGGTTATCATCCAATGTTTTAAACAATTCAATGCTTTGTAAACAAAATAAATCCTATTGTTATTTTGAAATGATTTAGGTATCTTAGTTACAAAAAAATAAGAAAATAGATCTAATCTAACATGCTAAGCTAAAATAGAATCCAAAGGTCAAATGATTGGTTATGGGTCACTACAGTGTCCGATAAAGGTCTTGGGTAGGTCATACATGAATGAAGGTGAGATAAAATTAGGTTGGTAGGTCTCTGCATTCACGGTTGTGTGGGCAAACAAAGAGACGGGTGTAAGTCAGGGGTAATCGATGGCGGTTAGGTGTAATCGATGCCAATCTTGTGAGATCCGGAAATGTCACGAGAATAGGTCAGGGTCTCCTTTATGATTACACAAAGGACTTTGGTTAGTCGGAGACAGTGTATTGGGTGACGAGAGTAGGATTTTTGAGGTTTTAATGGGTATATTGAGGTGAAAATGTGGAGAAGGTTAATAGGGGCAAGGTAAACAATGAATGATAAAAGCGATGAAGAAATGAAATAACTAGGAAAGTATGATGTTGTACTTACTTGGATTTCATTCCGAAGGCTCGTGTGTGAAGGATGGAGGTGTTGATGATGGGTTTGAAGGTTGCAGTAAGTGATCACTAAGCGAAGAAAAGCTTCGCATGGGCTGCATGTACACTCCTCTTTTCTTGGATAGATCAAATCATGTCTGGGATGGCTGTACATGAGAAAATGCTCAATCTCCTTCCTTGGATGTGAGTTTTTGTAGGAATTTTCTCTGTGAAGATGCGTTATCTCTCTGAGATGTGTTCTTGCTCATCAAATTTCTCCCAAATGTTTTCCAACTTCTAACTTCCAACCTTGAGAATAAGGTTGTTTTTGGTTAAAAGGGGTAACCGATGGCGATCTGACTTAACCAGTGACGGTTAGGGGTAACCGACATTGGTCAAGGTGGGATTTCCTAGGTTTACTAAACTAGGGAGATCCTCCTAATTTTCTTGGATCTTGTGTTGTTATCCCACAGATTAGACTCGGGAGCCTCTTGTGAGCATGTGGGAATGTGGTTAGAGGGAATGTAGGCATTGATTTTTAGGGTTTGGGTAAGTCTTAGTTAGTTATGGGAACTTTCTAAGAATAGGTCTTAGGTTGAGTTAGCTTGGTGAGGTGTTTAAGTGAACTATATGTGTAGATATTATTTAAATAATAAATATAGTGAGGATAATGCATTAATTTAATTAAATTAATTAAATTAATATTAGTGGGGTGAAGGGGGTCATGGCTAGGTAAATGTAATAAAGGGTGCTTATATTTCAAGGGATGAAAGGGGAGTGTGACCTACTTTTTGTGTCTACATTTTGCCCCTTTTTTTTTTTCCTAGCTTGTATCGGTAAGTGGTGCTAACAAAAATAAGATGTGGTTGCCCCATGTGAGGGTGAAGGTGATCCCCCTTAAACTAGGAACTAACGAGGCAAAGCAAGTTGAAGCGGTGAGTGTTTTGATAAAAGGTAAATGTGAGGAAAAGGCAAGTGGTTACGGGGAAAAAAGGGTGAAAGGTATACTCGGGAAATCTAGGTAATGAGTTAGGGTCCTAAGTAGCAACAGTCAAACACATGCACATGTATAAACTACAACACACTATCGGGTTGAAGAGCAGGCAAACTCTACATCATCTAAGGTCGATAGGTTTATCTAAACAAGGGTGAAGTGAATTTGGTATCCAAGGTATAGGATATGGTCAGGAAACATGATGTAAGTTAGGTGCAGGAATGTTTAGGTATGGTCCGGTACACTAAAAGCAAGTTCAGGATAAACGGTCATGGAAATAGGCTAGGTAAGGTCATTAGGTCAATCAACATAGGTAACAGTGCTGCAAGGTATAGCAAACACATGAGGTCAAAGGGCACTAGCAATGGTCTAGGTCCAAATATCTAGGTCATGGCACGGGTAAGGCTAAGGTAGGCATAAAATAATGAGTCCCCAAAGGAGGACAAATGGAGGTAGGAAATGATGAGGGTAGGAAAGGTAAGGTAATGGGTTGGGTAAAGGTTGGATGGGGTAAAGAAGCAAGGTAAAGGGTGGGGTAAAATGGAAAAGTAAAGGTAATGGGTAGGTGAGGGTGACCGATGGTGGTCATGGATAACCAACGACGGTATAGGAAAACTGACGATGGTGAGGTAGGGCACGAGACCGATGCCGTTCAAGGGGAACTCGACATTGGTTAGGTAAGTTTTTGTATAAAAACAAAAATCCACGTTTTTATTATGCATTTGTGATTTGCAAAGTGAAGAAATGACAAAAAGAGAGAAAAGTGAGAAAAGCGTCTAAAGGAAACGGGACAGTGAGTTGGCAATGTGATTTGATGGTGGTTAGGTTGGTGAGTAGCAGTCCATGAGATCATTGCAGAGGGATTCGATTGGTCGGAGGGTGTGGGTAGATATTCGGTGATGGCAGAGGCTGGAGAGGGCTCGGGTGGACAACCGACACAATGGTCGACGTGCCACCGAGATGGCGGCAACGTGACAAGGTAAGCGCCTAACTCTATAGTGTGAATTAGATAGATTAGAGGTTGTAATAGTTATTTGTAGGGTTTTGTGGGTTGTTTGTATTTTTGGGTGGGAAAAAGTTAAATCGAGATGGGGGAAAATGGGCAAAAAGAGGGGGTGTTAGAAAATTTAATAGGTGGGGTGGGTAGGGGTTTTGGGGTAGTGTAGGTCATTGTAGGTGGGGTAAAGGGAAAGGTGGGAGGGTTTTATAAAAAGGGGGTTTGGGAAGTCGCAAATTTTTTGCAACAATGATTGACATCGATCAAGCTTGGACCGGCGTCGGTTAGGTAGAACCAGATCGATCACCTAATAGGTGCCGATCTGCCGGTTACATGGTAACCATGGTCAAGATGATTGAATCGGTATCATCACCAAATAGGTGACCGATGCCGGTTTAAGGGTGACCGAGTCAGTTAGGATGAACGGCATCGGTCGTGATTTTTAGGCACAAGGGACAAAAAAATGATGTAGGTTAGGTGGTTAAGATGGGTAGTGTAAAAGAGGGTGGTGGGTAATGATAAGTGATGAATATGGTCATCACAGTTACATTAATGTTGTGCTTGGATTGGATGCAGGGGAGATCGCAGTTACATATGCGTGACAGGGTTCCACTGCTATTGGTGACATTACACAACTTAGCAAGCCCCATGGAGCTGCAGCGCATGGAGGTAGTGGGCTTGAGTGGTATTTGGTGCTACCAACATACTGTTCGACAGCCTAGTTTGATGGTTGTGCTCATCGATAGATGGGACTCTTTGACCAGCACGTTCCACCTTTCGACGAGTGAGATGACTATCACCCTGGAGGACGTGTTTCAGATTCTGAGGTTACCTATATTGGGGGCATAGGTGTACTCTATCTCCTCCGAGGCCTTAGAGGAGCTAATCAGGATAGTATTTGGTGAGGGTGGTGGGGCTGAGCTTCCATAGCGCCAGTTTGAGCTATGGTGAGATGTACCTATCCCATCTAGATGAGACGAGGCTAGTGGTTTTATTGATGGAGGTAGTGTGCTGCTACACACTTCTAGATGTAGAGGGTGGAAACTTTCCCCAATCACTAATGGGGGTGCTCCATAATATGATGGTGCATGAGACATGATTTTCTGGGCACCAACATTCTTGGTGCAGCTATATGAGAGTTGTGGGCGTATGGGTGGTTGCGTAGGTTTAGCCTATGTTGTACATTTATACTACACTGTTGGGCCTACGAGCACATAGTTTGTGTTTGACCTATAGGGATGCCCCAAGAAGATGCATTCCTAGCAAGATCTCGTGTGTGGTTGGGATACAGGAGATGGGTACCGGTTTCGGGAGAGTGGAGGTCGGATGGGGCGACATATGATGTGGCCCATTTTTGGCAGTTGTTGGAGGGGTTATCTGGAGTGGACATTATCTGGAGGCCATATGTGGGGTTCCCCTCATATATGCACATACATGAGGAGCTAGCTGAGCTCCAGCTAGAGAGGTGGATATAGGGTCACCACGCCAGGGGCGATGAGATGATCCCGGTTGTGAGTTCGACGGTAGTTTGGGCATGACAGATATTCCTCTATCCTTCCCACAGTATCGGAGAGATGACGTGGAGAGGCCTCTACCTCTACCATAGCCTACAGTGCCTATAGGAGAGGAGGAGTAGCTAGTGGATCGGTGGATTGATGACACCTGATGCACAGATAGGTATAGGCAGTGGTGGGTAGCTCAATTATGAGCCATACCACCTAGCAGGGTACTTTGACTTAGCTACCATTTAAGATACAAAGAGATGCCCTACGGGCGAGTAGCAAGAACACCGATCACCACAGATAGGTATCTGCAGACATAGTTCGAGGGTCGAGGCAGAGGGTAGAGCTACAAGTATAGGTGTCGATCTGAGGCCCAGATGGTAGATGGAGGAGATGGAGATGGTTAGGTGGCAGCCCTTCGAGCTCGAGTGACAAGTTTACAAGGCCGATTGGCCACATCCCAGACATGATTGGGGCCTTACGAGGCCTAGATATAAGCACGAGGGTAAGGGGCACCACTACAAGCATAGGGGTAGGGGTACCACCATAGGAACAGGAGTGGGTCCTAGTTTACGAGGTTGCGCAGGCGGTACAGGGGTGAGGGTGCAAGTGACATGGAGATGGAGGACTTCTAACGAGATGTATGATATATGGCCACTCGATTTTGATGTATATTAGTGATTATTTTTATATATATGTCGGCTGTGTGTGTGAAGATAGTTGTATTTTTAATCATATACCGGCTTTGTGTGCGAAGATTTTTGTATTGATTCATTCATTATTTTTGTATATATGAGACCTTCCTACGTGTTGATGACAATTTGTATTATATATCGGCTGTGTGCGACATTTTTGAGATGATGGCCATGATGAGATAGACATGTATATATATACACATTTATTGATTTATATGATGAGATTCATGGTATTTTGTGATGTGTCAATATGTTTATGAGATATTGGATGTATGGCTTGTGTTAGTTGAGATATGGAGGTGTTATTTTAATGTGGTTTGAAATTAGGTGAGGTAGGCATGATGGAGTTAGGTTGGTTTAAGCACGGATTGAGTCGGGTTGGTTTAGGCATGGATCAAGTTAGGTTATAGGCATGGTTGAGTTAGGTTGGTTTAGGCATGGATTGGGTCAAAGTTATAGGCATGGATCGAGTCAAGGTTGGTTTAGGCATGGATTGAGTCAGGTTATAGGCATGGTTGAGTTAGGTTATAGGCATGGTTGAGTTAGGTTGGTGTAGGCATGGATTGAGTCAAAGTTATAGGCATGGTTGAGTTAGGTGGGTTTAGTTATGGATCGAGTCGAGTTATAGGCATGGTAGAGTTAGGTGGGTTTAGTTATGGATCAAGTCGGGTTATAGGCATGGTTGAGTTAGGTTAGTGTAGGCATGGATTGAGTCAAAGTTATAGGCATGGTTGAGTTAGGTGGGTTTAGTTATGATTCATTATGTTGGCAATGAATGATAATATAGGTCATATGGGTCATTATGCATAGTGATGGTAGAGAGATGGTAGGTGTAATAAATGTATGTTGTGATAAGGATTAAAATATGAAGCAACTTGTTATGTATGTGGTGTAATTTCCAATTTTGTTAGAAAAAGGGAACTAAGTGAAATGTGATGTAAATGGTGAGTTAGGTATGGTTGGTGAATTGTTTTAGGGTAGAGAATGGCTGAGCTAACCTCCAAGGGCCCCATGCCCTCGAAGTGTTGCCTACATAGTCCTAGCGAAAAGGGGACCTCAGGTTGATGTAGTTCTCCCATGAGCTAGGGAAGAATATGAGAATGAGTTGGTAGGTTTTTAGGCATGTAGTGGGTTTAGGTGTAATAGGTGTGGGTAGATTATAGGTAAAATGATGTAGGTGAAGGTGATTATGGAAAAAGGGGAGGATTACCCCAAAGGTAAGTGTCGAGGACCAAGTCTTGTATAAGGTAATCAAAACATAAACAAAGATGGTTAAAAGATAAGAGGGGGCAATAAAGCCACTGATTGGGTAGGATCATACCGAGTAGATCATACCTTGGAGGGGATGATGAACACAAGACCGAAAGGCATTACACGATTAACGGTTCTATGGTGAAAGTAGTCACAAGATCACCAAATGTCGAAATTCCAAGATGTCCCTTGAGGAAATTGAGGAAATGAGAGTGAAAATGGTAAGGTGGGTGAAAGGTAGTTAATTTTATATGTTTTGAGTGACAATGCTTTTGGAAAAGAGGTCCGAGGTCACAATGGGAAAGTCCATGACTAATAAGTTTGTTGTTGAGATAGAATGATCGATGTGGGAAGTCTATATGGGATAAATAATATGGTACTCCTTGAGGTCTTTGTGAAGCTGATCGATGCGGGAAGCTTTGGTTTCTCTCAAATTTTTTTTTAAACTTCACATAGGTGTCCTTCAAGGGAGAATTCTATTTATAGGAGCAATTTTGTCGAGAGGAAGATGTCTTTTTGAGGGAGTCATCTGTTTATTAGAAGTTTGACTCAAAGAGTTTGGTCCCATTGGAGGTCTTTGAAATCATGGACAAGACAAAGGTGAAGGATAGGAATCTTGTTCAAAAGGCAAGGTGGAATGACCATGGGATCTCATCTAAAGGTAGATGAAAAGTATCCATGAGAATCATGCTATGTGTAATGTTGTGGTACACATATTCAAGAGAAGATAACAAGTGACAGGTACTCACATGATTCTTGTGTAATCGTTAGGAAGGTGTATTGAGTGAATAACGCTCAAGGGACGAGCCTGTAAAGAGACAAAGGGTGAGGTAGGATAGTGAGTCAACAATAGAATGGTCGAAGATGCAATGCATTAAGGGGCTCAGGTTCAGGTTTACCCTTAAGTGAGGACAAACGATAGGCACCTGATCCATAGGTATGAGTTATGATGTATGGTCCAAGCCAATTATGAGTGAATTTTCCCCATTTACTTTTTTCTGCTTTGGTTATGTGTTGATTTTCTTTTAAGACAAGGTCACCGACTTGGAAGGTTCGTTCATGAACACGTTTTTCATAAGCACGTTTGATACGTTGTTGGTAAACTTGAAGGTGATCCAGAGCGTTAAGACGACGTTCATCTAATAACTCTAGTTGTGCTAAGTGGTCCTGACAAAAGTCATCATTAGTAAGCATGTCATGGAGAGAAATGTGAAGTGAGGGGATCTAGACTTTGAGAGGCAGAACAACCTCTATACCATAGACCGAGAAAAGGGTGTGGCCATAGTGGAAGTGTGAATACTAGTGCGGTATGCCCATAGGGAAAAAGGAATGTGTGTATGCCAATCCTTCCTAGTATTGTCAACCACTTTCATGAGAATTTTGTTGAGGGTTTTGTTAGTGGATTCAACTTGGCCATTGGTTTGTGGGTAATAAGGTGATGAGAAACTAAGCTGAATGCTGAAGGCATCACAAATTTTTTGCAGTGTTTTGTTTTTGAATTGTTTTCCATTATTAGTGATGAGGCGATAAGGAACACCAAAGTGACAAATGATGTGATGGTTAATGAACTCACATATTTTCTCAGCTTTTGTGGAGATGAGTGGTATGGATTCCACCCATTTTGTGTAGTATTTGGTAGCAGTTATGATCCATTGATGGTGTTGGGAACAATGAGGATTGATTTCTCTGACAAGATCCAAACCCCATTGAGAGAAGGGATAAAGGTCACAAGTGACTTGCAAGGCATGAATGGGTGTATGATGAAGGTTGGAATGTTGTTGGCATTTCACACAACATTTGACATAGTCACAATAATCATGGTTAAGGGTCATCCAAGAGTAGCCTAGGTGAAGAATACGCTTAGCAACAATAAGGCCACTAAAGTGACCTCCACATATATCATCATGAACCTTCTTAATGGTATAAGAAATTTCAAAACTTGTGAGGAATCATAAGAGAATACCATCAAATCCATGCTTATAGAGGAGTCCCCTAGAACACGAAATGAGAGACCTTTTAAGGAAGGCACGTTTTCGTTACTGGGTGAGATCGGGAGGTAAGATGGAGAGGGAAAGGTAGTCGGAGTATTATTTATACCAAAGGTCACTCAGGTCAGGGGTCTCGTTTCTGATTGAGTAAACATCATGAGGTAAATAAGAAGGTGAATGGAGGTGTTGTACGATGAAAAATATTTTTGAATCCGTAGGGAAGCGGGTATTTGGGAAGCTAATCGTGCCATGGTATCTGCATATTTGTTGGTTGAACATGGGATGGTTTGAAGGGTGTAACCATCAAAGGTGGTCAAAAGTATGTCTACATGATGTTTATACTTTTGAATTATCTCGTTACGACATTGGTACATACTTGTTAACTTGGTTTACGACCAATTGTTAATCACCAAAGATGTGGATTGATTTGACAACTAGGGCATATGCGGGTTGAAGACCTAGTACGAGCGCTTTATGACGGGAATATTGTTGGTGCATTCAAAGTCTAGTTTGAAAGAAAAAGGCATGGGTTCTCCATCCAGAGGAATGAGGATAACACCAGCCCCGCCCCACATTGAGACTTGGAACTATCAAAGAATAATGTCATTTGGTAAGGGGTTTTTCCAGGGAAAGAGTAGTAATTGACTCATCGGGAAATTCAAAATTAGAGGTTGGTCCCGGAGATAGGGCGTCCACTAGTTGGTCGGAAATAGCCTAGCCCTTAATGGAATTTCGGTGAATGAATTTGAGGTCAAGGATCATCTAAAAGCATAAGCCATCATGCGACACACTTATTTTGATAAGGTTTGGCATACATGAAGTGTAAGGGATCAGTGTTGGTCACGACATAGGTTTTGTGGTTGAGTAGGTAATGGCAGAGTTTGGTGGCAACGAAAACTAAGGCTAAGAATTTTTTTTTGGATGGTTGTATCAGGTTTCATAGTCCAAAAGAGTACGGCTTATGTAATAAACCACCCGCTCCCCTGTGTTGTTCATTGCGATGAGAGCGCGTGGCTCTAAGGAATGATTGGTAGCTGATATGTATAGGTAAAAAGGTTGATCATCTTTAGGTGGAATAAGTATGGGTGGTTGGAGAAGGTATTGTTTTAGGGCCTCAAAATCTTTGTGACAATCATCATCTCGTTAAAGGAGACATCCTTCCTAAGTAGATGATGAAATGGTTGACTTGATCGATCGATAATTGTGAAATGAAACAATGAATGGACTGTAATTTACCTTGCAAGCTATGGAGTTGTTTAAGGTTAGTGTGTGGAGGCATTTCTAGAATACCCTTGACTTTAGTAGGGTCAACTTCTATACCATGGAGGGAAATAATAAATCCCAGGAGCTTTCCTGAGAGAACCATGAAGATGCACTTTTTAGGCTAAAGGCAGATGCAATATTTAATGAAGTGGTCAAAGATGGTTTCAAGGACGGTGAGGTGCTTGGTGCAACGTTTAGATTTGGGCAAGAGATCATCCACATAATCTTCCAATATATGATGCATGATATCATGGAAGATGTAAGTCATAACACGCTGATATGTAGCACCAGTGTTTTTAAGGCCAAAAGGCATGACTCAATAGCAAAAGGTTCCCAAGGGGTAATGAATGCGGTCTTTTGTTGATCTTATGGGGCAAGTAAAATTTGGTTATAACCCGAGAAGCCATCCATGAGTGAGAGCATCTCATGATCAGTAGTGAGGCCAACTAGTTGATCAATATTGGGCAAGGGAAAGTCATCTTTCGGGTAGGCAAGGTTGAGGTCACAGAAATTTGTGCAAATGCGAAGTCCCCCTATTACTTTAGTAACAGGGACAATGTTAGAAATCCAACGAGGATAATCAATGGGTAAGATGAAGGAAACTAGAAAGAAGGCACTGAAGTTATTCTTTGATGAGGAGAGAAATGTGAAGGTGCATTTTCCTCAGCTTTTATTTGATAGGTTTGGCATCGGGAATGGTTACGATATTGTGGACCACTATGGTGGGGTCAATACCGGGCATGTCTGCGTAAGACCAAGCAAAAGCATGGTTATGATCTTAGAGAAAAGAAGTGATGGCTTCCTGTTCAACAACATCTAAATATTGTCCGATCTTTAGGATGTGCGGGTCATCCTGAGTATGAATGTTGATCTTGATAGTCGATTCATTCAACATGGTTTATGTCTCAGAGGGTAACGACCGATGAATATATGAGTCTTTTACACCAAGGTAGGTGAGTATGGATTCATCATCCTGACATTGAATGACATTAATGGTAGGTGTGTCATCATCGATCATCTCAAGATACAAGAATGGGATAGTGGAAGGAGCCTTTCCTTTGCGTTGATAAGTCAAAGGCCCCAAGGAAATGGTGTTTATGAAAAAAAAAAGTTAGGGGATAGATTCAGGATCCATCGACTCTGTCATGAGGGTGGTGATGAAGGTGGAGTGGGTGAAGGTGGTGATGAAGATGAAGGTGGAGGATGGTTAGGGTCTTCAATGAGTGTTCAATATGGCCTATTTGTTAGGAGGTTCGGGGGAAGTGATACCACTATGGTCGTTATGTTTGTGGGTGGTACATGGAATAACGGTATGGCAGCCTTGCTCATAAAATCCAAAACCAAAACCCTTCCATGCATAGTAGTGCAAGAAGGTGTGGGTGAAACAACGATTGGTAAGTGATTGGAAGTTAGCGGAAAATGGGTGGGGTTGTGATGGTGGTTCAGGTGTGTAAGTGGTAGTATCAAGTCCCCCATAGGTGAGACTAGTATGAATATGAGGAGGACCATAAAGGAGGCATTCTCCTATATGGTGATCATAACGAGGGTGTTGGTGAAGGCTTCCATACTTGTGTAGAGTAAGGAATGTGTTGACACTATATAGGCGGTACTCCCAGAGTGAGGCATTGAAAAACACCTTCCAAGGGATCAATGGTTGGTATGTAGGTAGCTGGTATGGATAATGTGTTGGAGGTCGATGCAGAGGTGGAGTTAATGGATTGGGAAGCTAATGGGTCAGCCGTGGAGGTTATGGCAGTGGTAGGAATGGAGGAGGTATGTGCGGTGAAAGCAGCGGCTGTACTGGTAGGTGGAGGTGTAGGTGAAGTGGTAGTGGTTGTGGAGGTAGACGACGTGACAAGTATGAGCACATCATTGGGTTAGTAAAGCATGTTGCATGTTTTGAAAGGTGATGGGTCAGCTGGAATGGTATAAGTGTGTCCTTCGTGTTCAAACTTTACACAATGATGCAAAGTGGAAGGAATACAACCCATGACATGGATCCAGGGTCTACCAAGCAACAAGTTATATTGGAATTCCCCTCAAAAACATAAAACAATTCTGAAATAGTGCGGGGCCCCATGCGAACGTGAAGGATGACAGTGCTTAGTGTGGAGGTGATAGTGTCGTTGAATGAATGCAACATGACCGAGATGTTTATACATGTAATTGTTAGGTATGCGTATTTGAGAAAATGCATGGGATGAAATGATGTTAATGTTAGCACCTCCATCAATCATCACACGGTGTACCTGTATGTCATCAATGTGGATAGAGATGAAGAGGGTTGGGTCTGGGTCATCATTTTGGTGTGGCGCGATCTCCTCCTCTGAGAAGCTAAGGGAGGCCACTTGGTGAACAAGGTGAGGTGAGGATGAAGGTGGTAATTTGGTGAGAGAGGCTACATGATGGGGTGTGATAATGGAGGCTATGGGTGTAGGGTCATTAGGTAAAACCTCAATAGATTGAAGAACCTCCATGAGGGCTTGATGATGGGATTCCAAGGTTTGGATGAGGTCATATAAGGAAATTTTCAGGGGAGATTGGTGTATTTGTTTAAGTATGGTGCGATGTGTGACGCCATTAGAAATGGGGTATGTGGGGCCGTGGATAGTTACTTTAGGTATGGGTGTAGATGGTATGTTGGGTATAGGATTTGTTGGTGGATCAACTACCTTTTCTTTGCCCTTCTATACACATGTAATGACATGTATTATGTTGATTTGAGGGGAGTTGGTAAATGGAGAAGGTGTAGGATGAGTGGTATAATGACATGAAGGGAAAAAACCTACTAGAGGAGAAAAGCCTTGTGAGGTCAGCTGGGTGTAACAACATTTGGGTGGTGGCGTGGCAAGTTCTCCGATGCAAACCATGTTAATCTTGGGTATGGATCTAGGAGTTGTGAGGGTGGAGGTTGTGGTTGTTGAGTGAGCAGTGTAAGAATGGGTTTTGGTGAAGTAGGATCCTCGTCGAGAATGTTGTCATCATCAAAGTTGGTTTCAAGTGGAAAAAAATGGATAAGGACAGTTTTCAAGGCCTTACAGTTCTCCACATCATGCCCTGGCACACGATGGTATACACAAATTTTAGTATCATCAAACCCTTTTGGCTTGGGTTTAAGGGGTCGTAAGGTCGAGTGGCATGTGATAACAGAGGTCTCGAGGAGATTGGTTAAAATTTTGGCATAGGACCCTGCTAGTGGATCACAATGGGAAGTGAATGTGGGTTTGGGTGTAGGTGTGGTTGGTTGTCAGGGAATTGTTTTTGGAAGAGTAGGAATAGGTCGAGCTATGGGTTTAGGTGCCAGTGTGGTTTGAGGTATCGGTCGGGTTCATTTGGGTAGGGGTACAATAGATGGATGGGTAGGAGGGTGTGGGGTTGTGTTTTTGGGTTACACCTTCTTGGGTAAAGGTGATGTGGGTGTATAAGGTCTAAAAGGAAAGGCAGATGGAGGAAGAGGGTGAGTTACCCATAGGGATAATGGGGTGTCTTTGTGAAGGTAGATGATGCGGGTCATACTTTGGGTGTGAGGGACAATGTTTAAAGTGTAGTGGGTAGTAAAGCAATAGTTGAAGGTATTGGAGGTATTGGTGGTAAAGAAACTGTAGGTGTGGGTATAATTTGTGTTGTGTGCCTAGGTAGGTTAGAGGTTTGTGAGGAAGGAATGGGTCATTGTGTTATTGGTTTATGGATGGATGAAGGGTGCTTGACCATGTTGGGCAGCTGAGGTCTTAAGGTAGATAGGACAAGTGCGGGCATGATTGGTGCGGTCGGGGTATGAGGTTGATGAGTTTGTTTCTTTGGTTTGGTTGTCAGGGTAGGTGTGGTATTGACGTTGGAAGATGTAGCTAAATTAATTTTAATAGGTGGATGAGTAAGGTTGGTGGTCGGGGTGACCCCTAAAGTGGTAATAGGTTTAGTGGAGGCAAATGTTGTGGGTATGGGTTTGGGTTTAGATATAGGTCGGGTTATGGGTAAGGGTGTGGTGTGAGTGCTAACGGGTATCATGGAAGGGGTTGTGATAGCAAAGTGGTTGTATTTGGTTTGATGGGTTGAAATGGGTTCGGGTATATAGTGGAGGTATCAGTGAGGGATCTCTGCATCTGTGTTGAGACAGGGAGTAAGAGGTGCCCCCATAATAAAGCCCTATCCACATAATCTAAGTGATCAGCCAAACATGAGAACGACACTTCTGTGAGTGGAATTGGTGAGGACCTAATGGGAATTCCCGTAAAATGTATCTTGGAGACGGGGAATTGGTCAGCTTCAACTTCCATGGGTAAGAGAGCCAAAAGTAGGTCTATTGGATTTTGGGTAGCTAATGGAGAATGCTCTCAAGAGGCAAATGTATCTCAACCGGGTCTATGATGGGATCTCATCTATAAGTGGAGGAATGGATAGGTGCTCCTCTATGGGTGGAGGAGGTAATGGGAGCTCCTCTATGGGTGGAGGAGGTACGATAGGTAAAATTTCTCTAAGTGGTGAAGCTAGGGGTGAGATGGTCTTAATGTTAGCGGAAGACCCCTTTGTAGGTGATGAAGGAGATGAAAGGTGTTCCTCTATTGGTGAAGGAATAGTGGAGGTTGGTTCCAATGTGGAAGGAGGATTTCGGGCTAGGATTTCCTCTATGGAAGGGATGTGAGGTAATTGAGAGGTGACAGGTACCTCATTAAAGATAGCATGAACCTCATGGGTATGGGTATTGTGAGTGGATGTCTCACTAGTTTGATTGGATGAAGGGGCATGGTTGGGAAATGGTTTTTTGAATATTTGTAGATTTTGGTTGGGGGTGGCGTTGGGATTATCCATAGTTAACTCACCTTTCTCAAGCATTTCTTAGACAATATTCTTGAAAGTGATGCAGTTGCCGTCACTATGACCCTTTACTCAAAGTGATAGTTACAGAAAATCATGCTCTTTATACCATGTGGGCATGGGGCGAGTAGGGTCAAAACTAGTGTGTGGTTTTATGGGTGGAAGGGTGATGGCTCTAGCTTTGATAAGCTTTTCTAAAACAGAAGAGTAAGGTTCCCCAATTGGGGTATATTTTTGTTGCTCTTATCTAAATCGAAAAGTCTGGACATGTGAGAGATTAGATGAGGGTGTAGCCTGATTCGATGGATGAGCTGGGCCGGCCTTGAGTACCATTGTGTTAGTGGTGCCCTTAGATTTTGAATAATTGGTTTGTGGTTTGGAAGAGGAAGAGGTATCATTTGACTTGAATGCTGAATTCTTATTGCGTAATTGGATTTTCTTCTCTTTGATGGCCCGAATCTCTAACTTTCATGCCATAGTGAATGCCTCATCGAATGTTCGGAAGGTTTGGACCTGCAAGTTGGGGGATATGTCTAGCAAAGCTCGTGTGAAGAGCTCGATGAGTTCAGTTTGTGGTAGTTGGAAGGTAAGTTGATTGATCAGGCTACGCCAGTGAGTGACAAAATTTGTGATAGATTCGTCCTCATACTGACGTGTGGAATATAGATCGGTCATGGTAACCTTCTTGACGATATTGATAGAGAAATGATCCAAGAAGGCCTGGGCTACCTGATTGAATGAGAATATAGAGTGTTTAGGTAACCCACTATACTATTTTAATACAGTCCAATGAAGGACATGGGAAAAGTTCTCAAAAGTAAGGCATCATCATGAGCAATCGGATAACACCCATGTTTGAATGATTGTAAATGTTCTTTGTGAGTCTTCTTTGCTATTAAAACGATTGAATTTAGGCATTTCCCAATGCATAGGGTATGAACGGATAGGAATGGATGGGTGAATAGGCTCATTGTAAATATCATCGTAGGTGAGAGTGTTATGGGATCTAGAAATTGATGCCTCCAATGTCTCCATCTTGTCCAACATCAATTTAATTAGGTCATTGGTGGGTTGTGATGATTGGATGCCTCCTATAGCGTGAGGAGGTTGGTTTTGGGCATATAACAAGGGCGGCGCTCCAGTGTATGGGGCTACCATGTAAGGTGGTGGAGAAGAAGGTAGTGAAATAGGGGGTATGTACCGGATGAATAATGGATGAAACAGGAGGTTGTTGGTAGTATGTATATGGGGGTGGAAGGGTCGTGGTAACCCTAGTGGTAATATGGGCTAATGATTGTGGAATGGAAAGAACCACATTCTAAAATGGGTTAAAGGTCACCAATACTAGAGGTGGGAATGTAGCTACAGGTATGTATGAGATAATAGGGGTGGATGAGGTTGTGTTTGGGGTAGTCATCGAGGGTATGGTGGATGTAATGGGTACCACAGAGGTATGAGATGTGGCAATCATAAGAGGTTTAGAACCTAATTGCGAAACAATTGGGGGTAAAGTGGATGCAAAGACAGAGCTAGATGGGGTCAATGCGGAAGTGGGTGCAAGAGTTGGGGGATAGATATGGGCATGTCGTATATCAACTGACGTAAGGTGTCTCGAGTGGATGAGTGGGAAAGGTAAAACTGCAAGGTGGGGGGGGTTCGGTCAAGGAGTCATGTGAACTCCTCATCTTTGGTAGCAATAGTAGTAGGATGGATGGGATCTATGGATGGTGATAAAATAGAAGGTGGTGAAGGACTAGGTGGGAGTGGTTGGCAACTGGCGTGGAATACAAGGGCGCTTGCTTGTCTTCGGGTCAGCACCATGTGAACCAGTATTGATCAGGTAGGGCCACTTCTCTATAACTAATATAGAGAACAACAGGAATAGGTGAATCCGGTGATAAAAAATGGATGAAGTAACAAATGGTGGTTGGAATGTGAAACAGGCTAACCGATTCTAGTTAGGGAAAATTGACATTGGTCAAGGGTAACCCTCTCGTAACTTTAGAAAATGGACAGTCAGTAAACAGCGAGGCAGAAGGTAAAATCTGACAGTATGCCAAATCGAAGATTTTAAAACGTTAATGGGAAAAATGACAATGACAGAGACTCTGTAAAAAAGTCAGAGAAAGTGAAGTAATATGTTCTTTTGAGTAGGTTAGAAAAAGGACCTGGAACTGACATCGGTTAGAGGTAACCGACGATGGTTATTGTGAAATTGAAACAATGATGAAAAAAATTGGTTTTGAATTAAAATCTTATGTAGAATAAGACCCAGAATTCTAGGAATGATGATGATATGGCCCAGACACACTCAAGTGAAGTTGGAATACACTAGATATGATGAGGAGTGTGCAAGGATGAACAAAAAAAAGTGATGAACGTAATCTTTCACCTCAAAACACAAGCCAAGCAGAAACACTAAGAAAATGTGATCCTAGGAGTGCCTTTTCTATTATGTTTATTTAGCTTATGCTATTTAAGGACTGACACATGAATTGTGAAATAGATTTTTTGGTGAGGATGGCTTCCTATAAAGAAGGAGATCTAAAAGGTGAGGTTTCAGGTATGTTATGGTGGGGGCGGGCTTCACTTTGAAGTATGACTCGACATAGTAGCGAGTGGGTGCCCACTATGTCGTGATCGTGTGATCACCTAAAAATTGTTCAGGTAGGATGTTGTTTAAGAATGTATGTATTTTGAATTTTGTGTGGTTTAGTAAGACTTAGAGAAAAGAAAAGGATAGAAGTGTTTTTCTATGATTCATTTGTCAACCATCAGCTGGTCATGACTTCCTGTGTATAGGTTGCCCTCAATTAATGTGAGCTAATGCAATAAATTCAAATGGAATGCATTTGTTTTTAAACCCAAATCAAAAATGTGAAATTGGATGACACAATAAGATGAAGAGGAAGAGGTATGCTCTTTCACTACAATTCAAAAACATGAAGAAATGATTCTTTTTAATTACACCAAAAGAAAAGTTTCCTTTAGAGCAAGTAGAAAGAAGAGGTGGATTACCAAGGAAGAAAATTAGTGTGTATGCTTTTAGAAGGGAAACAAACACACAATTTTTTCCTAGGAATGAATGAAATGCAAGGAACCCCAGATGGGTCCCATCGGGCATGCCAAAATGTTTCACCTTTTTCTTAGATTGTTTCTTTGAAGTGTTGATGAAACAGATAGGGTAACGGGCATAGGAGGAATACTTGTTCAAATGTTGGTTGATGGGTTGTTGCGTGCGTATGACTTCCGAATCCACAACTGATCGTGAGAGCTTCCTTTTGGCTAGGAGGAACTACCTGTAATGAAAACAAGACCACCAGAAGGAATTAAATAATATGGGCAGTGAACTTCCTAGTGTAAGCTAGATCCGGAAGTATGATACTTCTTAGATGGTTGTTAGTCCAAAGTATTTTTAAAAAATTCAATGTTGTAAACAAAATAAATCCTATTGTTATTTTGAAATGATTTAGGTATCTCACTTAAAACACAATAAGAAAATAGATCTAATCTAACAGGCTAAGATAGAATAGAATCCAAAGGTTAAATGATTGGTTATGGGTCACACAGTCCGATAAAGGTCTCAGGTAGGTCTCTATTCGTGGCTCTGTGGGCAAACACAGAGATAGGTTTCGGGGGGGTAACGGCGGTGGTTAGTGTAACTCGGCGCGCAGTTATTGTGAAATCTGGAAATGTCACTTTGAACATTTGGGGTCTCCTTTGTGATTGCACAAAGGACTTTAGTTGGTTAGGATGGTGTATTAGGTGATGGGAGTAGGCTTTTGTGAGGTTTTAATGGGTATATTGAGGTGAAAATGTGGAGAAGGTCAATAGGGGGCAAGGTAAACAATGGATGATAAAATGATGAAGAAATGAAATAACCAGGAAAGTATGATGTTGTACTTACTTGGATTTCATTCCTGAAGGCTTGTGTGTGAAGGATGGAGGTGTTGATGATGGGTTTGAAGGTTATAAGTGATCACCAACTGAAGAAAATCTTCTGCATGGGTTGCATGTACACTCCTCTTTTCTTGGATAGATCAGATCATGGCTGGGATGGCTGTGCAGGAGAAGATGCTCAATCTCCTTCCTTAGATGTGAGTTTTCATAGGAATTTTCTCTCTAAAGATGCATTATCTCTCTGAGATGTGTTCTTGCTCGTCAACTTTCTCCCAAATTTTTGCCAACTTCTAACTTCCAACCTTGAGAATAAGGTTGTTTTGGGTTAAAAGGGGTAACCGATGGTGGTCCGACTTAACCAGTGACGATTAGGGGTAATTGACGTCGGTCAAGGTGGGATTTTCTAGGTTTAATAAACTAGGGAGATCCTCCTGATTTTCTTGGATCTTGTGTCATTATCCTATGGATTAGACTGAGAGCCTCTTGTGAGCATGCAGGAATGTGGTTAGAGGGAATGTAGGCATTGATTTTTAGGGTTTGGGTAAGTCTTAGTTAGATATGGGAACTTGCTAAGAATAGGTCTTAGGTTGAGTTAACTTGGTGAGGTGTCTAAGTAAACTCGTATGTGTAGATATTATTTGAAAAGATATTTAAATACTAAATATAGTGAGGATAATGCATTAATTTAATTTAATTAATTAAATTAATATTAGTGGGGTGAAGGGGGTCATGGCTAGGTAAATGTAATAAATGGTGCTTATATGTCGAGGGATGAAAGAGGAGTGTGACCTAATTTTAGTGTCTACACTTATGACTGCTGTCTATGGCTGCTTGATCTATTTGGAGAGCACTCTCGAGTACTTCATCATAAGTCCTTAGTGGGAACTTCTCAACTTCTTCCTTTATCTCTCTATTGAGGGAGTGAAGGAATAAGTCACATAGTTCCATCGATCCATGTTTGGAGCATTTGATGATGAGTAGAGGACTGTGTGCCATATTTGAATAAAATGAGCTTGAGTGTATTCATTGTGCTCTTTATTAATATGTAAGAATTCCCTTATTCCTTTTCTTAACAATTTGTTTATATCAAAAGCTTTGATAAACTATGACACAAGTTATTTAAATGAGTGTATTGAGGCTTCGGCTATTCTATAGTACCAATGAAGGGCAATACCCTCTAAGGTTTTAGGGAATATCTTAGCAACAACCGCATCCCAAGGAGTAATTATCGAATGGCCGTGGCATAGGCCTTGATATGAGTATTCAGATCTCCCTCCCCTTTATATTTCGGTAGATCGGGAAGAGGTCTTGGAAGCATGACACTTCGTATGGTGAAATCTAGACGATCTTTTAAATATTTTGAGTAAGTCCCTACCACATAGGTTTCGACCATCGATGGTGTCTGCTGAGGGGGTGGAGGTGGAATGGGTAATTGATATGGCATAGCATATGTATTTGTAGGGACGTAAGGAAATCCTTGTGGTTGAGTGAACATCCGGGAGAGGATAAAATGTCTCCCGTGGTGATTTTGAATAAATGTTCAAGTAGGGAAGAGCATTGCTCGGTATGGATTGTTTGGTGCTAAAGCAGGAGGTATCATATTTT
This sequence comes from Taxus wallichiana var. yunnanensis, assembly GCA_018340775.1. NCBI lineage: Eukaryota > Viridiplantae > Streptophyta > Pinopsida > Cupressales > Taxaceae > Taxus > Taxus wallichiana. Next base: position 451,439,277 of record CM031237.1, on the reverse strand, counting down.
CAATTGGAGAAACATTTAAAAACGTAATAGTTCTAGTTGTTGTTTGTTGTGGATAGTTATACGAATGTTTAGGATGCATGCCTAATGTTCATGTTCTAATGATGAGGTCAACTTGGTTGGGATGATCCGGAGGGTTGAGAATTCCTACTTGCTTGAAATGTGAATTTTGATTTGCTTGAACAAGTTCTAATCCTCTAACCTTTTCAACTAAGGCTGAGATGACATCGATTAATGAAGATATAGTGTTTTTCCTCAATGGTGGTTGTTGTACACCTTAAGGTTGTAAAGGGTATGATACCCTACTATGAATTGATCACTACCCCGCCAAGCTTCGCCGAGAGTATTTCCGATCGGTGGAGGAATGGGGGTATTTTCTTGGAGTGGGGTATCATGTTGTGTTTGAAAACTTTCTATAGGTGAGTACATGTTTTAGAAGCATTGTTCGGATTCGAGCATAGCATGTTAAAGACTCCTCATCCAAAAATGGGAGTGGATCCGACTGTATCTCTATGATTTATGGTTTGAACAAAACCAGAGGAGATGAAATAGATTCTCTAGTAAACATTATATTATTAGAGCCCGAGGGCTCTGGTTGTTGTGTTTGTGTGAGCTGATCCAACTCCTCAATTGAATGAAGAAATAGAAGTAGTTCTTTGAGGAGGAGTTTGTCATGACAAGTAGTTACTTGAATAGTTTTCAACCCATACAGAAAGTGAGGGTGTGATTATCTATTTGTTTGACCATAATATGCTTCGAGACCTACGAGAGGTCTCCCATATGTGTCGTATCCCAAAATATTTTGGGGGTATATAAATAACCACAGAATAATGGGAAAGAGTGAAGGTGGATGAAAGAAATGAAAATAAAAGGGGAACAGGTTGTTTGTTTCACGCCGAGTTCACCAATTTTGTACGATAGAAAAGTGACATATGAGTATGAGAATCTACAAGTAGCCCTTCTTCGTACCCGACCTCTTGAAGTTGTGCCGAGATAGCCGGTGAAAATATAATATATGTGGATACGAGACAAACTAGTTGGGCAATCTTATATCCTCAATGCACAATAATGGGATTTGCATGAGTCTAAGGGAAAGAAAACTCTCCTAACCTAAATTGGTGTAATGGATCGTTTAGATATAATAGCTACACGGAGGCTCCAATCAATGTCGAGCTCTACCGAGATCCTATCTATTGGCTGTTGGATACATGGAATGTGACCTGCAGGTGCTTCATGTATATTTTCAGACAAGGTCATGGAAAATGGTAGTGAGAGGTGCAGTGGATTTATAGAAACTATGGGTGGTTTCTGGTCTAACCCAAAAATGTTGGCTTGATTTGCTTCTATGTTTAATGTGGCAAATTGTGTTATGATATCTAGTAGGAGTGGTGAGGATCTAAATACTAGCGTATGTAAACTGGTGTCAATATTTAATTGACTTGTAGGCCCGTTGGGTTGTGGGACCTGGGGATCACAACCATGAGTTCGTGGTTGTTTTGGACCTGTTATGGTCATGTGAAGAATCAATCTCTTCTTCCGACTATCCAATGGTCATAAGCCTTTTTGGCTTTTATGTTTAATACTAGGAGTTGTGCGATCTTCTCAGAATACCTTATGGGTGTTCTCAGTAAACATGTATACGTAACCCGTACGTGTTGATGAGAAGGTCTCCTGTGTTTGGCTATGGAACTAATGGATCACAACCAAATATTTGTTCTCTTTCGGGTTCTTGTATGGTCATGTGGATATCCTATCAAGGCAATCTATAGTTGGGTTGACTTGACCAGAATGTGTATGCTTTGTCGTCTTCAATATTCAATTGTCTCAATTGTTCACTAATTACTTGTGGGTTTATTGTCGTTTGAAAGACCTGAATCCTAAGCCCTTGATCTATATCCATTAACATTGTGAAGATATTTGGTTGAGGTACTACCGGTTCGAATACGTATTCCCTGGGCTCTCTGGGTCCCATAATTGTCATGCAAAAGATGATTCAACTTTAACTGAAATGAGTAAACTAACTATGAAAGATATATCTACACTATGCTTATATTCTTTTTATTTTTATATTTTCGATGATGTATATTTGAATGAAATTTAAAGAGAAGCTATTCTAATATATTTAGATAATGGAAAATTAATCTAATAACATAATTAAAACAAGCAAGTTAGCCTGATGTAGCTATTTTCCTGTGCACTTGTGAATTTATCCTAAATATTTAAATAACTAACTAGTTTAATCGAAAGACCTTCAATCTTACCTCAGAAGTGAGGAATAAATCACAGCTTCTCAGAAGCTATCATTCCCCATAGCTTCCCTGGTAATACTGAAAGCAAGATTTAACTGAAATAAAATGATTTTCTACTCTATTTGATATATTGTAACTACAACTTTGATAGCTCAAACCTGGAGTTTTATAGAACAAAGTGGTAAATCTAGTTGTGTCGTGACTTGTCCCCTCAGTGTGATCTCTTTATTCCTTTGTGTTCTTGTGAATCTAGAAAAGTGTGAATGTGATAATGTCAAGTAGAAGAAGATATGCAAACAATGGTAGCTTTGGATATAAACCAAATACAATGCAAGTAAGAGAGGGATAATGTAAGTGAATAGAACTTGACTATGTGATTCCTAGCAGGATTTATTGTGGGGATACAACGCAAATATACCGAGAATTCTAGGATCTATTTCTTGTGACAAAACAACAACCTGCAACTCTAAGATTATCAAATGAACTCTAATCTAGAATTCAAACTATCCTATGCTAAGCTAATTGTGTATGATAGTAATGGAGCAAAATGAAAGTGTGAAGATCAAATGATCTCTAAAGCAGAAAGGAGAGGCTGAGAATTCATGCAAAATCTAGACCTATTGAAACTTATGGAAGAACTTAAAAACACACTTGAATAATAATTCATAGAGGGAGAGGGGCCATTTGCTTGTGAACAAGCTGGGTATTTATAACATTTGGATTTACCGGAGGGTAAGTATGAATTGAACTCTTTTGTCACAAACAAAGAAAAATCACTATTTACTAGGAAGCCAAAACATAAATGCATGCAAGATTGGTTGAGAAATGTGGATGTAATTTGAATATTTACGTTTGACGAAGTCATCGGAATGTTCTGGAAAATGTGCATAGGACCACCGCCCTGTGTAGGGTGGTGGTTACAAGACCGCCACCACCATTGCAGGTGGCAGCCTACTGAGACCACCGCCAGGCGGGGTAGTGGTCCTATAACTTAAAGACTATAATGAAAACATTGCAAATGTTTTTGAATTCGGCTGTGAATTCTATAGAGTTTGTTGAGAATAGCTCCAAACAGATCTGGGTATTGTATTGAGAGAGCGGTGGCTTGTAATAAAATACGAGCAAGTGATTCTTTATGGACGTAGCCCAAATTGGGTGAACCATGTTAAATACTATCTCTTTGTGTTGTGTTATTTTATTCTACACTTTTATTTGAGATCTATAATATTTTATGCATATTATTTTCTCTCACATTGCGATTCGTGAGGGATTATTCCGCATATTTTATCCATTGTTTCCTAACAATGGTATCGAGATCCTGGTTTGGTTTGTTGAAGTGTTGAATAGTAGGTAAAGTTTTATCCTTAGTGGGAGCTATGGTAGATGATGGAATATCTAGGGTTGATAAATTCAACGGGTAGAATTTCAGTCTTTGGAAGATGCAGATGGAAGATTACCTTTATCAAAAGGATCTTTACATTCTCGCATCGAGAAGGTGAACAAACCCTTGAGCATGATAGATGCAGAATGAGATTTTCTGGATAGGAAGGCACTTGGGACAATCTGGTTGTGTCTTGCATCTTTGGTATTATTTAATGTTTTAAAGGAAAAGACTACAAAAGAACTGATGGATGCATTAGGAAGTTGTATGAAAAACCCTCTTGCCTCTAATAAGATATTTTTAATGAAAAATTTGTTTAATATGAAGATGTCTGAGAATGGTTCAGTAGAAGATCATCTAAATGATTTTAATACGGTTGTAAATATGCTAGCTTCGGTTATAATAGAATTTGATGAAGAAGTTAGGGATTTATTAGTTTTGTGCTCTTTACTTGAGAGTTGGAATAGCCTAGTAATGGCGGTAAGCAACTCGGTTCTAGCTAACTCAAAGTTGAAGTTTGAGGATGTTATAGGGGTGATTCTAAGTGAGGAAATGTGAAGAAAAATCTTTGGTGAATCTTCTACTTGGGAATTCTTTGTGATGGAAACTAAAGGGAGACGAGAGAAGAATAGAGGAAGTAATGGAAAATCAAAGGATCGGGCAAGGTCAAAATCTAAAAGCAAGATAGTATGTTGGCATTGTGGAAAGTCTAGGCATGCAAAGAAGGATTATTGAAAGCTTTAGGACAAGAAGAAACAACAGGATGAAAACAAGGAGGAAAATGTGGCAATAGGTAATGTATGTCAGGATGTTTTGATTCTTTCTTTGCATAATATTACTAAATTTTGGGTTTTAGATTCGAGGGCTTATTTCCATGCTACTCCACATAGGCATTATTTTGTTGATTATGTTCAAAAATATTTTGGGCATGTTTTTCTTGGTGATGATGATCCTTGTAGCATAGTTGGAAAAGGTTCTATTCAGGTTAAAATGCAGAATGGAAATACTTGGCTATTGAAGGATGTCAGACATGTGCCTACATTAAGATGAAATTTGATATCGGTAGGGTAGTTGGGAAGTGATGGTTATATTGTGATATTTATAGTGGACTCTTGGAAGGTTACCAAGGGTGCTCTTGTGGTGGAAATAGGTAAGAATGTTGGAACCTTGTATTTAACCACTTATAACACTAATGTTTGTAATCTTGTGGCTTCGTAAGTAGATACAACATTGTGGCTTGTAGGCTCGGTCATATGATCCATAAGGGCATGGAGATCATAAAGAAGGATTTTCTTGGATATACTGAGAAATGGGTTTGGAGTTCTGTGAGGACTTCATATATGGGAAACAAACATGAGTAAGGTTTCTCAATTTTGTACCTACAAAGAAAGAGAGTAAGTTAGAGTTGGTGCATTCGATGTATAGGGGTTGGCTCGGTATCATCTCTTGGGGTTCAAATTATTATGTTAATTTTATTGATGATGCAACAAGGAAAGTTTGAGTTTATTGTATTAGAAAAAAATCTGATGTATTTGACACTTTTTTAAATGGAAAGCCTTGGTAGAGAATGAAACAACTCTTAAGCTAAAATGTCTCAGGTCAGATAATGGAGGGGAGTATTGCAGCAATGAATTTTATTATTATTGTTCTAAGAATGGAATCTATAGGAAAAAGAACGTTCAAGGAACTCCAAAATAGAATGGGTTATCAGAAAGGATGAACATAACAATAATGGAATGTGCTAGGAGCATGAGGTTACATGCAGGACTGCCTCTTTCTTTTTGGTCGAAGCGGTGAGTGAGCATAACTATGTACTTGATAAACATATGACCCTCAAGTGCCTTGGATGGAGGCATACCCGAGGAGGCTTGGTATGGTAAGAAAGTTGATTATTCATTTCTTAGTCTTTGGATGTGAGGTATTTTTCCATATAGAAAAAATTGATAGGACCAAACTAAAGGCTAAATCTGAAAAATTTACTTCCATTGGTTATGGTGGTGATGACTTTGGATATAAATGTTGGAGTATTAAGGACAAGAAAATCATTCGATCTAGGGATGTGGTCTTTAATGAGAAATTCATGTATAAGCAATAGTTGCAGGAAAATAGGGAAGAATCCAAGAAAGAATATGTAGTAGTAGAGGATCTTCCGGATGGGAAAGTGACACATGAATTAGTTCAGGAACCTCCTCAATAGGAACCCCAAACTCCTATATTGAGGAGGTCTTCTAGGGTAAGAAGAGAACCTAAACATTTTTCTCCTTCTCTTTATTATTTATTACTCACTGATAGTGGAGATCTAGAGAGCTTTGATGAAGCAATACGGTAGTAGATTCCAGGGGAACAAGTGGGAGCAAGCCATGGATGAGGAGCATCATGCTCTCATGGAGAACCAAACATGGGATTTGGTGAAGCTACCCGAAGGAAAAAGAGCATTACAGAACAATTGGGTGTTTAGAGTCAAAGAGGAAGGAGGAAATAAAAGATACAAGGCCCGGTTGGTGGTCAAGGGGTTTTCACAAAAAAGGTAAAGATTTTGATGAGATTTTTTCTCCTGTAGTAAAAATGACTTCTATTAGAACTGTTCTTGGAATAGTTGTAGTAAAAGACTTGCACTTAGAGCAACTTGATTTAAAGACTACATTTCTCCATGGTGATTTAGAGGAGGAATTATATATGCAGCAACCAGAGGGATATGAGGTCAAAGGTAAAGAGGAGATGGTGTGCAAATTGAAGAAGAGCTTGTATGGCTTAAAACAAGCTCCACGTCAATGGTATAAGAAATTTGATAGCTTTATGATGGAGCAAGGTTATATTATATTTCATTTTGACCATTATGTGTATACAAAGAAATTTGAGGATGGCAGTTATATTATCCTTTGTTTGTATGTGGATGACATGTTGGTTGCAGGTAAAAACATGCAGGAAATAAAAGTACTCAAGAAGCAGCTAAGTGAATCCTTTGTTATGAAGGATTTGGGGGTAGCCAAACAAATCCTTGGTATGAGGATATCTCGGGATAGGAAGGAACGGAATTTGACTTTATCTCGGAAGAGTACATTAAAAGGTCTTGGGAGGTTTAATATGTAGGATGCTAAACCGATTGGGACTCCTTTGGCGTGGAGACCATTTCAAATTATCAAAGGAATAGTGTCCCAAGATAGAGTAGGAAAGAAACTAGATGTCCAAGGTACCTTACTCATCAGTAGTTAATAGTTTAATGTATGCCATGGTGTGCACCAGGCCTGATATTTCCCATGCAGTGGGAGCGGTGAGTAGATTTATGAGTGATTAAGGTAGAGATCATTGAGACACAAGAAAGTGGATCCTTCGGTATTTGAGAGGGACTATGGGGATAGTTTTGTGCTAAAGTGGATCAAACACCACTTTGTGTGGTTATGTAGATTCAGATATATGGCTGGAGTTGTAGACACAGGAGTACTGAAGTTATATTTACATTGTAGGTGGGACAACAAACAAAGTAAGTGGATTTCATGACTTTGAAGTTGGTGGCTTTATCAACCATGGAGGCTGAGTATGTTGTTGTAATAGAGGCAAGCAAGGAAAAGATTTGGTTACTGTAATTACTTGAGGACTTGGGAATAAGGAGGAAGGAAATTTTCATAGTGATAGTCAGAGTGTTATACACCTAGCTAAGAACTCTACTTTCCACTCTAGGATGAAGCATATATAGTTAAGGTACCATTTCATTAGGAAAACTTTGGAGGAAGAGAAGTTGAAGCTGGAGAAGATTCATACCAGTCAGAATCCTATAGACATGATGACCAAGGTGGTCACAAGGGAAAAACTAAAGTTGTGTTAAGCTTTGGTTGGTCTTCACGAAACTAGTGAAGGGTTGAGAAGCTTGCTCAGAGTAAAACTAGTCTCCAAGTGGGAGATTGTTAGGTTGTGGATCTTGTTTTCATGTGAGAAAGTGTTGAAGATTGTACACTAAGATTACTATACACTTTCCATAGTTGTCTCACCAGGGGTTTAGGGGTGCAGCCCCCAAAATTTTTTTTTGGGCCTTAAAACGTGCCCGATATATTGGGAAACGTGATTTTCTCATATGGGTGGGTTTTTGACCCATAGATTTATGGGACAATTTTGGCCCATGGTTTTGATACCCATAGTTTTGTAAAACTACTTAAGCAGTTGTCTATTTATATGGTTTTGTGCATATGGTAGATATAATGAAAACATTGTAGATGTGTTTTGAATTCGGCTGTGAATTATGTAGAGTTTTTTTAGCATAGTCTGTTATCCAAAATTTACCCCCCCAAGGTAATTTTGATAACATGCATCGAATATTCAAGTCCCTTGTCGAGAGGAAAAGAGCAAGCTTTGAAAAAATGCAAAAAGGTTGCGAGAAAGGCAAATAAGTTGATCCAGGAAAAAGTGTAAAAATTGGCTAAGTCCTGCTCAAGGGAGCAACTGGGACATTTGGGACGTCAAGGCGCGGATCGGCCGAAAAGCCTCCAGGCGGCCCAAATTGCATTTGGGACAATCGGGCCAGAAGTACGCGGCGGGCGCGAAAAGCCGATCCGGCCGAAAGAAGAAAAATTGGCTAAGTGTTGCTCAGGACGTTTGGGACAGAAAGACCGAACCGGCCGGATCGGCCGAAATGAGCACAGCAATCAAAAGCGATTGGGACATCTGGGCCGCAAAGGCGCGAATCGGCCGAACCGGCCGAAAAGAGTCAGGTCAGTCCAAAACAAAGTGGGACAAGCGGGCCAAAAATACCCGAACCGGCCAAACCGGCCGAAATGAGCACAAAGGGCCCAAAATCAAATGGGACATCCGGGAAAAATGGAGGTGAAGTACGCGAAGGAGCCGAAGGGGCCGAGGACCAATGAGAAATCGCCACGTGCCACAAAGAGAAAAGTCAAAAAGTCAAGGGGCGAGTTTTCGAGCACCGATCCGAACCAATGGGATAGTGCCACGTGTCCCAGCTAGGGCCCACAAGGAAAATTCAAAAGACAGCCCGCCGAAAGGTAGAGGAGAGAGAATTGTGCGACCAATCAGAGCCTGCCACGTGTCATCTAGGTGGCGAAGCGCGGGAAAATATTTCGAAATCTGTCTTGGTCTGTTCCGTGCCCTAAATCTTCAGATCGCCATATCTTTTGATCCAGAGCTCGGATTTCCACGTTCTTTATATCAACGGAAAGCTGTTGAGATGCTCTACATGATTCTAGGATCAACCTCGAGTTTTGGTGTAGTCTGAAGAGAGAAAATTGAGAAATGGATCTGACGCGTGTGCACGGCCAGAAGTGACATTTCAGTGGCCAAATTAATGCAGAATGGGTCGCATTCTCCTCCAAATCGGTCAAAGATGGCAGGGTATGGGTTGGTAAGGTATCCTATGCTGTTTTAATGTGTTGGCATTCAATGAGGAATGGGCTTACACGTTTTCCCACGTTTTTTGTCCCCTGGGCTCGACCCATGTAATGTAAAAGCCAGATTTGGCTCATTTTAAAAAAAAAGTTGTTCATTCTTTCTGCTCGGCCCTCCCTTCTTTTCTTCTCTAGGGTTGAAAATGGAGTTCGAACCTCCTCCCTTGCTCTGTAATGGCATTTTTTCCTTTTACTAATGGAATGATGTTCTGTGTAAACTTCTGGAGCAACAAAACGTGTTACGTGATGCATCCGTCCATCCTCTCTTGTTTTTGCTTGTTCTCTCCTTGCCTCTCTTCATTTGCAGGTATCTCAGTGCATGTCTAAATGTTCATTACAGAGTTTGGAGCTATGTTCATGGAGTTTTGGGACATTTTACGTGTGAAATCTATCCTTGGGCTCGTGATGCATCGTCCATCCTTCCCATTGCTCACCTCTCTTTGTCCCATGGCAGTTTTGATAGATGTTCAACATCCTCCTTCTCTCGGTGTATCACCGTTTTAGTGTAGGCTTTTGCTGTTTTCCCTTCTCTCTCTCTCTCCGTCTCCTTGGCATGGTTAGATTAGGATTATATTAGCTTGCCTACACCTGGAATAGCTTGTGGCGGGTAGTTTAGGAGCAGAACCAGCCTTCTCTGGAGATTCCTCTCTCGGTTTCACAAGTCCCACGCTTAGAGAGAGGTTTCCATGTTGTGCAATCACACCTGGATGCCGAACATCAACCTAGAAGCCTGATGTGCGTCCAGGGGTGCTGTGATTTTGCACTAACAGTTTTGGCATGCCCGGTGGGACCTTAGAGGTCTTTCACTTCATCTTTTGCAGGTTGATGTGTTCCTGTGAAGATTTCAGCCTTTGGAGGCACTTGCAAACACATCTGGCGACTCCATCTGGTCAACAACCCATCTCTCGAAGTTGCAGACCTTCCTTTCCATTCATTTCCATCCATTTTCATCCATCTTTCTTTCCATCCCCTTCATTCTTTTCCATTCCATGAAGTTGTGCAATCATGACTTCATTTCCATCATGGAATTCACATCAACAACAGCAGTATATTCCACCTCCAACATGTTTTACAAATCCTCCAAATCAGCATTTTGAGCAGATTCAAGATCAGTATGCATACCCATATGAGCAGCAGTGCCAAAGTCAGTTTGGCTATGGAGCTTTCCAAGAGCAAGGGTGTGCATACAATGAAGACCATCAGATCCAAGATGCTGGTCTGTTGGAGAAAATCCAAAAGATGGAGGTGGGGATAGTGCAGTCCAGGGCTCAAGCACAAATGAAAGCTTTTGGAATCGGTTATGGAGCACCCTGTCCATGGGTGGGACCTTTTCCAAGGCACTACAGCCCTCAGGAGAAGCTGGACTTCATGATAAAGATGCTGCCCCAACTTGCACAATGGACAGCAGAGATAGAGGCCTACAGACTTGTTGTTGAACAACCTTGTCAATGGGTAAGTTCTACACCATCATCTGGTTTTTCTCTTTCCATTACTCAAGCAGCACCATCTCACTTAAACTCTCCATCTGCTGTCCCAAGTGTTGAATCCATTTCCCCATCTCTCAGTCTTCCACCACATCTCGATTCTTCTTTCCTTTTCCCTTCCAAACAGTCATCCCCTCCACAAGAGCTAATAGAAACCCCCCCTCCTCCAAAGAAACAAGAGGTTTCAGCTCCTCCACCACCACAAAAAAATGTCAAGTCAGTTGAATTTCAACCTATCCCTCCTCTTGCATTCCCAAATCCATGTTGGGAGGATGAAAATCAGAATGCCAGTCAAGGAAAACAACAGCAAAAAGAGAGGCCAAACAAAGATGAAGAAATTCAAAGTCTGAAGAGTTGGGCTCTCAAATTTGGGATGACAAAGATCCCCTTGATGGTTAAGCCTACAGAAGAGGCTAAGGTTGAACAAATGGTGGTCATGACTGAATTTGTTGCAGCAGAAGAAGAGCAAAAGGAAGAAGCCGATCAGCAATCAGTTTTCTCAGAACGTGGTGCTGATCCAACTCATTTTGCACAATCAGCCATGGAGGAAGAAAGCTTTGAAGAAGATCTTGTAGTCCCAACTTGTCCTCTAGAGCAGCAGATTGAAGAGTTTGACTTGACAAACTTCATGCTAGAGGAAGAGTTTTATCAAGAGCAAGATTCTTTTCAAGTAGTAGAGGAAGGAGAAGCTGCTCCAAATCCAAGAGAAAAGGAACACAATCTAGCTGTGAGGGAAGAGAAAGGACAGAAGAATTCCACCATTTCTACTACACCATCCATCCAAGGTCTACAAGAAGACTCCATCCTTGGAGTAGAAAATCAGAGCTATGGGCATATCAGACGAATCAGACCTTGCCCAATCAGGTATTTGGCTTCATTGGAGCCAAAGGAGAAGCCACAACCGGTCATGCTTGCTTCTGAGCATGAGGATGAGCTACAAAGTACCAAGGATCAGCTGCCATACCTCTCCAATCCAAATGCAGAGCAACTAAAAGAGGTATTGGATTTTTCAGTTGATACCTTGATGATTTGGATAGAAGACCAGCTTCTTGTTGATTTTCCATCCATCCAAACAGCCATGATCAGTGCCAAATCAATGGCATGGCTGCCAATTTTGAAGAAAGGAAGCTATTTCTCACAACCAGTTGCAGGGTTTGTTTAGCTTGCCTTTGCTTCCAGCTAGAGTAGAGTAGGTAGATTTGCTTTCAGTAGAAGAAGTGCTCGTGCACACTCTGCATGTTCCATTTGGGACATGTATGATTTTCAGTTCTGTACATAGTTTTGGTGTGGCTGGTTTTGCTCTGGCACAGTTCATTTCAGTGGTTTTGGTGAGAACAACTACATGCCCGGTGGGTTTCCAAGTGGCTCAGAGGGGAGATTTTCAAGTTCAGATCAGTTTTCAGGCTTGCTTATGACTCCATGCCCAATGGATGCTTCAGGCTACTGATCATTCATCTAGCAGGCAGATGACCCCGCTGAGTCACCAAACTGTTATCCAAAATTTACCCCCCCAGGGTAATTTTGATAACATGCATCAGAATATTCAAGTCCCCTGTCTGAGAGGAAAAGAGCAAGCTCTGAGAAAATGCAAAAAGGTTGCAGAAAGGCAAATAAGTTGATCCAGGAAAAAGTGTAAAAATTGGCTAAGTCCTGCTCAAGGGAGCAACTGGGACATTTGGGACGTCAAGGCGCGGATCGGCCGAAAAGCCTCCAGGTGGCCCAAATTGCATTTGGGACAATCGGGCCAGAAGTACGCGGCGGGCGCGAAAAGCCGATCCGGCCGAAAGAAGAAAAATTGGCTAAGTGTTGCTCAGGACGTTTGGGACAGAAAGACCCGAACCGGCCGGATCGGCCGAAATGAGCACAGGCAGTCAAAAAGCGATTGGGACATCTGGGCCGCAAAGGCGCGAATCGGCCGAACCGGCCGAAAAGAGTCAGGTCAGTCCAAAACAAAGTGGGACAAGCGGGCCAAAAATACCCGAACCGGCCAAACCGGCCGAAATGAGCACAAAGGGCCCAAAATCAAATGGGACATCCGGGACAAATGGAGGCGAAGTACGCGAAGGAGCCGAAGGGGCCGAGGACCAATGAGAAATCGCCACGTGCCACAAAGAGAAAAGTCAAAAAGTCAAGGGGCGAGTTTTCGAGCACCGATCCGAACCAATGGGATAGTGCCACGTGTCCCAGCTAGGGCCCACAAGGAAAATTCAAAAGACAGCCCACCGAAAGGTAGAGGAGAGAGAATTGCGTGACCAATCAGAGCCTGCCACGTGTCGTCTAGGTGGCGAAGCGCGGGAAAATATTTCGAAATCTGTCTTGGTCTGTTCCGTGCCCTAAATCTTCAGATCGCCATATCTTTTGATCCAGAGCTCAGATTTCCACGTTCTTTATATCAACGGAAAGCTGTTGAGATGCTCTACATGATTCTGGGATCAACCTTGAGTTTTGGTGTAGTCTGAAGAGAGAAAATCAAGAAACGGCTCTGACGCGTGTGCACGGCCAGAAGTGACATTTCAGCGGCCAAATTAATGCAGAATGGGTCGCATTCTCCTCCAAATCGGTCAAAGATGGTAGGGTATGGGTTGGTAAGGTATCCTATGCCGTTTTAATGTGTTGGCATTCAATGAGGAATGGGCTTACACGTTTTCCCATGTTTTCTGTCCCCTGGGCTCGACCCATGCAATGTAAAAGCCAGATTTGGCTCATTTTAAAAAAAAGTTGTTCATTCTTTCTGCTCGGCCCTCCCTTCTTTTCTTCTCTAGGGTTGAAAATGGAGTTCGAACCTCCTCCCTTGCTCTGTAATGGCATTTTTGCCTTTTACTAATGGAATGATGTTCTGTGCAAACTTCTGGAGCAACAAAACATGTTTTGTGATGCATCTGTCCATCCTCTCTCATTTTTGCTTGTTCTCTCCTTGCCTCTCTTCATTTCGCAGTATCTGTGCATGTCTAAATGTTCATTGCAGGTTTGGAGCTGTGTTCATGGAGTTTTGGGACATTTTCTGTGTGAAATCTATCCTTGGGCCTGTGATGCATCTGTCCATCCTTCCCATTGCTCACCTCTCTTTGTCCCATGGCAGTTTTGATAGATGTTCAACATCCTCCTTCTCTGGTGTATCACCGTTTTAGTGTAGGCTTTTGCTGTTTTTCCCTTCTCTCTCTCTCTCTGTCTCCTTGGCATGGTTAGATTAGGATTAGATTAGCTTTGCACCTTTGGAATAGCTTGTGGCGGGTAGTTTAGGAGCAGAACCAACCTTCTCTGGAGATTCCTCTCTTGGTTTCACAAGTCCCATGCTTGGAGAGAGGTTTCCATGTTGTGCAATCACACTAGATGCCGAACATCAACCTAGAAGCCCGATGTGTGTCCAGGGGGTGCTTTGTGATTTTGCACTAACAATAGCTCCAAATGGATTTGGGTATTGTATTGAGAGAGCAGTGGCTTGTAATAAAATTTGACCCCACATTTGACGAGGTGTTCACCATGGCCCAAAAACTTGAAATTTGAGACATTGAAGAGAATAAGATACAATTGTGTAATAAGAACACCGCATTTAAATCAAACGATACCTATTCTTATTCCAAACCACAAATTAATTGCTCTACAGAAAAAGGATATGCCAATGTAGTAGTTTTGAAAGTTGGCTCATCTCACCCATCCAACCAATAAAAGTTTTCTTCCAATATTTCTCATGTTTAGGATTTTTAGTTCAAGCGGGAGAAATGAAAATATACACCCATAGGAGAACACGTACGATGGAAAAGTGACATGCGCACATGAGAATCTACAAGTAATTCTTTCGGCACCCAACCTCCCGAGGTCGTGCCGAGACAAAGCCAGTGGAGATGGAATACACACAAGATGTAGATAAGCTAGTTAGGTAATCTTATGTCTTCAACACATAATAGTGGGATCTACAAATCTAAGGTAAAGAAGGACCTCCTAACCTAAACTGGTGTGATAGATCGTTCGGCGAGGATAAGCGCTCAAGGCTCCAATCAATATCGAGTTCTATCGTGATCCAATCTATAGGTTGTGGAATTCATTCAAGATAACTTTGTGGGTGCTTCGTATATGTCTCCCAACAAGGTCATGAAAATGGAATGGCTAAATATGTAGTGGATATTTTGGTTTTTATGGATAATTCTCTGGTCTAGTCTAGAAATCTTTAGCTTGATTAGCTGCTATGTTTAATAATGATAGTTGTGTTATAATGTCTGGTGGGAGTGGAGAGGACCTAAATACTAATGTTCACAAACTAGCGTCAATGTTGGGTTGATTTGTAGGCCCGTTGGGTTGTGGGACCTATGGATCACAACCGTAAGTTCGTGGTTATTGTGGACCTCCTATGGTCATGTGAAGAATCAATCCCTTCTTCTGATCCTAAGTATCCAATAATCGTATGCCTTTTCAGCCTCTACGTTTAGAACTAGAAGTTGCATGATTTTCTCAGAGTACCTAACAGGTGTTTTGGCAACTTGGATACGTAAGCTAGTGTCTATATCAACGAGGAGGTCTCCTGCGTCTGGTTGTGGGACTAGTGGATCACAACCGAATGTTTGCCCTCTTTCAGGTCCTTCTATAGTCATACGGATATCTATCAAGGCAATCTATAATTTGGTTGATTTGACTAGAACGTATGTGCTTTGTCATCTTCTACGTTTAATCCCCTTAACTATGAGCTGATTTCTTGTAGGTCTGTTGTTGTTCGGAAGACCTGAATTTTGAGATTTTGGTCTATATCAGTTATTGCTGCAATAAAGTATTTGGTTGAGGCATGATTGACTCAAAAACATATTCCTTGGGCTCCCTAGGTCCCGTGATTGTCATACAAGGTCAATATAAACCTAACTGAAATGAAATTAACTATGCAAGATATATCTACAACATATATATATATATATATATATATATATATATATATATATATATATATATATGCCTCTATTTTTGTATTTTTAATAGAATCTAAAGAGCAACTAATCTAATATATTCAGAAAATGACAACTAATCTAATAACAAAATTAAAACAAGCAAGGTAGCCTAGTGTAGCTACTTGCCTGTGTAGTTGTGAATTTTATCCTAAATAACTAGATAGCTGATTAAATTAATTGAAAGATTCTCGATCCTACCTCAAAAGTGAGGAATGAATCATAGTTTCTCAGAAACTATCAATCCCCACAACTTCCCTGGCAATATCGAAAATGAAACTTAACTGAAATGAAATATTTCACTACTCTATTTGATATGTTTTAACTAGAACTTTGACAGATAAAACCTAGAATTTGTAGAATAGTGGCGAATCCAATAGTGTATGACTTTGTCCCCTCAGAATGATCTCCTCATTCTTTCATGTTCATGTGAATCCATAAGAGCATGTATATGTTAGCATCAATAGAAGAAGGTATTTGAACAATGGCAGCCTTAGATATATACCAATAAAATGTGAGTAGGAGAGGGATAGCGCAAGTGACAGAGCGTGGCGTATGCAATTCCTAGCGGTACTTATTACGGGAATACAACACAAGTGTACCGAGGGATTCTAGAATCCACCTTCTGTGAAGAACACAACCTACAATTCTAATGAATTTAATCTATAACTGACACTATTCTACTCTAAACTGATTTGTATGGACAAAAATGAACAAGACTGAAGAGAGAAGATTGAATGGCTTCTAACAGCAAGGAAAACTAGCATGGATGTAAACATGAAAACAAAATGAGCTTCTAAACAAGAAATTGACAGACTCAAACAATGAAAAATGAGAAGTTGAGGGGCCATTTGCTTGAAAACAAGCTGGATATTTATAGATTTCACATTCACCCAAAGGTAATTCCTATTAGAACTCTTTTACCATTAAACAACGGAGAAACACTATTCCAGGGACATAAAACATTAATACGAGCCAAGGCGGTGGAGAAAATCTAGTAAAAGTTGAAAATTACACACGTCATGATCACAAGAATATGCTAGAAAATGCGTGAAGGACAGACGCCTTGAGTAGGGTGGCGGTTACAGACCGCTACCCCGATAGGGTGGCGTTTCGTCACTAAAGGTCAAAATGCTTAGAAAAGGAAGGCAGAGGAATAAAACAAAGCACAAGGAACAAGGATAAGGCATTTGGGATGCTAACATATACTTCGTGAGCTTCTCTAGATCTCGAACACCTTGTGAGGTGACCTGTATCATCATTGGGGCATGTGTAACATCATTCCGGTGGTACAGTACCCTATAATTTTGGGTACGTACATATTGCCCCTCGGAGAATCGTTTTAGCCATGAAGAGGCATAAAACGGTGGGTCCGAGTATGATAGTCCCAAAATGGGAAGCTTTAGAAATTATACCTGACACACCCGTGTGTCGAAATAACGCCATCCAAGTTCCCGCCACCTACAAAATAGAAAGAAGACTCAAGTGCAAATAGACAAAACAAATAAAAAATAATTACTAAATTAGTATGAAGTGAGGACTTACCATTTGTGTCAGGATGAGAACTTACCTCTGTTGGTGCTCTAAACCTGTAAAAGGGGCATTTAAAATGAGTCAAAACACTATATATATATATATAGTGGGACCATTTTCCTATTCATTTGCGCATGTCGATTGATAGTTTTGAGCTCTATGACCCACAAGTGATGGTTTCCAATGAGAGTATAGTCAAAACGTTCGTATTGAGATAGTGATCATGCCTCCACGAGCAGAACCTTGACCCACAAAATCTCAGGTTAGTTCTTCTTGATTTAATGTTTTTGCACTAGAAATGTTAAAATGTTGAAATCTTTGTCTTGGGGTCGGATTTTAGAAATGTCAGTTTTAAATGTGTCTCTTAGGGGGGGCACCTAATGGGTAGGCTTTTGTTTTAGTTAAAATGGTCATCTTTTTACATTTTTAAGCATTTTAGGGCACGCGACCCATTTTGAAATGCGGGACAGGACCGCCGCCCGAGCAGGCGGGCGTGAAGATTCTGAGACCACCACCCTTTAAGGCGATGGTTACGGAACCGCCACCTTGCTCAGGGCGGCGGTTCTCTTCAGAATGTTAAAACAACACTGATTTGAGTTTATTTCTACATTTTTAGTATTCTTATTTGCTTTAAAATTTTTTTAATACAATCTTGATACTAACTTGCTCCTTTTTGCGTTTTTGTGTATTTTGTAGAAGAAGGAAGAGTACATCAGATGGAGTCGAGAGAGAGAGAGAGAGTGATTGGCTTCTAGTAGTGCTAGATGCACTTTCTTAGGATGAGCAGGATACTCTTTAGAGGGCAGGTATACTGAGGATCACACGGGTTCCCCACGTTACACCTGCCAGTCACATACTATGTGACTTATTTTCTTACTAGAATGCAGATCAGAACACCTTCCAATTTCCAGGTGTTAGGCGTGAGTGGACTATCACCCTATAGGATGTCTACCACATTTTAGGAGTCCTGATTATTGGGAGGAGAATTTCATTTGATACAGCAGTGTCTAGACCTCAGGTGACTCAGTGGGCCACCTATATGGGAGATGAAGTTGTATCCACTGGTTCGAAGAAGGGGGTGAAGGTCTTTTCTATTCCTAGCTTGCCCATCCCTCTCGATCCGTCAAAGCTATTGTGGGCATCCCGGCCGAGATTGATCGAGACAAGGGAGGGGATACTTTAATCTATTGTTGGGCCCCCATCATCGCATGCATTGAGGCACATGGTCGATTTATGCTCGGGATCCGATATAATTGGGACCACCTATCATGACTTATACAGGTGGTTTAGTTACAGGACGATGAGGTGAGCCATCCGACTTTAGTTATGAGTGGGTCTATGAGCACATCATCCCTTATGGGAGAGGCATAGAGGTGGCAGATCTCAGAGCCGTGAGGACGGCTAGATGGATAGAGACGACGGTGCTTAGAGTACCCCACCAGCTAGTTGATTCCCTGACTACTAAGGATATGGAGGTCACACCCTATCAGGCCATGGCAGGATTATGGGGCAATGAGACCTTCAATTTGATTTCCTACTCTACTACTGGGGTAGCTTGTGGATAGGATGGGGAAGGTAAAGACACACCCCTTTGATCGAGTGCCTCGTAGTTTGGCCTTTCTTACATTGACATGCTTCCTCCAGTGGTGCGGTGTTCGATCAGTTCGAGAGGCTAGGGGAGGTCCTGGAGGCCGGGTTGGATTGTTACTCTTGGCATCCCCATTATAGCCAAGAGGGTGGTATGCACCTGAGTGAGATTCAAGACTCTCAAGAACCTTTACTTCGGATTGCCGCCGGTCCTGCCCATAGCAGTGATGACCCCATTGATATAGACTCGAGTCTAAGGAGTTCACAGGGGGATAGACGGAGGAGGAGACCGATGACATGGAGGTCAAAGTGAGTTAGGTGGGGAGAGGATAGTGATCCTGAGTGGCATGACACCCAGGATATTTTACAGGTTGAGAGGGCAGAGCAGAGCGCACAGAGAGGGTGACTCTAGTCTCATAGGAGTTGCCTTTTTAGGACCTAGGCGGAGAGGATGAGTCCATGGTAGGATTCCATGTTGTCCCAGATGTAGGAGGCGGACATCAGTCAGTGGTAGCATTTGTGGCATGTGCAGATCTTAGAGATCCTTCTTGGAGACCTAGAGATCCGAGTGAGTTATCACTCCTCTTTTGATTTTTGCTTTTTAGCTAGGGTTGCCTTAGTTGCTATCTCTCTTTTTGTTCATCCTTGGCTTCACCTTTTGATTATTTTCTAACTTGTTTTCTCCTTTTCTTGTAGAGACTACTGATGAGTGGCGAGACTTGATTTTCTAGGTATGCACTGACACCTCGATGCTCCCCTGTGGAGAAGAATCATGCTTTGAGCTATCCGTGGATTTGGGGAGCCTTCAGCACTGGTAGGCATACCAACATTTTTTCCCCTGTTTGACATGTGGCCAAGATGGTGACCTCCTCTATACCAAATTAGTCGGGTATAGGACTACAGAGCACCTGATGAGGAGGAGCCACTCTCATAACAAGACTACGGCTACCTGCTCGGGACCGTGAGCCCTCGGTGCACTCGAGCACCGGTGTAATCGAAGTCCTAGACGTGATCGTGCACCTTCTGAGGGATCCCATAGGGGTTGAGAGGCCACTTGGCTCCTTTTGTAGTGACTCTTGCTAGACTGTTTATACGACTATTTTGTATTTTCTCGGGCTCATTGAGTGTTTTGACCATGCCTAGTGCATGATGGCATTGTACATGAAACCTGAATATATATATATATATATATATATATATATATATATCTTTAGATTCTTGGTATCTTGAATTGTGCGATTCATTTTCTCATGTACACTAGATGTTTGTAAAATTTTTGTTTTTATATGCTTTTCAGAATGTATGCAATGGAGAACAAATATCACAAATGTTTTCTTTTTGTATTTCGTGATGCTGATGTATGATGATGTGGACACTATGTGATCTTGAACTTTAGTTTCTATAAGAAATTTTCTGGTACTTCATATTGTTTTGACAAAATGTGATGATGAGCTGGTATGATGAGTAGAAAAAATTTCCCCACTCCTAACTCCACGGAACTAGTAAGATGTGAGGGCTCACCACCGAGAGCTAGAAAGGGCACAAGCTATGAGGTGTTTTGAAATGGTAATGATGGTAGATAGAAAAAGAGTTGGTGGAACCAAATTAGGATGCTACAAACCTATCTTACTCAAGTGAATACATAGTTTTAGAATGTAACTTGCTTTTCAGTTTATCCAAACTTAGATCCGTAGATGGCCACTTGGTTGACAAAATTTGGTTTTCGTGGTTTATAACTCTCTTGGAATTTTAGACATATGATTCGTTTATTTTGACTCAAAATTCAAAAGGTTTGTTTGAACTATTTACTTATGACTTTCAACATTTTAATGTCAAGCGGACCCCTATGCCTTGCCCCATGCCATAGGTAAGACACCTATCCTAGGAAGAAACCAAAAGTGAGAACAAGCATGCAGTGCCTTGGTATGGCTACCATTAAGACTTTGTCATATCTAGCTTTAATCGATGAAATGATTCTAAACAACCGATGATGTTATGAAAATGAAGAAGTATGATTTGAAAGCTCCTGCCAATACTATCAGAAGTTTGTAATGAA
The DNA here is from genome assembly GCA_018340775.1 of Taxus wallichiana var. yunnanensis. Lineage (NCBI taxonomy): Eukaryota > Viridiplantae > Streptophyta > Pinopsida > Cupressales > Taxaceae > Taxus > Taxus wallichiana. Next base: position 451,418,669 of record CM031237.1, on the reverse strand, counting down.
TTACTTAAGAATAAGTCCCTTGATCACCAAATTTTATGAAGCGAGTGAACAAAATGAACCTATCTAAATGAATATGTAATGTAGATATAATTATACAAATAGTGCCTATGCTTCATGCGTAAAATCATTTAAGGTGTAAGGAATTGATTGATTCACTGAATTCCTCACCCTCCAGTGTGCACAAGAGATACACACCATTACCGTAGTCTTTCATGACTCGATATGGGCCCAACCATTTGGGCCGAAACTTTCTTCCTTCGCCGGTTTTCTTATCGATTCGGACTGTCTAGCCTTAAAACTCGATCTCCTTCATATATTTCTCACTCATAGAAATTTTTGTTATATTTCGCACATTCGGTCAAGCATAGGCTCTATGCTGCTATTCGACGTTTAACCTGGCCTCATCTAGGATTTCTAGTTGGGAGAGGCATGCCTCTCTATAAGCTTCTTCATCTAGAATCCCTTATAGGGAGATGTAGAGACTGGGTATTTCAACCTCAAGTGGGAGAACTGCTTCGCCTAAATACCAAAGTGAGAAAGGAGTTTCTCCTGTTGGTGTTCTCATTGAGGTTCGGTAGGCCCACAAGGCCGGATATAATTTTAAATGACAATCTCATTTTTTTCTTGTACCATTTTAAGGAGAATAGATTTCAATGTTTTGTTTGTCGCTTTGGCATGCCCATTGGCTTGAGGGTAGTAAAGGGAGGCTGTGTGATGGTTTATCTTGAACTTGCTACATAACTCATGAACCTTGTCATTTTTAAAGGACGTGCCATTATCTGAGATAATGATTTGTGGGACACCATAACTGCAGATAATTTGGTTCAAAATGAATTTAGCAATCACCGAACTTGGTACGGTGGTGAGGGGCATGGTGTCTACCCATTTGGTAAAATATTTCATGGCTATGATTATAAAATTATGGCCATCGGTGGATGAGGGAGAGAATTTCCCTATTAAGTCCAGACCCCAAGTGGAGAAGGGCCATGGAGTCGCTATTGGTTGTAGGGATTATGCTAGCATGTGAATCTCATGAGAGAATTCTTGACATTTGTGGCATTTACGTACAAATTCCACTGCGTCATGTTCAAGAGTGGGCCAAAAATATCCCATCCGATGTATTTTATGAGTAGTGGCGTGACCATTGAAGTGGCCCCCAAATATCCCACTGTGGGATTCATGAAGAATCTTCTTGGATTCTTCTATGTCAACACATCTTAGAAGCATGTCGTTAAAGGCTCTATGATAGAGCACTTGGTCTAAAACAACATATTTAGCGGCAATAATGCGTAACCACCTTCTTTTTTGTGGCGTGGCACCTTCTAGATACATGTGGTCCATGATAAGATTGATAATATTAGTATACCAGGGACATGTAGAGATGGGGGGTCTGGTTTCGACAAAGAATATACATTCATTAGGAAAGTCTAGATCTACCAGCTAACCTCCATCTAGTGGATTTTCAGCCAACCAGTCTGCAATGATTTTTCCTTTGATGGATTTTTGGTTTACAAATGTTAACTCAAATTCTCCCATTAGGGTTATGAAACGTCCAGCCTTCTTAGACAAGGACCCTTGCATGAGGAATGTCCGTAAATGGTCTGTCTTCACAATGACCCTTGTTTCTTGATTTAACATGTAATGTCTTAAACGTTTTGTGGCAAAGACTATGGCAAGGCATTCTCTTTTTGCCTGTGTATAACACGTTTCATAATTGAGTAATGTTCGGCTAATGAAATAGATCACGTGTTCTCGTTTATCATCATCTTCTTGAGCCAACATGTAGGCTAGCGAGACATGAGTAGCTTGAGAGTATAGAATTAAAGGGCGGTCTGGCTTAGGAGGCATTAGCATGGGTGGTGACAACAAGAAATGCTTAACTGCTTCAAAAGCCTCATTACAGTCTTCAGTCCAATCGATACTATAATCTTTCTTGAGTAGATTGTTGATTGGATGAATGGAAAAGGTTAAATCTGGGATGAATCTTTGGATTACACCAAGTTTCCCAAGAAACGACCTGATTTCAAACTCGTCTGAAGGTGGGATCATTTCGAGAACAACCCGTATTTTGGCCGGATCAACATCAATCCCTCGTGAAGATGTAATGTATCCTAGAAGTTTACCTCCTGTTACACAAAACACGCACTTCTCTGGGTTTAATGTGACTCCATGTTCAATTAATCATGAGAGGATGATGCAGAGTACTTCTAGGTGATCACAGCGTTTCTTGGCCTTTGCCAACAAGTCATCCACATATGACTCCACAATTTTATGGATGAGATCGTGGAATATATAAGTCATTGCCCGCTGATACGTAGCACCGGTGTTCTTAAGACCAAATGGCATGACAACATAACAATAAGTTCCCCAGGGAGTTATAAATGTGGTTTTGGCTTGGTCTTCTTCAGATATTTTGATTTTATTATATCCCAAGAACCCATCCATGAGAGACAAAAGCTCAAATCTAGCTGTTGCATCAATGATGATGTCAATGGATGGTAATGGGAAATCATCATTGGGAAAAGCTTTGTTAATATCCTAAAAATCTATGTAAATGCAGATCTTCCCATTCTTTTTGAGAACGTGGAGGATATTAGATACCCCTTGTGAATAATCAACTGGTTTGATGAATCCTACTTGGAGAATTTTTATCACTTCTTCTTTTACCATGAGAGCTACTTTTGGTTTCATTGGTCTTGACTTCTATTTAATTGGCTTCGCATCTAGTTTAGTGACAAGATTATGTACCACAACTTGTGGTGCGATACCTGTCATTTCTTTATAATTAAATGCAAAATCCTTTTGATGTTCTTTGAGGATTTGGGTGTGTATTTCTATTTCTTCTAGAGTTAGCAAGGATCCTAACTTCAAAATTATTGGTTCTTCCTCTATTCCAATGTTTATGTCAATGGTTTCTTCTATCAAAGAAGTGTTACCTTCTTCAAATTCAGGTGGGGTGGAGATAGTTCCAAGCTTTCCCCATTTTCTATCTTGTAGATATCGAGATCCTCTCGTGGAGGAGACTCTACGGTGGGATTTCCAAAGTAGGAAGAGGAATGTGGTATTAGGGAAAGATCAACTATAGGGTGAGAAAGGTGTAGCTCTACATAGGCATTTAGATATTTGAGAGTGACTTTATCACTATCAACATGATGTAAGATAGGAGATTCATTCTCAGCTGTAAGTGTTAGAAGAGGGTTTGTTGACATTTTCTTCACCAATGGTTCGGTATGAAGTGATACCTTGAAACTTGTCTCTTCTAAATCATTACTTCGGGTGAAACACGAAGCTGAGGTTACTATTGAATCTACGAGAAGGTTCATTCTTGTGGGAATGCTTCAATGGATATGAAGTCAAATCTTTTTCTTAGATCTAATACCGATGTTTTATAGAGTTGTTATGTTTTACCCATAGATAATTAAATATTAACTATTTAATTATACTTTTACATATATCTTAACCACTTATCTACCCCATATCAATTCCTAACCTCCCATATCTATTTTATCCATCTATCCCCCCTATTTCTCCTCCTCCCAAACCAAGCAGTGGGATATTTCCCGTATTTGAGGTGGAAGGATCACTTTCATCTTTCCAAAATCACCCCTTTTGGCCATTTCGGGAGTCTATTCCTTGATCGGCACCGACCGGTACTCGGTTGACGCCGATTTTTGGAGTGGCACCGATTTCATCTCGATCGCCGATTACAAATACAGGGCCAAAATTTAGTTCTGGTTAGATAGAAAGAATGACAGAGAGTTTTGAGCATCAAGTCTGAGCATTATCTATCAAGCGAAAGTGAATTCTATCCAAATCAATCCCTGAGAGGAGTACCGTTACTCTGCTCCTACCACATCGACATCATGAGCCTCCATCGATCTCTTGGTGACTCTGTTCCTACATCCAGCGAAGGTGGAGCTTGTCAGTATCCCTACGGCTCTTGCAGATCTAGTGGAGATCGACGATCTAGCTTCCACCTTCTCATTTTTCAATCTTCCGCAATTTTCCCTAAGTCGACCCCGACCATACCGGGCCGATGCCGATTCTCTCTAGTCGATGTTGACCTATCTCTAGTGACGCCGATCTCTCTCGCCGACGCCGATTTTCCTAATCGACGCCGATCTACCTATGGACAGGTAAAATAATTCAGGGAACACAAATCCAACATTGTTTTCACACTTTCCCATTTTCTATTGGTTTCTCATTCATTGTTTACATTCTATCTGTCATTTTAATCAAAATCTAGACATTTACGTACATCTTTTATCATGTATGCTTCTTTCCTTAATTAAAAACGTGGATTGACATCCACCGAGGGAGCTTATCGCTTCCTGGACCCGCTTTTCAGAAGTCCACCCAAATATCTTTTAACGTGGTCTTTTTCTGTCAAGCATTTGTGTCTTACAGTTTCTTGGATCTACTTTGTAGGATCGCTCGTGTGCGCCCGTCTTGTCTACATCAGCTTTCTTTTCCATCTACATCTTCAGATCTTGTCTTATCTATCAGGTATTGATTTCATTTGAGTTTTTCAGGTTTTTGTGTTTAGTTTGGTACATTAACTTGGACAGGTAACAAGCACGGAAATTCTTGATCTACATTCTGGCATGCCCGGTGGGACCTAACCAAAGTCCCTTATTGGTAAGTTCATTTCTTTTCCAGTTTTGAGCTTTTGTTCTGTTTCTTCACTACTTTTCGTCAGTTCTCCGTAGCATTTCCTTCCTTCATTTTGGTCTTGCTTCTTTCACTTATAATTTGCAAAGTTAAAGTTTCTTCTTTCTTGCAAAACTAAATTCCAATTCCTATTTCGAAGATCAATAAATCTTTCATTTGATTTCAAAATTGCATTCTTGATCCGTCTTTTTTTGCAAAATTGTTATTTTATTGAAAGTTTTCTAGTTCCTTAAATAGAAATTTTCATTCTACTATTATCTGGATATATCTTTCTGGATTTGTTGGGTGTTTGCTTAACCTTTTCTTACAGAGCACATTGCTTGTTCATGGGATTGTTCAAGGGAAGAGCTCAACAATGCACTTTTGAAGTCCACACACCTTGGAGAGCTAAATCTACAGGTATTCCTCTTTTACGGTGTTTTCTCCTTTTTAAGAACTTAAAAAGAACTTGTTTGTTTGTTTTCTATCACATTCAAACATTTCGATTTTGGTACTTAAAAAGAATTTAATCACATTTGGGAAAGAATTTGTTTGACCTATCTTCATCGAAATCCAACACTTCATTCTTAGTGCTTAAAAAGAACTTTTCCTTTGTCATTTTTGTTGTATGCTATTCATCTAGTTTTCTAAATAGGCTGGAAAAATTGATCAAAATTGGTAGTGACACTATTTGATTTTTATTTTTCACCCTTGCACACAAAGCCAAAATCACTAGGTATAAAGCATCAAAACAAAAATTCCTCCCCTGGCCTTGCCTACTTGGAAGTGACATCCAAGAGGAAGAGCCTACGTGGTACTCGGGCCGCGCTATAAATTCACAAAAGTTCTGGTATATATTGGCAAAGCACCCGACTCCCTTATCGCGGTGTGTGTGAAGTGTGGGGGTAGGCCCCTATATCAAGCCACGTACTGGTCTTTTACTGAAGTGCCTTCGGGACTCCTCACCAAAACATTCCCCAAACCATCCTTAGTTTGGCTATCTGAGTAGTTCTTGTTCTAAAATCCTTCCTAATATTTTCTTTCTTAAAAGTAGGAAAATTTAAAAGAGATAATCACCTACGCTGCTTGAATTGTCTATGCATTAGTTAGGTCAATCTTCTTTTTCTATATTTCTGCTTGTTTATGATGGTCATCACTCGGTTACAATCTAGAAAAATGGCTCAACTGGCCCCTTCTTCCTCCGAGATCACCACTAGTGTGGATGTTTCGGCACCCCTCAGGTCTTCCTCGGGACCGCTATTAGTTGGTTCCCCATCTTGGTCATATAATCCTTTCTATCAGCCTAAAGCAATCCCATCACGTCCAACTTCCCCTAGTCCTTCAGAAATATCATCTGCTTCTGATATAGAGTATGTTCCTCGTGGGGATCCTGAATTTCAGTGCTCCTTGATCGCAATCTAGTAGCCCTTATGGACTATCTAGTACATAAGTCTGTTTGAATATCTGATCAGGGACCACCAATCCAGCAAGTTTACGATTATCCTCGTGAACCATCCTAGGATTTTATAGAATAGTTAGCATATTTTTTCTCACCTCGAACCATAGAAGAGGGTGGCACACCTATGCCTCCTTTTTCTCTTCCACCGACCATGTCGACTAGTTCTCAAATAGTCTTGCCTATTCCTAGCACCGCAGTTACCTCGACTATTCCACAACCTACTTCTGAGAAGTCCTCTTCTCTAGCTATAATGGGCGCATCTGCACACCCACAGATTGCTATTAATTCTTCTATGCCATCCATTATGTCCCAGGGTCAGTACCTCTTTATGAATCAACCCCCTTCTACGAGTCAGTTGGTTCCTACTTCTCATCCTCCAGTTGGTCTTTCTTCCAATGCTCCAACGATAGTGACCTTCACCCATCCTCTAGCATTGGTGCCCTTAATAACCAATCCAGTCAAAAGCCTCATTCAGACCTTGTTCCCCACCATGTCCAATCAAATTAATACCCATGTTCCTCAATCCATTCCGATTCAATCGACAAGTGTAGGAGCCCACCAATCACAGGCTCCATCTTTCATTCAACCACCTTTTTCTCAACCACTTGTCATCTCACAGCCTATTTATACATAGGCTCCTTCACAACAAATACCTCACCAGGCATCACCTAGAAATGCCTGGTTATTCCTCTTATCATCCTGTTAATCAACAAGATGAATCCCCATTGATGCCTCAACAAAATCCACCATTCGCTTCTTATGTAGGACATACCAGTATGCCTCCTCCTCAATTTGACGTGGTCCAAATTCTTTTCAAGAAAATTGTAGACTTAGAAGCCTCCACCAAAGGGGCTCATCCTTCATACTCTTTTGAAGAAGTGTGTAATGAACCCATTCATCCATCAGTGGCTTTTAAGCCTTATCCTCCCCAATGGGAACTTCCTAAGTTCTCAAAATTTCATAGTCGGGAGGATCCTCAACAACACCTATGAGCATTCAAACACGCTTGCTACCTGATAGTCCAGATTAGGAGCTTATGCTCCATACTTTTCCTATGTCTCTAGTAGGGCCTGCTTTAGACTGGTATAATAACATTCCCCAACATTCCTTGTTTTCTTTCTCTCAATTGGCCTAGATGTTTGTTGAAAACTTTTCAATAAACATCACACATAAGATCTCGATTATATATTTATAACATTTGTCAATTCGATGATGAGTCTATTGCAGACTTTGTCGCTCGTTGGAGAGGGATAATAAACCAATTATCTTTCTCCCTTCCTCAATCTCAATAGATCGAGTTGTTTACTCGATCTTGTGCTAATCATATTTCTTCCACTTTAAGGATCCAAAATTTTCATACATTTGAAGAAGCCTTTACAATGGCACGTAAACTCGAGTCCCGTGCCATTGAACAAGGGAAGTTAAAACTTCGCTCTAAATCTAAACCATATTTTTTGGTTTACAAAATCAAACCCTTCCACTTCTAAAGACAAGAATCAGGGATCCACTAACGCTATCGTATTAAAAACACCACGAGCCGACAACACTTCTAATCAAACACCGGAGAGACTCCTCATCTTCTCAAAAAGGACCCTTGTCATCTAGATATTTTACTTCGTTGGGGGAATCATATGCTTCTATCTTGGAAAAAATGTTGGAAGTTCACATGATCGAACTTCCCCCTATTAGAAATTTTGATGAAAACCAAGAACGTCCATTCTGGTATAGGGAAAATGACTTCTGTCATTATCATAGAACCAAAGGCCATGACATTGAATGATGTCAGACCTTCAAAAATCTTGTCCAGAAATTCATTGATAAAGGCGAGCTCATTCTGGATAACCCAAATGCTCCCCCAAATCAGGCACTTGATGTTTTTAAACAACCTTTTCCCAATCATTCCCCAAACAATGATGCTTCAGAGTCTCAAAAACCAAACACTCATACTATCAGCTTCATCTCTACTGAAGAATCTTCTTCTAAACCTAAGCCATCTACAAACACATCGACCGAATCAGAACCTCCTTCCGCTCCGCTAATCGCTGAGATTCCACCATCTTCAGACAACCCATCTTTGAATATTCCTACATTGTTAGAGATGGATTCATCTCTCTCTGCCTCTTTATCTGATCTTCCATCCATGCCGAGATAGTGTCATCCTCATCTGTCTCATCATCAGATATTCTTTCGATGCTCGAGGCATTTACATCCCTTCGAGTTTCCACCACGAATACATCTACTTCTGTTTCTCCCATTTTTGCTGCAACTATGCCATTGGTAAACATACCTATAGTTGTACCAACTTCGATGGAAGCATCTTTGATTTTGACTCTTCCCGTTTCCTTTCCTATAGTAGTTACACCCATAATTACTATACCAGAAGTACCTCCCTCGCAAGGAACTGCTTCTTCATCATCCACTTCTTCCATCACCGATACTATTTTGCCTATTAAGGGAAAATCTAAAGAAATAGCACTCAGCACCTACACTCGGTTCCTGAACTTAAACCGAGACAACTAAAGTCTAACGTTACATCATCAACACCTCCTCATCTCCTTCCCCGAAAAGGCTACAATCACCTTATGCGGTTGAAGTTGTCACCATCCCTGAAAAAGGAAAACCCATATTTCAGACTATTAAGACTCTTGGTGCTTTCCTCAAAAATCTCTCTCTGCGCCTCATAAAAGATTAGATTTATCAACTAGGAAGGCGTCTTCTTCTACAATACCATCAGAACCATCATCTTCTTCTTCTACAACACCTTCTTTTTGGTGCCTTGTAAAGTGAATTTACCCACTAGAAAGGCATCACCTCTTTTATCAGGACCATCATCTTCATCACCAAAAGCCAAGGCACCCTCTGTTCCTCCGATCAGACCTATTTTGGGAGCTCCTCCCTCATCTAAATCAGCATTATCTAAATCATCATCTATTTGACCAAGCAACCTTCTTTATCTCTGAAGACCACAACGCCTGTCACATCTTCATATCTTCAAAATCTATTTTAGGAGCTCCTCCTCCACCGAAATCAATCCTGCCTCACTTACTTCCATCCCAAGCACCCAAGGTTGCTCCTCCCGATGTCTGAAAAAGTAAAATGATCCCTAAAAAGACTGTCAAACTAGACATGCAGGTTCTTTTACCTGGCATTCTATTGAGAGGTAAAAGAGGCACCTCTTCATCATCTCTGTCCTCATCTTTGTCTACCGGATTCTATACTAAAATTCTTCACCAACTTATCCAATCTTCATCCATATCCCTTCCTCCGATCAAACCCTATAATCCTAAAGGAGTAAAACCTTCCTGGTTCAACTCTGATTTGATTTGTGCTTACCATCGCACTCCAGGACATGACACCGAGGGATGTAAAGCCCTTCAATATGTCATTAACAGTCTTTTGGAAGAAAGTGATCTTCTATAGAAGAAGAGGAGGAACAAGTATCTCCTATCATCTCAACCACATCTGAGCCTCAATGATCTACTCAGGCCTCTAGTTCTATTAATTCCACTCTGGATGGTCTTCCACCTTCTCAAATCGACACGATTCATATCGCCACTAGAACACAACAATATGATAATCTATCATCATCTACATCTCGGCCACGGGTTGTCATTTTACGCTAGCCCCTGGAGGCATTCCTCTTTCCACATCAGCCTCGAGACCTAGGGTCTCTATTCGTGCTTCACCTCGGGCTCAGATTCCCGTGTCAGTAGAGGAGAGTGTTATGAAACAACTCACCCATGCTCGGTCAAAATGTCTCTTTTCGACCTCATTCAATCATCTCCACAGCATCGCCAGGATTTGATTGATAATCTGCACCATATCGCAGTGAATTCAGATGAGCCCCAACCTTTCGAGATGATTGTTGGATTGAATAAACCATCAACCGCCATTTCCTTTGAAGATTCAGAAATTCCTTCCCTTTCTTCCGAGGATTTGGAGGCTCCCCTCTTTATCACAGTTCAAATCAACAACACTACGTTAAAACACACTATGATTGATAGTGGTGCTGCACTCAACGTCATTTCCTCGCACACATTCAAAAACTTAAGTTACCAAAGAATGTAGTGTCACCACCACCTTTCGCCCTTCGATCATTTAACGATCAGCTGGCAGTTACTTTAGGAACTATGGTCCTGCCCATTCGAGTAGGTAAGAAGCTACTTCACGAACTCTTTTACATTGTTGAAGGGAAATTCCACTACAATATGATCCTCGGATGCTCTTGGATTCGTGTAATGCATTGCGATCCCATCAACCCTCCATCGATGCTTAAAATATCAATATGAGGGAAAAATCTATACTCATCCAGGAGATCCTTTTCCTTCTGCACAATGCGACATGACCATAGGGTCTGCCCCTCTAAAGGAGAATGCTTGTTCTCCTGATGAGGCTTCATCCTCTTCCATACCTACAACAAAACTACTAGATTTACAAAATCTAGAAGAGACATTGCAGCGTTTCTCACTAGGAGAGCTTCCTCTTCTCTCTTTTGACGCCCATCTCAAACCTAATGAGTATGGTAGACCAGACAAACAACCTGAATATCAGCCAGGTCTCGGTCACATCATCACCATTGGTCTGCCCAATCAATAGACTAACTTCATTTATGGTGGTCTTGATACACCTCACTATCACCCGGATTCTCCTCCTAGGGCCAAACCCTATTCAAGCGAGGGTTTGATTGTCTATAGAATCCCACGTTTGCAAAAACTTATTTATATCGATGCGTGGAAGGGTTTTGGCCTAGGAAAGTATGAACAGGGTGTGCATGACCTCGCATCCATTCCAACTCTCAAACCACATCAAAAATTTGGTTTAGGATTTAAACCTCTTTCAAAAGCCACCATCACTATTCTCGATGAGCCTCTTCCCATTGAGGAACCATCTTCTCCCGCTAGGTCAGAAGCATCATTTGATGTGGATGATGCCATTTCCATCCCGTCTAACTTTTTTTTAGTCAATACCATTTCCTTAGGGCCGCTGACCTATAAAACTAATAACAAATCCACTTCCATACCATTAGTCTTCCCTAAAATAGTTGGAGATGACTCTCCTACTATCAACACTATCCACTGTGCGGATGATGATTCTATCCTCACCTATCTGGGGGCAGAGGATTCCTATCTTCCTAAAACCATTCCTTCTGACACGTCTACGCTTCTTAACGAAGCCACTGTCGACCTTAATATAGGGACTTCTAAAGACCCTCGCATCATTAAGGTCGGCCAATCTCTTAATCCACAGGAGTTAGGAGACTTTACCACTTTTCTTTCCAACCATCATCAAGCCTTCACTTGGTCATATGAGGATATGCCAGGACTCGATCCCGATATCGTGGTCCACAATATCATTACTCTTCCAGACATCAAACCGGTTAAGCAAAAATTACGTAAAATGCACCCTCGAGTAGCCCTTCTTGTTAAAGAAGAGTTGCAACATTTTCTTTCTGCTAACTTCATCCAACCCATTGATTATCCACAATGGGTTTCAAACATAGTACCAGTAACCAAAGCTACTGGGAAGATTTGAATTTGTACCGACTTCCGGATCTTAATCTTGCTTGTCCAAAAGATGATTTTCCTCTACCTAATATCGACCAACTCGTGGATTTAATGGTAGGTCACGAGATGCTTTCTCTTATGGATGGTTTCTCTGGGTATAATCAAATTCTCATCACACTAGAGGACCAACATAAGACTTCCTTCATAACTCCTTGGGGGAATTTTTGTTATCATGTCATGCCTTTCGGTCTTAAGAATGCAGGAGCAACCTATCAGCGAGCAATGACCTACATCTTCCATGATCTCTTACACAAAACTATGGAAGATTACGTCGATGATCTCCTCGGTAAATCCAAATGCCATCAGGATCATCTTTTCACTCTTGCACCTCTCTTTGAGAGGCTCATTCACTTTTGTCTTTGCCTAAATCCATCTAAGTGCGTGTTTGGCATTCTCACTGGTAAACTCTTAGGCTTTATCATTTCTATTAGGGGTATTGAAGTGGACCCCACAAAAATAAAAGCTATCCTTGAGATGCCTCCCCCTTCTAACTTAAAGCAACTCGTGGTCTTCAAGGACGCCTTCAATCAGTACGTCATTTTATCTCACAACTATCGGACCATTGTCAACCTTTTCATCATCTCCTCCATAAGAATGTTCATTTTGAATGGGATGAGCATTGCAAAAGGCCTTTGATGATCTCAAAGCTTATCTTCTTTCTCCACCTGTGCTTACACCTCCACGTGAGGGGGAGCCATTCTATCTTTATATTTCTATAACTGACCATGCTCTGGGAGCCATGATCTCACATCGGGATGCTAGTGGTAGAGAACAAGCCATCTATTACATCAGTTCACACTCTTCATGAGTATGAAACATGTTATTCCAAAGCTGAAAAGTTGTGTTGTGCTCTCTTCTTCGCAACTTCTAAGCTTCGTCACTACCTCCTCAATCACAAAACTTACATTGTCACAAGTGTCAATCCACTCAAGACAATGCATGCAAAGCCTTATCACAATGATCGTATCACTCGTTGGCTCATGCTCATGACAGAATTTGATCTCGAGTTTATCCTACAAAAATCTATCAAGGGTCAGGTCATTGCAGATCAATTAGCTGATGCTCCTCTTCTAGACACTCAAGTCCCCCTTGCTCAATTCCCGATGAATATATCCAACAAATTGATTTTGGTCTTTCTCCATTTAAAGTAAAACTCTTCTTTGATGGATCCAAATGCCAGCAAGGGGGAGGTGCAGGTTTTGTTATGATTCCTCCTTGGGGTGCACCTATCCCAGTCACACACAAACTTAACTTTGAGTGTACCAATAATATGGCTGAATATGAAGCTCTTGTTTTAGGTCTTCAAAATGCCATTAATCTTGGTGCCCACCATATCGACATCTTTGGTGACTCTGAACTCATCGTTAATCAAGTCACGGGTGTCTATCAATGCAAGAATGATATCCTTCAAAAATATCGCGATATCATTCTCTTTCAACTTCAATATTTTGATAAATTCACTATCCAAGCTATTCCTCACACTGTGAATCAATTCGTAGATACAATGGCTTCTTTAGCCTCACTTATTCCACCTTTACCGAAGACTCATGACTTTATGTGGTTGTGCAGCGATTAGATCAACCATCTCATCTCAGAAACTAACTTCAATCAATGTCGTCACAACCAATACTCAAGATGAGTGGTATCAACACATCATTGATTATCTATCTCATTTCAGTGCTTCCTCTAGATCTGACTTCCAATGGTAGAAGATATTTTATCCTACGCGCTAATCGCTATACTATTCTAGGCGGAATCCTCTACAAACGTGGTTTTGATGGTATTTTCTTCGGTGCCTCAAAACCCCTGAATCATCTAAAGCCATCCAGGAAGTCCATGATGGTATCTGTGGTGGACATTTTAGTGGCTTGGCCATAGCTAAACACATCTTACGTTTAGGCTATTATTGGCCTTCTCTTAATCGAGATTGTTGTGAATACACTAAGAAATGTGTCAAGTGTCAACAACATTCCAATCTCACACATATCCCCAGTCAGGCTTTGCAACCTGTAGTGGATTTGTGGCCTTTTTCGCAATGGGGTCTTGATCTCATTGGTCTCATCAATCCCCACTCTTCACAAGCATCATCATTCTATCATTACTACCACAGAATACTTTACTAAGTGGGTGGAAGCTATTCCTCTTTCATCGACCAAAGCTAAACCCATAGTTGATTTTGTCTATCAACACATCATTTTTCGCTTTGGTGTTCCACACAAACTCATCACAGACAATGGTAAATCTTTCAAAAACATTGATTTGTAGAACCTCTATGATGCTTTCAATATCAAACTCAGCTTTTCTTCTCCATACTATCCCCAAGCTAATGGCCAGGCCGAGGCTTCCAATAAAACTTTACGTAATATCCTCGCAAAGGTAACTAGTCGAGCTGGTAGGGATTGGCATTTACATATCCCTTTTGCTCTCTGGGCTTATCAGACTAGCATTCATACTCCTACGGGTGCTACTCCCTTCTCTCTAGTCTATGGGTCAGAGGTTGTTCTTCCTTTGGAAGTCCAGATCCCATCTCTTCGTGTTTCTCTCAAAGAATTTGTTTTTGATGAGGACTATCATCAAAATCATCTAGCGCAGCTTGAGTTGCTAGATGAGTGGCATCTCAATGCTCTTGAGCATCATCAAGTCTATCTTGAGCATGTCAAACGTGCTTATAACAAGCACTTGCAACACCGTGACTTCAAAGTTGGTGATCTTGTTCTTAAAGAAAACCAAAATGTCACTATGCTAGAAAGGAGTCAGCGTGGTAAGTTCACTCCTAACTGGATGGGTCCGTACGTAGTCACTCATAAATATGGGTCTGGGGCTTATCATCTATCTTCCATGGATGGTGTACCTAAAATGGAACCTCTTAATGCCTTGCATCTAAGGCCCTTCTACTGTTAAAATCTATCTTACATGATCTTAGTCACAAAACAGATCTTTCATCCATCTAACAACCAGTCATATATTTTCATAGTGATTTAGAACTATGTGGTTCTCCACGTTATGTCTTTTCTACCTTAAATATGAGTATCGTGGCTCTACTCATGGCATTTTTCTTATGGATATGTTCCTCCTCCTAGTAGGGACACCTTAATCACTTCTTCATCTGTCCCAAGTATCTATCTTAATCGAATCTACTCGGGGCATGAGTACGTGCTTTTTATACATTTTCTTCCCCTCTATCTGATCTATCTGGTCTACACTCAACTTCTTTCAAAAAAAGCTCCAAAAGCTCCAAAAAAAAAAAAAGAGGTGTTATCCTAAAAATTCCCAAAAGATAGACTGATCCCTCGAAGGACAGCTATCTATGCATTATCAAATGAATCAAAAGATATAGACCATGCCCTTGAAGGATGGCTATCATCACATTCAAAATACAGACCACTCCCTTGAAGGATGGCTGTTTGTTCCATGGAATTTCCAAGGCTTCTCGCATTGATCAGCCTTTGCAGTAATAGACTTCCTCTTTAGTTTGTTCACTTTTTAGCATCACTGAAAGACTTCCCGTATCGATCAGTCTTTCTATATCTAGCAAACTTCCCGCATTGATCAGTTTGCTTTTTTATCAAAACAAAAATCATGAAGCTGAGATATAAGACCTTTTGTCGATCATATGGAGAACCCTATCTTCCCAATATGAGCACGTATTCTGTTCTTTCTAAATTTTGACAAGATACATACTTACTTCTCCTTCCATTTACCTCCTAGATCTGGTTTGTGACTAGCTAGTGTCAGGTTTATTTTAACCTCATATATGGCCTTGTATGCATGGTCTTTTGGTTTCTTATCAAAGTCTCTATTTTTGGTCGGTTAGGGACCTAGCTTATCATTCTTTTTCTTATCTAGGTGTATTGCTTTTATTTCTAATCAAGGTCATTTCATTACATCCTTTAGAGCATTTCCCATTATTATTTGTTATTCATCCAATTAAATTGACATTTAACATGTTAATTTAGTCAAAATCTATCATCTATCTATATTCATCTTATCTACTTTGTCCAAAAAACATATCAAAGCATGTATTGCAAACACATGTGAATCTACCTATCTATTTTCATCAAAATTAAATTAACATCTTAAACATATCAAATCTATCAATCACATCTATCCATCTATCCATCAATCATCTAAAAACATGTACATCCAAGTTACACTACATCTATCTATATCTATTTTTCATCAAAATTAAATCCACATATCAATCACATCAAATCACATCACATCTATCTATCCTCTATGTCTATGTCCATCAAATCACATCTATTTGTCCTCTATCAGCATATGTCTATATCCATCACAATTATGCTACATCTATCCATATCTATTAAAATTAAATGCATGAGTACAATCATATGACACAGAAAATGATGAATCTATATATATATATATACATGAGTGTCTGTACAACAAAGAATGGATGGCTTTCAATCAAGCCATCTATATCATACATCAAAAATGCCTTCAAATCGAGGCTACATCAATATATCGATACAAAAATATAACATATCTATATCGTGAAATATGATAGGTGGAAGACGCTATCTCCTCCACCCTCCCCGGTCAGTGCCGTGTCTCTCCAGCCACCGCCTATCGAGCTAGAAGTAAGTTCTTTGCACTTGCTTCCACCTCAATCTCACCCTAGTTCTCATTGATCTCCTCGATGCACCACTATGCTATACTATTTTCTAAAAGATCTCCTCGCACCTTAACGAGGCATCATGCTTGAATTATTTAGGCATCCTCATTATATCTGACCTTGGAAGCCGTTTTGAGCACATACTTTCAATCATGCAAGTGCTCATAACCCATTGGTGCTTCTGGTGGTGGCCCTCCTACGGTCGCACCCTACACCTTTTCGACATAGTGCTGTATCATATATGCTGCTAATCTCCTCGAGGGCCTGAGGGCCTCTCTAAACATGGTAGAGATCCTATGTTGGGGTGCCAATTTTTTTTATCGCCAGATTAATCTTGATCGACACCATTTACGAGCTATGTCTCTCTCTCCTAATTTGTTTGCCAGTGCTCCTCTATCCTCATTATCAGCCCGAGTTTCCTTCAGTCAATCACGAGTGTCCGTCATGGGGTAGGTACTAACGAGTCCTCTCTCATGTGAAGACCATCTAGTCTGCCTACCAATGTGAGTTCCTTAGGTCACAATGTGATTTACCTTTTTTTTATTATTTTGGTGCATCATCATCATGATCATGGAATCTACTCTAGGCATCTAGCTGGGGCATCCTGCATTTTCATCTACCTTTTTCAAACTTGGGATTGGTTGCTCTTTTGGGGCCCATCCCATCCCTAGTTTGAGGGGGATCACATCATCACTTTTTCTTCCTTTCTTCCAACTCCTTGTTTTTGTCTCGCAACTTTGCTTATCGCAAGTTACTTGACAAAAAGGGGCAAATGTAGACACCTAAAATTGGTTATCCAATTTAGTGTCCCCGTGTGCATTTGCCTTCTCGGGTAACCTGGGGCACATTTATATCACCACTTCTCCCTTAGGGTATTAGTTAATATTTGATTTAAACATCTATCCTAAGTTTATTTCACCCCATTATGTTTTACCCATAGATAATTAAATATTAACTATTTAATTATACTTTTACATATATCTTAACCACTTATCTACCCCATATCAATTCCTAACCTCCCATATCTATTTTATCCATCTATCCCCCTATTTCTCCTCCTCCCAAACCAAGCAGTGGGATATTTCCCATATTTGAGGTGGAAGGATCACTTTCATCTTTCCAAAATCACCCTTTTGGCCATTTTGGGAGTCTGTTCCCTGATCGGTGCCGACGAACACGACTCGGTCGAGGCCAATTTTTAGAGCAGCACTGATTTCATCTCGGTCGGTGCCGATTACAAATACAGGGCTAGAATTCAGTTCTAGTTAGAGAGACAGAAAAAGAATGAATGAGAGAGTTTTGAGCATCAAGTCTGAGCATTATCTATCAAGCGAAAGTGAATTCTATCCAAATCAATCCCTGAGAGGAGTACCATTACTCTACTCCTACCACATCGACATCGTGAGCCTCCATCGATCTCTTGGTGACTTTGTTCCTACATCCAGTGAAGGTGGAGCCTTGTCAGTATCCCTACGGCTCTTGCAGATCCAGTGGAGATCGACGATCTAGCTTCCATTGTCTGTTTCTCAATCTTCCTGCAATTTTCCCCAAGTTGACACCGACTGTACCCAGTCGACGCCGATTCTCTCTAGTCGACGCCGACCTATCTCAGTCGACGCCGATCTATCTCAGTCGACGCCGATTTTCCTAATCGACGCCGATCTACCTGCTGCAGACAGTAAAATAATTCAGGGAACACAAATCTAGCATTGTTTTCACACTTTCCTATTTTCTATTGGTTTTGTCTATTGTTTACATTCTATCTGTCATTTTTAATCAAAATCTAGACATTTACTTACATCTTTTATCATGTATGCTTCTTTCCTTAATTGAAAACGTGGACTGACATCCGCCGAGGGAGCTTATCACTTCCCGGACCCACTTTTTAGGCAGTCCACCCAAATATCTTTTAACGTGGTCTTTTTCTATCAAGCATCTGTGTCTCGTAGGTTTCTTGGATCTACTTTGTAGGATCACTCGTGTGCGCCCGTCTTGTCTACATTAGTTTTCTTTTCCATCTACATCTTCGGATCTTTTGTTATCTCTCGTATGGGTTTCATTTGAGTTTTTCAAGATTTATAGTTCTGTTATAGGTATTAATTTTTCTTCCGGTTTTGAGTCGATTGGTTTGTTAAGTTGGTTTGTTAGGATTTCAAACTCGGAGTGAATTCTGGTCTTTTCTTCAGTCTCGCTAGGTGTATGTTGAATGGTTTTGGGTCACCTTTTTCTATGAATATATTTCCTAGGTGTAAGAATCTTACTTCTGGAATAACCTAGAGGGAATTGCTTTCATGCGATGTATCCATGGTTGATCGAGGATCATATTATAGTTGGTTTCCCAATCTATGATATAAAACTCGAGAGGATTGTCTTGGGTCCTAAGGTGACTGGTAATATTATAGTCCCAATTAAAGTAGCTTTAAGGCTATCATAACCTCTTAGCGTATTTCTTATTGTGGAATAGTTTGTTTCTCCATATCCCAGACTTTTGAAGGAAAGAGAAAGGGACAATATTAAGCGCTGCCCCATTATCCACCATTGCACGTTTGATGTAATTATTGTAAACCCACACTGTAAATGCAAGGCCGGATCGCCTCTACCTACAATTTCAGCATTTTTGGCATTTTTTTAATGTCGAATATAAACTCGGTATCCCTATCTAGCTGCCCTGGAGGGTGGATATTGAAGTCTATATGGTTTACTTGTGTTTTGGGAGGTGGAGTGATGTTAATTAAATGACCCAGACCTAGTGCTTCTAAAAGAGCATCCCTATGGGCAGGAGAATTTTTCAACAAGTCCAAAAAGGAGATGTGAGAGAAGGTCTTTGTTAAGTCATTAATTAAATCATAAGCGCCCATGGGTTTTACTAGTGTTTGTTGAATGTTATATAGTTCTAGTGGATAGATTGGATTTGGTTGAGAAGAATATTCTCGTGTTCTTGTTATGGCTTCTACATGCAGCTCAGTATCTAATTCCACTAGACCAACTATCTTGGTTTGTGGCTGATTTCCTAATTGTGGTGTGACAGGTGGATTTAGTGAAGTTGAGGCTTCATGATCGTTATTTCCTGTCATTACACCTTTGTTCATCCCATTTGGATTTAATTTATTATTGCTATTGTGATTTAGAAGTGGATAATTAAAGATCTTAAGAGGTGCATTTTGAGGGGAGACTGCCCCTGTGAAAGTATTCGGCGTAGGTGTCACAGAATCTGTTAAGAACATATCTATGAAGAGTTGTCTTTGTTCTTCTAGCAAACGTTGCATAAACTTATTGTAATTGTGGCAAGTCCTAGTGTCATGGCCTCAAATTTTGTGGAAACCATAATATGAGTTAGGATTATAATTCCTTAGTTGTTGGTTTGGCATGTGTTGTGGTCCAAAACTCTGATTAAATTGTTGATTATTAAAATTAAAGTTTTGCATTTATTGTCTTTGGTTTTGATATCCAGTTGAGTTTTGACTTGGACCCCGTGGTCCGGATCTTCCATTTCGTTGTTTTTGTTGTTGATGTTGTTGTTTTTGTTGTTGTCAATGTGGCGATTAAAATCCACCGCGTTGATTGTTGGGGTGAAATTTCTATTTCGTTGGTTGTTAACTAGTGGTGGAACATTTACAACATTTACTTTTTAGTTTGGTCAGTTACTCCATTTGTTGTCACTCCACGGTTTTTGTTAAGGATTTTAGGTCCTTGATTGGCGTTTGTGGTAGTAGGATAAGTCATAGTGTTTTGGTTGGGGATGATTAACCTCCCATTTGTTCCATATGTCTTGTGACTGCTATCTATTGCAGCTTGATCTATTTGGAGAGCGCTCTTGAGCACTTCATCATAAGTTCTTAGTGGGAACTTCTAGACTTCTTCCTTTATCTCTCTACTGAGAGAATGAAGGAATAAATCACATAGTTCCATCTGATCCATGTTTGGAGCACTTGCTGAAGAATAGAGGATTGTACGCCATCTTTGGATGAAATGAGCAACAGATTCATTGTGTTCTTGTTTAATATGCAAGAATTCCTTGATTCTGTTCTCAACAATTTGTTCATGTCGAACGCCTTGATAAAATTTGAAATGAGTTGTTTAAATGAATGTATTGAGGCTTCAGGTATTTTGTAATACCAATCAAGGGTGATACCCTCTAAATTTTTGGGGAATATTTTAGCAACAACTCCATCCCAAGGGAGCAGTTCTTGAATGGCTATGGTGTAGGCCTTAATATGTGCATTTGGGTCTCCCTCTCCTTTGTACTTGGGTAGACTAGGAGAGGTCTTGGAAGCATGATGCTTCGTATAGTGAAGTCCAAAGGTTCTTTCAAATATTCTAAATAAGTTCCTATTGCATAGGTTTTGACCATTGATGGTGTTTGCTGAGGGGGTGGAGGTGGAATGGGTTGTTGATATGGCGTAGCGTATGTATTTACAGGGGCATAAGGAAATCCCTGTGGTTGAGCGAACATGCCGGGAGAAGAGAACATATCTCCTTGTGGTGATTTGGAATACATGTTTAAGTATGGAGGAGCATTTTATCAGAATGGATTGTTTTGTACTAAACGGGAGGTATCATATTTTCCATTGGAGCGGCATATCCTTGTGGGTTCTAGTTGGTGTTTGTTGTGAATACTGAGGAGGCATGCCCAACGTGCCTATTCCTATAAGGAGGTCTACTTGGCTAGGATGATGTGGAGGATTGGAAGTTCCTGCCTGCATGAATTACGAATTTTGACTTACTTGAGCAAGTTCCAACCCTCTAACTTTCTCAACTAAGGCTGAGATGACCTCGTTTGGTGAAGACACGGTATTTTTCCTTAGTGGTGTTTGTTGTATACCTTGAGATTGTATAGGCATATGGTACCCAGCTATGAATTGATCGGTGCCCTGCCAAGTTTCACCGAGGGCATTTCCTATAGGTGGAGGGATGGGGGTGTTTTCTTGGAATGAGACCTCGGGTTGTGTTTGTAAATCTCCTATAGACGGGTACATATTTTAAGAGCGTTGTTCACTCCTAGAATAACGTGCTAAGTATTTGTCATCTAACAACAAATATGGATCTGACTATCTACTAATTTGTGGTCTAAGCAACACCTGAGGAGATGAACCAGATTCTCTAGTGAGCATCATATTGTTTGAGCTTGAAGGCTCTGGTTATTGCGTTTGAGTGAGCTGATCCAACTCCTCTATTTGGAAAGAAGAACTATATCTAGTCCTTTGAGGTGGAGTTTGTGTTGAAAATCAGTTAGTTGAATAGTTGTCACCCCACACTGAGAGCGAGGGTGATGGTTATCTATTTAGTTGATCGTAGTATGCTTCAAGACCTACGAGAGGTCTCGCCATATGAAACATATCCTAACATGTTCGGGGGGTACATGAATACCTGCATAATAATGGGAAAGAGCGAAGGTGGATGAAAGAATAGAAAGAGGAAAATTTGTTTGATTCACGTCAAGTTCACCAATTTTGTACGATGGAAAAGCGACATGCGAGCATGAGAATCTACAAGTAACTCTTCCTCGCACCCAACCTCCCGAGGTCATGCCGAGACAGCCGGTGGAGATGGAATACATGCGGGATGTAGATAAGCTAGTTAGGTAATCTTATGTCTTCAACATGCAATAGTGGGATCTACGAATCTAAGGCAAAGAAGGCCCTCCTAACTCGGAACCGTGTGATAGATCATTCGGTGAGGATAACTGCTCGAAGGCTCTAATCAATATCAAGTTCTACCGTGATCTGATCTATGGGTTGTGGAATTCATGGAAGATAACCTATGGGTGCTTCGTATATGTCTCCCGACAAGGTCATGAAAATGGAATGGCTAAATATGTAGTGGATCTTTTGGTGTTTTATGGACGATTCTCTAGTCTAGTCTAGAAATCTTTAGCTTGATTAGCTGCTATGTTTAATAATGATAGTTGTGTTATAATGTCTAGTGGGAGTGGAGAGGACCTAAATACTAATGTTCACAAACTAGTGTCAATGTTGGGTTGATTTGTAGGCCCGTTGGGTTGTGGGACCTGTGGATCACAACCATAAGTTCATGGTTGTTGTGGACCTCCTATGGTCATGTGAAGAATCAATCCCTTCTTCTGATCCTGAGTATCTAGTAATCGTATGCCTTTTCAGCCTCTATGTTTAGAACTAGAAGTTGCACAATTTTCTTGGAGTACCTAACATGTGTTCTGGCAACTTGGATACATAAACTAGTGTCTATATCAATGAGGAGGTCTCATGCGTCTAGCTGTGGGACTAGTGGATCACAACCGAATGTTTTCCTCTTTTAGGTCCTTCTACAGTCATACAGATATCTATAAAGGCAATCTATAATTTGGTTGATTTGACTAGAACATATGTGCTTTATCGTCTTCTACATTTAATCCCCTTAACTGTGAGTTGATTTCTTGTAGGTCTATTGTTGTTTGGAAGACCTGAATTATGAGATTTTGGTCTATATCGGTTATTGCTGCAACAGTATTTGGTTGAGGTATGATTGGCTCAAAAACATATTCCCTGGGCTCCCTAGGTCCCGTGATTGTCATACAAGGTCAATATAAACCTAACTGAAATGAAATTAACTATGCAAGATATATCTACAACATATATATGCCTCTATTTTTGTATTTTTAATAGAATTTTAATAGAATTGAAAGAGCAACTAATCTAATAACAAAATTAAAACAAGCAAGGTAGTCCGGTGTAGCTACTTGCCTGTGCAGTTGTGAATTTTATCCTAAATAACTAGATAGCTGATTAACTTAATTGAAAGATTCTCGATCCTGCCTCAGAAGTGAGGAATGAATCATAGTTTCTCAGAAACTATCAATCCCCACAGCTTCCCTGGCAATATCGAAAATGAAACTTAATTGAAATGAAATATTTCACTACTCTATTTGATATGTTTTAACTAGAACTTTGACAGATAAAACCTAGAATTTGCAGAATAGTGGAAAATCCAGTAGTGTATGACTTTGTCCCCTCATAATGATCTCCTCATTCTTTCGTGTTCACGTGAATCCAGAAGAGCGTGTATATGTTAGCATCAATAGAAGAAGGTATTTGAACAATGGTAGCCTTGGATATAGACTCGAATAAAATGCGAGTAGGAGAGGGATAGCGCAAGTGACAGAGCTTGGCGTATGCAATTCCTAGCGGGACTTATTACGGGAATACAACACAAGTGTACCAAGGGATTCTAGAATCCACCTTCTGTGAAGAACACAACCTATAATTCTAATGAATTCAATCTATAACTGACACTATTCTTCTCTAAACTAATTTGTATGGACAACAATGAACAAGACTGAAGCAAGAAGATTGAATGGCTTCCAACAGCAAGGAAAACTAGCATGGATGCAAACATGAAAACAAAATGAGCTTCTAAACAAGAAATTGTGAGAATCAAATGATGAAAATGAGAAGTTGAGGGCCATTTGCTTGAAAACAAGCTGGCTATTTATAGATTTCACATTCACCCAAAGGTAATTCCTATTAGAACTCTTTTACCATTAAACAATGGAGAAACACTATTCTAGGGGACATAAAACATTAATACGAGCCAAGGCGGTGGAGAAAAGCTAGTAAAAGTTGAAAATTATGCAAGTCGTGATCACAAGAACATGCTGGAAAATGCGTGAAGGACCGCCGCCCTGAGCAGGGTGGTGGTTACAGGACCGCCACCCTGATAGGGTGGCGGTTTCATCACTAAAGGTCAAAACACTTAGAAAAGGAAGGAAGAGGAATAAAACAAAGCACAAGGAACAAGGATAAGGCATTTGGGATGCTAACATATACTTCGTGAGCTTCTCTAGATCTGAACACCTTGTGAGGTGACCTGTATCATCATTGGGGCATGTGTAACATCGTTCTAGTGGTACAATACCCTACAATTTTGGGTATGTACATATTGCCCCCTCGGAGAAGTGTTTTAGCCATGAAGAGGCATAAAACAGTGGGTCCGAGTATGACGGTCCCAAAAATGGAAAGTTTTAGAAATTATACCTAACACACCTGTGTGTTGAAATAACGCCATCCAAGTTCCCGCCACCTACAAAATAGAAAGAAGAATCAAGTGCAAATAGACAAAACAAATCGAAAAATAATTACTAAATTAGTACGAAGTGAGGACTTACCATTTGCGTGGGGATGAGAACTTACCTCTGTTGGCACTCTAAACCTGTGAAAGGGGCATTCAAAATGAGTCAAAACACTATATATATAAAATGGGACCATTTTCCTATTCATTTGCGCGTGTTGATTTGATTGAAAACAAGAAATTGTGACTCAAACAATGAAAATGAGAAGTTGAGGGTCCATTTGCTTGAAAACAAGTTGGTTGGTTATAGATTTCACATTCACCCAAAGGTAATTCCTATTAGAACTCTTTTACCATTTAACAATGGAGAAACACTATTCCAGGGGACATAAAAGATTAATACGAGCCAAGGCAGTGGAGAAAAGCTGGTAAAAGTTGAAAATTACACACGTCGTGATCACAAGAATGTGCTGGAAAACACGTGAAGGACCGCTGCCCTAAGTAGGGTGGCGATTCTGGACCGCCGCCCGATCGAGCGGTGGTTATGGGAGGACTGCCGCCTTGACAAGGTGGTGGTTTCATCACTAAAGGTCAAAATGCTTAGAAAAGGAAGGCAGAGGAATAAAACAAGGCACAAGGAACAAGGATAAGGCATTTGGGATGGTAACATATACTTTGTGAGCTTCTCTGGATCCGATCACCTTGCGAGGTGACTTGTATCATCATTCGAGCATGTGTAACATCACTCCGGTGGTATAGTACCCTACAATTTTGGGTACGTATAGAACCCTAATATTCAGTTTTAGAAAAACTTCTAAAATCCTAGAGTATTCACTCTTCCACCGCCAAACCACATACTGGTTTTGACCCCTCTCATCTTGTTCTTGCAAGGTACAAAGAAAGTGATTCTTGAAACTATCATCGAGTTAGAGGTCATAGTGATGGTAATTTTATAACTTTAAAAAATATTTTCCAGGAAATGTTAGATAATGGAGATCTCTTCTTGGATAATCCTAATGCACCAGCTAATCAGAACCTTCACATCTTTAAGAAGCCATTCCCAAATCACACCCCATCTTCTAACCAAACTGGTGAAACCTTAACCAATGACAGTAACATTCATGAGGTTCATGTTATTTTTGACATCATACCAACTCTCCTTGCTCAATTTACTCCTACTCCATCTATCGAGGAGATTCTTGCACGAGATCCTTCATCCAAGAAGGGACTTGTTTCATTTGATCCTTTACCCACAGAGGATTCTCCCTTATTTTCTCCTTCACCCATGGAAGATTCCACCATATCTGCTAATGCAGTTTCCCCACTCACCTCTCAACCTAACAAACAACCCACAATAATTACTCTTCTACCAATGGGAGAGTCATTCTTACCTTCTTATTCACCAAAATATGAAATTATGACATCTAACTTGTCATCTCCCCTACCCATAGGGGATCCATTAGCAACATCCCTTCCTATTGGTGACAATTCTCCATTGGATTTCAAGGATCATGTTGATTTTCTCTCGTCTCTTTTACCCATAGAGTTTGAATCCAACCATTTCCCTATCTCATAGACATTCTTTATAGGGATTACTACCAAATCAACATCATCCCCTTTCAGGGGTTTTTTTTTCACGTTTGGCCGACCTTGGATTATGTTGACAATTCCATGCTCTCGGGGACACCTTTGGATGCCTTTGTCAACTCAAATGTAATTTTTTTTAATCGATACTTCCACGATCTATCCAAAGGTGCTTTAGAAAACCAAACCCACCATGTCCATTAAAGTTGTAGCAAACTCTTCTTCTTTCACCCTTGCCCACACCTAAACCTTTACCATCAAATGAAATTTTCCTATGCCTAAAACCTTGCCTACACCTATATCTTCCTCTAGGTCTAGACCCATTGCCACATTGGGAGTCATGCCAACATGAAGACCATTCCATCCTCTGTCAAACTATATTCTTCCACGTCCTCATAACTCATCACAAAGAATATTCCCCACCTAAGAGGAAGACCCAACCTCTTAGGACGCAAACACATGCTTCACCCACTACCCCTCTATCACCTTCACAACTTCCATCTATGTTAGGTCCCCACCCATCAACCTTGGCCAAGTAGCCTCCTACCCAAGGTAAACAAAAACATAGAAGCCCACCTCCTCATCATGATCCTTTGTTCCACCCAAATTACCTACACATCTTACGCCTTCTCCATCACCTACATCCTTTCTACCTCCTATACCTACACCACATCCTTTATCCTCATCATTACCTATGTAATTCCCTTCTCTTCAACCCATACCTTCCACATTGACTCTTACTACAACCTTCACCGCACCTCCATTATCACCTTGGCTAACCTGACCCCTTCCGCCATTTACCTTCCCTTCTACATCACGCACTTCTTCTTCACCTTTACCCAAGAAGGGGAAACCATAGTCCAAGAACCCAGACCCTTCAAAGAGGTAGTTAAACCTACACCACCTTTAACAACTAGTTCACATGCTACATCTTTACCAAAGAAGGTGAAATCCAAACCTAAAACCATACTATTTACAAAAAGGTGGTCAAACTTACTCAACCTCCGATCCCACCTCTGGTGGAACCTCTCCCACCAAAGTCACCCACACTTCCATCCAGACCCACACTTACTTCACATTGTGATCCATTGGTAGGGTCTTACACCAACATCTTAGCTAACCTTTTGGAAACCTCTATCATCACATTGCCACCACTTAGACCTTATAACCCACTCAAACCTAAACCAAAAGGGTTTGACAATACCAAAATTTGTGCTTACCATCATGTTCCAGGGCATGATGTGGAAAATGTAAGGATCTTAAGACTATTATTCTCCAACTATGTCCTCTCGAAGAAAAATTTGACGATGATGATCTTGTAGATGAGGACCCTCTTCCACCTACACCTATCACCACACATCCTCATCCCATACCTATTCAGTGACCTTCATCCCCCTCCACAAACCTTTTATCCTCCTCCATTATTTGAGATCAATATGGTTCGCATAAGAGAGATATTCAAATGTCCACCAACATGTCAATGTGCTACATTATTTTCACAAAATCACTATATGATCTCACCATATTTTTCCCAGCCTTTTTGCTACATATATCATGACTCACTTTCTCCTTTACCACAGATTAATACGGTTCAAATTTCCACTTAGGTCTAGAAGGAAAAAGAAAGGGGAAAGAAACTAGCTCATCCGCTACTCTCTTTACCCAATATTCCATTTGTACCTGCCTTAAAAATCACCATCCATGGACCCACATACTCTATTTCTAATGGGGTTTCCCATCATACAATGCTAAAATAGTTTCACCAGTATCCTCTCAAAATGTATTTGTATGACCTTGTCCAAATCTCTCGAGTCTCACCGACAAGACCTCATTGATGTCCCATAATCTATTGAGGTTCTACCTAATGAACCTACTCCTATTGTATCTATTATCACTCCTCATCATGTTTCCTCTCTCACCACTCCCTTCCTCTCGCACCTTCTACCACTCATGAAGTAGATGCTCTCGAGTTTCTCTAACAACGAGATTGTACTAATCCAATTAGATGATCCTGACCCCACCCTATTTATTTCCATCTATATTGATAATATACATGTTTGATGCGTTATGATTGATGGTGGTGCCAATATTAACATCATTTCCTCCCATGTGTACAACCAAATGCGCATCCTTTCCAATTGCATGTATAATAACCCAATTATGTTGCGTTCATTCAACGATGCCATGACTTCCACCCTTGGCACCATCATTCTCCACATTTTTGTGGGCCCCATACCATTCTTGAATTATTCTATCTTAGAGGGGGAATTCTAGTACAACATGCTACTTAGCCGACCCTGGATTTGTGCCATGGGTTGTGTTCCTTCAACCTTACACCGTTGTTTAAAATTTGAACATGAAGGGCACAAATATACCATTCCATCCAACCCTTCACCATTCAATACATGTAATATGTTTTATCAACCCAATGATGTCCTTATACAAGCTAAGGTATCTACCACCACTACCTCTTCTTCTTCCACCACTGTTGCATCCACTACTTCTTCCGCTACATCTTCCACAACTAAATCCTCTATCCCCACTGGTACCATAGTTGATCCATTATCGAACCCATCTACTTCTCAAACAACTAATGCTTCTTCTTCCCAACTGTCTAGTGATTCATCCATTCCCACTACCCACATATCAACTACTGATCCCTTAGAGGTTGTTTTTCAATGCCTCACTCTGGGAGAGTCTTTGCCTTTATAAGATTGACACATTCCTTATTCCTCAAGAGTATGGTAAAATTCACCAACATTCACGCTATGATCAAAACATAGGCAAGTTTTTCCTCTACGGTCCTCCCCACCTTTGCACCAACTTAATGTATGGGGGACTTGATACCTCTACCTACTCACCCAAGCCACATTCCAAAACTTGGTTGTTTTCCTCTAACCTTTAATCTCTCACCAAGTGCAACTTCACCTACACCTTCCTCCATTGGTCTAATTGGAAGGGCTTTGGATTTGGTTTCTATGAACAAGGTCATCATACTATCATTCCTTACACCACTTGTAAGCATAAAGACCACAGTGGTATTGGATTTTCTGAACCACCTTTTAGAAAGGCTGAATCGAACTCATTGACGATGATAAACATTCCCCACCCCATTCAACAACTTCACCACTTCACCTAAAAAGTCTATGGATCCCTAATCCATTCATGTAGTCATTTTAATGTGCACTTATAACAACACTCTAATCCCATGCATGTTGTCCTATTACCCAATGGGCGCTAGGTGCTCAACCAAGGCACGCACAGGCTTCGATCCCCTCCTTTATGTGAGCATTGTGAGAAGATGATGCCATTGATAAAAAATTAAATGCAGAAAATTAAATGATCATGCATACATTCTGAAGGCATAGGATGAGTTATTATATCAATATACCCATTCAGATAAGAGAAACATCATATAGAGAGCAGATTTGAGTCATGACATAAAGAAAAGATACTAGGGTTTGCACCCATGAACAATATATTCAGAACAAAAACATATATTTATATTGATCATAGTTCCAATAACCACATTACATTCAAAAGGGTCATAATAGACCAAATGTATCAAGACAGACATGACTCATGTATCAGAGACCCTAGATATGCTTCCCATATTACATAAATTTTCATAGACCCATCCCTTTGGATATGATATCATTCCTATAACCCTCTAATGGTAACCCCAACCCTTACAACCTCCTACTCTTTTCTACAGGGCTTCACCTTTCATCCTCTCTATGACGATCATGAAGCTTCCCCTCATCGAACGCTCTCCAATTCAGGTGTGTCTTCCTCGCTCTAGAGAATCTCTATAAATAGGTTTAGCACCCACCGCCATGCCTTCCTCTTGGAGTAGATCGAATACCAATTGTTCTTGTGGTCCTCCAATAAAGCATGCTTATTTTGATCTGATCTCTCCACTTTCTGCAATGATGTCTTCCTTGGAATATTCCATGCGTGGAATATTCTTTCCTTGACCACCAAGTCACTAGGCTGGCACCTTATCCACTCAACATGCCTAGTCGGGTCACGTTTTTCCTCAAGTGCTTCTTAGAGATCTGAATATGGATAAGTCTTGAGATCCTTTGTTCTACCTTGCGCATGCACCTTTGTGGTTTTACTAAATCCTTTTAAAATCCTTGTCCTATGCATTTTTCCCTCTACGACCTTCTTCTTTACTAGAACCATGTGCGCACGCACCCTTTGGTACTTAGTCAATATTTTGAGGCTCAACATCACCCCACACTAAGCTTGTTATCCATCCTTAGAAACATCCTCTCTCCAAAGAATAAATAATGATGGGACTTTGAATGGTTGGAATAAGGAATGAAGGAATGAAGAATGAGAAATGGAAGAAATAAAGAATGGAGGAATGAAGAAGAATCTATTTATTACTAAAGAATGAGTGGGAAATCCTTCCTTATATCTACCTCAATCTTCTCCCAGGCATCCACTTCACCCTGCTCCTATTGAAAAAGGTCACCTAATAGGGTTCTTACCTCATAAAAACTTATTTCATCATCCTTAGCATTCAACGTACTCACAATGTCTTCCAAATTTTTGCCAAGTTCGTCTAGTGCATCCATCTTGGGGTGATCTAGGATATAATTCCTTAAGCCGGTTTTTGATCGATCCTTGAAAGGTCTCGATGGATTCTGAATTCTTCTCTACTTCAGCTAGGATCTTATCCCACTTTTCCTTGTTTCACTTATTCTTCTCTTGGAATTTCTTGAGATCTACCTCATGTGTAGCAACTAGAATGTTTGCTACTCTATCTCTATCACTATTAGCTCAATTGTCATAAGAAGCTTCAGCTATCTGCACAATGACCTTTATAGTGGCAAGGAGCTTAGTGTATTGAGTGACTATCTCAAAACATTCTTATTTTCCTCTTTCTCTTGGCGCACCAGTGCCTCTTCTGCTGATTCTAAGGTGAGTGGCCGCCTTTCCATCGTAAGGATGTAAGTCAAATCTTCCAAGTATTGAAAGGTCAATTCATATTTCTTCTTAGGCGGTGCTAGGTCTAGATGCTTGTAGACAAAAGAATATGTAATCATCTCAATTTTCTCATATACCTCTCAAACCTTTTCCTTTTCCTCCCTCATCTCATGTCATAACTATGCACTGATCAACTATTCCTTCTTTAATCCTTACTCTTTTCAATGAGCTCCTCATTTTTAGTCTCCAATTATCCTTCTAAGAATCTCACCCTGTCATTCTTCCTAAAGAATCTTGCCTCCACCTCAATTGAAACCTTGTTAAGTGCATTATAGACCTGCTCATCGATAGTTTTGAGTGTTTACCAGTTGGTTTATTCCTTTGTTCTCTCGGTACCTTCATCAGTTATGCTTGGCTTACTTTGAACTCAGGTTCATCGATGTGGGACTCAAATTCCCAAGATATCATTTTCCTGGTTCGGGGTTACACGCCCTCTTCCTCAAATGAATAAAATGTAATGAGTTGGTTTGTAGGCACAATATTCTAGAAATGCACATGTAATACCTTATTCGGGTCGTTGATGTAGCTCATCCCTTTCCCTTGCGCCACTATCATACCTTTTCCTCCCATGCACGTTGCTTTTGGAAAGCTCATTGCTAGGCTAGCATCTCCACCCATGCTTCCATATTCCTTCCCTATGCTTTCCTTCTCTATTTCCTTGAGTATCTCATCAGCACTTCACTCCACTTCTTGCTCCACTAACTTCTCTATTATGCTTGATAATTCTCTTTCGTGGCCTTTTCTATCTGCTCCTTGGTGAAGTGGGGGTCCTTTGATCCTTAGTATTTACTTCTTCACTCTCCCCCCTTTTGTGAGTGCCTTCTCTTCTCCAATTTTTCTTCACTTATTTATTCCTCGAGTTGTGTACATCATACATGGGATGATCTTGAACTTCTTCATCCTCACCCTTGTCTCTTTTTCTCCCCTGTAGGCCTCCAAGCTCTCCGTCTCTTCTAAATCTTCCTTCTCGATATCTTACGCTTCTTCTTGATTGGGGATTCTTCCTTTTCTTCCTCTCTAAGAGGTGATTACTTCATTAGAAACTCTTCTTCTCTCTGGCACCTCTTCCGCAGTGTATTTTCCTTCTCCTTGATGGGATACTTCTTCCTACACCTGTATGTGATCGACTTGGTGCTCGACTCCAAAGCATGCCCAAAGATTGTTTTTATCTACACACTTGGTGCTTTCTTCTCTGGCGCCTCCTCTCTCTCCCTTTTCCTTGGCGTGACCTTCTTCCTACTAGTGGGATCCTCTGAGATGGAGACATCATTCTCTAAGTAAGTGCCCTTTTCATACTTGGGCCTAATGCACAAGTATACTCTTGTTGCGGTTCTTTCAACAATTGGTAGCATCATGGGTTTTATCATGCACACCTCATGGGAGACATACTTCTCCACATAAGTACACTTCTTGGGGTATACAAGCTTTCTCCGTAAGTCGTGGTGGTCTGGTCCACCTTACTAAGGTTGAACCTTAGTATTTTAGCTTCCTTAAAGTAGTTGACCCCTGCTTGGAAATACTATGTAGTGAAAGAGAAGGGTAATTTACACCATGGGCTCTTGGTCCCATA
This sequence comes from Taxus wallichiana var. yunnanensis, assembly GCA_018340775.1. Lineage (NCBI taxonomy): Eukaryota > Viridiplantae > Streptophyta > Pinopsida > Cupressales > Taxaceae > Taxus > Taxus wallichiana. The sequence continues at coordinate 451,386,186 of CM031237.1, read as the reverse complement.
TAATAGAGTGAACCTACCAATGCAAAAGTGTTGATAGAAAATGAACTCAAATTCTCCATCTACTAGTGTTGGTAATTGTTCAAGTATCCTCCACTCAGCCCCAAATGCGTTGCGCATTCACTTGTACCATTTCTCTAGGCGTGCCTTGTGGGTGGCCGTCATGGTGTCGCATGTGTATTTTTGAAACCTCTTCGTGGGGAGGGGTCTTCATCTAGATACTCCCATACAAAATTCTCTAGCCCATCGGGAACTCCAATTTCTAAGAAGACGATGGTGAGAAGAATATTTCCAAACATAATCTTATCTCCTTATGTGACGTTGATGATCTCTTTTGCAATGTAGGTGGATAGGTTATAGATGGTTCCTTGTGAAATTTTATGACACACATTCAACCATGCCTTGTTTACTGTGTTCACCTCTCTTGACCTTTCAAATTGGTTACTAGGCATGTGGTCATCCTTTTCATTTGGTTAGAGATATCGGGGATGTCGAAGTATTGATACCCCTTCTTATAGTCTTACTCCTCCATGGTATTCTTAATAGCCTCTTTATAGGTCATCATCTAAGGAATCTCCTTCATAGGTCAGGATGGTAAACTTATAGATGAGTTATGGAGTGATGTGCATTCTGTGGCCCATAAAGTAGAAGTGGTCCTCATGCATGCGTGACATCAACCATTGGTATAACCACTCGAGCTTGCCAAAATAGGGCAACACGTAAAGTTGCGTGACCGACCTCATCCAATTTTACCTTTACCTCATCGCTATAGATTTGCATCCCTTCTGGTGTCCTCTTATCCATTGCATGGACTAGCTCTAATGCCATTTCATTCTCTATGGTATTTGTACGATGGTTGTAGTTTCTCATGGCCATCTTCCTCACATGGGATACCCATTATTTCCCAAGTAAAAATCCATCTGGGTATTATATCTCTGCAAACCACTCATTATTGAAACTAGTGGTGGTAGTTTGTTTTCCTTTTCCCTTTCCCTTCTTTGGTGCCATTTTCTTTTTAGACTAAAAAAAAATCCTCCTTGCTCCTCTTCCTTTCTCTTCTCAAATCTATGGCTCAACTTCACAAAACTCCTTCTATTGTCATGCCTTAGCTGCAAAACACTAACCTAGAAAACCATTCCACAAGACGATGTAATCTACTAAAACCTTCTTCCCTACACCCGTGTACTTCTTCCACTCTGGTTTGCAAATCAACCTCTTTACACACTCAGATTTTTATGATTCTTCCTTCACACAAATATTTCTTCACGGATGCCCTAGTTCAAGAGAGCTCTTCAATCTCATAATAGCAAGGTAAATAATGATGTGCTTGACCCTTTACTTATAGATTTTTTTCTATCTCCCATAGTAAATTTTATGCCACCTACCAATTTACTTAGCATTAAATGGGGATTTTTCCACTAAAGCGATGCCTTTAAGCATTCTTACCCATGCAAATAATCCTGTAAAAAACCTCTACAACCTTATGGCGTGTATAAAATCCTTACTGACCGAAGACTCTTACGTGCGTGTCTACAAAGTGCCAAAGGAACTTCTTTGTTTGTGACTGATTTTTCCCTCACCTACCTCATTTTGTTCCTGTGCTTCTCATCCTTTGTACATGGTCTTTGTAAATCCTTCCTGACACCAAAATTTCTTGTCCACCTTTTTCCACTTGCACTCTCCTACCTTACGTGCTTTTGATCTTTTAACCAGGCCATTAAAACACAACTTTCACTTCTAGCCTCTATTTCACTTTGCTTTACTCCACCCCACACTAAAATAGATGCGTGAACCTCTACGCATAAATAAACCTTGAAAGTAATGTGGTTATCGGTGCACAAAAACAACACAACAAAAAGAACAAGTGACAAGAAATATAATTACAAGGAAAAGAAATGCATTAAGGGAAATCCTAGGCTACCGGTAAGGTTGCCTTATTTACAAACATGACTTATTCATAATAAGGCTTCAGCCTCCTATTGAAATGGCTTGGTAACCACGTCCCATCTAGAACTTGTAACTTGCATGTACCTGTATCAAGGATGTACAAGATGATATATGGCCCTAACCAATGGAGTTTTGTTTTCCAGGATGACACATAAATTTTGAGTTATATAACAAGACCATCTACCCAACCTTGAATTATTTTTCTTAATATGATGAACATGCCATGCTTTTTGTCGTGCCTTTTCAGTCCTCTGAATCCATCTAGCAACTGATCTCATTTCATCTAGCTGCATTAGTTTATCAATCCTCTCTTTAAGTTCTCGTTCATGACCAATCCTCCTATGCGAGCTATACGTAGTGATGGTAACATAAATTCAATTGGTAAAACAGCCTTTGTGCCAAATACCAATTGAAACGGTGTGGCCTTGTTCAATATCTTGTAGGTTGTCATGTATGCCCATATAATGGCTGATAACTTATCATCCCAAACTTGTCTTCCAATGTCAAATTTTTTGTTAACATGTGACTTAGTATTTTTTAATGCCTTAGTAGTTCTATTCACTTGGGGATGATAAGTGATGGTCTTGTGATGGGCCACCATAAATTATGCCAATAGAATCTTGGTTGTTTCATTAAGAAAATGTGTACCCATATTACTAATCAGGTTTAAAGGAAATCCATACATGTTGATTATGTTCTCCCATAAGAATCTAGTTGTTGTTCCTCTTTGTGTAATCCTTTGTAGGTGTTGCCTTTGCCCATCTTTTCAAGTAGTCGAGTGTAAGTGATGATGTAACGTGATCCAATCCTTCGTGCGACAGGTGGAATAGGTCCTACAAAGTCAATTTCCCATTTTTCAAATGGTTCTGTGTTGGCTATTGGTATTAAGGCCATCTCATCCCTCCTTTCAGGTTTTATCAAGGCACCTTTGGAAATTCTCATAAGACTTGTAAAACACAATACAATCCCGGTAGATACTCTCCCACCAAATCCCTACAAGTAGAATCTTCTGCATGGTTGAATTTCCAACATAGTGTCCTCCAACAATCCCACCATGTGTTTCTTCCATAATTGCAATGTGATCATATTTTAATGTGCATCGGCATAGAACCTCATCTCATCCTAACTTATACAAATCTCCATTAATCAATATGTAGGGTGCAATGCATATAGCTAGTTTCTTTCTCTCAAAGCCTTCAATCCTTAGTGCCACACCATTTTAAGAAACATTGCAATATCCTCTAAGTCGAGGGCACACACCACAACCTAAACAATTTTACATCCGGCATGGTATCCTCAATGCTCTGCACGTCCTCCCATGAGTCAAATCTTGATACATGATCAGGTTTTTAATTACTCTTTCCTGGTTTTACCATAACTGAAAACTCAAATTCTTGAAATAATAGGACCCAACGGCATATGTTCCCTTGAAAATGAGATTTTTCACCAAGTACTTCAATTCCATGTGCTCCGTGTAGAATATGAATGGTGTTACCAGTAGATATTATATGAACTTATGAAACACTAGATCATTGATAGAGCCTCATGCTCATTAGTTGTGTAATTGTTATCTTTGGTGTCAACTTTATAATTGCAATACAAAGGGGTGATCAACAATCCCCTCACCAAGTTGTGCTAGTATTACTCCAATGACTTTCCCGAGGTGTCAACATGCACATGAAAGGCTTATCCCAAGAAGGAAAGCATAATATGGGGGCGTAGTGAAAAGCCTATCCATCAAAGTTTCAAATGCCAACTAATGTGCCTCTCCCCAATGAAATGCACACTTGTGTTTTAATAACTTCTCTAGTTGTGTGGCAGTCTTGGCATTTCCCTTGACCAATTTTGGATAGTATCCCATATGCCCAAGGAATATATACACTATGCTTTGGTGGTAGGCTCCCCAATCTTACAATAACTACAACTTTGGTGGGATCCATAAGCAAACCTTCCTTACATATAATATGCCCCAACAAGGTTCCAAATGGAGTATCAAAAACAAAATTCTTAATGTTGAGGGGTATCTTCAACTACCGACATCTCTCAAACATAAGCCTCAAATTGTCACAATGATCTTTTACTAGTCCATAAAAAATCTAGTCATTTGGGTATACTTGCATAAACTTATGAATGAAGTCTTGAAATGATAGTACCACAATGCGTGAGAACATGACAGGTGCGCAGGCATTCTTCGTAGGAAAAGCTTCCCCATTTAGTGGAGAAATTCATCTTCTTATGGTATTCCTTTACAATCCTAACTTGGTGATACGCTAAGAACCAATCTATGAAGGAATAGACCTAATGCCTAGCTACTCCTTCCAGAATTTATTAAGTGAAGGGGGTTGGAAATGGGTCAATGACACACACTACATTCAGGTCCTTGAAATTAACACAAATCCTTATCCTTTTTAATGTTTATGACCATTGGAATTACCCATTTTGATTCATCCATAGCTTGATGATGCATTAAATGATCATTGTGTCTATCTCTTTCTTGACCCATACGTGTAAATTTATATTCATTTGATATGGCCTCTTCCAGATCAGGCATGCACCTTCCTTCAACTTGATCCTCATTTCCTCGAAGGATTGGTAAATGCCTTTAAGTTCATGGTACCCACATGGGAACAAGTTCTTAAATTTTCCCAAAAGATCAATGATCTTATAAATTTCTTTCTCGACCAATTACCCCCAATGATAGCTTCCTTAGGTTCTACCTCTAAACCAATGTTAACCTTATTTGTTTTCAAGGGCTGGTGTTAAGTGCACGCTCACTCATCGAGTACCATCCATGACTTTGCATGTACCTTTATTATAATTAGCATCCAAACTCTCCATCTCTTCACCATCTATTACGTAGACTATCTTTCCTTTTTCTTTTTCCCTGCATGAGCTCTCAAGTTGTATCTCCTCTGATTCTTCCTGAACAAGGCACGGGTCCAAACTAGGTTCACCTAATAACTCGATATCCTATATTCTACCATGGAACTATCTCCTATCGTTAGGTGCTTAACAACCTACAGTGCTCTATCCACTGATGGTTTAGTGCTTTGATACTCAAAAAATTGAATGTTATCAACCACCAACTCCTTCCAATTCCCCATCTCATGGTGCATCTCCGAATGAATGTACCATACACACAACCTTGAAAGGTGGAATACAACTTATGCACCCATAAATAAGGCCTTCTCACATGCTTGGACATTAAATGAGGGAGGTTCCTTCCCTTGGTATTATTGTATGATTTTGGGCACATTGCTTATGGAGAACCTAACAGAGAATGTGGATCTAACCTCACACTACTCTAGAAGGCTATCACAATGTGTTTCCTACTAACACATTGTAGTCGGAGTAGGTTAAAACTAAGAATCCCTCTTCTTTCGTCATCATTTTTCCATTGAGCCTCCATATCCCACAAGAAATCCTCGGGGTTGTCTCCTCTAGAGTAACTTGGAAAATTCTTCTATCCGGGTGCTTGAATGAGCACGCCTTCATTACCCTTGTCACATATCCTCTTAGTTGTCTCCTAATTAACTCATAAGTCTCATGTGCCTAATTGTCACATGCTATACTTGTTGTATCACTTATAGAATGAGTGTATTCAAATTGAATAACCCCTTCCGTAGGATGAATTACTTCAAGGTCCCTGATAGAGCACACATAGATTCTATTAAGGACTTCCTCTCCCAAGAGCTCATTATAAGGCGTTGACTTCCCATTCATTAAGGGGATGATAACTTGTTCTTCCTAATTCTCAAAACTGATATACCCTTTGTTAAACCATAGGTCAACATTATTTTTATAACACCAGGGGCACCTAAGAAATGCTGGAAACTTATCTGCCTTAGCTAGTGCCAAGACTTCAAAGTCTCCAGTGAACTTGGACCATTGAATAGTGATAACTGCATCCTTCAAGACACCAATGGGAATTGTCTTCATCTTGTTCGCCATATACAACACATTCGAAGATGGATGTAATGGGGAACTTGCCATTTGATGCCATGCATCCAAGGTGAGAACATTGGCTTCCACACCAATATCAATCGAATATTGTTCAAAAGTCATCCATATATAATAGAATTCAAAGTTATCTCTTTTTCATAGTCAAGGCTATTGGGAGGAAGGTTAACATATAGAACTTGTCTCTCACGCTCTCCTCCAGCGTGTGGTACCTTCTCCCATAACCATTATCCTAACAAGTGGATGATATTATTTTACCTTAACATATTAAATACTTCCCTAACCTCATTCATATCTTTACGAGAGGCTTAACATTCTTCATTTTCTCTAACTACCTTAATTTCTCCTTGAGACACTAGATCTATCCTTGTAGACTATGAATCACATCCATGGTTTCTTGATACACCTCCTTCGATGAGTATGGTCTATATAATTTCCTTGTACCACTTCTTCCCTTTTAACCAATGTTTTTTGCCTTGGTATCTCCCTGGTGTGTGTATCCTCCACTCACGTCGTCACCAGTACAAGTTCTAGTCCTAACTCACGCGCCACTCTAGACATCCACTATGAGTTTGCCTTCATTATACTTACCTCCCAGTGCCTTTCTATTTTTGGTGCTACTTAGATCATGTTCTCAAATAGATCGGAAACTCCTCATACTTATGTTTCTTTCCAAACCATGAGAATCACAATAGATTAGGACACTCATGCTTATAATGCTTTGTAGAATCATAGTTATAGTAGGTTCCTCTCAAGAACTTTCTCCTTCCTCCATGGCTACCATGACCACAAAATCCTCTGTGGAAACCTCTTCCATGCACCCCTCCATCTGCGTGCCCTTCATAGCAGTGATCATCATCCTTGGAACTACTTGTAAGGCTATTCTGGTACACACCAAGATCAATGGCATCATGTATCTGGTCAATTAACCTACAATCCTTAGTGTCATGGGTCGTAGAGGTACATATCTTGCAATAGTAAGACACATTCTTACGAATCGTGTGCTATAGCAATGGATGCCTACTTGCATCATGATCCCCGTGGCAAATCTCATAGTCTTTGTCATGGCGTGTACCTTGACCTTGAGGAAAAATGTCCTTTGTGTTTCCCTTTATCTCACAATCGGGAACTAAAGACCACTACAAGTTTCATGCATCAAGTTCACAGATAGCTTCTCCAACTATTTTTCCATTATAACAATTTTAGCTTCAAGGAAGGGGCTAACACCAGTATCAATGCTTCCAATAATCTCTTAAGCACGCAGGGTAACATCCAAGGCCTCTGGTAGTTCTGTGAATATTTCATCAAACCTCCATAAAGTGCTCTCCTAAATGGTGTTATAAACCCTCCAAAAAACCACTAAGCATGTTGAGAAGGATGAATATCATAAGATATTTTTAACAAGAGAGTCTTAAAACGCATGTCATATTCCTGCACACTCTCTGCTATTCCTTGCTAGACCTCTTTCAAAGTGCTAATGCTCTTCTACTAAAACTTCGGGATATGGAATTCAGCTAAGAAGGTATTCCATAGTGTGGTGTAATATACCACCATCGATGGGGTTAAAATTTCTAGTAACAACTATACACACACCCTTGCTGATGTCATTGTAAATTGACTTACCTTTCACTCTGGGAGTGATCCCTTTGTGTGCTATAGTATATCACACTTGTGCAACATCCACAACACCCTTGTAATCTGGTAGATGTAAGGACATCCTAAAAATACTTGTGGAGGTGGTTGAGGTCATTGTCCTCCTGATCTAGAACCTTGATTCCCTCTAGTGTTTCCTCCACCACCATATCCACTAGATCCACTAGGTCCTCTAGCTCATATTCACTAGATCCTTCTATTCTACCTAGCAATGGGACTAAAGTGGCTATGCTTAACATTCCAAATGTTCCACTAAACAACCCACTAATGGTTTTTAATATTTCTCCGCTACGGACATGTATCTTGCACCACTCCTAGATGTGATACCTAATTTTGTGTACTTGCACTTTTCCAAAAATCCCTCTAAACACAGGAATTATTTATGTGGCCATAGATGTCCCAAACAAGAAGTTATACCTCCTAGGTGCAGATTGGTCACTTCCACCAATACTAACTGGGTTAGCAATACTTGTTTCTTGATTTGGAAAACTAAGTGCTAGGGGTTGGTCACTAGGTGGGTTTAGATGCATGCCGACGACTCTCCTTTCTCCACGTGATGAAATCTCATCAAAATTTGAAGGGTTTTCTCTCCAAAGCACTTTCTAAGATGGTGTATCATGCAGGTGATAAGGTTCCACGTCCTCTATGTGAACCTCAATCACTTCCCACAACATCTACCTCCATAGATCCATCACTCACGTAACCTTGCATTTTCTAGCCAACTCCCTTTCATGTACTTCATTATACTTGAGTCGTCTCTCTTCCCTCTCCTTTTCCACCATAAGGTCTGCCATCTTCTTAGACCCTAGCTTCCTCACCTAGTGCTTAGAAAAGCTTAGCCAGCCATAGGGAATGCCTCAAAACTTAGTGTAATGATCAAGATCTTCATATCCAATGAGATAGCTCATAAAAATGATCCTCTAGGTTCCCTTACGAACTCAAACTCAAGCAACCTCTAGATAAGAATACGTAGAAATGATACATTACATGGTGTAAGCGAGTCGCACTCTTCTCCACCGGTGATCAACAACACGTTTCTAAGTCGAGATCCATTTCATGTAGCCTCTGGTAATCATCTTGGGTCCACATGCGTGATCTATAGTACCAACTTGATCTGGATGCATATGCTAAGATCCATTCATATAATTCTATTGGAAAACAAAAAATAAGGTCTCATATAACTCATGATATATGTGTTATTCTACCCATTTGTGTGCATCAAAATAAGGTCCAGTACTAAATATTTGAGCAAACTCATCCTCTATGATTTTAAACCATGCTTCGTAACTTTCCAAGGTCAAGTGCTCTGTCATCACACATCATTCTCACAACAACTTTGAAAAGAGGTCCTGACAATGAAACTAAGATGTAGTCATTTTTATGTGCCCTTATAACAACACTCTAATCCCATGTGCGATGACCTATCACCCGGTGTGTTGGGCACTAACCCGAGGCACGCGCAAGCACTGAAACCCTCCTTTATGTGAGCATTGTGAGAATATGATGCCATTGATAACAAATTAAATGTAGAAAAGTAAATGATCATACATACATTCTAAAGGCATAGGATGAGTTATTATATCAATATACCCATTTAGATAAGAGAAACATCATACAAAGATGATTTGAGTCATGCAATACGAAAAGATACTAGGTTTTGTACCGTGAACAATATATTTAGAATAGAAAAATATATTTCTATTGATCATAGTTCCAATAACCACATTACATTCAAAATGGTCTTAACAAACCAATATATCAAAACAAACATGACTCATGTATAAGAGAACCTAGTTATGCTTCCCATATTACATAATTTTTCACTGAGACCCATCACTCTAGATATGACATCATTCCTAAAGCCCTTTAATGGTTACCCTAACCCTTAGAAACTCCTCTTTTTGCAGGGCTTTGCCTTTCATCCTCTCTGTGATGATCATGAAGCTTCCCCTCATCAATCGCTCTCAATTCAGGTGTGTCTTCCTCACACCCACCGGCATGCCTTCCTCTTGGATTAGATTGATTACAAAGTGTCCTTGTGGTCCTCTAATGGAGCATGTTTGTTTGATTTGAGCTCTCCACTTTCTGCAATGATGTCTTCCTTGGAATATTCCATATGTGGAATATTATTTCCTTGACCACAAAGTTTCAGTGGCACCTTATCTACTCAACATGCTTATTTGGATCACGTTTTTCCTCAATTACTTCTTGGAGAGCCGAATATGGATAATTCTTGAGATCATTTGTTTTGCCTTGCACATGTGCCATGGTTTCTAATAAACCCTTCTAAAACCCCTATCCTATGTGCTTTTCCCTATGCGCCCTTCTTCTTTCTTGGACCGCACGTACACATACCTTTTGGTACTTAGCCAATATTTTGAGGCCCAATAATTCTTCCTAAATTTTTTTGTGAACACCATTCCCTTGAGAACTCTAACTTATCAATGTGATGGAAAGGCTCCCTCTTCTCTTCCTTTCCTTTATCCTGACATGATCAATGACGATACACCTTCTAGTAACATTGTTCAATGTCAGGATAATGAGTCTATTCTCACCTACCTTGGTGCGAGAAGATTATTATATTCACTAATCATTACCTTCACGAGATGTAAACCATGTTGAATGAATCAACTATCAAAATCAATATTCACACTTAGGATGACCCGCACATTCTAAAAATAGGCCAATCTTTAGATGTTCTTTGAAGATGAAGCTTTCACTTCTTTCCTTTAGGATCACAACAACGATTTTTATTGGTCATATGATGATACACTGGTATGGACCCAAAAATTGTGGTCCATAATATCCTAACCATTCCTAATGCAAAACTGTGAAACGAAGCTACGAGAAAATGCATCCTCATATTTCCATTCTTGTCAAAGAAGAACTACAATGCCTTCTTTTAGTTTCCTTCATCCTACCCATTGATTATCCCCAATGGATCTCTAACATTTTCTGTCACAAAAGCAATAGGGGGACTCCACATCTGTATGGATTTATGCAACCTTAACTTAGCCTAACCCAAAGATGATTTTCTCTACCTAGTATTGACTAACTAGTTGATCTCACCATCGGCTATGTGATGCTATCACTCATGGACAGTTTCTCGGGTTATAAGAAAATATTACTCACCCTAGAATATCAACACAAAACCACCTTCATAACACCTTGGGAACCTTCTTTTATCTTGTCATGCCCTTTGGCCTTAAATATGCTAGTGCTACATATCAGCGGGTTATAATATTTCATGACATTATGCATAGAATATTATAAGATTGCATCAACGATCTTCTTGCCAAATCCAAACATCGGGATGAACACCTTATAGTCCTTAGGGTTATCTTTGACCATCTCATCAAATACTATGTTCACCTTTAACCTAAGAAGTTTGTCTTTTCTGTTCTCTCTAGACAAGCTCCTTAGTTTTATTGTCTCTTTTTGTGGCATTGAAGTTGATCCTCAAAAATCAAGGCTATTCTCAAAATTCCTCCACCTATTAACCTTCGTTAACTCTGTAGTTTTCAAGGCAAGTTGTAATCTATTCATCACTTTATTTCTCGAAACTTTACGTGATGCCATCTGTTTCATCATCTCCTAAAAAAGGATGTCTTCTTCAAATGGGATGATGAATGCCACAAATCCTTTGACACCTTAAAACAATACCTCCTCTAACCACATGTTCTCATTCCCCCTAAGGATGACCAACCATTTTACCTTTACATTTACGATCGATCATTCCTTGGGTGTCATTATCATTCATCTTGATGAGAAACATAGGGGAGCAAGTGGTTTATTATATAAGACGTATGCTTTTAGACTTTGAAACTAGATATAGTCAAACTGAAAAATTATACTTAGCCTTAATTTTTGCTGCCACTAAACTTCACCATTACCTACTCAACCAAAAACCTTTATTATCACCAATAATGACCCCTTCCATTACATGTACACCAAGAACTACCAATATCAACATGTTTCACGTTAGCTCATGCTTCTTTTAGACCTACATCTTAAATTCATCCATCAAAAATCTATCAAAGGACAAATAATTTCTGACCAACTCGTAGACGCACCTCTCTTTGGAAATCAATCCTCTAACTTAGAGTTCCCTAATGAATCCATCGCTACCCTCTCCCTGGATGATACCACATACCAAATGACCTTATTATTATATGGTTCCAAATGTCAGCATGAGGGTGGTGCTGAATTTATACTCATTCCTCTTGATGGTGAGCCTATGCCATTATCTTTAAAACTAGATTTTGAATGTATTAACAATATCACGAATATGAAGCACTCATGTTAGGTCTTCAAACCGCCATAACCTTAGATGTTAAATCAATTACTATATTTGGTGACTCTCAACTGGTGGAGAACCAAGTTAATGGTATATACCAGTGTCATAATGAGATAATTCAAAAGTATAAGCATCATGTTGACATACTTTTGACTACCTTTGACTATTATGAACTTCAAACCACCCCACATTCTAATAATAAATTCTGAGATACCAAGGTCTATCTTGCTTAAATCCCCGCTTTGCCCTCTAAATCAAAAATATTTGTCACAATAAAAAGGTTACAATCACCTTCTTATCTAATTCGATACGTCAACCTTGTAGGAAACATTGAAACTTACGCATGTGACCTATGGTAAAAGAAGTTTTGTACTATCTTTTCCTTTCAATTCTACCTCCAAATCTTACTCACAATAGACAATGAGCCTTTCTCAAAAGTATCTCTTGTTATGTCATCATGGGTGGTCTTCTCTATAAACACAGATTTGACGCTATCCTCTTACGATGCCTTACAAGTTCTGAAATTCCATAAACCATAAAGGAAGTTCACAACTGGATTTATGGGGGTCACTTCAGTGGATTAGTTGTGGTTAAGCACATACTTCACCTGGGCTATTACTGACCAACCCTAAACTATGATTTTTGTGACTATGCTAAGCATTGTGTGAAGTATCAACAAAATGCTAATCTTTGTCACACCCTTAGTCATGCCTTACAGGTCACATGAGACCTTTGTCCTTTCTCTCAATGGGGTTTGGATCTTTTCAGAGAGATCAACCCTCATTCTTCCCAATGTCATCAATGGATTATTACTGCTATCGAATATTATACTAAATGGGTGGAGGTTGTACCTCTTATTTCTATAAAAGATTGAGAAAATATGTGAATTCATCAATCATTACATCATTTATCGCTTTGGTGTTCCTCACCACCTCATCACTGATAACAAAAATTAATTCAAAAATAAAACCCTACGGAAAATCTATGATGCCTTTGACATTCAACTTAGTTTTTCTTCACCTTATTATCCTCAAATAAATGGCCAAGCTGAATCAACCAACAAAACCTTAAACAAAATTCTTATGAAAGTGGTTGACGATACTGTAAAGGATGGGCATACAAACATTCCTTTCACCTTATGGGCTTACTGCACTAGTATTCACACCTCAACTACAACCATACCTTTCTCTTTGGTCTATGGTACAAAAGATGTCTTTCTGCTCAAAGTCCAAATTTCATCTCTTCGTATCTCACTCAAATATATGCTCAACAATGATGATTTTCACCAAGACCATTTGGCACAACTTGAGTTATTAGATGAATGTCATCTAAATTCTCTCAATCACCTCCAAATCTACCAAAAACGTATCAAATGTGCCTATGATAAATGTGTCCAAGAACGAACCTTCCAGGTCAGTGACCTCTTCCTAAAGGAAAATCAACATGTAAAAAAGAGGAGAAAAGTAAATGGGGCAAGTTTGTTCCTAATTGGCTTGGACCCTATATCGTTACTCATGCCTATGGATTAGGTGCTTATCATTTGTCTTCACTCAAGGTAAACCGAAACTGAGCCCCTCAATGCCTTGCATCTTTGACCATTCTATTATTGAATCAAGTCCTAGATCATATTGTATCTATTAAAAGCTTATCCCTTGAGAAAAATTTACCTTCCACTTAGATATTTTAAGGATCAATGGTTAAACAAGAATCGTGTGATTACCCGTCACCTTTTAGTCTTATCTTCAATATGAGTACCATGGCTCTACTCATGGTATGATTCTTATGGATACTTTTTGTCCTTTTCAAGATGGAATCCCATGGTCGTTCATCACTTAAAACCTATCTTTCATAGCTACCCCTGTGTGTTAGGGTTTTATCTTCATAAAAGAAGCCTATTGTTCTCTATAGTCTTGTCCATGACCAAAAAGTCCACAAATAATTAAAAATTAATATACATGATTTTCAAATTCAAACTCCTTGAGTTAAACTTCTAGAAAAAAATATGACTCCCTCAAAAAGGACATCTATATTTCTATCTTATTGTTATAAATAGAATTCTCCCTCAAGGAAAGATATACAAAGCTATCCATATTGTACATAGTCTATCACAAAAAAATTAATCTTGGAAAATTAAAATTAAAATATTATGAAGCTTCCGCATCGATCAACTTCACGAAGACCTCAAGGAGATATTATACTCATCCCACCTCGACTCCCACATCGATCAGTCTATAAAATAAAAGTAAAAAGAAAAATATAACTTTTTCATCATGGACTTTCCTATTTTGATCTTGGGTATCTTGCCAAATAGGTATGCTGTCTCACACTAGGATATGCTAAACAAAACTCTTTCACCTCACCACCTTTCCTTTATAATATTCTACCTAATTAAGGGATGTGCCACAAATGTGACATTTCATGATCATGTGACCTTCTTCACCATTAGAACAGTCAATCATGCAATGCATTTTAGGGTTTTATGTTCATAATCCAATCTTTGGTATGATAGACTCATAATGGTTCTTACCACTTAGGTGGATTTTTGTATCCTCTTACCATTCACCTCTTTTCTTACTTATTGCTCCTCCTTCACAGGACCAAACCTTTGACACCTAAATTCTAGGAATACCTCTTCCACCAAAATCACCCATATCTAAATGACCTAAACTCAATCATGCCTATTTGAACTATACTCAACCATACCTAAATGAACTTGACTCCATCATGCCTAAAACCTACCAACCAATTCATCTACCTCATCATATTCTACCCTAGATTATGATAGAACTACATCATCCCAATGTCCCTTTTTTATGAGGATATGTAGTAGCACTTCGAGGGCATGGGGCCCTTGGAGGTTAGCTCGGCCACTTTTTACCCTAACCAATTTTACCCCTTTTATATTCACATTTTACCTTAGTTTCCATTTTACACAAAACTTGGAAATTAAACAATCATAAAAACATACATACCTACCATTTTATAACATCAACCATATCACACATCAATCATTTAGCATTTCCATGATATCAAGTACTTGTAAATTTAACCACCACATACATACAATCAATTATTTTCCATAATAACAATAACTTGGAAATTAAATCAAACACAAAAACATGACCAAACCATGCCTATACCTAGACTCCACCACGGATATACCTAACTCCACCATGCCTATACCTGTAGTCATTTTTAACCTCATCACAAAAGAAAGGAATCCCATGTGTGCCTTCCTATCACCCGGCGAGGCACTAGGCGCTCACCGAGGCACGACCGGGTGTCGAGTCTCTCTTTTATGTGATTTTAGTGGGAAACATCATCTATGATTCATGTTAAGAGATCTGAATGGAAGTAAAACATACAAGCACCATAGAGCTTAGAACACTTCTAGGTCCTTGCAGTCATTTTAGATAGGAAGTTCTTTAACAGATTTTATAACTATACCAAAACAGAAAGAAGTTGTACAAACATCCATACTTAATCATAAACATAATTGAAAAGGAACTATGAGAAAGATGTATGCATTAGAATCATCAATGTTCATATTCATGTAAGTTGGTAACCTCATTACATTCATGGAGCCATTACAAAGTATTATAGAGAAGTAGACCATAGTCATGCATTATATCTGGACTCATATGGCTAGGCTCTCAAAATAAATTTATAAACCCCATACCCCTAATACATCCTTCCCTAAACAAAATTACCCAAACTAATAGAGTTCTTGTAGTATTTCTACAGAGCTCCACCCTCTATCTATCTCCCTCTATTTCCTTCTACAGGCACTTGTATATATAGGCTTTCTGGATTGCAAACTCATCCTTTAGTGGCCTCAAATCTGATGCCAAGTGTATGAATGTGGTCCTCCATGTGAGCATGCTCCTCCAGGCCCGAGATTTCCACTTTTACCATGATGAGCTTCTAGAAGCTTCTACCGTAGGCATGCTCCTTCCTAGGCCAACCTGTCACTAGGTTGGCACCTTATCCACTTTGCATGTGCAGTCGGGTCATGCTTTTCACGTGTTCTACCAAAACACCCAATATGGCTGAGTCCCAAACCCTTGGTTATGTCCATGCGCGCACCATGGATTTCCTTAAGCCCTCCTTAAACCTTTCGTTGTGCACTTTATTCTTGCACACTTTTCTTCAACTAGGCCTTACACGCCTATGTGCACTTTTGTACTTAGCCAATATTTTAGGGGCCCAACATTACCCCATGCTATGCCTGTTCTCCATCTGTGGGAATACTTCTCCAGTGAAAAGAAAGAATACAATAGGCTTACACCGTGGGAAAAGAATAAGGGGATGAAAGAATAAAGATAGAAGAAATATTGGGAAGTGATGGAATCACTGCAATAGGCTAGGAAAATCCTTTTACAAGTTGGCCTCCAACTTGTTTCAGGCATTGACTTCATTCCACACTCTCTGATAGAGGTTTCTGACTAGGGTGCTCACCTTCAAAAATCTGAGCCCATTTCCTTGTGTGCTTATGGTGTTAGCAAATTTTTCTAACTGCTTGCCTACGTCATCCAGCGCATCGAATATTCATGTAATTTATGGGTACAGTTCCTTCAACTAATTTTTAATTGAAACCCTTAAGGCTTCAATGGCTTCATATTTTCTTTTGACCTCGGCAAGGATTCGATCCCTTTCTTTCCTATTTCCTTTATTCTTCTCTTGAAACTCCTTGATAACTGCTTCATGAGTGGCGACCAAGATACGCCACTTTTTCCCTGTCCACATAATTGTCATATTTGGATTTAACGAGTCTAGGAAGAAAATTTTATATCAATAAGAAACTTGTTCTATTCAGCTATAAACACCATGACCTTTAACTTATTTTCTTTTTCCAAGCGCGCGGCCACTTCTTCTGCGCAGGGTTCCAAGGCTAACGACTGCCTCACCATGGTGAGGACCCTTGTTAAATCCTCTAGGCATCCTAAGGTAGATCCATACTTCTACGCGGGGTGCTAGGTTCAGATGCTTCAATACTATAACATTATTAATAGACTCCACCTTTTTGTACACCGCGCACACCTTGGCCTTCTCGTCCTTCAACTCACGTTGGAACTAGGTGTTGATTAGTTTCTCTTGACTAAGCTCATTTGCCCATGAATCTAGCTCTTCCTCTTTCTTCTTCAGGTCCTCCTCTAGATATTTGATTCTATCATTCCACCCAAAGAGTCTAGCTTCGATTTCAATGGAGACCTTGTTGAGCACGTTGCACAGTTGTTGATCGAGAGCTCTGCGAGCGTTCACCGCATTTGGATTATATTTTATTGACCACGACAATGTTATTATTTCCCCATGGCTCACTTTAAATTCGGCTCATCAAGATGGGACTCAATTGCCCATGAGAGAATCTTCCTTGTCCATGGGTATATAGCCTCCTTGTTAAAAGATGACATTACTACAAGCTCTTCTGCTTTGGAATTGTGCTTTGGGCGCACGCGAAACACTTTGTTGGGGTCATCAATATATCCCATCCCTAGCCTCTCCTCCCCTACACATGCCCTTAGGAATACTTACAGTTAAAATGGGGCCTCCGGTCTTTGTTGTGGTCCTTTCTCACACTCTCCTCCTTCTCTTGTTTAACATTGGCTTAACGCTACATTCAAAATTCTCCTCCACTAAGGTCTCAATGGCCTTTGTTTCTTCTTTCTCTGTCACCTTGGTTATCTACTCCACCGTAAGGCTTGGAGCCTTCTACATCTGTGTGCCATCATCCTTACTTCTCATGTGCTAGGTGCCTCTTCCTTTCTAGCTATCCTTGCGTCGCGTGAAGAGGAACCCTGCTCCTCTTCTCCACCTTCTTCTTCCGAATCATGTACGTTGAAAATAGGTGTCCCTTGATCTTTTTAGGCTCGTCTTCCCCACTATCATCTTCTTCACTATCTTCTTCTCCACCTATGTATTTGTCCAAACTTTTAGTGTCTTCGATGCGGTCTCCTCTTCTAGCACCTGCTTCTTCCTAACTAGGGATTCTAGTGTAGGTGACTCTATTTCTTCTTCTCCTGAGGACTCCTTGTCCGATGGTTTTTCTGGCTCTGGAGTCTTTTCCTTGACTATGGGCCTCCTCTTGCATGAATACATGTTTGTTCTAGCACTTTTCCTACGGGAGCCTATTACATGTGTATCCACCACACTTGGTATTCTCTTCTCTAGCTCCTTTTCCACCTGCTTGGGTGTGGGTCTCTTCTTTCTAGTTGGATCCTCTAGGCATAGACACCTCATTCTCCAGATATGTCCCCTTCTCCAATTTGGGTCTTATGTGGAGGTATACGTGCACTACAAATCCTCCTGTAATGGGAAGAGTAATTGGATTTATCATCTAAAATTCATATGACACATACCTCTCCATATACGTGCACTTACTTTGGGGTTGACCAACCTTTGTGAATTTCCCTGTGTTCTCGGTCCAGTTACGTGGTCCAGTTTCAGCTTTTGGACTCTTTAAACCTGTTTACTCCCACTTGGAAGTATTGAGCTATGATGGAAAAGGGGATCTTAGACCATGGGCTCCATGTCTCATCCATTAGTTTGAACCTTCCTAGGTAGAAATCTTTGGTACACAAGCAAATTCGGTTTCTCCTTTGGTGTAACATTCCCATTTTAAGACTTTAGAAACAAGGGATTTTTTTTTAAATATAATGTTCACTATTCTAAATAAAGCATTATTTAGAACAAACATTCCATGCCAATTGAATTCAAATAGATAACCATATGTAGTTGTAATGACTTGGTGATCCACTCGATCTATTCATTCCATAACTAGGTAAGCTACTAATCTATTTATGTTATCTTACACATTGAATACATATTGTATACTTCATATACTTGGTCTTCCTACCTACATCGGGTACTGCGTGATCTATTTAAAGAACATATATAAATATATGTTACCAATATTCATCGATATCACATTGTTTTAAACTGGGGACATAGGAAAACGTAACTAGTAAGCTTACGATAATTTGGCCAAAGATTTACAACATATCATGTATGTCCCTATTCCTATATGGAATAATCATCATATTGGAATAGGTCCTTCACCTCACTCCTCTATTATCATGATTGGTCTTTATTGACTACCATCAGTCCACTTGTTCCATGTTTAACCCTAGCCATAGATAGAAATATAACCTATTATAGGAAGACGCTCACAATGGCTTAGGGTAAAAGGGCATACTTAGTTGACCTAAGTATCTTTGGATGTGCCAACGTACCTTGATCCATTGGAAGATAATTCCTATCTTAAATATGCTCCTATCCCGACCTAGAGAGAAATTAAGTTCAAGTCCAAATTCCTATTGTGTGTAGATCGGATGATCAATGTGGAAGGGTGATGCCACATGTCAACTACAATGTTGTATTCTCGACAAGACCTAGGCCTTCTCAAAAGTATAGCCCTATAATTAGTGTGTGCCACCATCCTACGTAGAAACTACCTCATCAAGATGTACATACCCCAAGGAGAATGTTAATATGTTATTAGTTTGGATTATTTCTTGATTGCAGCAACCCTGCTAAAACCTAATCCAATACTCAATAAGCTCTTTCCTAAATTTTCTTCATTTAGTCCATAAAGAACTTCATTCAACTTATGGTTTCTTTTATTGTTTGATTTCTCAATTTAACCGACAATTAACCAAACGGGACAAGCGTTGTCATAGTTTCATTTAAGTGTTCTTTAACTTTGAAGGTTTAACAACCGCATATAACTAATTAAAGTAGACTTCATACTAAATGAAGTCTAGTAAATAATATTCATACTTCCAAACCTTTTTGGTTTATATTTATTTGAGAGAGAAACAATCTTTCTCTACATGTTTAAGTATGTGGATATATCATTTCCAATGTCCATATTTCTTAATGCATGTTCATTATGCATCACCTTATTATGTTAAATTGTTTTAGATAAACACATCATATTATGCAACTCAACAAGTTTCTTCATTATAGGAAATTGAACTAATTTCCTTATCCATTTTATCAAAGATAACAAGATAAGCATAACATAATATAAAGAATATCAACATGATGGAACTTTCATCTTCTTTATAAAAGTACGAGATAATTTTCACAACTCATGCAAATAAAACACAACTCGTAATTCATCAATAAAAGTTGTAAATTTAACAAGATGATGCTCTCGGGCATACTACATATCAATAGCCTTTATACAATAAAGTATACAACTTTCTTTTACAATTCAACAAAAGAATGAATCATAATTCTTTACTAAGAATTATACATATATCAGCCAATGCATCATATAAGTTTTTTCCTTCTTTTACCACTTAAGTCGTCCATCTACAAAAATAGCTAGCATGGGTCAGTTTAATGAACTGAGCATGATAAGCACTAATCATTAAAATGAAGTGCATTCCACTAATTGTTTCATTAAAGCAACATTGCTTTAATGAGACAAATAAGTCATCATAAATCAGCATATATGATAAAAGAAAAGAAGTACATTAATAAACTTAGATCAACATTTATAAGAAGAGTAGAATATAATAATCAATATCTGCATAAAATCATAAGTTTTATTATTTCTAGCAATGGCTTGTAACAAAAAAATCCTCGGTATCCATTATTTCTTAATTCTATCCTAATAGAATACCACATTTATCTTTTCTAAGAGACAAAATAAATGTAAATAGTATGGCTCCTTTAAGGGTGATCCCTCTATATCCTAAGCAAGAACCATTATAAACCATGCCCAAACTTATAACATCAAAAAAATAGACCAGATAATAACAAGAGTTACATGTTCTTTTCCGGGGTAGCCATATTGTACATTCAACATTAGAATATACATCAAATAGAACTTCATAACTAAACAGGAATGTAAGGAAAACCAGAATAGTCCAATCAGTAACTCCAATTCCAACTCTTCATGTTAGAAGTTTTAACCAAATAAAAACAACAATGATCTCAAACAAAATAACTCCAAAGAGGAGTTATTCTCTATTCATATTCTTGATCAAGGATAAGGAGTACAAGTGTCAAACCTACATTTATCCGTATAAACTAGGCAAGACTAAAAACAACATCAAATCCTTAAGAACAAGTTACGTTATCATCCAAACCTTCTTGGCTAATGGTTCTCAACATTATTCTATTAATGGTTCGACAAGGTAGACCAACAGGTCTCAAGAAATCACTATCTCAAAATGGATTCGAGTAAAGAAAATTTTGAACATTGAATCTATCCAAGGGCAAAAAAGAAGTAACATAATAAGAAAAGAACCAATGGTAAATCATTTTGTTCAACTGAACAAGAGTTCAAATTTCAAACCAGTTTAGGATAACAACATACTGCAGACCCTGAATGATATATATATATATATATATATATATATATATATATATATATATATATAAGATCTCAAAAGAATAAGAAAATACATATTTTCCTTTACAAAGAGAAATCAAGTCTTATTTCATGTTTGATCGAGAATTGTGTCGTAAAACCATAAACAAGAAGGTTCGGGATTACCCACGAACCCAAAATGGAAGTCTCACAAAGGCTTACCAATTAAATACAAAACAAAATCAATTCACTTCGAGGAATAAAACTTAATACAACTAAAAAGAGATTGAATCCTTCCTAACTATTTCAGTCTCCAAGGTAATATCACAATCTTTCAAAAGACCCATATTTCATTAAAAGAGACAACCGAGAGGGAGGCAAAAACCCCATACGCCAGTTACAAAATATGTTTCAGTCTTAGTTCCAAATCAATAGGAACGGAGTAAAAGAAAAAAAACTTCAAAACCATTAAATTATAATGATGGTACCTTATTACAACTTTATATAGTCAACCCCACAAGCGGGTTTCTCCAAACAATGGGGAGAGGACACTTTCTCAAATTCCCAAGCTCATACAATCTCAAGAAGTCGATACAGTAAAAGACAAGACAAAAGCTCAAATTTCCTTAAGATGTTTCCATTTCCAAAGTTTGAAAGAGAGAATTAAATGACTCAACAAGTTCCCACATAGTTCCCTGGTGAGTATTCGCTTAGTAATGAGCTATAACTCAATCATTTCAAAAAAAAAGAATAACCCAATACGAAATACCAGGACTGATTCAATGAATTGACCCAATTGTAAGGGCTTAACACAAAAGTGTTAAGCTGGAAGTACAAATTCAAAACTCCGAGCTTCACACATAAGTGTCGAGCTTCCCAAGGAATAAAATATGAATATAGTGACAAATACAAACTCTAAGAAATAGTTCAGTATTACATAAGTTTCCCAAAATAGTGGTTCTATTCAATCAAAGCTTCAACACAAGCTTAAACAAAACACTAAGTTCCAACTTGAGTTTGCATCCAAAGAACGCAGCCCATAAGTAGATAACATAGAACTGAAGTGTTCCTTAAATTTCAACCCATAAATTTTCACAACAATTAGATCAAGCTCCCAAACCTCGAATACAAGATCAAGATTACAAAGCAGAGATACAGAACACATTCCACATACCAATTTCACTTGCATGTAGTCATAAAACTTGAACAGAGATACAATTCCTAAACAATAATATTTTTCCATGGATAAAACCTAGCATGCAAAATAACACACAAGGATCTATAAAAAACAACATTCAAAATAACTAGACAAACAAGAAAACAAGAATATGATGAGGGCAGAGTTGTTCTAAAAAATCATTTAGAAGAACACAAGGAATTTTAATAGTTAGATCCTATCATGCCTGATGGTGCTTCCACCAACTCGAAGGATACTTCCTACTCTTTTTTTCCTCCATGAAAAATCAACAATGAAACATCTTTTCCTTCCAAGCTTCATATACTTTCCCTCGATCAAAAATAGATTGTAAAAACCAAATATAGCTTTGAGTGAAGGTAGAATTGCTAGTTTGAAGAACCGTTTGCTCAATGCGAGAGAAAAATCAAATGACCTCCTACAAACCCACCTCCTATGTTTCGGGACGGTTTTCACACGAAGACCGAGGCTCATAAATGCCGAGAAATTCTAGTTAGTCCAAATCAACACAAAAATACAATTCCATATGTTAGTGGAGTTTCCACGTAGGCTTCCTCCAAGTCCACTATCCCCTACCAAATGGCAAGTACCTTAACATTTAAAACCTTATCTCGCTTCCTTAAATTCCTTTGGAACTGTCACCCTCAAGGCATACGACCCCTTTAGGTCCCCTTTAGTTTAGATTAGATTCAAAATAGAACTTAGGTTTATCTAACATTTACTAACATAGATCTTAGAACATTAGTCATTAGAATCCCACCTTAGGTTAGGTTCAAATCACAACCCTTTAGTAATAGGTAGTTGCTAAAATAGCTTCGTATCCCCCTTAGTAATTCTTCCCTTATTTTCTTAGCATAACACTTAGGTTAGGATTCCAATCCCGTAATAAAATAAGAGACTTAGGTTAGAACAAGTATATGCATAAGTAAACATAGCTAGAACTTAGCTATTCTCACCTAGTGTAGGTTCTTTGTTAGGATAGTCCTTATATTTTTAGGACTCCAAACTTCTTCACAGAGAATTGAATTTTTCTCAAGTCCTTAATGTCCCAACAAGATCAATCACCAAAGAGCTGAGCACAAAAATACAACTGAACAAAAGTAAGTTGCATGAGGACCAAGAATTAGTAACATGCAAAATTCAGTCTTCTAAGTTCCTTAAGCTACTAAATGTGAATTTTACCATTTAGTTTATAAAGAAGACTTGAAACATTCCTTGGATCATCGAAATTGATCCAAGGATGAGTCGAAGAATAAATAAGTCTGCAATTCATAATACCAGATTGTAGCTCACCTTTCTGAAGTGAAAATGGATTCTTGACAACCATATAATTTCAATCTAATGATTTTTAAGAACATAAAAGATTTATCCCAATCAAGCATGATCTTCTATAGTCAAAAGAACACATATTTATCCAAAAAATCACATGTCAACACTTGAATGCAAAGAGGAATATATCGGTTGTCAAGGGTGTTACATTTGGTGGCCACTTGCATTGTTCGAGAATTCTCCATTCGCCCGAAAGTGTTCCTTAAGCGCGTATACCATTTCTCAGCGCGCCTTGAAGCAGATTTTCATGGAGTCACATGCATATTTTTCAAATCTTTTTGTGAGCATGGTCCTCATCTAGGTACTCCCATACAAAATTGTCCGATGCATCGTGTACTCTAATTTCTGAAAACAAAATTGTATGTAGGACATTACCGAACAAGATCTTGTCTCCTTCCTTTATCTGATTACAATCTCATCCGTGATGAATGCAAACAAGTTGTAGATAGTGCCCTCTGAGATCTTCCTGCAAACATGCAACTATGGCTTATTGACTTGGGTCCATCTCTCATGGCCATTTAACTTTGTCACTAGATACACGGCCATCTTCATTACCAAGTCCTTGATGATATATATATATATATATATATATATATATATATATAAATAAGATCTCAAAATAATAAGAAAATACATATTTTCCTTTCCAAAGAGAAATCAAGTCTTATTCCATGTTTGATCGAGAATTGCGTCCTAAAACCATAAACAGTAAGGTTCAGATTACCTGCGAACACAAAATGGAAGTCTCACAAAGGCTTACCAATTAAATATAAAACAAAATCAATTCACTTCCAAGAATAAAACTTAATACAACTAAAAGAGAAGGAATCCTTCCTAACTATTTTATTCTCCAAGGTAATATCACAATCTTTCAAAAGACCCATATTTCATTAAAAGAGACAAGCGAGAGGGAGGCCAAAACCCCATACACGATTCAAAATATGTTTCAGTATTAGTTCCAAATCAATTGGAATGGAGTAAAAGAAAAAAAAACTTCAAAACCATGAAATTATAATGATGGTACCTTATTACAACTTTATACATCAACCCCACACACGGATTTCTAGAAGCAGTGCGGAGAGGACACTTTCTCAAATTCCCACGCTCATACAATCTCAAGAAGTCGATACAGTAAAAAACAAGACATAAGCTCAAATTTCCTTAAGATGTTTCCATTTCCAAATTTTGAAAGAGAGAATTAAATGACTCAACAAGTTCCCACATAGTTCCCTAGTGAGTATTCACTCAGTAATGAGCTATAACTTAATCATTTCAAAAAAAGAATAACCCAATGCAAAATACCAGGGCATATTAAATGAATTGACCCAATTGCAAGGGCTTAACACAAAAGTGTTAACTGGAAGTACAAATTCCAAACCCGAGCTTCACACACAAGTGGTCAGAGCTTCCCAAGGAATAAAATATGAAGAGAGTGACAAATATGAACTCTAAGAAATAGTTTAGTATTACATAAGTTTCCCAAAATAGTGGTTCTATTCAATCGAAGCTTCAACACAAGCTTAAACAAAACACTAAGTTCCAACTCGAGTTTGCATCCAAAGAATGCAACCCATAAGTATATAACATAGAACTAAAGTGTTCCTTAAATTTCAACCCATAAATTTTCACAACAATCAGATCAAGCTCCCAAACCTCAAATACAAGATCAAGATTGCAAAGCGAGATACAAAACACATTCCACATACCAATTTCACTTACATGCAGTCATAAAACTCGAAACAGAGATACGGTTCCTAAACAATAATATTTTTCCATTATAAAATCAAACACACAAGGATCTATAAAACCCAGCATGCAAAATAACCAGATAGACAAGAAAACAAGAATCTCATGAGACCACAGTTGTTCTAATGAATCATTTAGAAGAACACAAGGAATTTTAATAGTTAGAGCCTATCATGCCTGATAGCGCTTCCACCAACTTGAAGGAGACTTCCAGCTCTTTTTCTCCTCCATGAAAAATCAACAACGAAACATCTTTTCCTTCCAAGCTTCATATACTTTCCATCGATCAAAAATAGATCGTAAAAACTAAATATAGCTTTGAGTTAAAGGTAGAACTATTGGTTTAAAGAATCAGTTTGCTCCATGCAGAGTAAAATCCACCATGCAAGAAAAACCAAATGACCTCCTACAAACCACCTCCTATGTTTCCAAGATGGTTTGCACGTGAAGACCGAGGCTCATAAATGCCATAAATTCAAGTTAATCCAAAATTCCCACCTATATTTACTTGCCACCACCACTTAAATTTGGTGAATGCCAAATCAACACAAAAATACAATTCCATATGTTAGTGGAGTTTCCACGTAGGCCTCCTCCAAGTCCACTATCCCCCTACCAAATCTGGCAGTACCTTAACATTTAAAACCTTATCTCCTTCCTTAAATTCCTTTGGAACCATCACCCTCGAGGCATGTGACCCCTTTAGGTCCCCTTTAGTTTAGATTAGATTCAAAATAGAACTTAGGTTAATCTAACATTTACTAACATAGGTCTTAGAACATTAGTCATTAGAATCCCACCTTAGGTTAGGTTCAAATCACAACCCTTTAGTAATAGGTAGTAGCTAAAATAGCTTAGTATCCCCCTTAGTAATTCTTCCCTTATTTTCTTAGCATAACACTTAGGTTAGGATGCCAATCCCATAATAAAATAAGAGACTTAGGTTAGAATAGTATACGCATAAGTAAACATAGCTAGAACTTAGTTGTTCTCACCTAGTGTAGGTTACCATTAGGATAGTCCTTAGATTTTTAGGACTCCAAAATTCTTCATAGAGAATTGAATTTTTCTCAAGTCCTTAATGTCCCACAAGATCAATCACCAAAGAGACCGAGCACAAAAATACAACTGAACAAAAGCAAGTTACATCAAGACCAAGAATTAGTATCATGCAAAATTCAGTCTTCTATGTTCCTTAAGCTACTGAATGTCAATTTTACCATTTAGTTTATGAAGAAGACTTGAAACATTCCTTGGATCACTAAAATTGATCCAAGGATGAGTCAGAAGAAGAAATAAGTCTACAACTCTTAATACCAGATTGCAGCTCATCTTTCCGAAGTGAAAATGGATTCTTGACAACCATATAATTTTAGTCTAATGATTTTTAAGAACAAAAATATTTATCCCAATCAAGCATGATCTTCAATAGTCAAAAGAACACATCTTTATCCGAAAATCACATGTCAACACTTGAATGCAAAGAGGAATATATCAGTTGTCGAGGGTGTTACATGCTTCCCTCCTAAAAGAATCATCGTCCCGATGATTATCTCATTTTAACAGATTGCATCAAGGAAAAAAATTCATCTTATTCACTTTTCTTAACATATGTCAAAAACATAACATCATTAAATTCTAGAAATCAACATTATATAGATGTTTATTAAAAATTAATAAATATCTACCCAAACTGGCATACTTATTACATTACAAAGATAAAATCATACATTTTTATTAGTCAACAAAATCAATCCTATTCAAATAGATATGGAAATGCAGTTTTCATATCCTCAAGGTTTTCCCAAGTTGCACTTTCTTCATTAAACTGGTCCCATTGGACCTTGCATTGACTTATCTCATGATTTCTCAAATGCAACTAACGGTGAGTTTCAAGCACTCGTATGGGTTTAACCATGATTATTCTTGGGTCTTGGACTTACAAGGAATTCCAATTTAACATGTGTGATAAATCTAAAACATATTTCTTAAGAAAAGAAATATGGAAAACATCATGCATTCGTGACAAAGCAAGAGGTAATGCTAAATGATAAGCTATAGGGTTGATTACTTCAACTATCTCAAAAGGTCCCACATAATGAGGTGATAACTTGGTAGCCTTGCCAAAAGTTATAGAACTCTTTTTGGTTTAACCCGAAGAAAGACTTTCTCACCAAGTTCAAATTTCCTATCAACCCTCTTTAAGTCAGCATAACTCTTTTTCCTATCTGCTACTTCTTTCAAGCATTCATGAATCAATTTAACTTGTTGTTCCATTTCAAGTAAGAATTTAGGTCCAATTACCTCTCTATCCTCTATGCTATCCCAACTAATAGGGGTTCGCATTTTCTTCCGTATAATGCCTCGAAAGGTGCCATCTTAAGAGAAGCATGATATGTATTATTGTATGTGAATTCAACTAATGGAAGATACTCTTCCCACTTATATTGTTGATCCATGTAATACATCCATAACATATCTTCTAAAACTTGATTTACTCTTTCAGTCTGCCCATCTGTTTTCGGATGATATGCAAAACTGAAATTCAGCTTAGTTCCTAGAGCTGCATTAAGCATTTGCAAAATCTTGACGTCATTCTAGGATCTCTATCTGAAATGATTAACTCAGGTACTCCATGTAATCTAAAAATTTCATGTACAAATCTTCTTGCCAAAATAGGAGAATCATCCTTTAGATTCCCAACAATAAAATGTGCTACCTTTGTTAGTTTATCCACAACTACTAAAATAACATCATGCTTATTTCTCAACATAGGTAACCCTTGTACAAAATCCATGCTTATTACTTGCCATTTGTACTACGGTATGCTATGAGGATACAACAAACCAATTTTGGGTGCATATGTTCCGCCTTAACACGTTGACATTCAAGGCAATGTGTCACAAAGTCTATAACATCCTTTTTCATCCCTTTCTAGAAATATTGTTGTTTTATATCAGCAAGCATTTTTGTAATGCCATGGTGTCTAGAAAAAGGTGAATTATGAAATTTTGCTAACAATTTCTTTCTCAAATCATTTAGCGAAGGTACATAGACTCTATTTTCAAATCATAAGATTCCTTCCTTATCAAAGTGAAAACCTTTATACCTCAAATCATTTGAATTTGTAGCAAGTGCTACTTTTACTTGCTGAAAGTAAGAGTTAGATTCCATAACACTTTTTACTTCATCCTTAAACTGAGTTCTTAATGTTATAAGAGTAGAAATGTGCTTCCTGACTTAGAGCATCAACCACTCTATTTTCTTTACCCTTTATATAACTGATGTCAAAATCATATTGAGACAAAAACTCTAACCACCTTTGTTGTCTTGCATTAAGATTTGGCTGAGTGAAGATATAATTCAGTCCAAGGTGATCAGTTTTCAATTCAAAAGGCTTACCAAGCAGGTAATGTCTCCAAACTTGTAGTGCATGAACAATGGTAGAAAGCTCTAAATCATGTGGAGCATAATTCAACTCATGTAACTTAAGTTTCCTACTTTCATATGCTATGACATGACCATTTTGTAACAAAATACCTCCTAGACCTTCACCGGATGCATCAAGTTACCACCATAAAATCTCCATTAGGATCTGGTACTACAAGAATAGGTGTTGAAGTTAACTGTTCCTTCAAGGTTTTAAATGTAATTTCACATTTCTCACTCCAAAAAACTTTTTATCTTTCTTTTGTAAGGAAGTTATTGGTGCAACTATCTTAGAAAAATCTTTTACAAATTTCCTATAGTAGCCAGCAAGTCCCATGAAGCTTCTAACTTCATGTACATTCTTAGGTGCAAGCCACTCTGTTATAGCTGTAATTTTTGAAGGATCTACAACAATTCCATCTTTACTTATTACATGTCCCAAATAGTGTACTTTTGTGTCATAGAAAGAACATTTAGACAACTTACCAAATAACCGTCTCTTTCTTAATATTCCCAAAACTATCTTCAAATGCTCATGGTGTTCCTCAATACTTTTTGAATATATGAGAATGTCATCCAAGAATATGAGCAAAAATTTGTCCAAGTATTCTTGAAAGATATTATTCATTAAATTCATAAATGTTGTAGGTGCATTAGTTAATCCAAAAGGTAAAACCGTAAACTCATAATGTCCATACCTTGTTCTAAAAGCTATTTTATGAATATCCTCATCCTTAATTCACAATTGATGATATCTAGATCAAAGATCTATCTTGGAATATACCTGATGCTCCATGCATCTGATCAAATAAATCATCAATCCTAGGGAGTGGGTATCTATTCTTGATTGTTGCCTTGTTTAACATTCTATAATCAATGCACAATCTAAGTGTTCCATCTTTCTTTTTCACAAAAATTACGGGTGCTCCCCAAGGTGAAACACTTGGTCTAATCAAACCTTGAGACAAAATTTCATGCAACTGAGCCTTAAGCTCTACTAATTCTATAGTAGTCATTCGATACGGTGCTTTAGAAATAGGTTCAGTTCCAGGCTTGATCTCAATCATGAAATCAAATTCCCTTTTGGGTGGAAGACCTGGAAATTCTTAGAAATACATCATTGAAGTCTCATAACAAGTGGATATCATTCCATAATATTGCTGCTCTCTTCTTGTTGATTCAATAATTTTTACTGCATATAAGGTACATCCTTTATTTTTGGCCTTTTTAAGTTGCATAGCTGACAATTTTCTAACATAAATCTCACGTTTCACACCCTGAATCTCTGTTGTTTTCTGCAGGTCATCTAAACAACTAATGTGTTTTTCAAAACAATCCACTTTAGCCTTATGTTCTGCTAACCAATTAACACCTATGATTACATCATAAGACCCCAAAGGTGCAACATAAAGATCAACCTCAGTGGAAAAGTTAGGTAAATCAAGGATTGCTCCAAAAAGACACATACTAACCATATGAACAACATTATTCCCATACTATGTACAATCCATGTTTTATCCATGTTTCCATCTTTTCTTTTTAATTTTGATGCTAATTTACTAGAAATAAAACATTCAAGTAGCTCTGGTATAAAAAATAATAGTTATTGGTAAGCCAAATAACTTACCCTAGAACTTCTATGGGTGTGGCATGTTTCTCG
This sequence comes from Taxus wallichiana var. yunnanensis, assembly GCA_018340775.1. Classification (NCBI taxonomy): domain Eukaryota; kingdom Viridiplantae; phylum Streptophyta; class Pinopsida; order Cupressales; family Taxaceae; genus Taxus; species Taxus wallichiana. Next base: position 451,355,651 of record CM031237.1, on the reverse strand, counting down.
GCACTGCTACTTACTTATCATCTACTGCAAGCGTGTATCTTGTGTTGCTTGATTATGATCATCCTTCTTTCAAAGGACATTGATTCACGTAATGATCTTTTCCATAGTTATAACAACCTCCTATAGGTCCCTTCCTAGGCTTGGGTTTATTTCCAGCCTTAGAGTTATCATTCTGACCCCATAGGACTTCTGTCCATTATTATTGTTCTTGAAAAGTTGTTTCATGCATTACCAACAAACTTGTTTGTTGTTGCTTTCTTGTTTGTATTAGATGAAAACTTACTTTTCATTCTGAATTTCTTCCATGGTCCTTTCTTGGGTGTAAGAGATGATGAAGAGGAGTTGGGATTCTTCTTCCTTACTTCCTCCTTGTGAGTAGAAATTGCCTTTAATTTTTTTCTTGCCTTATGGATTTTTCAACAACCCCTTCCATCGTGGTTGGGCTATGAACATCCACCTCTCCCCTATAATGGGATTCAATCCCATGATGAATTTCCATATCCTGAACTTCTCATCAGTTTGGTACTGAGGCACATACTTAAGGAGTTTTGTAAATCACTCCCAATACTCAGTTATAATTAGCTTTCCTTGAGCTAAGTTCTGAAATTCAGTCATTTTCTGATCATAGTAGAGTTGTGGCAGCCATCATTGCCTAAAGTAACCTTTAAATTGGTCCCATGTGATATTAGATTCATCAATGTTCAACTCAGCCTTGCGGTTGTCCCACCATGAAGATGCTTCATGAGAAAGTTGATATGCTCCCCATATCGCCTTTGTTTCTTCTAAGAAATTTCTTATTGCAAAGTATTTCTCCATTTTTGAGCCAATTCTCAGCCCCATCTCCTAATGTGGTGCCATCAAACTTGGGTGGAACTTATCCTTTTTATGTCATTAGTGAGTTCTCGTTGCTAGCCTAGCCTTTTTGTTCTCAGGCTGAATAGGTATGTTAACATTGTTATTATCAACACCCACATTGGTGTTGTCCCCTGGAGGTGGCTGATTATTGTTATCAGCTTCTTCTTCCTCCTCATTACCCATTACTTTTTTCAAGCATAGCCAAATGATCTCTTGTGTCCAACAGGGCAAAGCAAGGATCTCATTGAGTTTCTAGGCAATTGTTGCTCCTTCCTTAGGCGAGAGGGTTATTTGCAACATTTCCTCTTGTTCTCACCATTTTCTGTTACAAGAAAATTTAAGTTTCATTAGATTATGGACATAATAGGTCCAAGAGCTGCAACCTTCAGCTCTGATACCAAGATGTAACATTCCCATTTTAAGACTTTAGAAACAAAAAAATTTTTTTGTTTTTTATTTTTAAATATAATGTTCACTATTCTAAATTAAGCATTATTTAGAACAAACATTCCATGCCAATTGAATTCAAATAGATAACCATATGCAGCTATAATGACTCGGTGATCCACCGATCTATTCATTCAATAACTTGGTAAGCTACCAATCTTTTTATGTTATCTTATGTATTGAATACATATCATCGTATACTTCGTATACTTGGTCTTCCTACCCTACACCAGTATTGAGTGATCTATTTAAAGAACATATCTAAATATCTATTACCAATATTCATCTGATATCATGTTGTTTTAAACTTGGTGACATAGGACAATGCAACCAACAACTTGCGATACTTTGGCCAAAGATTTACAACATATTGTGTATGTCCCTATTCCTAGATGACATACTCGTCATATTGGAATACGTCCTTCACCTCACTCCTCTATTATCATGATTGGTCTTTATTGACTACCATCAGTCCACTTGTTCCAGGTTTAACCCTAGCCCTAGATAGAAACATAACCCATTATAGGAAGATGCTCACAATGGCTTAGGGTAAAAGGGCATACTCGGTTGACCTAAGTCAACCGGATGTGCCAACGTACCCTGAGCCATTGGAAGCTAATTCCTATCCTAAATATGCTCCTATCTTGACCTAGAGAGAAACTAAGTTCAAGTTCGAGTTCTATTGTGTGTAGATCTGGATGATCAATGTGGAAGGGTGATGCCACATGTCAACTACAACATTGTATTCTCGAGAAGACCCAAGCCTTCTCAAAAGTACAACCCTATAGTTGGCGTGTGCCAACATCCTATAGAAACTACCTCATCGAGATGTACATACCCCAAGGAGATTGTTAATACGTTGTTAGTTTGGATTATTTCTTGATTACAACAACCCTACTAAACCCTAATCCAACACTCAATAAGCTCTTTCCTAAATTTTCTTCATTTAGTCCATGAAGAACTTCATTAAACTTATGGTTGCTTTTATTGTTCACTTTCTCAATTAAACGACAATTAACCAAACAGGACAACATTGTCAAAGTTTCATTTAAGTGTTCTTTAACTTTCAGGAAGGTTTAACAACCGCATATAACTAATTAAAGTAGACTTCATACTAAATGAAGTCTAGTAAATAGTAATCATACTTCCAAACCTTTTTGGTTTATATTCAATTGAGAGAGATAAAGAATCTTTCTCTACATGTTTAAGTATGTGGATATATCATTTCCAATGTCCATATTTCTTAATGCATGTTCATTATGCATCACCTTATTATGTTAAATTGTTTTAGATAAACACATCATATTATGCAACTCAACAAGTTGCTTCTTTATAGGGAAATTGAACTAATTCCCATTATCCATTTTATCAAAGATAACAAGATAAGCATAACATAATATAAAGAATATCAACATGATGGAACTTTCATCTTCTTTATAAAAGTACGAGATAATTTTCACAACTCATGCAAATAAAACACAACTCACAATTCATCATTACAACTTGTAAATTTAACAAGACTATGCTCTCAAGGCATACTGCATATCAACAACCTTTATACAATAAAGTATACAACTTTCATTTACAATTCAACAAAAGAATGAATCAGAATTCTTTACTAAGAATTATACATATATCAACCAATGCATCATATAATTTTTTTGCCTTCTTTTACCACTTAAGTCATCCATCTGCAAAAATAGCTAGCACGGGTCAGTTCAATGAATTGAGCATGATAAGCACTAATCATTAAAATGAAGTGCATTCCACTAATTGTTTCATTAAAGAAACACTGCTTTAATGAGACATTAAGTCATCATAAATCAGCATAAATGATAAAATAAAAGAAGCACATTAATAAACTTAGATCATCTTTATAAGAAGAGTAGAATATAATAATCAATATCTACCTAAAATCATAAGTTCTATTATTTCTATCAATGGCTTGTAACAACAAAAATCCTATGCCATCCATTATTTCTTAATTCTATCCTAATAGAATACCACATTTATCTTTTCTAAGAGACAAAATAAATGCAAACAATATGGCTCCTTCAAGGGTGATCCCTCTATATCCTAAACAAGAACCATTATAAACCATGCCCGAACTTATAACATCAGAAAAATAGACCAGATAATAACAAGAGTTACTTGTTCCTTTCGGGATAACCATATTGTACATTCAACATTAGAATATACATCAAATAGAACTCCATAACCAAACAAGAAGGTAAGGAAAACTAGAACAGTCCAACTGTAACTCCAATTCCAACTCTTCATGTTAGAAGTTTCAACCAAATAACAACAACAATGATCTCAAACAAAACAACTCCAAAGAGGAGTTATTCTCTACTCATATTCTTCACCAAGGATAAGGAGTACAAGTGTCAAACCTACATTGATCCATATAAACTAGGCAAGACTAAACAACAACATAGTCAAACCCTTAAGTACAAGTTACCTTATCAACCGAACCTTCTTGGCTAATGGTTCAACAAGGTAGACCAACAGGTCTCAAGAAATCACTATCTCGAAATGGTTTCGAGTAAAGACAAGTTTGAACATTGAATCTATCCAAGGAAGAAAAGAAGTAACATAATAAGAAAAGAACCAATGGTAGATCATTTTGTTCAACTGAACAAGAGTTCCAATTTCAAACCGGTTTAGGATAACAACATACTATGCAGAGACCCTAAATATATATATAAATAAAAGATCTCAAAAGAATAAGAAAATACATATTTTCCTTACAAAGGGAAATCAAGTCTTATTCACTATTTCAGTCGAGAATTACATCCTAAAACCATAAATAAATGATAAGGTTCAGGAATTACCCACTGAACCCAAAATGGAAGTCTCACAAAGGCTTACCAATTAAATACAAAAAGAAATCAATTCACTTCCAAGAATAAAACTTAATACAACTAAATAGAGAAGGAATCCTTCCTAACTATTTCAGTGTCCAAGGTAATATCACAATCTTTCAAAAGACCCAGATTTCATTAAAAAACAAGAAGAGTGAGAGGGAGGCAAAAACCCAAAATGTCCGATTACAAAAGATGTTTTAGTCTTAGTTCCAAATCAAAAGAACAAGAATGAAATAGAAAAAAAACTTCACAAGCATGAAATTACAATAGTGGTTCCTTAGTACAACTTTATACAGTCAACCCAAAATGTGGGTTTCTTCCAAACAAAGTGGGAAGAGATCACTTTCCCCAACTCCCACACTCATACATCTCACGAAGTCGATATAGTCAAAAACATGATAGAAGTTCACATTACTTAAGTTGTTTCCATTTCCAAAGCTCAACAGAGAGAATAAAATGACTCAAACAAGTTCCCACACATTCCTAGGTGAGTATTCACTCAATAAAGAGTTATAACTTAAAGTCTTAAAAGAATAACCCAATACAAAATACCAGACAGATTCAAAAGAAATGACCCAAATGTAATCTTAACACAAAAGTGTTAAATAAAGTACAGAGTCAAAACCTAAGCTTCACACACATGCATTCGAGACTTCCCAAGCAATAAAATGTGAATACAATGAGTGAAAAATATGAACTCCAAGAAATAGTTCAGTATTACATAAGTTTCCAAAATAGTGGTTCCATTCAAATGAAGTTCACAAACACAGTCAAAACACAAACTTCCAACTCGAGTTTGCATCCAAAGAATGCAACCCAGAAGAATATAAAATAGAACTAAAGTGTTCCTTAAGTTCAATCCATAAATTTTCACAACAATCAGATAAAGCTAAAACTTTGAATACCAGATTAAGATAGTAAAAATAGAGATACAAATCCAGTTTCCCATATCATTTTTACTTGCATGTTGTCCTAAAACTCACAGAGAGACAAGTTTCCAAACAATACTATTTTTCCATGGATTAAAATCAAACACACAAGGATCTATAAAACCCAACAAGCAAAATAACTAGATAGACAAGAAAACAAGAATCTCATGAGAGTAGAGTTGTTCTAATGAATCATTTAGAAGAATATAAAGAATTTTAATAGTTAGAGCCTATCATGCCTGATAGCGCTTCCACCAACTCGAAGGAGACTTCCAGCTCTTTTTCTCCTCCATGAAAAATCAACAATGAAACATATTTTCCTTCCAAGCTTCATATACTTTCCCTCGATCAAAAATAGATCGTAAAAACCAAATATAGCTTTGAACTGAAGGTAAACTGCTGGTTCAAAGAACCAGTTTGCTCCATGCAGAGAAAAATCCACCATGCAAGAAAAACCAAATGACCTCCTACAAACCCACCTCCTATGTTTCCAAGATGGTTTGCACGTGAAGACCAAGGCTCATAAATGCCATTAATGCCTGTTAATCCAAAATTCCCACCTATATTTACTTGCCACCACCACTTAAATTTAGTGAATGCCAAATCAACACAAAAATACAATTCCATCTGTTAGTGGAGTTTCCACGTAGGCCTCCTCCAAGTCCACTGTCCCCCTGCCAAATCTGGCTAGTACCTTAACATTTAAAACCTTATCTCCTTCCTTAAATTCCTTTGGAACCATCACCCTCAAGGCATGTGACCCCTTTAGGTCCCCTTTAGTTTAGATTAGATTCAAAATAGAACTTAGGTTAATCTAACATTTACTAACATAGGTCTTAGAACATTAGTCATTAGAATCCCACCTTAGGTTAGGTTCAAATCACAACCCTTTAGTAATAGGTAGTAGCTAAAATAGCTTAGTATCCCCCTTAGTAATTCTTCCCTTATTTTTTAGCATAACACTTAGGTTAGGATGCCAATCCCATAATAAAATAAGAGACTTAGGTTAGAACAGTATACACATAAGTAAACATAGCTAGAACTTAGTTGTTCTCACCTAGTGTAGGTTACCGTTAGGATAGTCCTTAGATTTTTAGGACTCCAAACTTCTTCATAGAGAATCAAATTTTGATCATGTCCTTAATGTCCCACCAAGATCAATCACCAAAGACCGGGCACAAAAAAATAAAACTGAACAAAAGCAAGTTGCATCAGGACCAAGAATTAGTATCATGCAAAATTCAGTCTTCTAAGTTCCTTAAGCTACTGAATGTCAATTTTACCATTCGGTTTATAAAGAAGACTTGAAACATTCCTTGGATCACTGAAATTGATCCAAGGATGAGTTAGAAGAAGAAATAAGTCTACAACTCTTAATACCAGATTGCAGCTCATCTTTCCAAAGTGAAAATGGATTCTTGTCAACCATATAATTTTAGTCTAATGATTTTAAGAACAGAAAAGATTTATCCCAATCAAGCATGATCTTCAATAGTCAAAAGAACACATCTTTATCCTGAAAATCACATGTCAACACTTGAATGCAAAGAGGAATATATCAGTTGTTGAGGGTGTTACATGCTTCCCTCCTAAAAGAATCATCATCCCGATGATTACCTCATTTTAACAGATTGCCACAAGGAAAAATTCATCTTATTCACTTTTCTTAACATATGTCAAAAACATAACAACATTATTAAATTCTAGAAATCAGCATTATATAGTTGTTTATTAAAAATGAATAAATATCTGCCCAAACTGGCATACTTATTACATTATAAAGATAAAATCATACGTTTTTATCAGTCAACAGAATCAATCTTGTTCAAATAGATATGGAAATAGTTTTCATATCCTCAAGGTTTTCCCAAGTTGCACTTTCTTCATTAAACTGGTCCCATTGGACCTTGCATTGACTTATCTCATGATTTCTCAAATCAATTGGTGAGTTTTAAGCACTCGTATGGGTTTAACCATGATTATTCTTGGGTCTTGGACCTGCAAGGAATTCCAATTTAACACATGTGATAAATCTAAAACGTATTTCTTAAGCAAAGAAATATGGAAAACATCATGCATTGTGACAAAGCATGAGGTAATGCTAAACGATAAGCTACAGGGTTGATTACTTCAACTATCTCAAAAGGTCCCACATAATGAGGTGATAACTTGGCAGCCTTGCCAAAAGTTATAGAACTCTTTTCGGTTTAACCCGAAGAAAGACTTTCTCACCAAGTTCAAATTTCCTATCAACCCTCTTTAAGTCAAGCATAACTCTTTTGCCTATCTGCTACTTCTTTCAAGTGTTCATGAATCAATTTAACTTGTTGTTCCATTTCAGTAAGAATTTTAGGTCAATTACCTCTCTATCCTCTATGTTATCCCAACTAACAGGGGTTCTACATTTTCTTCGTATAATGCCTCGAAAGGTGCCATCTTAAGAGAAGCATGATATGTATTATTGTATGTGAATTCAACTAATGGAAGATACTCTTCCCACTTATACTGTTGATCCATGCAATACATCCGTAACATATCTTCTAAAACTTGATTTACTCTTTCAGTCTGCCCATCATCTGTTTCTAGATGATATGCAAAAATGAAATTCAACTTAGTTCCTAGAGCTGCATTAAGCATTTGCCAAAATCTTGACATCATTCTAGGATCTCTATCCAAAATGATTAACTCAGGTACTCCATGTAATCTGAAAATTTCATGTACAAATCTTCTTGCCAAAATAGGAGAATCATCCTTCAGATTCCCAACAATAAAATGTGCTACCTTTGTTAGTTTATCCACAACTACTAAAATAACATCATGCTTATTTCTCAACATAGGTAACCCTTGTACAAAATCCATGCTTATTACTTGCCATTTGTACTACGGTATGCTATGAGGATACAACAAACCGGAGTTGGGTGCATATGTTCCACCTTAACACGTTGGCACTCAAGACAATGTGTCACAAAGTTTATAACATCCTTTTTCATCCCTTTCTAGAAATATTGTTGTTTTATATCAGCAAGCATTTTTGTAATGCCAGGGTGTCCAGAAAAAGGTGAATTATGAAATTCTACTAACAATTTCTTTCTCAAATCATTTAGTGAAGGTACATAGACTTTGTTTTCAAATCATAAGATTCCTTCCTTATCAAAGTGAAAACCTTTATATCTCAAATCATTTGAATCTGCAGCAAGTGTTACTTTTACTTGCTGAAAGTAAGAGTCAGATTCCATAACACTTTTTACTTCATCCTTAAACTGAGTTCTTAACATTATAAGAGCATAAATGTGCTTCCTATGACTTAGAGCATCAACCACTCTATTTTATTTACCCTTTATATAACTGATGTCAAAATCATATTGAGACAAAAAATCTAACCACCTTCGTTGTCTTGCATTAAGATTTGGTTGAGTGAAGATATACTTCAGTCCAAGGTGATCAGTTTTCAATTCAAAAGGCTTACCAAGTAGGTAATGTCTCCAAACTTGTAGTGCATGAACAATGGAAACAAGCTCTAAATCATGTGGAGCATAATTCAACTCATGTAACTTAAGTTTCCTACTTTCATATGCTATGACATGACCATTTTGTAACAAAATACCTCCTAGACCTTCACCGGATGCATCAATTACCACCATAAAATCTCCATTAGGATCTGGTACTACAAGAATAGGTGCTGAAGTTAATTGTTCCTTCAAGGTTTTAAATGCAATTTCACATTTCTCACTCCAAAAAATTTTTTTATCTTTCTTTTGTAAGGAAGTTATTGGTGTAACTATCTTAGAAAAATCTTTACAAATTTCCTATAGTAGCTAGCAAGTCCCATGAAGCTTCTAACTTCATGTACATTCTTAGGTGCAGGCCATTCTATTATAGCTGTAATTTTTGAAGGATCTATAGCAATTCCATCTTTACTTATTACATGTCCTAGATAGTGTACTTTTGTGTCATAGAAAGAACATTTAGACAACTTACCAAATAACCATCTCTTTCTTAATATTCCCAAGACTATCTTCAAATGCTCATGGTGTTCCTCAATACTTTTTGAATATATGAGAATGTCATCCAAGAATATGAGCACAAATTTGTCCAAGTATTCTTGAAAGATATTATTCATTAAATTCATAAATGTTGTAGGTGCATTAGTTAATCCAAAAGGTAAAACCGTAAACTCATAATGTCCATACCTTGTTCTGAAAGTTGTTTTATGAATATCCTCATCCTTAATTCATAATTGATGATATCTAGATCAAAGATATATCTTGGAATATACCGATGCTCCATGCATATGATCAAATAAATCATCAATCCTAGGGAGTGGGTATCTATTCTTGATTGTTTCCTTGTTTAACATTCTGTAATCAATGCACAATCTAAGTGTTCCATCTTTCTTTTTCACAAAAATTATGGGTGCTCCCAAGGTGAAACACTTGGTCTAATCAAACCTTGAGACAAAATTTCATGCAACTAAGCCTTAAGCTCTACTAATTCTGTAGTAGTCATTCGATACGGTGCTTTAGAAATAGGTTCAGTTCTAGGCTTGATCTCAATCATGAAATCAAATTCCCTTTTGGGTGGAAGACCTAGCAATTCTTCCAGAAATACATCACTGAAGTCTCATAACAATGGATATCATTCCATAATATCACTTCTCTCTTATTGATTTAGTAATTTTTACTACATATAAGGTACATCCTTTATTTTTGGCCTTTTTAAGTTGCATAGCTGATAATTTTCTAACAGAAATCTCACGTTTCACACCCTGAATCTCTATTATTTTCTATGGTCATCTAAACAACTAATGTGTTTTTCAAAATAGTCCACTTTAGCCTTATGTTCTTGCTAACCAATTAACACCTATGATTACATCATAAGACCCCAAAGGTGTAACATAAAGATCAACCTCAGTGGAAAAGTTAGGTAAATCAAGGACTGCTCCAAAAAGACACATACTAACCATATGAACAACATTATTCCCATACTATATAGTCCATGTTTTATCCATGTTTCTAGCTTTTCTTTTTAATTTTGATGCTAATTTACTAGAAATAAAACATTCAGTAGCTCCAGTATAAAAAAGAATAGTTATTGGTAAGCCAAATAACTTACCCAAAACTTCTATGGGTGTGGCATGTTTCTCATCCTGCTTGTCAGCTGCTACAAGCGTGTATCTTGTGTTGCTGATTATGATCATCCTTCTTCAAAGGACATTGATTTTGTAATGATCTTTTCCATAGTTATAACAAAGCCTCTATAGGTCCCTTCCTAGGCTTGGGTTTATTTTCAGCCTTAGAGTTATCATTCTAACCCCATAGGACTCTATGTCATTATTATTGTTCTTGGAAAAGTTGTTTCATGCATTACCAGCAAACTTGTTTGTTGTTGCTTTCTTGTTTGTATCAGATGAAAACTTACTTTTCATTCTAAATTTCTTCCATGGTCCTTTCTTGGGTGCAAGAGATGATGAAGAGGAGTTGGGATTCTTCTTCCTTACTTCCTCCTTGTGAGTAGAAATTGCCTTTAATTTTTGTTCTTGCCTTATGGATTTTTCAACAACCCCTTCCATCGTGGTTGGGCTGTGAACATCCACCTCTCCCCTATAATGGGATTCAATCCCATGATGAATTTCCATATCCTGAACTTCTCATCGATTTGTATTGAGGCACATACTTAAGGAGTTTTGTAAATCACTCCCAATACTCAGTTATAGTTAGCTTTCCTTGAGCTAAGTTCTAAAATTCAGTCATTTTCTTATCATAGTAGAGTTTTGGCAGCCATCATTGCCTAAAGTAACCTTTAAATTGGTCCCATGTGATATTAGATTCATCAATGTTCAACTCATCCTTGTGGTTGTCCCACCACAAAGATGCTTCATGAGAAAGATGATATGCTCCCCATATCGCCTTTGTTTCTTCTAAGAAATTTCTTATTGCAAAGTATTTCTCCATTTGTTGAGCCAATTCTCAGCCCCATCTCCTAATGTGGTGCCATCAAACTTGGGTGGACTTATCTTTTTATGTCATTAGTGAGTTCTACTGCTAGCCTAGCCTTTTTGTTCTCAGGATGAATAGGTATGTTAACATTGTTATTATCAACACCCACATTGGTGTTGTCCCTTGGAGGTGGCTGATTATTGTTATCAACTTCTTCTTCCTCCTCATTACCCATTACTTGTTGTTCAAGCACAACCAAATGATCTCTTGTGTCAATAGGGCAGCAAGGATCTCATCGAGTTTCTGGTTGTTGCCCTCCTTCCTTAGGTGGAGGGTTATTTGCAACATTTCCTCTTATTCTCACCATTTTTTGTTACAAGAAAATTTAAGTTTCATCAGATTATGGACACAATAGGTCCAAGAGCTACAACCTTTAGCTCTGATACCAAGATGTAACATTCCCATTTTAAGACTTTAGAAACAAGGAATTTTTTTTTAAATATAATGTTCACTGTTCTAAATTAAGCATTATTTAGAACAAACATTCCATGCCAATCAAATTCAAATAGATAACCATATGCAGTTGTAATGACTCGGTGATCCACCGATCTATTCATTCAATAACTCGGTAAGCTATTGATCTATTTATGTTATCTTATGTATTGAATACATATTGTATACTTCGTATACTTGGTCTTCCTACCCTACACCGGGTATTGAGTGATTTTTAAAGAACATATCTAAATATATGTTACCAATATTCATCTAATATCACATTGTTTTAAACTTGGTGACATAGGACAACATAACCAACAACTTGCGATACTTTGGAAAAATATTTACAACATATTGTGTATGTCCCTATTCCTAGATGGCATACTCATCATATTGGAATACATCCTTCACCTCACTCCTCTATTATCATGATTGGTCTTTACTGACTACCATCAATCCACTTGTTCAAGTTTAACCCTAGCCCTAGATAGAAACATAACCTATTATAGGAAGAAGCTCACAATGGCTTAGGGTAAAAGGGCATACTCGGTTGACCTAAGTCAACTGGATGTGCCAACATACCCTGAGCCATTGGAAGCTAATTCCTATCCTAAATATGCTCCTATCTTGACCTAGAGAGAAACTAAGTTCAATTCCGAGTTCCTATTGTGTGTAGATCTAGATGATCAATGTGGAAAGGTGATGCCACATGTCAACTACAACACTGTATTCTCGAGAAGACCCAAGCCTTCTCGAAAGTATAGCCCTGCAGTTGGCATGTGCCAACATCCTACAAAAACTACCTCATCGAGATGTACATACCCCAAGGAGATTGTTAATACGTTGTTAGTTTGGATTATTTCTTGATTACAACAACCCTGTTAAACCCTAATCCAACACTCAATAAGTTCTTTCCTAAATTTTTCATTTAGTCCATGAAGAACTTCGTTAAACTTATGGTTGCTTTTATTGTTCACTTTCTCAATTAAACCGGCAATTAACCAAATAGGACAACATTGTCATAGTTTCATTTAAGTGTTCTTTAACTTCAATAAGGTTTAACAACCGCATATAACTAATTAAAGTAGACTTCATACTAAATGAAGTCTAGTAAATAGTATTCATACTTCCAAACCTTTTTGGTTTATATTTCATTTGAGAGAGAAAGAATCTTTCTCTACATGTTTAAGTATGTGGATATATCATTTCCAATGTCAAATTTTCTTAATCCATGTTCATTATGCATCACCTTATTATGTTAAATTGTTTTAGATAAGCACATCATATTATGCAACTCAACAAGTTGCTTCTCTTTATAGGGAAATTGAACTAATTCCCATTATCCATTTTATCAAAGATAACAAGATAAGCATAACATAATATAAAGAACATCAACATGATGGAACTTTCATCTTCTTTATAAAAGTACGAGATAATTTTCACAACTCATGCAAATAAAACACAACTCAATTCATCATTACAACTTGTAAATTTAACAAGACTATGCTCTTTAGGCATACTGCATATCAACAACCTTTATACAATAAAGTATACAACTTTCTTTTACAATTCAACAAAAGAATAATCAGAATTCTTTACTAAGAATTATACATATATCAGCCAATGCATCATATAAGTTTTTTCCTTATTTTACCACTTAAGTCATCCATATGCAAAAATAGCTAGCATGGGTCAGTTTAATGAACTGAGCATGATAAGCACTAATCATTAAAATGAAGTGCATTCCACTAATTGTTTCATTAAAGAAAACACTTTAATGAGACATTAAGTCATCATAAATCAACATATATGGTAAAAGAAAAGAATTACATTAATAAACTTAGATCAAATTTATAAGAAGAGAAGAATATAATTATCAATATCTAGCCTAAAATCATAAGTTCTATTATTTCTATCAATGGCTTGTAACAACAAAAATCCTACCATCCATTATTTCTTAATTCTATCCTAATAGAATACCACATTTATCTTTTCTAAGAGACAAAATAAATGTAAATAGTATGGCTCCTTCAAGGGTGATCCCTCTATATCCTAAACAAGAACCATTATAAACCATGCCTAAACTTATAACATTAGAAAAATAGACCAGATAATAACAAGAGTTACCTGTTCCTTTCCGGGATAACCATATTGTACATTCAACATTAGAATATACATCAAACAAAACTCCATAACCAAACAGGAAGGTAAGGAAAACAAGAATAGTCCAACTGTAACTCCAATTCCAACTCTTCATGTTAGAAGTTTCAACCAAATAACAACAAAAATGATCTCAAACAAAACAACTCCAAAGAGGAGTTATTCTCTACTCATATTCTTCACCAAGGATAAGGAGTACAAGTGTCAAACCTACATTGATCCATATAAACTAGGCAAGACTAAACAACAACAATCAAACCCTTAAGTACAAGTTACCTTATCAACCGAACCTTCTTGGCTACTAGTTCTCAACATTATTCTATCAATGGTTCGACAAGGTAGACCAACAGGTCTCAAGAAATCACTATCTGAAATGGTTTCAAGTAAAGAAAAGTTTGAACATTGAATCTATCCAAGGGAAGAAAAGAAGTAACATAATAAGAAAAGAACCAATGGTAGATCATTTTGTTCAACTGAACAAGAAGTTCCAATTTCAAACCAGTTCAGGATTTAGGATAATAATATATATATATATATATATATATATATATATATATATATAATATAAAGATCTCAAAAGAATAAGAAAATACATATTTTCCTTTACAAAGAGAAATCAAGTCTTATTCACTGTTTCAGTCGAGAATTACATCCTAAAACCATAAACAGTAAGGTTCGAATTACCCACGAACCCAAAATGGAAGTCTCACAAAGGCTTACCAATTAAATACAAAAAGAAATCAATTCACTTCCAAGAATAAAACTTAATACAACTGAACAGAGAAGGAATCCTTCCTAACTATTTCAGTGTCCAAGGTAATATCACAATCTTTCAAAAGACCCAGATTTCATTAAAAGAGACAACCGAGAGGGAGGCAAAAACCCCATACACCAGTTACAAAATATGTTTGGTCTTAGTTCCAAATCAATAGGAATGGAGCAAAATTAAAAGAAAATAAACTTTAAAACCATTAAATTATAATGATGGTACCTTATTAAACTTTATACGATCAACCCCAAACACGTTGGGTTTCTTCCAAACAATGGGAGAGGACACTTTCTCAAATCCCACACTTATACAATCTCAAGAAGTCGATACAGTCAAAAACAAGACAGAAGCTCAACTTTCCTTAAGATGTTTCCATTTCCAAAGTTTGAAAGAGAGAATTAAACAACTAAACAAGTTCCCACACAGTTCCCTAGTGAGTATTCACTTCAGTAAAGAGCTAAAACTTAATCATTTAAAAAAAAGAATAACCCAATACAAATTACTAGGACAGATTCAATGAATTGACCCAAATGTAAGCTCTTAACACAAAGGTATTAATTATAAGTACAAAGTCGAAACCCGAGCTTCACACACAAGTGTTAGATCTTCCCAAGGAATAAAAATGAATACGGTGATAAAAATATGAACTCTAAGAAATAGTTCAAGTATTACATAAGTTTCCCAAAATAGTGGTTATATTCAATGAAGCTTCAACACAAGCTTAAACAAAACACTAAGTTCCAACTCGAGTTTGCATCCAAAGAATGCAGCCCATAAGTAGATAACATAGAACTGAAGTGTTCCTTAAATTTCAATCCATAAATTTTCACAACAATCGAGATCAAGCTCCTAAACCTCGAATACAAGATCAAGATTTAAAAGCGAGAGATACATAACACATTCCACATACCAATTTCACTTGCATATGTTGTCATAAAACTTGAACAGAGAGACAATTCCTAAACAATAATATTTTCCATGGATTAAAATCAAAAATCACACAAGGATCTATAAAAACAACATTCAAAATAACTAACTGACAGACAAGAAAACAAGAATCTCATGAGAGAAAAGTTGTTCTAATGAATCATTTAGAATAACGCAAAAATTTTAATAGTTAGATCCTATCATGCGATGGTGCTTCCACCAACTCTAAGGAGACTTCTAGCTCTTTTTCTCCTCCATGAAAAATCAACAACGAAACATCTTTTCCTTCCAAGCTTCATATACTTTCCCTCGATCAAAAATAGATCGTAAAAACCAAATATAGCTTTGAAGCTGAAGGTAAATTGCTAGTTCGAAGAACTAGTTTGCTCCATGAAGCGAAATATGCCATGAAAAAACCAAATGACCTCCTACAAACCCACCTCCTATGTTTCCCCAAGAGACGGTTTACACATGAAGACCGAGGCTTATAAATGCCATTAATGCATGTTAATCAAAATTCCCACCTATATTTAGTTACCACCACCAAATCGAATGCCAAATCAACAAAAAATACAATTCCATATGTTAGTGGAGTTTCCACGTAGGCCTCCTCCAAGTCCATTGTCCCCTACCAAATCTAAGCATAGTACCTTAACATTTAAAACCTTATCTCCTTCCTTAAATTCCTTTGGAACCATCCCCTCAAGGCATACGACCCCTTTAGGTCCCCTTTAGTTTAGATTAGATTCAAAATAGAACTTAGGTTAATCTAACATTTACTAACATAGATCTTAGAACATTAGTCATTAGAATCCCACCTTAGGTTAGGTTCAAATCAAAACCTTTAGTAATAGGTAGTAGCTAAAATAGCTTAGTATCCCCCTTAGTAATTCTTCCCTTATTTTCTTAGCATAACACTTAGGTTAGGATCCAATCCCGTAATAAAATAAGAGACTTAGGTTAGAACAAGTATATGCATAAGTAAACATAGCTAGAACTTAGCTATTCTCACCTAGTGTAGGTTCTTGTTAGGATAGTCCTTATATTTTAGGACTCCAAACTTCTTCACGAGAGAATTGAATTTTTCTCAAGTCCTTAATGTCCCACCAAGATCACTCACCAAAGACCCGAGCACAAAAATACAACTGAACAAAAGCAAGTTGCATCAGGACCAAGAATTAGTAACATGCAAAATTCAGTCTTCTAAGTTCCTTAAGCTACTAAATGTCAATTTTACCATTTAGTTTATAAAGAAGACTTGAAACATTCCTTGGATCACTGAAATTGATCCAAGGATGAGTTAGAAGAAGAAATAAGTCTTCAATTCGTAATACCAGATTACAGCTCACCTTTCTGAAGTGAAAATGGATTCTTGACAACCATTTAATTTCAATCTAATGATTTTTAAGAACATAAAAGATTTATCCCAACCAAGCATGATCTTCTATAGTCAAAAGAACACACATTTATCCTAAAAATCACATGTCAACACTTGAATGCAAAGAGGAATATATCGGTTGTCGAGGGTGTTACATTTGGTGGCCACTAGCTTGAGTTATTCAAGAATTCTCCATTCTGCCCTGAATGTGTTCCTTAAGCACGTATACCATTTCTCCAGGCATGCCTTGTGAACAGTTTTCATGGAGTCACATGCATATTTTTCAAATATTTTTGTGAGCGAATGGTCCTCATATAGGTATTCCCATACAAAATTGTCCGATGCATCAGGTACTCTAATTTCGAAAAACATAATTGTATGTAGGACATTACCGAACAAGATCCTGTCTCCTTCCTTCATACAGATTACAATCTCATCCGTGATGAATGCAAACAAGTTGTAGATAGTGCCCTCTCGAGATCTTCCTATGAGCAAAACACGCAACTATGGCTTATTGACTTGGGTCCATCTCTCATGGCCATTTAACTTTTTCACTAGATACGCGGCCATCTTCATTACCAATTCCTTGATGTTTGTGATATCATAGTACCTTGACCCCTTTTTGTATGCATAGGCAGCGATAGTTTCTTTAATTTCCTCTTTTTCACCTAGGTCGTCTTCCAGACTGTCTCCTTCATAGATGAGGCCTATGAAATGTGATATGAGCTAAGGGGTTATGCACATTTTGTGCCCTACGAAATGGAAGTAGTCTTCATGTATGTCTGACATCGAGTCATTGATATAGGCACTCAATCTTCCCGAAGTAGGGAAACTCAAAGAGTTGCAATAACCCTACCTTCTCCAACTTTATCTTCACATCATCGTTATAAATGGGAAAACCCTCTCGGTGTCCGTTTATTAGTTGGGATCACTAACTCGAGTGCCATCTCCTTCTCGATTGTGCTCTTACAATGATTGTAGTCATTTACAGACATGTTTCTTAGGTGGGACTCCCACTCCTTCCCTAACAATACTCCATCTAGAGTATCTTGCATTTCGCATACCACTCTTTTTGTTTGTATGTGTGTCAGTTTCTTGTTGTTTTCCCTTGCCCTTTCCCTTTCCCTTCTTGGGTGTGATAACTATTTTCTTGGGTGCTATTGTCTAGGTTCACTTCTTACTTCAATCACTTCTTGTAACTTTGTTCTTCCACTCTTTCCCACCTTAGATCTCGAATTTGTGAAGAAAAATCCTTAAACCCATGCCCTAGTTCTTCAAACCCTAGCTGGGATAATCCTTTCACAAGATGGCACCTTCTCACAACTCTCTTACACCCATTAAATCCCTTTTTTCTGGTTTGCAAATCCAAACTAGTCACTTACGCTCAATCTATTCAAATTTTTATTCACACGGATCAGTTTTTGGAAGCCCTAGTTTGCGAAAATGCAAAAATTGCTTCTTTCTCCTTATACGCAAAGTGAATAATGAAGTGCCTCGACCCTTTATTTATAGTTTTCCCTTTTAAGAATTAAATGCTACTTCACCTACCACCATATTTTTCACATTTAATGCATAATTTTCAAACAAATTATGACTTTAGCGCTTTAACTCACACGCCCAAACCTACGAGACAATCTTCTAACCTTTCGGCATGTAACCAACAATCTGCAGACAGAAGACTCTTGCACGCATGTCATTTGCACGAAAAGCACTTCTTCTATCCTAGTTTTTCTCTTGCCTACCTCGTGTTGCTTATGCACTTTTTCCTCCTTTGCACGTGGTATTTGAAAGTAGCCTTATCATTACACCAATCATCCTTGTCCATATTTTCTTTCCATGCACCTCTTTCAACACGGCCATTCAACCAGGATTTTTAACACAAACTTCCTTGGCACTTTACCCATGCTCTCCTTCACATTAGTCCTCTGCGCACTCAAAAATCCTCAAAGAGTAATAAGGTTTATCAGCACCCAAGGAACAAAACAAAACAACAACACGAAAGGGAAACACAAGAAAAGAAATGCATAAAGAAAATTCTAAACTAACTGGAAAAACTACCTTATTTACAAACATGAGGAAGACTTATTTATAGTAGGGCTTCAACCTACTCCCATTGAAGTGTCTAGGTAATTTTGTTCCATCCAAAGTGCTTGTAACTGGCACGCACCCGAGTCAAGGATGTACGAGATTTTATAGAGAGCTAACCAATGGACCTTCAACTTCTTAGGATGGCACATAAATTTAGAATTATATAGTAAGACCATCTACCCAACCTCAAACTTCTTGTTTCTAATGTGGTGATCGTGCCATGCTTTTTGCTTTGCTTTTTCTATTGTTTGGCTCCACCTGGTGAGTGATCATCTTTCATCCAACTTCATCATTTCATCAATTCTCTCTTCCAAAGGCTTGCTCATCAGCCAACCCTCCTACGTGTGCTATTCACAGAGAAGGTAACATGAATTCAACTGGTAGAATAACTTCCGTGCCAAACACCAATTGAAATGGTGTGGCTTTGTTCAGCCTTTTATAAGTTGTCCTGTAAGCCCATAATATAGTTGATACCTTGTCATCCCAATCTTGTCTTCCGACATCACAAATTTTGGTCAAGGTATGACTCAATATTTTGTTAAATGCTTCGCGGTTCCATTTGCTTGTGGGTGATAAGGGGTAGTCTTGTGATGAGCTACCATGAACTTTACTAATAGGATCCTCACGGTCTCATTCAAGAAATGTGTACCCCTATCACTGGTTAAAATTAAAGGACATCCATACCTTGTGATAATGGTCTTTAGTTGGGGCTGCCTCTACCCACCTTGTCAAATAGTTCGTGTAAGTGATTACATAGCATGATCCATTCCTACATGTTATTGGTGCAATAGGGCCTACGAAGTCTATTTCCCATTTGTCAAAAGGTTTAGCACTAGGGATAGGGTGCAAAGGCATTTCATCTCTCTTTCCTAGCTTTCCAATGCGTTGACAATGGTCACATGCTTTACAATAGTACTTGCAATCCTTATATAGAGTTTCCCATCACAATCCTGCCATTAAAATTTATGGGTAATGGTGTCACACTGCATAATGTCCACCCGCACTTCCTCCATATGCATCCTCTATGATGGCGAGGTGCTCATACTCTAGTACATACCTATGCAAAACTTCATCACGCCCTAACTTGTATAAGTCCCCACTGATCAACATGTAGGGCACAGTGCGTATGGCTAGTTGCTTTCTTTCTAATGCCTTCATCCCTTCTGGTGCCACACCTTCCTTTAGGAATATTACAATCTCCTCCAAATCTAAGGGTGCGTACCATAACCTAAACAATTACGCGTCTAGCATAGCCTCTTCAATACTCTATACATCCTCCCCTGAATCAATCCTTGACAGATGATCAGGTCCACAATTACTCTTTCCAGGATTCAAAACTACCGTAAACTCAAACTCTTGAAATAATAGCACCCACCAACATATGTGCCCTTGTAGAATGGGCTTGTTCACCAAGTACTTTAACGCCATGTGGTCGGTGTAAAATACAAAGGGTGTTGCCAACAGATACTATCTAAACTTGAAAAGTACGTAGATCATTGACAATGCTTCACACTCAGTCGTGGTGTAATTCTACTCTACTGGTGTCAACTTCTTGCTTGCAAAACATAGAGGATGATCAACAATTCCTTCTCCTAGCTGTGCAAGTACTACTCTAATGGTGGTTCCTGAGGCATCTACATGAACATGGAAGGGATTGTCCCAAGAGGGAAAATGTAATATAGGCATGGTGACAAGCCTATCCTTTAATCTGTCAAACTCTTTTCTGCGCGCCTCTCCCCCAATTGAAGGCACTTTTATGTCTCGAGAAATTATTCTAAAGGTGTGGCTATCTTGGCATACCCCTTGATGAATTTCCTATAATAACTTGTATGCCTAAGAAATCCATGCACTGTGCTCTGGCTAGTAGGTTCCCCTAATCTCACAATAATTACAACCTTGGCAGGATCTAATAGAATCCTTCCTTACATATGATATGCCCTAATAACATCCCAAAGGGTGTAGTAAAGACACACTTTTTAATGTTGAGGGATATCCTTAACTATCGACAACTCTCAAACATCAGCCTCAAATTATCACAATGGTCTTTCATTAGCCCATACACTATCCAATAATCCAGATAAACCTTAAGGAATTTATGGATGAAGTCTTGGAATGCCTGAACCACTATGCACGAGAAAAAAACATGTGCATTCTTCAACCCAAAGGGCATGACTGTGTATGCAAAAATTCCCCATTCAGTGGTGAAATTTGTCTTCTCTTAGTCTTCCTTTGCAATCCAAACTTAGTGGTACCTTGAAAATCCATCCATAAAGGAATAGATTTCACGCCCAATGAATACCTCTAAAATTTCTTCAGTGAAGGGGGTTGGAAAGGGATTGATGACATAAATTGCATTCAGCTCCCTATAATCCACACAGATCCTAATCCACCCATCCTTCTTGATGTTGATTACCATCGGACTTATCCATTCCGATTCTTCCATAGCTTTAATGATCCTAGAAGCTATCATTTTTTCTATCTCTTCCTTTACCTTCACGCACAAATTGGGATTCATTCGGTAGGGTTTCTTCCTAAATGGGCATGCACTATCCTTCAACTTTATCCTCATCTCCCCTAAGGAATGGTGGACACCTTTGAGATCATGGTACCTACGTGGGAATAAATCCTCAAATTCATGCAAAAGATCAATGATCTTAGAAACCTCCTTCTCTGACTAGTAATCTCCAATAATAGCTTCCTTAGGTTCTTCTCTTGAGCCGATGTTAACCTTCTTTATCTTCAAAGGCTCATGGTAGGTGTGTGCACAAGAATCTACACTCTCCACTACCTTGTGTGTCCCTATAGAAGGTTAACACCCAAGCTCGCTGCTTCCTCCCCATCAATAACATATACTAATTTCCCTTTCTCCTTTTCCAAGCATGCATGCTCAAGCTATATCTCTTTTACTTCCTCTGCTCTTCTTCAAAGTGCACCTCCAAACCTGGTCCACCTAGTAGTTCCAATAGCCTATCTTCTACCATGGCACTATCCCCCATGGTAAGGCACTTAATAACCTGTAATGCCTTATCAACTGATGGCTTGGTACTTCGATATTCAAACATTTGAATGAGGTCAGTTGCTAGCTCTTGCCAATTCCCTATTTGGTGGCATGTCTTAGAATGTATATACCATGTGCACGTGCAACCTTACAGTGTAGAATATAGCTGTACACCCAAAGGGATGGTGGAAAATCTTCCGTGACTTCTCTCTAGGCCTTCTTACAAGCTTAGATGTAGAAAGAGGTGGGTTCCTTACCATGGTAGTCCTTGATGGTGGTGGGTACGTTGCTTCTAGAAAACCTGACAGAGAGAGAAATTCTCACTTTGTGCCATTCCAAAAGGCTCTCCTGATGTGTAGCCCACCATCGTGCCACTGTGTTAAGTAGGACATAACTTAACATCCCCCTCTATTCCTTCTCCTCCTTTGCTGAGCTTCCATCTCCTGTAAGAAGATCTCAGGGAAGGCCCCTCCTGAATACTTAGGTAGTTTTTTTCCCCTAGGTGTTGGACTATACGTGCCTTTATTAATTTTGTTACCAATCCTCTCAACTATTGTCCAATCAATTCATAAGTCCCATGTGCCCAATTATCACATGTTAGGTTGGTGGTGTCACTTATTGACTGAGAATCCTCAAACTGGATAAATCCATTTGTAGGATGGATTATCTCTGGATCCCTGATTGAGCACACATATATCCTATCCAGGACCTCTTCCCCTAAATTTTCAGTATAGGGTGTCGAATTCCCATCATCCAAGGGTATAATAACTCGTTCCTCCTTATTTTCAAAGCTGATGTACCCCTTGTTGAACCGAAGGTTAGCATTGTTCTTGTAACACCATGGGTGCCCAAGTAGTGTTGGGAAATTGTCTGCCTCGGTGAGTGCCAAGACTTTGAAGTCCCCAGTAAACTTAGCTCCCTAGATAGTGATAGCTACATCCTTTAAGACACCAATGGGCATTACCTTCATTTTTTTGCCATATATAGCACATTCAAAGATGGTTGTAATGTAGGTCTCCCATTTGATGCCATCCATCCAAAGTTAGAACATTGACCTCTGCGCCTGTGTCAATGAGGATATTACTAAAGAGCCATCCATCCATGACTAAATCTAGTGTGATCTCCTTGTCATAGTCAAGGCTGTGAGGGGGAAGGTTTGCATACAGGATCTATATCTCATGCTCTTATCTGGTGCGTGGTACCTTCTCCCTCAACCATGCTCCTAGAAAGGGAATAACATTCTCTTGCCTTAGGATTTTACATACTTCCTTGACCTTATCCAGTCATCCTTTGGCACCTCGACCTTCATCCTAGACTCGATCCTTTAGACACTTTGGATTTCTCTTTGTAAACTCTAAATAACATCCATGGTATCTTGATATACTTCCCTTTTATGCGTAAGGTCTAGGTACTTCCCATGAACTACTTCCTCTCTTAAAACCAGGGTCCTTTTCCTTGGTATTTCTTTTGCACATGTAGCCTTTGCTCTTGTTGTTACTAAAATAGGTTCTAAGTCGCATCACATGTCACCCGCAGCATCCATTGTGTGTATGTCTTCCTAATGCTTACCATTACAATGCCCTTGTCTTTTCCGTTTCTCTTGGTTTATGTGCTCAAACAAATTTTGGCATTCCTCATACTTGTGTTTCTTTCCACACCAAGAGCACTACAACAGAGTTTGGGAACTCTCATTTATAATGTTCTGTAAACCCACAATTAAAACAAGTTCCATGTGGGAACTCAATCCTTCCTCCTCCATAGTTACCATGACCATGGAATCCTCTGTGAAATCCCCTTCCACGAGTGCCACCATCTGTGCGCTCCTCATAGTGGCGATCATCTCCTTTAGAACTACTGGTAATGGTGGTTTGGTTTACCCCATGATCAAAGGATTCATGGATTTGATTGATGAGCCTATAGTCCTTAGTATTATGGGTTGTAGAGGTGCAGATATAACAGTAGCAAGACACATTCTTCCGAATTGTGTGCTGTAACAAGGGGCATCTACTTGCATCATGGTCCCCATGAAAAATTTCATAGTCTACTATCACAGATGTACTACCCTCGAGAGGACAACTACCCTTGACATTCCCTCTACTTCACAATATATACACCATAAACCAATGCAAGTTTCATGGGCTGAGTTTGCGGACAACTTCTCCAAACCGCTTAGTCATAACAACAATTTGAGCCTCCAGGAACGAAGCTAACTCCGGTGATCAACACTACCAACAACCACGACGCGCATATCAGCTTCCAAAGCCTCATGTTGGTCTATGAAAGTTTTATGAGATAAGACCATTCTAAAAGGTGTGATCAATCCTCTAACAAACCAATAAGCATGTTTGTGAAGGGTGAATATTATATAATAACTTAGACACGAGAGTTTTAAAGCATGCATCATACTAATCAAGGGATCATTTTTGAAATTTCACTAAACATACCTAAATGGTTTCAGTGTAGAATATCATCTCGAGAGCTTTCCAACGACTATGAGAACGTGAAAAATGGACATCGAGAGCTCTAGATATGTCCGGTCAAAGTTCAGACAACGGGAAAGTCAACTCTGGTCAATTGGTCAATTTTGGACCAAGGGCACTGTGACACATGGCAAAAAGGTGAAAGGATTTGTTAATTGATTTTTGATCTCCGGTATTTGACAGTCATAAAATATTGCTTACCAGAACAAGAGGCTCAACTTTTGTTCTGGAGGGGAGCCTAGCTGTCGTGTGGACTATGGTATTATTACCGACGTGGTGGGTCCACAAGCCACCACATGGCTTGCCACCACTCATCGAATTCAATTGATTTGCCTATCGAGAGATGACAAATGGGATATATGCTATTTATCAAGTTAATTATTTCCATACCACATTACAGGGGTAAAAATTATATTATCTTGGTAAGTCCACTTTCCAAATGCCACACATATATGCCAAAACCACTATATTTATTAATGTTTATACATTAGTATTAAACTATATAAATTACCAACCGCTTAGCTCACATAATTCTCCTAACCACCAAACACATTGCTAAGGATCTATGTAGTGGATAAGCGGTGGAAGCTTCCACGTGGAAGGGAGAAGGTGAAGCGGTGTTGGAGGAGGCAAGGCCCATGCGTGGAAATCTACGTGGTGCACAAGGTGGGGTGGTTATGCTCCAAAGTGGTCCTTTGACCACTTCATACAATGCGTGGAAAGGCTTTAATAAGCCTAAAACCTTATCATTCCACAAAATTTGGGATTTAATCTCATTAAACATACTAATTTGCCACTATGGGGAATTTTATCCCAATTTTCATGTATGACATATTTTAAGGGCCCTAAAATTGTATAAATAGGGAACCCATTCTTTTGTAATGGAAACACATTAGCCCGAGAAGCTTATTATTTTTTAAGCTTATTTGTGGGATGTGTCAGATTTAGTAATAGGGAAATTTTAATATAGTTTTGTAAAACTATATTAAATTCCTAAAAATTACTATAGACAAATATTGTCTATTGGCCTATTATTTTAGGCAATATTAGATGGAATATTTGTGGCTAGGAGTTATTAATACTACCTAGTCGGCCCATAGCACCACACCAATTATTGTGAATATTAGAATATCAGACTGGAGTGCCATAGGGCATTACAAAGTGTCTGGAAGGCCGATTGAGAACCAGAGGATTCCGAATAGTGGAGCTGGTGCCATCGAGCTTGCCGAATACACTAGGAAGGTGGAAGTTGGGTGCTATCTTTCACCCTTGTCTTCTAAAGTTTAGATATTCTTCTAAGCAAGTTTAAATAGTTTCCATTAGGTTTTCTTGTGAAATTACTATTGTAACTTACAAGTTTTGACTAGTGGAACAGTTCGACCACGAACCCAGAGACGTAGGCAATTGCCGAACTCCGTAATCAATCATTGTGTAATTGTCTTATTGTCTTGCATTTATTTTAAATTGATTACTTAAAAGGATTAAATTATCAGCAAATAATTAAATCCTATAAGAGTCCAAGATCGAGTAAATAAAACTTGATCATTTTGGATCATGTTTGGTATCGAGTTGTTTGTTGACCTTGCAAACTTGCTAATCTCCGAAGCAAGTTTTGTATTAGAGAAGGTGAACGACACTTAAAACTTGCTAATCTCCAAAGCAAGTTTGGTATTAGAGTTGGTTTAGCTCCAATTCTAATTCAATAAATCTAATTATCGAGTGATTGCTTCAAGATTGGTGTAGTTGGTTTGTTTTGTGTGAAGAGGGTACAAGTGCACTATGGGCAAGATGTCTCAATAGAGAAGCTCGAAGAGGTTGAAGCTTATAATCACTAGATCCAGGAAGATAAATATCTCCTGCGATCAATGTATTACTCCTTGGAAGAGGAGAATGCTCACTTGAAATCAGAATTGCAAACTAGGGATGAGATCTTGGCAAGGTGCAGTGTGGTGATTAGAGAAAGGAAATACCTTCAACTTCGGATGCAGTGGACCGAGGCGAGATGACTACATTGTAATTTTTTCACCATTGTAATCTTCTTCTTCCTCCCATTTAGTTTCTGATTTAGGTAATGAAGTCTTTGGTTTGTTTGAAAATCATACTAGAGGCATTGGATCCAAGTTACTAGATAAAATGGGATTTGAGTGAAGAGACCTTGGTAAAAATGGCCAAGGAATATCTAACCCAATACAGGTCAAGGATCATCCTCATTTTGTAGGTTTGGGTTTTTCTAGTGCGAGGATGGAAATTGGAGAATGCTCGAAGAACGCTAATAAGAGACTAGCTTCCAAAAGAAAAGTGATTACCCCACTTGTCCTACAAGAAGATTATGAGTAGGAAAGTTGTGCTTCGTTGTCACAGGAAGGATGTGGTAAGAGAAATTAGTGAAGAGGTAATGAGATTCCACCTCTAGTTTCTTACCATAATCATAAGCACAGTAAAACTTCTGATCCACTTTTCTAGCTTAAGAAGTATGGTTATGATTTTTAGAAGATTTGGAATTCTGTTCCATGTACTTTTTGTGGATTATATAATCATTTCGGTGGTTAGATCTTTGGAAGAGAAGGACACTAATGAAGAAGTTGATGTCGTTCGTTAGGAACAAGGCAAATCAGAAAGACCAATCTTGTCATGCAGAGTTGAGAAATGGCAGAAAGAGTTCCTCATCCTAGAAGAAGGAGATTAAGAGGAATTTTTGTGCTCATTGCCAGAGGAATGGGCATCGGGTGGAAAATTGTTGGAAACTACATCCATCTCACCATCAGAGTAATGGCAAGCCAAAGATGGAATGGAGGCCTATTGTAAAGGCAAAGGAAGTTTCTACTCCACCACCAGTTGACAAGCCAACCCAGGACCAGGTAATACCTGAAAGAAAGTCCTTTAAAATGGGTAAGTCAATAGTTTTTCAATTATATATTACATAATTTAGATTGATGAATAGTATAGTATTTGTTAGGAGATCAGATTCTATGAGAAAATGCTGAGAGAAAGGTTTACCATACTCGAGTAGATTTTCTTACTTAGAAAATTTGATTAATGCTCCAAACATATCTCCTAATCAGTTGGTGAGTACCTGTAACAACTTAGATATAGGATTTGACTCACATAAAGCTTGGAGATTGATCTGCCAATTGTGCATACAATAGAGTTCCCAGAGGTCAGCTCAAAAATTCATTCTGTGTAGAGGCATTATGACCGTGTAGCAGAATGGTAGTTAAATCACCATGGGCATTGACATCAAGTCGGAACTTCATTTTGTGGAGAAGCCATCATGGGCATCTAGTAGAATGGTACTTGATATAATTTTTCAACAAAAGGAGCTCTCAAAAGATCAGCTTGGAACTTCATTCTGTGTAGAGGCATAGTGACCGTGCAATAGAATGGTAGTTGAATCACCATTGGCATTGATGTCAGGTTGGAACTTCATTCTGTGTAGAGAAATTATGACCATGCAGCAGAGTGGTACCTGATATTAGTGTGTCAACAAAGGGAACTCTAAAAGGATCAGCTCGAATGTCATTTGGTGTCAAGGCATTATGACTACACATACGAATGGTAGCTGATCAACAAACTTAGCATCATGCATTGGAGGCTCGAGGTCTTGAAAGAGGCTTAGCATCATGTATTGGAGGCATTGAGGTCTATAACAGACTTAACATCATGCATTGGAGGCTTGAGGTCTTGAAAGAGGCTTAACATCGTGCATCGGAGGCATTGAGGTCTATAGAGACTTAACATCATGCATTGGAGGCTTGAGGTCTTGAAAGAGGCTTAACATCGTGCATTGGAGGCATTGAGGTCTAAAAAGGGACAAGTCATTGTCCATCATCGACATCAGATTGATCATAGCTCTACGTAACATGGAGTTCCTTCAAACCAGTTTGGATTCTGTGGAATCAACTCGGAGCCAGGAGTTGTGTTATAGAGTAAAAGAAGATCCTTGTTTTCAAATATCAAGAAGCTTAGCACCGCATAGAAGGAGTGTTAAGGTTTCATCCAAACTTATCACCATACAACGGAGGCATGGAGGTCTTCTTCGGATATCAAAGTGGCACAACAGAAGCATGGTGGGCCCATAACCCACAAGTCCTAGGATAAGAGAAAATTTTTGAAGAGAGAAGGTTGTAGAGGAAGAGACCCAAGAGTCTACTACAACAACACTTCCGAGGTGGTAGTAGAGTTCCAGATTTAGGATGGCATGGCAAAATGTTCCAATATAAGCTTTTTGGGACAAAAATCCTTTCTCAATGGGGAGGTGTGATCAAGGGATCATTTTTGAAAGTTCCCTAAACATCCCTAAATGGTTTCAATGTATAATATCATCTTGATATCTTTCCAATGACTATGAGAACCCAAAAAAAAAGACATCGGGAGCTCTAGATATGTCCGGTCAAAGTTTAGACAACGAGAAAGTCAACTCTAGTCAACTAGGTCAATTTTGGACCAAGGGCACTGTGACACATGGCGAAAAGGTGAAAGGATTTTTTCATTGGTTTTTGATCTCCGGTCTTCAACAGTCATAAAAAAATTCTCATCGGAACAAGAGGCTTAACTTTTTTTACAGAGGAGAGCCTGGCCGCCATGTGGACTATGGTATTATCGCCGACGTGGTGGGTCCACAAGCCACCACGTGGCTTACCACCACTCATCGAATTTGCTCAATTTTCCTATCAAGAGATGACAAGTGGGCTATATGCTATTTATCAAGTTAATTATTTCCATACCACATTACATGGGTCAAAATTATATTATCTTGGTAAGTCCACTTTCCAAATGCCATGCATATATGCCAAAATCGCTATATATATTAATGTTTATACATTAGTATTAAACTATAGAAATCACCAACCACTTAGCTCACATAATTCTCCTAACCACCAAACACATTGCTAAGGATCCACATAGTGAATAAGTGGTGGAAGCTTCCACGTGGAAGGGAGAAGGTGAAGTAGTGTTGGAGGAGGCAAGGCCCATGCGTGGAAATCCATGTGGTGAACATGGTGGGGTAGTTATGCTCTAAAGTGGTCCTTTGACCACTTCATACAATGTGTGGAAAGGATTTAATAAGCCTAAAACCTTATCATTCCACAAAAATTGGGATTTAATCCCATTAAACATGTTAATCCGCCACTATGGGGAATATTATCCCAATTTTCATGTACAGGCTATGGTATTTTTAGCCTAAGGATTATATGTAATGCATATTTTAAGGGCCCTAAAATTGTATAAATAGGGAACCCATTCCTTTGTAATGGACACACATTAGCCCTCGAGAAGCTTAGCTTTTTTTAAGCTTATTTGTGGGATGTGTCGATTTTGTGATAGGGAAATTTTAATATAGTTTTGTAAAACTATATTAAATTCCTAAAAAATACTATAGACAAATATTGTCTATTGGCCTATTATTTTAGGCAATATTAGATGGAATATTTGTGGCTAGGAGTTATTAATACTACCTAGTCAGCCCATAGTGCCACACCAATTATTGTGAATCCTGGAATATTGATCGGAGTGCCATAGGGCGTTACGAAGCGTCTGGAAGGACGATCAAGAACCGGAGGATTTTGAATAGTGGAGCTGGTGCCATTGAGCTTCTTTGAATACACTAGGAAGGTGGAAGTTAGGTGCTATCTTTCACCCTTGTCTTGTGAAGGTCTGGTTATTCTTCTAAGCAAGTTTAAATAGTTTCCATTAGGTTTTCTTGTGAAAGTACTATTGTAACTTATAAGTTTTGACTAGTGGAACTGTTTGACCACGAACCTGGAGACGTAGGCAATTGCCAAACTCTGCAATCAATCAATCATTGTGCAATTGTCTTATTGTCTTGCATTTATTTTAAAGTGATTACTTAATAGGAGTAAATTATCAATAAATAATTAAAGTCTATAAGGGTTTGAGATCGGGTAAATAAAACTTGATCATTTTCGGATCACATACTCCCACACATTCTCTATCATTCCTTGTTGAATTTCTTTTAGGGTGTTGATGCTCTCTTTTGAAACTTAGGGATGTGGAATTCTACCAAGAAGGCATTCTTTAAAGTAGTATAATGCACTACTATTTGATGAGGGTCATATTTTCTATACCGGATATGCGCGTGCCCCGCAACGTTGTTGTAAATTGACTAGCCTTCCGCTCCGAGGTTGTGATCCCCTTTGCATGCCATAACATCTCACACTTGTGAACATGTTCTACAGCGTCTTCAATCCCTCTATAATCTGACAAGTGTAAATACATCTCAAAGAAGACTTGAGGGGGTGGCTGGGGCCCTTGTCCTCCGAGCGAGCCTTTGTTTCCCTTGGTATTTCCTCCACCACCAGTCCACCAGGTCAACCGGTGTCCTGTGCCTCCTGAGCCACCAGATCCACCAGAACCACTAGGTCCACCAGGTCCTATCCCTCCTGACCCACCAGATCCACTAGAACCACTAGGTCCTATAGTAGTTGTGCCAAGTGTCCCCAAGGTTCCACTAAACTATGTGTTGACGGTCTGTGATAATGCCCCACTACCACTATTATACCCCACGCCACTTCCGGATGCAAGATCAAAGGATTGTATACTTTCTTCTTGTCAAAAACTCCTCTAAACGCTAGAATATGTGTAGCCATATAAGTGGGAACTGAAAATTATACCTCTTAGGCACATCTCTCTCACTTCCACTTTGATACCAACTCGGTTCAATGATACTCCTTCCTTATTCGGAAAACCAAGCACCGTGGTTTGGTCACCGGGTGGGTTTAGATACATACCAATGACTCTTCTTTCTCTGTGTGATGAACTCTCATCAGAAGCCGAAGGGTCTCTCTTACGCGCTTTCTAATATGGGGTACCACAGATCGCTTAGGTTCCACATTCTCCGTGTAAAACTCAACTCCTTACCACAACATTTGCCTCCATAGATCCATCACACTTGCAGCCTCGTGTCATCTAGTAATCTCCCTTTCACATGCTTCACTATACTTGAGTCATCTCTCCTCCCTTTCCTTCTCTATCGTAATATCTATCATCTTCCTCCACCCTAGCTCCCTCGCCTAACACTTAGAATGGTCTAGCTGGCCATTGGAAATGCCTCTAAACCCAAAGTAACAACCAGGATCTTCATTTCTAGAGGGATAACACGTAGAAATGATCCTCTAGGCTCCCGCAGAAATTCAAACTCAGCAAATTCTAGGCAAGAATATGTGGAAATAGCATACTCCAGAGTGTAGCTAGCCAACACACCTTCCCACCAATGATCCACAACACAAGTCCACATCAAATTTGCATCCTACAAAGACATCTAGTATTCTTCTTGGGTCCACACGGTGATCTATAATACCATATTGATCTAGACGGATATGTTGAGAGCCATTCTTACAGCTCTACTAGGAAACAACTGAAAAATGTTTCAGATAAATCATGGTAGAGGTTCTCTTCTACCCATATACGTGCATCAAACTCAAGTCCAGTGTTGAATCTCTAAGCAAATTCATCCTTCGTACTCTTGAAAAATGATTCACCACTTTCCATATTTAAACATTCTATTATTACTCATTACCCAGATCATGATGTATGTCATTTCCCACTACAAATTCAAAAAGAGGTCCCAGCAACAAAACCAAGATGTGGTCATTTTTATCTTTATCGAGAAAAGAAAGGAACCCCATGTGTGTCGGCCTATAACCTAGCGGGCACTTGGGCACTCACCCGAGGCACACATGGGTTTCAAGTCTATCTTTTATGTGAGTTTAGTGGGAAACATTATCTATGATTCATGTTATGAGATCTACATGGAAGAAAAACATATAAGCACCATAGAGCTCGGAATGAATTCTAGGTCCTTGCGGTCATTTCAGGACATGAAGTGCTTTAACATATTTTATAACTATACCAAAACAAAAAGAAGTTGTACATACATTCATAATTAATCATAAACATAATTAAAAAGGAACTATGAGAAAGATGTATGTATTAGAATCATCAATGTTCATATTCATGTAAGTTGGTAACCTCATTACATTCATAGAGCCATTACAAATTATTACGAGAGAAGCGAATGTAGCCATGCATTATATCTCGGACTCATATGGCTAGGCTCTCAAAAGAAATTTATAAACCCCATACCCCTGATACATCCTTCCCTAAAAATAATTACCCAAACTAGAGAGTTCTTGCAGTATTTCTACAGAGCTCCACCCTCTATCTATCTCCCTCTCTTTCCTTTTGTAGATGCTTGTATATATAGGATTTCTAGACTTCTAATTCATCCTTCGGTGGCCTCATATCCGATGCCAAGTTTCTGAATGTGGTCCTCCATGCAAGCATGCTCCTCCAAGCCCGAGCTTTCCACTTTTTACCATGATGAGATTCTAGAATCTTCTACCGTAGGCATGCTCCTTCCTGGGCCAACCTGTCGCCAAGCTGGCACCTTATCCACTCTGCATGCACAGTCGGGTCATGATTTTCACGTGTTATGCCAAAATGCCCAATATGGCTAAGTCCCAAACCATTGGTTCTATCTACACATGTGCCACATGGTTTTCTAAAGCCCTCCTTAAACCCTACCTGTGTGCTTTATCCTTGCGCACTTTTCTTCAACTAGCCTATGCTCCCTTTTGTACATAGCCAATATTTTAGGGGCCCAATAATACCCGACCAAACCGTGCCTATGTCTAACTCCATCATGCCTATACCTAACTCCATCATGCCTATATGACCTTGAATCCATCATGCCTAAATCACCTAAACTCCACCATGCCTATACCGACTCCATCATGCCTACATGACCTCGACTCAATCATGCCTAATTCAACTAGTTTCCATAATACATAATAGCAATGGAAATTAAAACAAGTACATCATCCATCTAGTAAACATCATCAACTATATAATGGGAGTGTCTATGTATCAATACATATATACATAGATATAAATAAATATCAGTATCTCAAAATCTCATGTACAATCTCACATCTTCTCGAATGCAGGCGGTATATATATCAAAAATCACATTAAGGGTACAATATCACATATAGTAACCAATCACCCCCATATGATGCCCTCATATCCAGTCTCACTTGTCTCCTCCTCCCTACCGGTCCACACTCCCTGCTAACATCTCCCCACCCCTCGGCTGATCCCTACCTAACCTCCATATCCTCCTCCCGGCCCTCTATCGGGCTCGGTATCTGAGAGATAGTAACCTCACCATGAACTTTTCTCTAGGGTCGACGACCCCCTGTGCTACCAGAACTATGAGTCCTGGACCCTAGTCTTCACCTTTGGTTGTCTATTTTGCTCAGTACTTAGCATATGAAGGCACATCAATCCCTGTAGTGGCTAGATGGTCATGATAATAGCAAGTCTCATTCATGACATCCATAAACCTTTCCATGGATATGATCTGTGGTGGTGCCATTGGCCTAACTGCCCCATGTGAACTCTTCCCAACCAAAAGTGTACCTTGTCCTGGTGTAGGTGCCTGTACTATGGGACCTTGTCCCTATGCTTGTGGTGGTAACTATGAAGCTACACGGGATTTTTGGGTTGTAACATGTTCTTATGTTATGGCCAACTAGCCCTATAATCCGGCTACGTATTCCTATAAGGTGGTTACCTACCCTCCATTCCCATGTCCACCACGTAAGGATCGTGCCTGTGCTACCTAGACCTATAGGGCCATCATTTGTTACTATGTCTGGTTAATTGTCCTTGTAATCCTATAATCTATGCTTGTAGGGAAACCACCTACCCATAAAATGTATCCCATTGCACTATGACTGTTGCTAAATCAATTTGCCCTGGCCTCGGTGATTTCACCTGTAGTTATGCCACCCACCACTATGTGTATCCATCGGTGATGCCTACATCATCAATACATTGATCTAGCACCTTCTCCTCCTTCCTGTGGGAACACTTAGACATGGTGGAGAAATGGGTCTCTCTACATCATCTCTATGGTACTATGGGAAAGGTATGGGAACATCATGCCATAGTCCAAACTACTGTCTGACCATGTTCATGGGTATCATCTCGTGCTCCCCGACATGCCACCCATATATCCATCTCAATAATTAAATCTCCTATAACTCTTTAGCCATAGCTCTATATGATGAAAAATCAACATATGGCCACCACATGATATCCACCATTGATAGGCCCTCCAACAACCTCTTGTAGTATATAACATCATATGTGGCCCTAACCACTCTCGATTGTGCCCCAACTGGTACCCATCTCCTGAAACTCACTATGTACAAACCACCCATGAAATAGTCCTATCGTGGTAACCCAACTAGACACACACACAATATTCTCATATGCCCAATAGTGTAACAAGAATGTACAACACATACCAAACCTCCTCAACCTACCATAGGCCCATAGCTCCCTATACAACTAGACTAGAAAAGTTGGTGCCTAAGAAAAGAAGACCCGATCCTTGATCATGTCCTGTAACACCCCATTAGTGCTCATGGAAATATCCCACCCTCGAGAATCGGGAGAGAAAAATAGCCTACTACCACCATCATCAGAACATATAGCTTGGTCTCTGTGGATATGCCGCATACATATCCCCATAACTCGACTTTGCACTTGTGATAACTTAGCATGCCCATCACCTCACCAAATACCACCACTATCAGCTCCACCGATGCCTCACTTGAAATTGAATACACTAGCTCCCCAAAAATAGGAAGCCACAAGATCCTATACACATCCTCTAATGTGATAGTCATCTTTCCAGTTGGTAGATGAAAGGTATTGGTCGCAGAGTCCCATCTGTTGATGAGAGCAACCATCAAGCTAGGATCTCGGCCTATATGCCTATAGTGCCTGATCGAACTAAGTCCCACATCTACTATGTGCTCCCACTCCTCAGCTATCACACTTGGCTACATCTATACCAATAGAGGTGGTACTTTGTCTCTCATAGTCAGCTGATCTCTCACCTGCATCAACCAAACCAACACTTTGTTAAGTCAAGACCTTCTCACATCACCTATTCCTCAAACCTCAACTGACCTCATACTTAGCCATTTTTACCAAATCATACCTAAAACCATCAATCATACCTACCCTTCACCTAGTTTCCATACCTACTCTTTACCTATTTCACCTAAAACCCTACTATCTCCATTCTGATACTTACCCACTATCATCAATCATTTCACCTACTTACCTATCACACACCTACACAATCGTGCCCTACCTACACTCACTTTTCCCTCTTCTACCTACATTAGTCTTCACCTACCCCTACCTCACCTTTTTTCTCTTTCCCAACTAACTATTTTTTTAACCCAATCACTTTTTATAGTGACCGACATCGGTCACCTCAATTAACCATATGGCCTCAAAATGCCTATTTTACCCAAAGAGATGTCGTTCTTGCACCATTTACCCTTAGAATTACCTATTAGGTTCACCCACAAGCCTTCCCTACCTATTCCATTCCCTAATTATGTTTAGGGACATGTCTTTTACTATACCTCGGCGCTACCCATGACCCCACCTACACACTTGCACCGATCCTTGAATTGGACATTTGAATTTGTGTACTTAGTATACCTTGTGATGTTACTACCCATGTTATTTAGTCTAATGACCTTACCTTGCCTACTATATTGATGTTTATCCTAACAAACCTTTGGTGTCCCGGAACAAAACCTATTACCCATTCATACAACTTTCCTAGATGTGATTCAAGACCATATTCTATAGCTTGATACATGAACCACTTCAACCTCATTTGGATAAACCTATCGACCTTTGACAAAGTAGAGTTTATAAGCTCTTCAACTTGGTACCTTATCGCAATCTATACATGTGTGTGTGTTTGATTTTCATTACCTATTACCCGACCGACCATTACCCTTACCTATAACCCATCCACCCTTGTTTTTATTAACAACTGTTTATCAAACCACTCATTGTTTCTACCTACAACTTCAGCAGTTCTTGGTTTAAGGGGGGATCACCTTCACTCCTACCTGGGCCAAACCCACTCTCACCTATATTTGGGGTAACCACTTCTATTTTTGTCAGCATCTCTTACCAAATACAAGCTATGCGACAAAAATGGGCAAATGTATACACTAAAAATTAGAATAACTTCGTTAACCCCGTCAATTAAATAAATTCATACTATACCCACTCATGTCCCTAGTGCACACATGTTAATTAATTTCATTGCAATAATAAAATTAACTAATTACCTCACCCATCCACCTCACTTACAACGAACTCACTCAAATACCCATTCACAACCTATTAATTAATTAAGACTAATTCTATACCAATCCTAACCAACTAAGACTTAGCCTAAACCTAGCATTAACTCCCACTACCTCTCCTAGAAGAAATTTTACTTATTTGGGTGGAATACATCACTTGAGACCCGGATTAAGGATATTAATCACACCAAAAATAGCTAATATCAAGCCATT
This sequence comes from Taxus wallichiana var. yunnanensis, assembly GCA_018340775.1. NCBI lineage: Eukaryota > Viridiplantae > Streptophyta > Pinopsida > Cupressales > Taxaceae > Taxus > Taxus wallichiana. The sequence continues at coordinate 451,318,894 of CM031237.1, read as the reverse complement.
TTTGGCAAACCTAAGCTTATCCGCCTTAACCAATGCCTGTTATTTCTCATGCGACACCAAAACCTTTTACCCAAGTTTGTCATTTTTATTTTGGGAGAAATATTTCATTCAAGAAAATCCAAAGCCTCTCAAAGCATCTAGACAAAAAAAAACACTCAACCACAAGCCTAAGAAAGCATCTGGTTCTCCTTCAGAGCATAGGAATACTCACGGGAAGATTACGGGAGTACTTGCCATGACATTGATTCCAAAATCTCTTTATGGATCAACTACCCTCCTCCTTCACCTATCATATCTATAAATGCAAGTATGTCAAGAAATAAGGGATAAAATATGCGGAATAATCCCTCACAGAATCACAACAGTAGAAACTAATATGCATAAAATATTATAGATCTCAAATAAAAGTGTAGAATAAAATAACACAACACAAAGAGACAATATTTAACATGGTTCAACCAATTTGGGCTACGTCCACCAAAAATCACTTGCTCAGATTTTATTACAAGTCACCGCTCTCTCAATACAATACCCATATTGTTTGGAGCTATGCTCAACAAACTCTACATAATTCACACCCGAATTCAAAACACATCTGCAATGTTACATTATATCTACCATATGCATAAAACCATATAAGTAGACAACTACTTAAGTAGTTTTACAAAACCATGGGTATTAAAACCATGGGCCAAAACCATCCCATAAACCTATGGGTCAAAAATCCCACCCATATGAGAAAAGAATGTTTCCTGGTATATCGAACATGCTTTAAGGCCAATTTTTTTTTTTTTTTCGGGGGCGCACTTGGCGAGAAAACTGTGGAAAGTGTATAGTAATCTTAGTGTATAGTCTTCAACACTTTCTCACATGAAAATAGGCTCCACAACCTAAAAATCTCCCACTTGGAGACTATTTTTCCTTTGAGCAAGCTTCTCAACCCTTCAATAGTATCCGTGAAGACCAACCAAAGCTGAACACAACTTCAGCTTTTCCTTGTGACCATGTTAGTCATCATTTTGCAGGATTAACTGATATGAATCTTCTCCAGCTTCAACTTCTCTTCCTCCAAAGTTTTCTTGATGAAATGGTACCTTAATTGTATATGCTTCATCTTAGAGTGGATAGAAGAGTTCTTGCTAGGTGTTTAACACTCGACTATCACTATGCGGCTTTCCTTCCTCGATTATGCCCCAAATCCTCAAGTAATTTATGTAGCCAAATCATTTCTTTACTTACCTCTGTGGAAACAACATACTCAACCTTTGTGGTTGACAAAGTCACCACTTAACGTACTAGTCGTGAAATCTAGCTCATTGCTATCCCACCTACAGTGTAAACAAAACTGTCGTGCTCCTCATGTTGTCTACATAGCCACACAAAGTGGTGTCTGATCCATTGTAGCAAAAAAATGTCCCCATGGTCCCTCTCAAATACTAAAGGATCCACTTTACTACCTATCAGTGATCTCTACTTGGATCACTCATAAATCTACTCACCACTCCCACTACATGGGCAATATCAGCCTGGTGCACACCATGGCATACATCAAACTACCAACCGCTGATGAGTAAGGTACCTTAGACATCTAGTTTCTCTCTGCTCTATCTTGGGACACTGATCCTTTGATAACTTGAAATGGCCTACCAAAGGAGTCCCAACCGGTTTAGCATCCTACATATTAAACCTCTCCAAGACCTTCTTAATGTACTCTTCCTAAGATAAAGTTAGCTTCTGTTCCTTCCTATCTCGAGATATCCTCATACCAAGGATTTGTTTGGCTACCCCCAAATACTTCATATCAAAGGATTCACTTATCTACTTGTTGAGTACTTTTATTTTCGCATGTTTTTACCGCAACCAACATGTCATCCACATACAGACATAGGATAATATAACTACCATCCTCAAATTTCTTTTTATATACGTAATGGCTAGAATTACATATAATATAACCTTGCTCCATCATGAATCTATCTAATTTCTTATACCATTGACGTGGAGCTTGTTTCAAGCCATATAAGCTCTTCTTCAGTTTGCACACTATCTCCTCTTTACCTTTGACCTCATAGCCCTTTGGTTGCTGCATATATAGTTCCTCCCTGCAAATCACCATAGAGAAATGTAGTCTTTACATCAAGCTATTCTAAGTGCAAATCTTCTGCTACAACTATTCCTAGAACAGTTCTAATAAAATTCATTTTTACTACAGGAGAAAAAAATCATCAAAATCTATACCTTTTTTCTATGCAAACCCCTTGACCACCAACCGGGCCTTCTATCTTTTCTTTCCTCCTTCCTCTTTGACTTTTAACACCCACTTTTTCTGTAGTGCTCTTTTGCCTTTGGGTAGCTTCACCAAATCCCATGTCTGATTCTCCATGAGAGCACGATGCTCCTCATCCATGACTTGCTCCCACTTCTTCTTGGCATCTGCTTGCATTACTTCATTAAAGCTCTATGGCTCTCCACTATCAGTGAGTAATAAATAATAAAGAGAAGGAGAAAAATGTTTAGGTTATCTTCTTACCCTAGAATACCTCCTCAATATAGAAGTTTGGGGTTCTATTGAGAAGGTTCTTGAGCGATTCATGTGTCACTTTCCCATCCAGAAGATCCTCTACCCGTGCATATTCTTTTTTCATGTATTCTTCCCTATTTTCCTGTAACTATTACTTATACATGACTTTCTCATTAAATACCACATCCCTAGATCAAATGATTTTCTTGTCCTTAATACTCCAACATTTATATCCAAATTCATCACCACTATAACCAATGAAAGTAAATTTTTCGATTTAAAACCTCTAACTTGGTCCTATCATCCTTTTCTATATGGACAAACACCTCACATCCAAATACTCTAAGAAATGAATAATAAACTTTCTTACCATACCAAGCCTCCTCAGGTATGCCTCCATCCAAGGCACTTAAGGGTCCTTTGTTTATCAAGTACACACTGTGCTCACCGCTTCTACCCAAAAAGAAAGAGGCAATCCTACATGTAACCTCATGCTCCTAGCACATTCCATTATTGTTTGTTCATCCTTTCTAACACCCCATTATGTTGTGGAGTTCCTGGAACCATATTTTGCCTGTGGATTCCATTCTTAGAACAATAATCATCAAATTCATTGCTTGTAATACTCCCCTCCATTATCTGACCTGAGACATTTTAGCTTAAGACATGTTTCATTCTCTACCAAGGATTTCCATTTAACAAAAGTTTCAAATACATTAGATTTGTTTCTAATACAATAAACCCAAAATTTCCTTGTTACATCATCAATAAAAGTAACATCGAGAGTGCACCAACTCTAACTTACTCTCTTTCTTTGTAGGTCTAACCTTGAGAAACCTTACTCACTTTTGTTTCCCATATATGTAGTCCTCACAGAACTCTAAACCTATTTCTGTATATCCGGGAAAATCCTTCTTTATGATCTCCATGCCCTTATGGCTCATATGACCAAGCCTATAGTGTCACAATGTTGTATCTACTTTTGAAGCCACAAGATTACAAACATTAGTGCTATAAGTGGTTAAATACAAGGTTCCAACCTTCTTACCTCTTTCCACCATAAGAGAACCCTTGGTAACCTTCCAAGAGTCCACTGTAAATATCACAATACAACCATCACTTCCCAACTGGCTGCCGATATCATATTTTGTTTTAACGTAGGAACATGTCGACATCCTTCAATAGCCATGTATTCTCATTCGCATCTTAACTCAAACAAATCATTTTCCAACTATATTACAAGGCTCATCATCACCAAGAAAAACATGTCCAAAATCTCCTTGAACATAATCAACAAAATAATTCCTATGTAAAGTAGCATGGAAAGAAGCCCCCAAATCTAAAACCAAAGATTCAGTAATATTGTACAAAGAAAGAATCAAAGCATCCTGAAATACATTACCCATTGCACATTTTCCTCCTTGTTTTCTTCATGTTGTTTCTTCTTATCCCGAAGTTCCCAACAGTCCTTCTTTTCATGTCCAAACTTTCCATATAGTGTCAGCATACTATCTTGCTTTTGTATTTTGACCTTGCCCGATCCTTTGATTTTCCATAGCTTCCTCTATTCTTTTGTCTCCCTCTAGTTTCCACTATCAAAGCATTCCCTAAAGTAGAAGATTCCCCAAATATTTTTCTTCACATTTCCTTTCTTAGAATCACCCCTATAACATCCTCAAACTTCAACTTTGAGTTAGCTAGAACCGAGTTGCTTACCGCCATTACCAGGCTATTCCAACTCACAGGTAAAGAACAGAACTAATAAAGCCCTAACTTCTTCATAAAATTCTATTGTAACCAAAGCTAGCATATTTACAACCATATTAAAATCATTTAAATGATCTGCTACTTGAACCATTCTTAGACATCTTCATATTAAACAAATTTTTCATTAAAAATATCTTATTTGAGGTAGAGGGTTTTTCATAAAACTTCCCTAATGCATCCATCAGTTATTTTGTAGTCTTTTCCTTTAAAACATTAAATAATAGTGAAGATGCAAGACACAGTCGGATTGTCCCAAGTGCCTTCCTATCCAAAAATCCCATTTGCATTTGTCATGCTCGAGGGTTTGTTCACCTTCTTAGACAATGAAATATAAAGATCCTTCTGATAAAGGTAATCTTCCATTTACATCTTCTAAAGACTGAAATTCTACCCGTTGAATTTATCAACCCTAGATCTTCCATCATCTACCATAGCTCCCACTCAAGATAAAAATTTCCTTGCGATTCAAAACTTCAACAAACCAAACTAGGCTCTGATACCAATTATTAGGAAATAAGGGATAAAATATGCGGAATAATCCCTCATAGAATCACAACAGTAGAAACTAATATGCATAAAATATTACAGATCTCAAATAAAAGTGTAGAATAAAATAACACAACACAAAGAGACATTATTTAACGTGGTTCACCCAATTTGGACTATGTCCACCAAGAATCACTTGCTCAGATTTTATTACAATCCAACACTCTCTTAATACAATACCTAGATCTGTTTGGAGCTATGCTAAAAAAACTCTACATAATTCACACCCAAATTCAAAACACATCTATAATGTTACATTATATCTATCATATCATAAAAATATATAAGTAGACAAATGCTTAAGCAGTTTTACAAAAATGTGGGTATTAAAACCATGGGCCAAAACCATCCCATAAACCTATGGGTCAAAAATCTTGCCCATATGAGAAAATCATTTTTCCCGGTATATCGGGCATGTTTTACGGTGAGAAAACTATGGAAAGTGTATAGTACTCTTCATGTACATTCTTCAACACTTTCTCACATGAAAATAGGATCCAAAACCTAACAAATTATATGTTATTTCAATCATATATTTCTTGTTTAAAGTATAAATTCCTTACCTCTTTGATTATAATTTATTTCTTCCTATATTATTTTATCTCCACCTCCTCACCAATCTACCAACCCAACCACTTTTATCCTTTTTTCCTTCCATGATTTTCCCTCTATATCTCTAAGTCTTCTCAAGTAATATCAGAAAAACCTAACCACACCCTTCTTACTCTATGTGAAATCACAAAAATTCCCCAAAACCATTTTTATAAAATTATTATCAATTCCCCCTCGACATAGGTTACCTAACCATCATCGGTTTCACCTCTATATTGACATCGTTCACTTGACCGATATCAATCTCTATGTCATTTCATTCATTTTTACTAGCAAGCCTCTCGATCAACAAAAACTAACCCAGACCTCACCCAATCAACCCCAGACCCTTGTCAGACCTATAAAAACCTAGAATAACCTACCAAACCTCTAGATTTAATCATAACCTTTCTGTTAGATTAGATTTGCTTATTATATTTTCATGAGATACCTAAATCATATAACTACAATAGGATTTCCTTACTTCATGATATTTTCATTAAATTGTATTTGAAAGTGGATTGACAACCTTCTAGGAAGCACCTCGCTTCCCAGATCTAACACTCGTTAGGCAGTCCACTAACCTATATTATTAATATTATTTGGTGGTCTTGTTGTGTTTTTTATATAGGTCATTCCTCATATCCAAAGGGAAGCTCTTCACAATCATATTGGATCAAAAATTCAGTAATGTGCACATTCAACCTTCAACCTACATCTCATAGGTATTCCTCCTAACCTATTTCCTATTCAGTTTTAACCAAAAAGAAACAAATTAGGTGAAAAAATGATGGATTTATATACTTGATACAAGATAGGAATATATGAACTTAAGAGGGGTTGGGATTATTGGGGTATGTGTTGGAAAGGAATATATGTGTGGATAAGGGATTATGAATACGAGAGGTGGTTTTGGAAAGAAGTGGAAGTGACAATAAAGGTTACGATTATTGTGGAATGTTTTGGAAGGGAAAGGGAAGTGACTATTGTGGTATGGATTGGGAAGAAGTAAGTGGTTGTGATGGTTGAGGTGTGTATTGTGAGATGAGGGGTGTTCAAGACTATAGTGAAACATGGTGAGTAATGGAAATGGTGTTAGTATTTATTAAGGGTATGGATGTGGGAATGGACATAGAAATGTATTGGATAGGATTCGTGGTTTATTGAGAGAACAAAGGTTGATATATGCCGAGTAGGAATAGTGATTCGAACACACATGAGGTGTTTTACCAAAAGATGAAGCTGGAGGGGTATGTGAGGATGAAGAGGTAATTACATTGTTTTGAAGTGGTGTGGAGCTAATGGAAGGAACTAGTGAGGATGTGGGTTGCTAAGTGGATGTGTCCTGTGAAGAAATCACATTGAGATTAAAAATAGTAAATGAAGAAACAACATTGGATGCATCTGGTCAACTGTTAAGAGGATAATAATATATATTTTGGATAATTGGTTTGTGATTTGGATCAATGAGATGGGAAAAACCACATTGAGGATCAGGGACATAAGGTTATGGTTCAGGTAATGATGGTTGAAGATGAACAACCCTAGCTGCAAGGTAATAATTAAGGGCTACTGGGTTTGAATATAAGATAATTAAAAACACATGATCCCCACTATCAAAGAAATGGGTATTAAAGGGCTCATGTATCTTGGATGAAGCAGATTGACTACTAGGAGAAAGTGGATTTTCTTGATCTTTTGGTTTGGGAATCGATAGGAAAGTTTTGCATTGATCAATGATTCATTAAGCATCTTCTATACGGGCATGAGAATGTTTTAAGGCTTGTTGATAGTGTTGTGTGGATTTTTGGAATGGGCTAGACATGTTTTCAGAAGTTTGGATATGGGATTTTTTTCTTCTAAGCATCATAATGACAAAAACAATCACCTAATAGAATTAAAGAAAATCTATATGGGTTGATTACAAGAAGCAAAAAAGTCACACAGAAATATTTTGATTATTTGAATAAATTTAGAAAGGTGAAATGTGTAAAACATATGATAGGGTCCTAGGAAATGGCCATTTATGGATGGTTTTAGGAATATTTAAGTGTTTCACCTTTTTCTTAGATTGTTTCTTTGAATTGTTGATGAAATAGATAGGGTAACGAGCGTAGGAGGAATACCTGTTCAAATGTTGGTTGATGGGTTGTTGCGCACATATGACTTCCAAATCCACAGTGACCAGTGAGATCTTCCTTTTGGCTAGGAGGAACTACCTGTAATGAAAGCAAGACCACCAGAAAGAATTAAACAATATGGGCAAGTGAACTACCTAGCGTGAGCTAGATCCAGGAAGCATGATACTTCCTAGATGGCTGTCAGTCCACTATTTTAAACAAATTAATGCTGAAAACAAGGTAAATCCTATTGTTATTTTGAAATGATTTAGGTATCTCACTTAAAAACACAATAAGAAAATAGATCTAATCTAATAGGCTAAGCTAGAATAGAATCCATGGAGAATCGTCAATATGTTGGTTTTGGGTTCTATCTCGGGTAGGTCATTAGTGAGTGAGGGTGAGGTAAAATTAGGTGGATAGGTCTCTATTTAAGGCTATGTGGACAAACACAGAGACCGGTGTCGGTCAGGGGTGACCGATCGCGGTTAGGTATAACCAGCACTGGTTACTTTGAAATCTAGAAATGTCACAAAATGGGGTTTTAGTCTCCTTTGTGATTACACAAAGGATTTTGTTGGTCGAGGATGAGGTATTGGGTGACTGGAATAGGTTTTGCGAGGTTTTGATGGGTCTATGGAGGTAAAAAATGTTGGATATGGTTGATAAGGAGCAAGATAAATAATGGGTGATAAAACAATGATAAAATGAAATAACCAAGAAAGTATGATATTGTACTTACTTGGATTTTGTTCTTGAAGGCTTGTGTGTGATGGATGGAGGTGCTGATGATAGGTTTGAGGGCTGCAAGTGATCACCAACTGAAGAAAATCTTTTGCATGGGCTACATGCACACTCCTCTTTTGCTTGGATAGATCAGAATGTGGCTGGGAAGGTTGTGCAGGAGAAGATCCTCAATCTCCTTCCTTGGATGTCAGTTCTTGCTGGAATTGGCTCTCTGAAGATGCGTTATCTCTTTGAGATTTTTTTATTGCTCATCTATCTTTCTCCCAATGTTTTCCAATCTATATAATAAGGTTGTTTAGGGGATAAAATGGGTAAGCGATGGTGGTCCGCTTAACCTTATGTCGGTCAAGGTAGGATTTTTAGGTTTACTAAACTTAGGGAGATCCTCCTGATTTCCTTTGATATTGTGTCGTTATCCCACGGATTAGACTTGGAACTTCTTGTGAGCATGTAGGAATGTGGTTAGAGGGAGTGTAGGCATTGATTTTTAGGGTTTGGGTAAGTCTTAGTTAGTTATGGTAACTTGCTAAGAATAGGTCTTAGGTTGAGTTAGCTTGGTGAGGTGTCTAAGTGAACTGTTTGTGTAGATATTATTTAAATAATAAATATGGTGAGGATAATGCATTAATTTAATTAAATTAATATTATTAGGGTAAAGGGGTCATGGCTAGGTAGATGTAATAAAGGGGGGCTTATATGTCAAGGGACGAAGGGGGAGTGTGACCTAATTTTAGTGTCACATCAAGAATGGAGTCATTGATATATCTAAAGATACGTGAGGCCCAAATCTATGTTGGTGCTGTTACGGGGCCTAGTATTGGGGCCTACCCCTCACTTCATGGTCTCGTAATGATAAAGGAGTCGAGTGCTTAACCAATATACCGAAAAATACTTGGTTATACTCGGCCAAAAACAAGTCATTTTCCTATTAGGTGATGAAATCCCAATAGTTATCACCTAGGTAGGAGTGTTTGATGTAAATTTGATATTCAATGTGGTTTGGTTGTGTGTGAGGGAAGATTATGTGAATGTAATAAATTAATCCTTAAATTAATCTATGTGATCAAGAAAGATGTAACTTTTTTTTTAAACCCGAAAAGAACAATTGATTTTGATGATAAATTATAGACAAATGCGATGATTGAAACCAAAAAAGAAGGGAGAAAAAAACCTGAATTACACTTACTTCTTTAATTTTTAGTTTTTTTATCAATGCAATTATCTTTGCAAGCAAAAGCCACCAAAGCGAGAAAAATGTAAAAAGGTTAGCAGAAAAAAACAATAAAAGAAAATGATGTTAGGAGATAGCTGAATGAGTAATCGAAGCGATCACGAGAAATCTTGAGAGATTGATAGAATCATTAGAAATTTACCCAATGGTTGGTGATTTAACCATATATCGCTAGCGATTATAGAGCAAAAAGCCAAAAATGAATTTTAATAAAAATAAAATAGAGAAAGGGACAAACGTCCCATTGGGCATGCTAGAATGTTCAAAGATGTTTTTTATTTTCCTACTTTAAATTAATGAAGTGAAATAAAAAAATGACCTTATAAGATGACAGGGTTTACTAATAAATGTGAAGATGAATGTTGATGTTGATGTTTGATCAAGATTGTCGTGTCCGAATGAATGTATGAGTCCTCTTGTCTTGCTAAGTAACATGTGCTCAAAGACATTAAATAGAAAGGATTAAACAAATGGACAGACGAGCTTCTCAGAAAAGGATGATTCTAGGAATCCAAAGGGGCTTCCTTGGAGGATGTTATCTCATTTTGTAACAATTAAGTGAATTGAAAATAATGATATGGATAAAGGAAAAGATAAAGTTGATAGGAAATTCCTGTGCGGATTTGAAGGTGACCCAAATGAGGGTGGATGTAATTTATACGCGTTCAAATTAGTCATACAAAAAATCCTCAGTCTCCTGTTGGTTTTCATGAAGGAATTAAAATTAACCCTTAATGTCATCTTCTTTGATAGGAAGCTGGATAGCACAAAGTGTCAACTCGTGTAATATGTTGTATTGTTCCAAGAAAAAGGGGTGTTGGACTATAGGAAGGTCATAAATGTTGGTGATTGGATGTGAACAACCAAGCACTTCCATTTAATAGAGATCCATACTTGGAAACACTATGTTAAATACTGAGAAGATTTGATAAAAACTTACAATAGGCTGATAAACTGATAAAATGATAATTTTAATAGGAATCATTTGGTGATTTAGGCTAATTGTTGGTGATTGGGGTGAATCGCTTTAGATTTCTATGATTTTTAACAGAACCGAGTTTGATGTATTTGAAAAATTATTTAAAAGATTGAGGAATACGTTTTAATGAATGTGGAGCTAAATGATGCCTCAAATATTCGGAGGAGTGCTCGAAAGGATGAGTTGTTATGTGATGTTTCTTGCAGTTTGAGTGAGGAAAATAATCCCAAGATGCTTGAAAATGATTCTGGTAATGTTTGATGATGTCTTGGATGTTGTAGTGTTAAACGGTGGATTGAAGGAGTGAAAAGGAGGTATGATATTTGAGAGTGAACACCCCTAAGAGAGAGCACAAAGGTGCTATTTATAATCGTTGTGCAATTCAACCAATCGTCGGCATCCAATTTTACGGGAAATAAGCTGCAAAAGTGGTTGAAACCACTTCTAATCAAGGATTTTTGGTTTAAGATGTGGGTAAATGAATAAGTGGATGTTGGAGGATGAGGTGAGGAGGTTAATAAGGTTATGATATTGTTGATAAATAGTTGATTTGTTTTTGTTTTATTTGATTTTAGTTTTTAAGTGGTTTTGGGTGGTTTTGAGAGGTAAAATGAGATTTTATAGCTGTGAGATGGTGTGAGAGGAATATTTACATGGAGTAAATATTGTGGGGTTTTAGACTTAGGATAATAGATGCATGAATTAAATAATGATTTTTTTAATTAATATAGTTGTGAAGATAGTGTATATGATGAGGGAATTAGCGATGTAGATTTTGAGTGTCTACACTAAGTTCCCTGCATTGGTCTTGGGGCCGTAATACAAATATCTCAATGTATTGCGGGCGAGGTGATAAATTAGGTATAGAGGGTGTAGGCGGAATAAGTTATCCATGAAAATTTGTTACTTATAGAGTGAGTTGGTCCAAAAAGGAAAATGAGTTAATGGTTTGTTAATCGGATGAGTGATGTGGGCACAAAGGACCCCAATGTCATGGTTCCTTTTAGGGTAGATTTCTTTGCAAGAGAGCATGAGCTGTAATAAAGGAGTGGGTAAGTGAAGGAGTTAGAGCATTGAGGGTTGGTAAGGTAATACAAGTAAAAATATCGAGGAGGAATAGGGACTCACGAGACGGAGTTCCCCACAAACATCTTTGAGATGCAACCTAGTGTATTACAGATGGGAAAGGCATCGGGAGAATGGAAGGGGTATGAAATAGTTCCACATAAATACTAGTTCCCCATAAGTCACAACAAGCTGCAAATAATAGAAATGGAGTACAATGTGGGATAGGATGAGTGTGAAAGGACAAAGATAAGATGGCCCAAGTTCCTTGATACCACTAGATCCCCAAAACTATGAGTTACCCGATTAACAAAGGATTTGTAAAAGAATTAAAATTCATCCCTCACACACCTTCATTGTGTACACCCTGTGATTAGGGTTTTAGGAAATAAATTCATCAAACTCCATTTTGCACCAAAAAAATTTCCTAAAAATTTGAAGGAACCTTTGTAAGGTTGGCATGAAGTTGTTGCAAAAATAATTTTGTGAATTCATGTCTCAAGGAGGGATAAAATCATGAAATAAATCTTGAAAAACTATGCAAGGTGCATGTTCTAGGTGATCAAGCTTTCCACTGAAGTTTCTCATTCCCAAGTGAAAGGTATAAGATAAAATTTAGTGCACATGATTTTTAGGAGGTGTAAAAGGCTTTCAAATTGGTTTGAAACAATTTCACATGCTTTCGAAGAAGATATCAATTACAAACGTTCTCATGTTTGTGTAAACCATGTTTGCAAAGTTCAAACTCAATTTTCTCTGTCACGGCTACTAGGAATTCTTTGAAACTTTGTATTTATCTTGTATAGGGGATGTAGAAGGTGCATACTAAACTACAAAGTCAAAAAGTGCACGAGGAGGATTTCTCCATGATATTCCTAAATAGACAGGCCCAAGGGTATGTTTCATATCCAACTTAAATAGGAGAATGTAATTAATGTGCTATAAATTGTATAAAAAGAGTTTCTTAGTCCAAGTTAACAAAATTTCTCATGCTCAAGTCAATGAGGTGTAGTCAAATCTTGCAAAATATACTATTTGTGCTTAAGTAAAATCTAAATTGAAGTTTTGAGCTCTTGGAAAATATAAATAGTCTTGAGTAGTTGCATTTCTCATCCAACTCATACAAAATGTGAAGAGTCATTTCTTATTCAAAGTGAATAAGTCCAAAGGAATAGGATACAAACAAAGAAGTTGAAAAGACTATCTCTAAGGGAGAAAATTTGAGCAATAGAAATTAAGGGAAGTTAAAGATTTACGTAGACAAGAAGGTGAAAAGACATAGATCATCCTTTGTTGCTTGAAGCATAAAAAGAAACAAGTGGGTACAAAAAGTGGTTTTGAAAGAGAGTAGTGTTAAGGGCTAGTTTTGAAGTGTATTAAAACCATGATGAATCAATAGAGAAGAGGAGAAGAATAGTAAGCTAAAATAGAGATCACATCAGGTTGATGTATGTAACCAAGTGAAGAAGGTGATCAAATTCTTGTATGTTCAAAGCCTGAGTTGTAGCTCAACAATCAGGAGTGGGTGCTTCCTAGCAAGTGGGTGATTGTTGAATTTTTCAAGTGGGTGCTTGGCCTTGTAATCAAGTAGGTGCTTGATATTGTATTAGAGTGGGTGCTTAAAACTGAAGTTAGAGCTTCAGGGTGAGTGGATTCTCACCACTTGGTGAGATCATTGTAATTCTTGATGGACAGTTGTCCTTGATATTGCTTTGATTTCTCCTTTCTATGGGTTTTCTCCCTTATTAGGTTTCCCACCTCAAATATTATCTCCTCATGTGTACATGTATGTTTGTTGCTATTTCTCTCTCATGGTTGGATGCTCATGTTTTCATGGTTAACATATTCAAGGTTGGTTAATTGAATTAATATAAACTACACAAAATTTAAACAAGCATTGATTCACCCTGTCTTAGTGCCTAGATTTCTAACACACTCGGATTCAGATTGACATTTATAACAAGTTTTAGGGCTTAAAATAACACATATCCCCATATATTTCAAGCTACACCTTGGTTCCTCTCACCTGGTTCGGGTAGTGCACTGAAGGAGCGGGTGGAAAAACACACCCTCGGTCAAGTTCCTTCCTATAATTCCCAAAAGGATTGGTCAAGTGAGAGAGGTAGACCCATCCCCGGCTATAAACAAAAAAGAAATATGGTCTATCCTTCCTCCTTTCCACCTCATTCATTTTGGGAATTTTTTTGGGGTGTTATATTTGGAATCAACACTCCTATCGTACCATTTTCAAGGATGTAGTAATCTCATTTTAGTTTTGATATTAGTTACTGGGCTTTTCATAAGAATTATCCAAAGTATATTAGTTAGTGGTGTTCTTGCATGATCTATTTTTTCATCAACACCACAAAAATCTTATTGGTTCCATTTTCTAGGGGACTTCAAGGTCATCCAAGATTGGTTTATAATCCTTTTTCTTCAAGCAAGTTTTATCAGAAGTTCTCAATCAAATTTACACAAAGTTTAAGCTAGTTTTGTTTAAGAGAGCCATTGGAAATAAAATGTTATTAGTTCTTAAATTTTATAGGTTTTAATAGGGTTTAATTATGGTGCCTTTGTTGTTTTTATTCAAGGTTTATCAATATATATCAGATCATCTTCTCATTGTTGTTTTGGTAAAAGTATTACATCATTTTTTCAAGGTCAATCTACAATTTTGTAAACTCTAGTGGAGAATCCAATCTCATTTATAGGTTAGATCAATGTTTATTATATCTACATTTTATTGGTGATTCATCTTTTCAAGATTGAAATTTTTCATTTCTTCATTCATATCATATTTTGTAGAATAAATCTTTCGCTAAGTTAGATAAGTTGCATTGGATAAGGAGACAAGTTTGGTAATCAAGTGTTGATCATATTTCATAAGGTAAGAGTTTACAAACATATGATCATAGTATTAATGATCCTATAATTAAAAATTGTTTTGTTATCGTAATGGATCTTCCTCCACCAATATCCCCTTTCAAATTTAATGCTTTTAGACCTATAAATTTTGGAGACATGCCAAAATATCCAAATGAGGTGTCAAATGATATTAGAAATTGAATTCCAAAATTTTAGGGAAATAATACCATTTCGGTGGGAAACATCTTAGGATGTTTGAAAATATCAAAGATAATTATGAATTAGACCATGAATATGTTTGCTAGAATTTATTTGTGCACACTTTAGAAGAGGACACAAGAGAATGGTGTAATGCCTTACCTCATGGTTCAATTGATTCTTCAAATGAAATGGTGAATTCCTTTAGAATTCAATATGGTGATGGGAATGAACCTAGGTTCCTCCTATCTGAATTTGAAACATTAAGAAAAACCCAAGTGAATGTGTATAAGACTTCAACACTAGATTCAATAAAACCTTGATGAGACTACCAATTAGCTTGAGACCAAGTGAAGAATCCTTCTTAATCATTTATTGTGATGCATTTGATAATAAGGCAACCTAATTTTTGAGAGATAAAAGTCCTATAAGTTTTATGCAAGAATTTACAATGGAAATTAAAATTGATAACAACATCAAAGTGATTGATAAAGCTCCTAAAATAGAAGGTGTCAAATCAGTCAATCTTGAGAAGAAGCAAGTTGACAAATCATCAAATTTAGAAGAAGTGGTTAAAAATCTAACTATTTCTATCAAAGGCATATCCTAAAAAATGGAAAATAATGAGAAGGGGTTGTTTTTGGGCCCACAAAATTAGAATCAAGTTCAGAATCAAAATCAGATTCAAAAGCAGGTATGTGCCTCATCTTAGAATAGATCATGGAGGTAATGTTAAAGAAAAGAGACCTATGGGTCAAATGGAAAGACAAAATTCACCTAATCATGATAGAGGAGTTCTTTCCACTTTAAATGATAGAGTTTCAAAAATTGAAGAAGAGAATCACATCATTAATTAGTGTGATAAGGGATTCATACCTCATATTCCTTATGAACAGATTGATTTGAATAATGTAGTTGTTGAGTATGAATCAAAATATGATGGTGCCTTCATGCTTGATGATCAAAGTGAACATTAAAAATGGTGCTACTATTAGCAATTTAATCTACCTTGAGAAAATGTCAAAAAATAGTCATAATTTTTTTTTGAGAAAATCCCTTGTATAGTGAATTCCTCCAAGTCCCGAGGTCTTAAATTTTCAGAATTTGATTTCAGAGATTTTCTCTTTCAAGTTTTAACTGCTCGGTCTTGGAATTACGTTTCAAAAATTCTGAAGTCCGAAATCCTGAAAGTCTAAAATTTTGGACTTTCGGGCTTTTGGGGTGCAGAGTTTTTATTTGAACAATTAGTGATTTTGGACCCAAAATATTTGAAGTCCAAAACACTTGAATTTTTGGACTTTTAGGATTTCGGTTTCGAAAAAAATTGGTCACACTTTTGGTAAATTCTTTTCAGACTTCCAAAGTCTGAAAGTTTGAAATTTCAGACTTTCGGGTTTTCAAGTTTCGGAATTTTGAGGATGATTTGTGAGTTTTTCCTTTCAGACTTCCAAAGTCCAAAAGTCTGAAAGTCCAAAATTTTAGACTTTGAAATTTGGACTTTGAATTTTGGGTTTTGAAACTTTTCATCACCATTTCTCTTTTCACCTCCAAATCTCTGAAGTTCGAAATCCCAAATTTCCAAATTTTTGGAATTTCAAGTTTTGGGATTTCGGGGTTTTTTCAAGAAATTAATTCTTCACCAACCCCATACGAAATAGAATTTTCCCATTAATATCGGGATTTCTATTTAAACTTGATTTTTTACTGTCATTTTCACCTGACAAGTTAATTTGACATTCCATTTTCTCAATTTTTGCGATGTCATTTTCAAGGTATTTTGATTTGTTTATTTATTTTTGGTTTAGGTCTTCATTTTTTTTCTTTCTCGTTTGGTTTCCCTCTGTGTGTTTTTCAAATGACAACTCCCTTGATTCACCATGCCTTATATTTTGAGTCTTTTCAGGTTTTAGGTTTGTTTTCAGGTTTCTCTTAAGTTTTCCATGCTTCTTCTCAATGATTGTCATTTTTCAGGAAGGTTCTTTTCCTTGTTTCCATTAGAAAAATCAAGCTGTTCGGAAAATTTCTTCAGAAATTTTTTTGGGAACTTTTCATTTTAGAAATTCAAAGAAATTCATTTTGAGAAAATGATTAGGAGATGTCCAGTTCAAAATTTCAGAGAATTTGATTTTGGAGGTTTCTTTTGGAGCTTTTGTCTGGATTTTGGAATTTTTTTGTTTCGGATTTTGAGGATTTTATTTTTGGAATTTCTCCAACTTCGGCTTCCAAAATCTAGAACTTGATGTCTACTTCTAGTTCAAAGGGAAAAGAGAAGATGAAGTATTCATTTCTTGGAGTTTCCCCTCAAACATGCTTGTCTTCTGACCTAGGCAATATAGGAGACACTGACTTAGGTCAAATTGACTTTCCATATTTCTGGGACAGAGTCAAGGCTCCAAACAAGAAGCCTTGGATGTAAGCCATTTATGATAGTGGGCTCATCCTTGCTACAGGTTTTCCTACTTCAATGCATTGTCTAGAATTGGTTCTAGCTGTAGCTACCCACTTTGATGCAGAGTCTATGACAGTCAGAGATGCGATGACAAGGTGGTAATTTGCCTAGACCCTAACTTCTTTGAAGATCTGCTCAAGCTACCCGATGTTGAAGATTATGTTGCCATTTCACTAGAAATAGCAGTAGAGCATTGGGACAAAGATGTTGAATCATGCACGAAAGTTGTGATGAAGAGTTACTTGGCTAAGAGCATGGTTAAGTTACCAAAAACGCTGTATAGGGAAGAATTTATCCAGGAATTCAATGATATCATTGTACTCTTAAGTCGTGTCTCGGGTCTTCCGTCTGTAAAGGAATTCCAAGAGTGGATGTTCTTATACATTGCCACTATAAAAAAGAACAAAGATCTTATCAAGGTGGGGAGAGCATATCAGTAGCTCTATCTGCTATCAGTTGAGCTAGGGTGTCAACTACGAAGACTTTCTACATGACATCTTTTCTAGTCTATGTTGTTGCTACCATGGGAGATTTTGTAGGACTGAATACCAAAGGCATTCACAACACTTCTCAGATTTATGACTTCTATCCCCAACTCACCCTGAATGAGGGAAGAAAACATTTTTGAAGGATAAGTGACGCCTTCTTCACAGTCATCCTCTACCATTTTGACAAGGAACTGTACAATCAGAGGATATCCGATGAAGCTTTCAAGGAAGTGCGGGAGTGGGGGGAAATATATCTCCAGTTCCCTACATTTACCTATATTCGGGTTCCAGGTTTCATAGGTGCCCCAAGAAAATTTCCAAGGTGTCCTACAGATAAATGGGTTCTATTGGAGTTGGTTTGACAACTATTGGATTATCATCGAATCCAAAACAAGCGTCACAAAGCGGGAATGCATTTCCCTATTTCAATTGGTAGGTACACCTACCTAAATATTCACAAATCCAAAAATGTTGATGCAGAGATGGCTGAGGTAACCCTGTGAACTTTTCATCCATAAACCAACTTCGACTATTGGGGCAAGTTTGGTAAAATAGGGCATTCCAATGCTCATATGCCCCAATTAGAAGATATCTGGGTCCATTTTCGGGATGAATACATCATCCGACAGAGGGATTTTGAGAGGCTGACTCTGGATGAGATTCGGAAATATGGTATAGCCGATGTGCCAGAAGACATGCAAGACAATGATGAGGTTTTGGATGAAGCATACAAGAGTGGTGACATTGCCAATCAACCGCTGCCATGGATTGATTGGTATATAGAAGAATGTAGTAATACGAAAGAGAGGGTGGGGCCCATTCTTCAGAGGACCTACAATTGGCTGGCTACTTTTGGAATCAAACCCAAAGGAGTTGAGTAGACTATAAATACAGGAGCCCCACCAATCATAAGCCCAACAACACCTATAAAGGGAAAAAGGTCAATCCAAAAAACCCCTATAGTTCCAAGAAAGATTTCATTCATTGTTGGTGGCTCATCTCTTCCCAAAACTCCTGTTTCTCAAACCGTACCTCTAGTAACAACTATGGTAGAAGTGGTCATAGTCAGTGATTCTCCTGGTACTTCACAAGGCCCATCAGTTCCTTCTTCTCTCCCATTGTCCCTTCCTATATCAGTTCCTCCCACTTCTACCATCAGTTCACTCTTCCCATCTCCTTCTATGGCCCAAGTGTTCTCATCCCTTCCAGCTCTCTCAGTTGGAGAGAATATTGGGTCACCTTTTCTTTCTTCACTTCCTTCCATTCCATCCTCTAATATCATTGTGTCAACTCCTATTATTGTACTTACATCCACTCCTTCCATTACCACCACTTTTATCCAAACACCAATCAGTGTTTCCAACACCCTTTCCTTGACTCATGTATCAGGTATTGCATCTACTACTGTCTTCCTCAGTATTAGCTATCCTAGAGTGGTTATTTAGGTAGACTCCTAAGTAGAAAAAGAAAGTGCCTCTAGAAGATGTTATAGATCTCAAAGCATTCTGGAGAAAATACCCAAGAGACAGATTAAGAGACCAAGGACCATGTCAAATCTGATGTAAATCCATTTGGAGAATGGGTGATAGAGGTTGCCACCCCTATTGAGGGAAAGACCAAAGAAACAATCACGGATGCGGACTATCAGATCTCCAGGTTTTCATTAGGAAAGGCTACTCATGAGGGAGCTAAACAAGATGTACATACTGCTCTTGGGGCTCTGATGGAAAAATATGACAAAGATAAGGCCACAAAGGATGAACTCAAGGCCAAGGTCGAGAAACTCACAACATTGCTACAAAAATTAACACAGCCCACTCCATCTACCGAAACCTCATCTACTACGGCCATGACAGTTTCAGCTACCATTGATGATTTTTCTTATCATGAGCTCGAAAAGCTAGGCCAGAAAGGGAGATCAATAAATGGGTGGATAGAACGGATATTGCTAGAAGCTAATCCTTTAATCAAGGAGGCTGTCAAGATTTATAATGATCTGCAAGATGGGAGGGTTACTATTTTGAAAATGGATGAAACCTTCTCTGAGGAAAATAATAATCTAAATTTGAACCTAGCAACATGGAGTGAGATCAGAGCAGTGGATTCTAATTTTCTCCTTCAAGAGGAAGTGATCGATGATGTCTCCAAATTATTTGAATATCAGAAGGCTATGGAATTCTAGTGCCAAGTATTGCAAGATTTGATCAAAAAGTTAGATGATAAATGATTGGAAGTTACAGATGCCCTGAATGATATTTTAGAAGAGTTTGATATTGCTAATTGTAAGTTTTTCAACGAGAACATCGACGCTCTTCCTATGGAACAAATTAAAGAAAGTTTCAAAGACTTGGTGAAATGAGATGATGAAGTCACTAGAAATTTCAGCTCTGATTCTATTGACAGGTTGGTTTTGTGCCATAATTTCATAGGAAGAATGCAGAAATTCGTGAGCAAGCTGAGAAGAGTCCCAGCCGAGATAACAAGGGAGATCAAGATGGCAGATGTGGTGAATCAATACGCATGTGGACTTGAGGATGAAGAGGTACAGGGAATAATTAAATGCTTCATCAAATACAAACATCGACTGACCATGTGGGAAGAAAGCCAAAAGGAATCTATGAAGGAGGAGGATGTTGCAGAACCAGGTGGCCGTGAGTAGCCATGAGAGGATGGATTCGAGCTCTGGATCAGTCAAAATTGTAGGGTTGATTGAGTCAAACCCTTGCAACAGTTTTTGCTATTTTCATGGGAGCTTGTTCCCTTAATTTAATAACATTTCTATTTTTAGTTAAATGTTAGTTAAGGGCCTAGCTGTAATGGCTCAGCCAAAAAGAACTTATAAATAGATGAATGCATAGGAGTAACAAGGAAGATACATTTTCTAGAGATTTTTGGTGAAGTTGCTCTCCAAGCTTGGGAGAGTACTTTTGAGATTTGTGAAACCTTCTAATTTTATTCAGAATTATATCTTGCCATTGAAAGTCTGAATTATTGTGTGGAATAATTAGTCATTGCATGCTCTGTGAATGTGATTCCTTGGCATTATTGATTAGTTTTCCTTTATTTCAGATTATCTATTTCATGTTGTGAAGAAATAGTGTAATAATCTTTCATCAGTTGTGAGAATATATTTTCTTTCTATTGATTAAAAGTTGCACTATTATTATCAAATGAAGTAGATGTTTACAGTGTGTTTGAGTCTATCCTTCTGATAAAATTATCTATGTATCAAATCAAATCGTATCTTTCTCATATGTATGTTCAAGTTTAACAAAGGAACGTGTGCTTCCAGTCTGTGGTAATTGTTTCCCTTTCAAGGTTGCAATAGGTGAAGGTGGCCAATGATGCAAGCATCCTACCCACATTAACCCTTCTAGAAGTTGAACATTCCTTTTCTTGGTGCATCACCCCTTCTAGCATAGATTTTATTTCCTTGCATTTTCTCTCCCTAATCCCATGAAATGTTAGTATAGGTCTAGTTAGCCATCTTTCTTACATAAGAATTAGTGTTGTGTTTATTTTAGGAAGAGGAAGTTAGCCTTCTCTGGAGTTTCACCTCAAGAAAAATTCCCACAGCTTGAGAGGTGATCCCATGTGTCCCAATCACACTGAATTTCATGATTAATTTCTAGGCCATTTGGGGGTGCAGTGATTTGGTGACAACAACTACCTCTACCGATATTTTGTGTTCGAAGACAACAAGTGATGTTTGGACAATTGTTGAGAAGGTATGTTGTGTTCCCCTCAAAGGTGATGATGTAATAAATTTGGATCAAACTAGTAATCTTCTTCATCATGACGTTGGATACTTAAGAAATGTAATAATTGGAAAGTACGTGTTAATCAAATTTTCCCAATCTTATTTCTAGTTAATGGAATGGTGGAAAGAAAATAATGAACTTCAAATGATGAGAGGTTTTAAGGCTACTTATTGATATGAGATGGTGATGGAGATGAAGATACGGTGAAAAATATCCTTTTTGTGGTGAGCTAGATAACCTACACAAAAAGAAAAGCTAGAAAAAAATGGATTAGTAGATAGGATGGTGGGTTTCTTAACAAGATCAGTCCTGAGAAGTGATAACTTCCTAGGGATGGATGTCAACCCAATTTGATAGAAAAATATTGATAAAATATGATGGATAAATAGGATGTAACAGATAACCAAATAGAACAAAGATCATAGTTATGCTAGATAATGATTAGATAAGACAAATGATGATAAAAATGAGATAATTAAATTTAAACCTGATTGGTTTGATGGTGAAAACAACAAATTAGATCAAAGAGAGTGCATAAAATAGATCCAAAACAAATTTTGAAACACTAGGAGACTCTGGATCCGATGTTGGGATCTAGAGAAACATAAATTATGAAAGAAAATTGATAGATCTAATGGGAAAATGCTAGATGCATATCAGGTCAAAAACAATTAGGATAGATCGACACCGATTGGGGCCAAAAGGAAAGATACGGGCTCATGAACTAATGGATCACAGAAATAGAGAGGCCTGATTTTTGAAGGAATTTATAGGGCGGATGACATGGATGAATCATGGTATAGAAACATAGTTGATGTGGCTTGGATCAACGGTGATGGTTTAGTGAAGATGAAATCTAGAACAAGTTTTCATAGCAAAAATTATAGAAGATCTAAGATGTTATGGGGGCTGATAAATAGGTAGAAGAAAAGGGTGGAAGTCAAAAACAAGGAAGATGTAGATTAGGTCAATGGTGATTGGGAAGAGCCAATGACAAGCTGGGGATGGATCTAGGGTTTGAGGGGATTAAATGGATGGGAAAATGATTGTGGGATAGGATCATTGAAGGATCATAAATGACAAATCTCTAAGGTAATTAGAAGACCTACAAGACTAATGTAAAAGGGGGATGAAACATAGGTGAGCACTACAAACAAGAAATGGAATTTAAATCTCCTCAGATGGCATGCAATATCTCCAAAAGAACTCCAAGTTGATGGTTGCAACTCCAAAGAAGAGAAATAAATAAAGAAAAACTCGCAAGAAGTCCCGAATTCTCAAAATTAAATCCTGAAGAGGTGGGTAGAGGTGTACTTATAGGATTGAAAATGACCTACATAGGTCATCAACAATTGTGGGAGACTATTGATTTGGGTGGTGGAGATGATGCTCAATTTTATATAAAGGGCCTTAAATGTGGTAGATTAGTATTTCAGACTCTTTAGGTAGATTAGGATTGCATAGGGATAAAAGGTGGTTAGAGGGTAGAAATGCATTGAATGAGGATATATGATACCCTAGGGATGATAAATAGGGTGTTCGAGGGGATGATATTAGGGAAATGGATGGGATTAGAGGTGGATTAGAGAAGATGAAATAATGATAAGATTAAAATGGTGATTAAGATATGGAAGATGACAATTAGATAGGATAAATGAGATGTTAGGAGGAAAAGAGGGATTTGAATAGGAGTAGAGGTATGTATGTTCTAGATGATGACAAAGGGAAGAAAATGTGGGATGGGGGACAAGTGTACCAAAATTCATTGTCTACATTATGATGGGAGGGTTCCTTGAGGAAGATATGAGGTTATTAATCAATGAATTGGTTGATCAAGAAAAATAGTACAAGTTGAGAATTGAACAAAAAAGAAACTCTATTCTCACTTACAAGACTATAAAACTTGCATTGGATAATGATCTCAAGGGTATTATTAAGAAAACTCATTCATATGAAACTTTTGTTGAGAAAATTTGTGTTGATACACCTTTTACTATTCCTAGTTCCGATTTACATGATTGTTGTCTTGATTTGGAAGCTTGCATTAAGGACCCATGATCCTAATTTGAATGAGTTTTATTATCCTTTTTTCATTGTTCATCATGAAGAAAATCATACAAGTTTGGTAATCAATCAATTGTTCTAAGTTCTTATTTTGAGAGCCTTTTTTTGACTTGGGTGTATAATTTACGAGATCCCCTTGCTAATTTTTATTTTAGCTAGTTGTATTTTTCTTCCTTATGCATGGTGCATCTTGGTAAGACTCATAGTGTTAATATATATCATATTGTAATTCCTTCTTTACCATTTGGTGATGATAATTTTATTGGTAGATCATTGTCTTGTGAAACAAAGTTTGAAGATTAGTTTGTTGAGCCTTATTCATGTTGTAGTGATGATGATCATTTCCATGAGTTCTGAGGAAGAATTTTCTAAGACATAATTCTCTGAGTTATCCGATCGGTCTAATGAGTCTTTTGAGAATCCAGTTGAGTTTATGCACTTAGTAATTTTTTTGAACAACCTGAGATCTTTCTTAAAGAAAATGAGACACAGTTGAAAGAAGATCCAATCATCTTATTTGAAAAAGAATTAGACCAGTTGAGACTTGGTGCAATTCCCTTGTTTGATGAAGTGATAAAGTTGGACCAAATGTCAACCGAGTTCATAGATTTTATTTTTGGTGCTTGCAATGAACTTAAGAACATTTGGCTAAGTGGAAAATTAAGTGAAAATGAGAAACAAACCTATACCAAAATGCTAAATAAGTACCAAAAATGCTTAGCATGGTCATACCCTGAGTTGAAAATTGATGAAGGGGACATTGGTTAGCATGTCCTTCATTTGGAGTTTAACTTACATGCTTATTTTAGGAGTTATATTTCTGAAGCTAACCTTGTGAACCTATACTTTGAGATGGAAATACAACTACAAGATCCTAGAACAGGGGCTTTTTTGGGCAAGTTTTTTTTCATTGCTAAAATTGAAATACTTTCCCTTTTCCTCCATGTAAAAATTGAAGACTCAACTAATTTTTGGATCTTGGATGTATCGATGGAATTTTTGGTTCCATGGATTGAAATAGATCCTTGTACAATGTATAGTTTCATTTCTTTGTTTTTTATGTTCCCTTGTTGTTTTGTTTTACTTTGTTACTTTTTAATGTTCCTAGATTTTTTTGTAACTCATGGGGTTTGGAATTACAAGAAACCAAGTGTTTTCCCATTTGAATACTTTGCGTAATGGATAGGCACATGGTCTACTTCATCTATGATTTTTTTTGTAGTTATTTTGAAGCCCATTAGGGGTGTCTATCCTTGAGCTAGAGCCAGTGTTGGTGCCAATTTTGACCCTTGTATATATTTGGCACCATCTCTCGCATAATCCTTCATTATTCCTCATTGTGCTGTGAATTACAATATTGTTAATTGATATGTTGATGTGAACCTTGTAATAACATTCATTGTGTTCCCTGATTCCCAAAGTTGATTCTAACTCTGTTTTAAGAAGAATTGAGGGACTCTTAAGGTTCATTTATAGTTTAAAGGACTTTGAAGAATAATTTTGCAGTTCCATGTTACTCCTTTCTCGGTTTCTTTCCTTATGCATGATTTGAATAAATTTTAAAAGGGTAATTTACAGAATTGAGGATGTTTCAAGTGTGTTTTTTTAGTGGTCAAAGGGAACATAAATTTTTAGGGGTAAAAATTGCAAGTCTTTTGATCATCCTAAGTGTTCATTGGCATAATCATGAGAGATGGAGATAATTCAAGGCTTGTATTGTAGGATTCATGGTGTTTTTCCACTCCTTTTCCATTTTTAAGACTTCTAGAGTGTCACAATCACCTCCCTCATTTATTAAGACACCATTTTAGCAAATCACTTAGCCAAATTTTCTAAAACTCTCTCTGTTGGGTGGATTTGTCTTTTATGGAACTTAAGGAATTGTGCTCTTGTTCATCTATTACCCTAATTCTTGGTTTCCCCATTCCATCACTTTACCAATATACTCTATAAAAACAAATCTAACTCCTTTGTTTAGTTATGTTGGGAATTTTGGGAACCTTAGGAACAGCTCCCTATTTCCTCTTGTTCATTGCTTCACTTATTTTCCCGCATTGCGAGCTCTTTTATAAATTAGATAAGTCGGTGTTTATGGTAACATGTGTAATTATTCATGTGTTCCACCCATACCTCGATTACCTATTTCTCCTCTGTTCTCCATTTCCCATTGTTTGTGCCTTCATTGGTTAAATTTGGTAAAATTTAGACCAACTTTAAGCTGTTCTTATGTTCACTTAGTTCTCGATTCCCACCCTTTATCGTTATTTTGGATAAATTGAGAACCTAGGAAACTATTCCAAATTTCATCACGTTCCCTATAAACATGATTTACCTAAATCATAATAATCGAGTAAAGTCATGGTTTTTGGTACTCTTTAAACCTTTCCCCATTCCTTGTGCTACCTAATCGTCATCCATATCAGACTATAGGTTAAACTGGGCCCATACATCACTCATGGAACAATTCGCCATTCCCTACATTCCCTACAAACCTAATTTCTTGGATTAAAAACCTTAATCAGTAAAATTGAACCCCAAAGGTATAAAGGTAATGTTTTTTTGTTCCAAAATTTCCCCAATTTTCTAATTTACAAGATGGATCAATAAGGAGGTGTTGGTGAAATGTTTTTCGTATGATAAATTAGGTGTTTCCACTAACACTCATGGGGCTACGCCCCTCCTTATTATGTATGGGGAGACTACCATTATTGAATGTTAACTATATAATCCTATCTTAATGTCATGTGGGTGGCTAATAGGCCAAGGATCACACATGCATACTTCATCGAACTGTGACAAAGTGTTTGTATAAAGTACAAGGAGGAAATTGCAGTGATGAGGGATAAAGGAGAGAAATTAGGAAAGGGAAGGTTATCATTATGAGTAGGCAATATCATAGTTCACACCAATAACTAGAGTACTTCAACATTTAAATAGAGGAAATAAATAATGAAGCATCTAGCATTACTAACAAACCAGGACATTTAGTTCTTTAGATTCATTCATCATGGATAAAAAATTCCTTCTTGATCATTATGTTTACAAAGTTTAGAAAAGAAAGAGAACATAGGAAAACATTAGAAAAGGAAATGGAAGAAATGTAGCTTTTATTTCTTGTGTTGTTGATACAAATCTCAACATCCAAAACCATAATCCAAAATTTCTATAAAGAACTACATTTTCAATATTTGGGATCCTTTGAAATGGAGAAGCCATCCCAATTTATAGGAATGTGACTTTACCTTTCACCTACCTTACATATGACTCTTCACAATCTCATTCAACTTGTGACTATATTGTTGTTGCAAGCTCACAGCACCCCTGGATGCAGATCAGGCTTCTAGGTTGATCACTTTAGCATCCAGTGTGATTGCACAACATGGAAACCTCTCTCCAAGTGTGGGACTTGTTAAACTGAGAGAGGAATCTCTAGATTAGAGGTTGATTCCTAAAACTCCTCTGATTTATATCTAATGCTTGCACAACTACAGAGGTTCAAATCCTAATCCTACTCTAAATTGCAAGGAGACAGGGGTAGAAATGCAAAAATTGAAACTAACTAAAGATGGTGATGCACCAAAAGGAGTGGTGAAACATTTCTGTCATGCAAATAGACACAAACTAGAGATTGCAACATAAAACATACATAGGCTGATAAGATATAATTTAGGATCTGAAATGAAGCAAATAATACAAACAAAGGACTGAAACCCATTCACAGAGCTTGCATTATCATTTCAGTGTCAAAACCATGCATTACAACCTCAGAGAGGTAAAAAACTATTACAGTCTTTGAAGAGGTCTGATTCTTCAAACAATCACTTGCTGGAGGTGAAAGAAGAAGTTGCTATGCCAAAAAATGTTCCCAACTTAGAAAATGAGCCAAATCTAGCTTTTACATTGCATGGGTCGAGCCCAGGAGAGAGAAAACATACAAAACGTGGGAGCCCATTCCTCATTGACTGCAGATGCATTAAATCAGCATGGAGGACCTTAAAAACCCATACCCTGTCATTTTTGACTGAATTACAGGAGAATGCGACCCATTCTGCGTTAAATTTGGTCGCTGAAATGTCACTTCTGGCCA
Source organism: Taxus wallichiana var. yunnanensis (assembly GCA_018340775.1). Lineage (NCBI taxonomy): Eukaryota > Viridiplantae > Streptophyta > Pinopsida > Cupressales > Taxaceae > Taxus > Taxus wallichiana. The sequence continues at coordinate 451,291,415 of CM031237.1, read as the reverse complement.
TGAACATGTGTCAGAGCCATTTCTTAACTTTCTCTCTCCAGACTACACCAAAATTCAAGATTAACCTTGGAACCATGTAGAGAATTTCATAAGATTTCCGTTGATATAAAGAACGTGTAAATCCGAGCTCTAGATCGAAAGATATGGTGATATGAAGATTTAGGGCACAAAACAGGCAAAAATGGATTTTGAATTTTTTCCTGTGCTCTGCCACCTAGATGACACGTGCCAAGTGCTGATTGGATGCGTAATTCTCTCTCCATTCCCTGTCCCCATGAGTTTTCCTTGAAAGTTTTGCCTTTTTTGTGATTTTGGAACATTTTCCATTTTTTTCCACACCCCCGCCACCTGGGGACACGTGGCGGGATCTGGTTGGAGGACAGGGGCACGGGGTCATCCTTCACCTTTTAGTTTTTGGCCAAAACTTTTTCCAAATTCTCTAACTCCTTCCCGAGCTCCGCACTTCCCTGCTCCATTGGACATGTGTCCTCTTTTTATTGGCTCGAGCCAGCGCTTCAAACCTTGTCCTTTGAAATTTTGGATGTTTTCCCTTGTGACACGTGGCATCTCCTGATTCGTCCGTGGGCCAGCCACCTTTTCACGCCCTTCACGTCTTTTCAGCCCAGATGTCCCAAACTACCTAGGACAAAAACTTCCGATCCACCCGATTCGGGCTTCCCTGTCCCTCTTTCGACTGATGACACGTGGCGTAATTTGATTGGCTCTCGAATTTCTTGGCTCTTCGCGTCCCACACGTCCCTATGTCCCAACTGTCCCAGTGTGAAAGTTCTCCTTTTCGGTCGATCCGGGTGGTTCGCATCCTTTGCGTCCTCACAGCCCAGATGTCCCAGACTGTTCCGCTCAGCAGTTAGTCAATTTTGCTTTGACCTTTGGCGGTTCACCTTTCCGCATCCCGCACATCCTCGCGGCCCGGATGTCCCTTTGCTCTGCGGACCACCTAGCGCCCTTTCATCCGATTTGCACCCGATGTCCCAACTGTCCCAAGGACCGCCTGGACTAGGACTTAGCCATTTTTCATGATTTTTCCTAGCCCAAGCTTGTTTTTTGCAACTTTTTCACCTTTTCTCAGAACTTGCTCTTTTCAACTTGGACAGGAGAGTTAGAAAAAATCTGAGGGGACCCTAGAAACATGATTTTTTTCCCTGAATCAATCTATTTGCTTGGGACTTGAGTATTTAATGCATGTTACCAAAATTTACCCGGGGGGTGAATTTTGGATAACATATACATATTCCTCGGAAGTGAAAATAAGTTCCTTTTTATAAATAAAAGGGACTTTTACAATGTAACTTTAGAGATTCACTTAAGTGAATGAGCCAAAACATCATGATTATGTACAATGAAGAATTATAAAAGGGGATAAAATAAAATGGAGAAAGAGAGGAGAGAGAAGAAAATTTCCATATTTTATATAGAATCTCTCTACGATGCAAAACTTTTTGATTCACACTTCTAATGAGGAGTCTCCAAAATGGGATCTTGCTCCTTGAATTATGTGCTAAATTTAGCTACCACAAATGCCAACTTATCTCGAATCTAGAATGAAAATGCAACCTAAAACCTTGATCCATGCAATGGGAACATGACTGGTCTATTTGCATTGAAAGATCCATCCTTCACAATCCTTTGTAAAATTATAAATGCAACTTATGATGTTTTCTAGGGAATATAAGTTATCTTCATTGAAGGAAAGAGAGTCACCTGCCTCTTTCTTGACTAGATCCTGGGAGGAAAAAATATGTTCTTCTGATAATGAATTCTTAGTGAGCGGAAGGAACTCAAATTTTTACACAAAATTGTAGAAATCATTAGATATCTCTAAATCATGTTGTTCACAAGATTCCAACTTAGAGATTGTATTTTTGAGCATTCCATATCTTGCATCCGTGATGTAAATCTAAACTTGAGACAAATTCTCAGCGGTTGAAGTAAGCACATTATTTATCACAAGTGTGTGTGATTCAAAGGATCTCATCTTGGACACTAGTGGGAACACCTCATCCAAGTGAATTACCTATTTTACAATATCCTCTTTTATTTTCTTTACTTCTAAATTTTTTGAAAGAACATACTTGATGAGAGAAATGACATATGGAAATAATGCCTTGCCTTTCTTGATGATTTTCTCAATGCACTTCTCATTGGCATTTTGATGCATCATGTATCCTATTTATTTCTTGAACACCTTAGGATCAACATTTAGGATTGGAAGGATGTATTCCATTGGAAGATAAGATGTTGAATCAGGCTCTAAGAAGGGTTGAATGTAAGCACTAAGAGATTTTTCTGTTTCTAAAATTGTACATTTGTTTGTTTGTATTCTTCATTCCGAGAAAGGAGGCAAGAAGAGGATTCCTTGAACAAATGAAAATCAGACTCATGTGAATCTTTTCCCAATGAGATGCGGATCAACTCATAATCCGACGGGGCATTTCCTCGATAGGGTTATCATTCCTAGGCCTATAAACTTCAACATACTGAATACGAGGCACTAATGAAGAAAAGAGAAGTTTCCTAGGCCTTCTTTCTTCACTTGGACTTTAGTTTTCCTGATATTGTTTTGATATTGAGCATGATATAATGTTGTGTTGTTCTTGGCTCACTTTCAATATTTCTTAAATCCATGGAGATGGATCTTTAGGATTGACATAATGATGCTCACAAGAGAAATTTTAGAGCTTGTTGTGGAATCAAATCTTGATCACTTTGTGAGGAAGATTTGATATTGGGGAAGAAATACTTGAATTTATTTGAAGGAAAATATGCAAAAATGGATCACCTTTGATTTCATTCACTTAACTTTGTTCAACCAACTCCCCTTAACTCACCTAACCAGCTCATCAAGATCACTTAACTAACTCACCGAAGAGGTGTGGATGGCTCAAACAAGATTTAATAGTTGTGATGACTCATTTATATTGAATTTTCAATGGATCTTTGAATATTTTTAATATCTTTTGATTGCATAATGTCCCTTGGTTTTATTCATTTTGCGCCTTGCGATGTTCTACTTTGCACTCTTGTGATCAAGATGATACCTCAAGACCTCTGTGAAGGATGAATTTCCTTGATTAAACTATGTAACCATATTAAAATCCTTTGAATATGTCAAAAATAAGTGAGATGAATGAAAACAGAACCTACTATAACTTTTTGCACTCAAAACATAGACTTTCTATTTTTAGCTGTTGAAAACAGGACTTTCTAGTTTGGGATATTTTGCTTGATTTTATCAAATTTTAACTTCTTGACCCTATGGAATAATCAATTCAAATCTATTGAAAACTATTTAATATTTTAGAAACTTTATATTTTAACATTTTCCTTTTGCTTTTCACTTTTTTATGTTTTTTTATTATTTTGGGAAAGATTGCATAGTTTATCATTTTCAATAATCTTTGAGTGCACTGATTTGAGGGGACTTGATATTTTTAGTAAGATATTTCACCAAGTACTTAATTTTTATAGAAACAACAATTTTCCACCTTGAATTGTAATGAAAATTACATCACTTGATAAGGATAGCTTTCGGGACCTTGTGTTCCAAATTTCACCTCGATCCACCTATCGGAATGTCTAAAAACTAAAAAAACAAAAGTTATGAAACGAATCAAGGGTTTTATACCATTAAAAAATAAGTTCATAATTTGGTTTTCTATTATAGTGTTCTTGAAGGCTCCTGGGATGAGGATCAAGTGAGAAAATTTCACCCGATTCCATTCATTGGTTTCTGCAAGATATGCATTTTTAAGTTTTTGTGCATATGACAACCTTGAATAAATTTTGGAAGGGTTTATGGATAATTTATAGGATTTTAGAGTCATGGAGAAGAAACATTAGAGATTTTGGTTGGAAAATTAGGTGAGAAGTGTTTATTTTATGTTTATTATTCTTTTGGCAATGAATTTTGGTATTCGAGTGATGTAAAAGCAAGAAGTAGAAGCAACAACAACTAGCCAATTTTTTAGATTTTAAAAATTCATAAGATGGGGGTGGTGAAAATTTTATTATCCCCACTTTCCACACCATCCCAATGATATTTGGGATAGTAAAGTTTTCCCCTTATTATGAGCATGACAAGTGGTGGAGTAGGATGCACTGAGATGATGAGATGAGAGAAAACACGAGTTAAGCAAATGGGGAAGAAAGTTTGGTCATATGGTGAACCTAGGAAGGGGATAAAGGTGAGGTGAATTTCTCTATCCCTATTGTCCCTACTATCCCTAGGAGAGTTGGGACAGTAAAATGTGCCCAAGGGTTAGATGAGGAAACTTAACAAATTCATGGAAAAAAAATAATGTAGCACCCCGTCGGGAAGAAGGAAGGTCACATGAGGGACCAAGAACAAGAGCTGAGGGTGGGGAAATTTTTTTATCACTACTTTCCCCACTATCTCAACTTTCCATGGTATGCTTGGGATAATCAAGATAGTTGGGACAATCGGGCACAAAATCCCACCACCTATCCAACTAAGAAAATGACTAAGTTGAATCTTGAAATCACTTTTCCGGAGCTCCAGGAGGTATTTTTAGGAAAAAATTTATATAATTTTGACTCCCAAGATCAATGGGATGGTTTTAAATATCTAATTCTTTCTCCTTCAAAACATTCCAATTTTTCATTTGGGACCACAATCTAAGATGCACAAACTAATCTTACCTAAGAAGTTCCCATGTCTTGTGATAAATTTGAAAGTTATATCATGTAAATAATCCTTCAAGATCTATAATGAGTAATTTTTTCCTACTAACTTCTTACGTAGCTTTTGGAATGATCTGATGAAGCTCGGGTACCATTTAAGAGTTCAAGCTCCTTAATCCTAAAAACACCTTTCACATGTGACACGTTCTTAAATGTCCAAACCTTCCTAAATTTTCATAAAATAGTTCCACAACTCTCTAAAATATTCAACACTCCCAAATGGTTTAGGGATTTCAAATGTGTCCTAGAAGATGCACACCTATCTGGAAAGACCAAAGACAACTTTTATAGGCCTCGACGAAATCAACTTTAGAAGCACTAAAATGAAAGAACTAAAAGATCTCATCACAATGTTTCAAAAACTTAGGGAATGTTTGTGTGACACATATCAAGATATAAAATATTAGTATGGTCATGAAATAGAGGTAATATTGATCCAAAGAAGTGTTAAGTATAGAGCTTGAACCAGATTTAATAAGAAAAATACACCAGAAATAGAATAATAGAGTTTTGATATTGAAAACTTTGGGGATATTTTATTATAGAAGGAGGTTACAATTTATAGGGCATTGTTCTCCTACAGAGAAGGATTCAACTCCAATCATGATCCCCCTTATCTCTCCATGATCCTCACATCCCTACAAACACTCACACAAATCTCTCACACACCTATTCTTTCTCACACCATGATTCTATCAACTATCCTAGAATCTATGAGTTGTATTTAGAACTCATTTACATCACACATATTATTGTTCACACTAATTAAAATATTCTAACATTCACCCCCTTAGTGTGAACATGGGGAAAACTTATCTTGAACTGTAACTTGTCGCCTGATGCTGACTCATGACCTAGATGATTTTCAAAGTGGTTTATCATCAACCAATGAAATGGTTTTCAAAGTGGTTTACCATAAACCAGAGAAGGGTGGTTTTCAAAGTGGTTTACCACAAACCAAGGAAGTGGTTTATACAGTTTATTTTTAGCTCTCATCATATTCCCATTTTTAGGAGATTTCATATAGGAAATTGATTACAATCGTGAACAGGAATAATCCACTGTTCATTATTACAACAGAAAGAAAACACACAACTGAAATAGAAGTCACCAATACATTTGAAGCAGTCTCTTTATTGGTGACTAACAAGAGATGCTGATCAACCTCCTCCTCCTTTTCCTCCTGCCTCCAGTCAGTTTATTTAGAATAGAAAATCTTCAGAATTGTAGTCAGGATCTTCTTTCACTGGGTCTTCCTCTTCATTCTCTGACTCTTCTTTAACTACATTTTCTTCATTTGGCTTAAGATTTCCATTGAGTAAATATTTAGCTCGAATTCTGCAATACAAGATTGTATGCCCTTTTTTCTTGTAGTAGAAGCATTCTGGTTCTTCTTTGTTTTTAAGAAATTTATTGTATTTCTTTTTCCTTACAAATAAAGCAGTTTCTTATTTTATGTCTTCTGCAGTTCTTTTCTCTTCCGCTAGGAGAGCTGAAATCATGTCCTCAAGTGTTTGAGAAGGCATTTGTCCTAATGTAAATACAACATTGTTGTATTTTGGAGGCAAGTTGTTTAACAGTATGGCTTTTGCATCTTCATCTACTACATTAGCTTTCACTTCTGTGAGTTGTCTCAAAAGGGAACTTAGTTCATTAATGTGACTTGACATTGTCACACTATCACTCATCCTTAGTTTAAAGAGTTGCAATTTTAGTGAAAATTTAGCATTTGTTACTTTTGACCCAAATGTTTTGTTAAGAATATCCCATATCTCTAGTGATGATTTATCTAAATCCACATAGTGTAATTCAAAGTATCGATAAAGAAAGTCCAATAATGGATTTTGCCTTGTCATCCCTGCTATGCCATTCTAGTAATTTAGCAGCATTAGTTGGTTGTGTTTCTTTTCCACTTACAATCCCCCATAGGTTTTTGTTCATAATTTGCATTTGGATTTTAACTTTCCAAGTGTGAAAGTTTAATCCATTAAATTTGTCTAACGGGATCTCCATTATGGGTGTCGAACTCCGTCGATAATGCACCCCCTCAATTTGGAATAGTCTTATAACAAGATATTAATACTAAGGTTTATGCCATATTATATTAGATTGATAATTAATAAATGGCATATGGTTTATATACTTTAATAAATTCAAAACCAGAGTTTAATACCTTCCGAAACTGATCTCCACGTGGATATTTGCATTGACAGAACTTACACATGCAATTGATGAATATCTAGTAGGCTGCACACAAGAAACAAAGTAGATGGTGGCACCAATTTTCTGGAGTTGATGTTGAAGGAGCTGGCGATTGGAAAGAGCTTTTTTATTTTTCACTCAAAAATTAATCCACAGTTTCCTTTTTAAGGATCTCTTATAGCAGGCCTTCGAACACTTAAAATAATTCCTTATACGCACTAGCAGATCTGATATGGTGCAAAAAAATAATAGAACTACATGGCGATGGCAGATGTATGAGAATATCAACATATGTGAGTAAGTGCATACGAACCGTCTCTAGTGCATCAACAAGATCTAGGAAACACCAAAGAAAACGTAGGATTCAATGTGAAATCTCTTCGATCCTGCTGAATACCTAGTCCAGACCTCCAAATAAGAGAATAACCATCTCAACAACGTGGTGAATGCATGGATCACGTAAATACATGACTGAAAATTTCTGAAATTAGATCTAGAAATTTTAAACATCTCCCAATGCTTCCAATCAAATTAATGATCCATTAAGATCCTCCTGCTCTGATACCAAATATAGAGCTTGAACCGATTTAATAAGAAAAATACACTAGAAATAGAATAATAGAGTTTTGATATTGAAAACTTTGGGGATATTTTATTATAGAAGGGGTTATAATTTATAGGGCATTTTTCTCCTACAAAGAAGGATTCAAATCCAATCATGATCCCCCTTATCTCTCCATGATCCTCACATCCCTACAAACACTCACAAATATCTCTCACACACCTATTCTTTCTCACACCATTCTCTCAACTATCCTAGAATCTATGAGTTGTATTTACAACTCATTTACATCACACATATTATTGTTCACACTAATTAAACTATTCCTAACATTAGGAAGGTTTTCAGGAAAAAAATTTGACACTAGGGTTAAGTTGTCATATTTCAAGTTTGATTTTTCCCATGCAAAAACATGACAATAGTTGGATATAGCTTGGGAATTGTCATGGATTGAGAAAAATGAGGATAGGGAAATAAGGATTCCCAAAATCACAAGTTCTTGTGTGGACTAGTTCTTTATCCATTGGGCTTATGGAGTCATTTCTTCCAAACATGCACACATGAACAACACATGAAAGAGAAACACACAAAAAGAGAGAAACAAAACACAACAAAAAAGGAAACTATATTATAGGTGAGGGAAACTTATAGAGGTGGGAAAATAATATGCACATACCCAAAATGGGTTGGGAGAGTACACACCATTTTGGAACAATGGACAAAAATAATGCCTCTAAATCTCAAATACTTGTATTTGATCATACCACGATTTATTGATGGCTCCTCACAAATTGACAAGGAGAAAAACCAAGATTCTATCATCATACTTGTAATGCATTGAAAACATTCTTGCATCTAATGAAAAATTTATTACATGTTTGAAATTCTTGTATCTTGCAACTTCCACTTGACGCTCTATGATTATGAGAAACCATTCATCCATGATCTCAAAAGGGGAAACATTGAATTTATCTTGGGAACATTCATCATCCCTGAATTACAACTGATGGGTGTCATTATTCCCTTCATTTAATCAACTTCTTGTTGATGTCATATCAAACTAGGGGTGTGTCTAAAGCTATATGCAACAAGAGTAATCTTATCGATCTAGTAGTTGACTGTAGTTATTTTTTTGTATTTTACGGGGATCTCTTTGATGTCTTAAGGACTTCTTGGTAAAACATTATTTAAATCATACTATGAAAAATTGTTGAAAGTAAACATCTTGAAAGCTTTCTTTGAAAAGAGAAACACTATGAAGAATGGAAACAAACACACTTAATTTTGGAAATAAACACACTCAATTTAGAATGCTTGAAAACAATTGCAAGAAATATAAGAATCTATCCAAACACATGCAGGAACAAGTATACAACAGAGTTTAACTGGAAGAATTAAAACAATACAAAATTAACAGATCCAAGCTATTTGCTGAAGAAATATAAATACCAAATAAATGAATATCTTGGTCCTTGGGGGAGTGGGCCCTTGCTCCTCCTCAAATCAATATTTAACAACTTAGAATTCTCTCAAATAGGAATGGCTATTTTATTGATAAAACATTTGGTATTACAAAACGTATTGGATCTAAGTACTTAGTCTATATTTCTCTTCTTTATTCTATTTCTATCTCATATCATATTCTATATATTATCTATCTACTGCAGGTCTACTTTTATATACATTTTACAATCACAGCTATCTCAACGATTCTAATGAAATCAAATCATGCCCAGAATAGATACGGAGTCGGATTATGTCTGATCAGATAGCTGTAAGATAATTATCCCTAGATCTACATTCAAAAATCTTCTCACCCTTTCTTGATTGAAAGGGTCGTAGATGAAAAATCTCTAGATGTGATTAGAATAGATAACTCCCATCGGTTCCGGAACTTTAGAGAAGTTTCAGAACCATAGGAAATCATTAAGGATCAACATCGTGAGATTTGCAGGAGCTATACCCAGGAGTTCCGAAACTAATTCCAAAAATTCCAGAACTAATACTAGAGTTCCAGAACTAAGTCTGAAAGTTCTAGAACTAAATGATGACTGTGTGATGGAGTTTTGGAACTAGCTTAGAAGTTTCGGAACTAAGCTGTGTAGGAATAGATGCTACCAAAAACATACTGAACACTACTTGCTTCATTTCCTCAACTGATTAGACCTGCTTTATTACAAAACTAAATTTTAAACACACACTTCATCAAGAATTCTAGAGATTTTAATATTAGAATCAAAATCAATCAAAAGAAAGATAATTACATACTAAATCATATCATATCAACTAAAAGTCAAAAATGCAATCATCTTAATAAAAAGGAGAGTAAGATGAGATCATATATTATACATTAATCGGACATATTCTATCCTCATCATTTCCTCAAAACTTCCTTGTTTTTTAAGTCCCTTTATAAAATTCATTCTACAAAAGTGGGGTTATATGTTCTCGCATTCCATTTGATTGCTCGAGATGAAATGGATGAAAGCTGGATTTTACAATGTTTAAACTTAGATGTCTTGCCCTATTATTGCTTATATTTTTCTCTCCCACTCTTCAAATTCAGTAGGATCTTGAGGTTCTCTATTTTTCCAAGGAGACACGGGGGTGAGAACTAGAGGGGCCTTGTTCACATTCCCATCCATATTTTCCCGTAGGTTTCATTGATCTGTGGAATTATTGTACATAATGCTTTTGCCATTTCTAAACTCCAGATCAAATTTGTAGGGGATATTACTTCCCTTCTTCTCAAGGAAATAGTAAGGAGTTCCCACCTCTTTAAGCATCCTTCATAAATATCTTCAAAATTTTCCTCCTCATAGGAGGTGAAGGCATCAATACTCTTTTGTAGAATGACAAGATAATGTGTCTTGAATCTCTCATCAAAGGCATGAGTTCTAAAATGTATGAGGAAGGTAGAAGGTTTACCACCTATTGAGCTAGCTTTCAATAAAAATTTAGATTCCCTTTCCTTCCATGTAATTTGGTTTTTCAGTAACAAAGAAAAATGCATTGAGCTAGCTTTCCCCATATATAAATTGATCATAAATCTAGTGTTTTTATCTAGCATAAAATTACAAAGATAAAATTCACACAGAAGATTTTTTTGCCTAGGACTGGATAGAGAGTAAGCTTCCATGAATTCATATTCATCTTTTAGTTCATGTGGAAGCCCACATGCAATCCTTGACAGCTGCCAATGAATGAACTACTCTTCTAAAAACACACTATATGTAGGAGAGGGCCTCTTGTAGGCAAGAAATTTTTCACTCATAATACAAACCATATGAATTTTTATAAGACATTTATATTTATTTCCTTCCTCCTTATAAAACTTTTCTTCCCATTATTTTCTTTCCTTCTTCTCTTCTTCCATCTTGGTCTTCAATTCTTCATTTGATGTTTTGGCTTCTCTGAGTTCCCTGCAAGTGTCATTCCATAGTTGTTTGAGTGGAAAATAGGTTAACTCAGTCTATGCAGAGACTGTGGACACAACACTCTATTTTCTAGAAGTCTAAAATTCTTCCTCTTTTTCTATTAGTTGTTTCTTGGTTGCTGATAATTCCTCAATCCTGGCTGCAAGCTGAGTTGTTAGCTCTCAATGAGAATTTCCCTTTGTTCTAATTTGAGTTTGAGGAAATCCAATTCCTCATCCTTTTTCTTTGATAATGAGCTCTTCTCTAGACAAGAACAAAGCTTGTTTAACTTGATGTCTTTCTTCTTCCTCTGAAATTACTTGAGGAGTTGGGAATTCTTCCTCTATCAAAGGAAATTTTCCTTTTCTTCTCTAAGATGCCAACTCTTCTTCTTCATGTGGCAATGCTGATGGTTCAGCCAATTCCTGAAAATATTTCTCTTCAAATCTCTCCTCTCCTCTATCCATTTCAGCTTGACTTGGCTCAGGAGGAGTCATGGCCATGCTGCCCAAAATATCAGTAGCTTCCTTTTCCATCCTTTCCTACTCACTCCTTCCCTTTGGGGTTTCCCTTGACCTCTTATGAATTTTTATTCTCTGGGGAATTTCAACATGCCCAACGGTGGATTTCCTTCTAGAGCTTCTTCTTACTATTCTTTCTTGCTCTTGCATGGGTGAGCTATCACCATCAGAGATAAATATTAGCTCCCTTGAAGCTGTTGTAGAAGAAGGAATTTCCTTCAAAGGTATAGAAGGCTCTACTATTTTGATCTTTCTCACAGACCACCTTCTTTTTGGTATATTCTCTCTTTCCATTTCCCTTTGTTCTTCTGTAGGGGCATCAATTTCTAGATTAGTTGAAGGAGAGAATGGGGATGAAATTTTCCTTCTCATAATATTAGGGTTTTTCTTAAACTTGCCAAGAAACTTGTCCTAAATTTCTTATCCATTTTTCTTTGACAAAAAATGGTGCTAGCCTATTAAATGAATTAGACCGTGATGCGTGGTTGTCCCAACACCCCAGGAATACCTCTGATCCATGAGTCGGATAAAATAAAAAAGAAACCCTGGAATGTTTATTATGTACTTAGGTTTTATGGCCCCATATTTTAGATATATGAGCATTTTTAGGACTTCTTTTCCCCTGGACCCAAATTGGCCATCACGGGTTAAATATTTCACTATCCAAAATGCAACCTCATCAAAGCGTTAAACTAGACCTTTTGACCACTTTTATGATTTTATTTTTAATGTAGATGTCTTGGGGTTCAGATTTCTCCTTCTTGTAGTAAGACTTCAACAAGTCATTTCAAAGTCCCTTTGGCAAGTTGTGGGGCATCTAAAATTGGCACTCTAGACATGTTACTTACGGTATTTACTGAGAAAAATGAATAAAGATGTTTCTCACCTTTGTCTGGTTTCTCTAGGTTTATGACAAATTCTCTTACCAATTCGTCATTATGCCTTGAAAATTTCTTTAGGAACTCTAGCCATCCTGCATGCTCAAAGATAGATGCCACTTCTTTGTTTGCGAGTAGCTGGGAATCATCCTCTGGTTATGATTTCTTTTTAATCCCCATATCAGATTAAATTTTGTCTCTTTTAATTTTATGCAAATTGGCTACAAGCCCTCTTGCTTAGCTGCAGAACTAACGACTTTGGCTGCATAACCTTTGTTCTTAGCTACGGAACCTCTATTCTTAGTTACGAAACCTCTATTCTTAGCTGTTGAATTCTCTATTCTTACTACTGAGAACACAAACTTAATTCACTGCTCCTCCCTCAAAATATCTCTGTAACTTATTTCACTTGATTTTGTAATAATTATTACTAATGATAACCATGCCACCACTTATTCCATCCAAATCATCTTCATGATTACACACTTGTAATCATAATGTATAAATAGATGAATCATCATACCTACTTTTAAATTAAGTCAAATCACACATGCAAACATTTAATTCAACCCTAAATAAGTTAAAAGATATAATTACCATCCTTGATGATGTAATCATTTTGCTATGATGACTTGTCATTCCTACAAGTGGAACAAAACATGATTAGATAAGACAACTGGAATTCAAAAGAATTCCCTTTTATTTGAACTAGCCAAAAGAAGAGGTCAACTACCATTTGCTGGTTTTCAATTGACCTTTGAGAGAATTTTTTTTTTTGGGGGAAGAAAATGCCATTTTCTGGTTTTCATCTTCTTCCCTTTATTCTAGATCTATCATCTAGTTATTTGATCATTTTGGAAGAACTAGGTTCTTCCATATGATCAAATTCTTTGTCTGCTTCAATCTTCCTCAAGAATTCATCCTTAGTGGGAGGCTTCCTATAGAGTTTCATCCTATGCCCATTAACCAAGAGTGTTTTGTTGTTGCCATCAATGGGAAGTGACTGAATAGACCCATTGTCAAATATCTACTCAATCTGATAGGGTCCCAACCATCTGGTTCTCAATTTGCCCCTGAATTGTTGGTATTTAGAATCGAACAACAATGCCTAGTCTCCTAATTTGAATTGCCTTTTCTTGATATGTGCGTCATGCCATTACTTCCTTTGCTCTTGAATTATGTTTGTTTGTTGAAGTGCTTCCATCCTTAATTCATCCAACTCATTGAGTTGAAGGATTCTTTCTTTTGAGTTACATTCAACTCAATTCAAACCTTTACTATTGTCCTCAATGTCTCGAAGTTTGAACTCTATAGGCAACAAGGGATTTTCCCATAGACTAATTCATATGGTGAAAGACCTATTGTAGTTTTTCAAGTTATATTATAAGCCTAGACAACTTCAGGTAGTTTCTTTACCCAATCTTTTCTCCTAGATTCAATTTGTTTTGGTAAGGATGTTCTCGATTCTCTATTTGTTACTTCAACTTGTCCATTTGATTGTGGATGGTAAGGAAATGACTTCCTATGATTGATTTGGTGATACCTTGTGAAATCTTGGATCATATTAGACATGAATTATGGCCCTTGATCGAAACTATTCTCCTCGGTGCTCCAAACTTTATTATAATTGCATGCTCCAAAGGAAATTAACAATGCTTATTCAATGGCATTTGTCAATGCCTACACTTCGCCCATTTTTTCACACAGTCAGTACACATAAGAATATATTCCTTCCCTTGTGAAGGAGAATTAAAGGGACCAACAAAATCCAAACCCCATCTCTTAAATGGTTCAACCACAACTTGACATTGAAGAGGCATTTCATTGGTGAAATTTGGTTGTCCCATCCTTTGACAAGGATCACAACGCATGATATATATTTTCACATCCTTGTAAAAAGATGGCCAATAATAACTAGTGCCAAGTATCATATGAGCTGTTCTTTTCACTTGAATAGTTTCATCCACTTACTTCATCATGACATGCTTTGAGGATGTCGAGAGATTTCATCCTCTCTTACACACCTCTGTGCAAGACAAAATCGGGACCACATTTAAATATTATTCCATTTAACCATTTGAATTGTGCACTGGTTTTGATTAACTTCTTTATTTATTTATTAGTGAAAGAAGAAGGAAACTTCCCTATTGTAAGATAATTTTCCATATCAGAAAACCATGGTGTACTTACTGAGATTACAAACATTTGTTCATCTGGAAAGTTATCCTCGATGGATCTTGCTCCCCTGTGGTGGTTAGTCTTGACAAAAAAATAACTACCACATTAGATTTACCTAGATTGTCCATAATGGTAATATCAAATTCTTGCAAAAGCAATAACCATCTAATTATTCTTCCTCCAACCACTAGTTTGTTCATTAAATACTTAATTGCTAAATGATCTGTGTGTATAAATATCTTGTACCCTATAATATAATGTCTGAATTTATTGATTGCATAAATCACAACAAGAAATTCCTTTTTAGTGGTGGTGTAATTCTTTTCAGTGGGAGTAAGATTATTGCTAAGATAATAAATGGCATACATCTTTCCTTCCTCATCTTTCTGTCCCAATACCGCACTAATGGAATAATTTGAGGCATCTTTTTGGATATGAAATGGATTTTCCCAATTAGGTCCTCTCTATATTGGGGCACTGATTTATTTTTATTTAATTTCTTCACAAACATGTTGACACTTTTCATCCTAAAGAAATTCATAGTCCTTAGTTGGAAAATTAAACATGGGGGCAGAAATTTTACTGAAATATTTTATAAAGCACCTATAGTACCAAGCATGCCCTAGAAATGATTTGATATCTATGGGGGTCATAGGAATAGGTAAATCTGAAATGATCCTAATTTTGTTTTGATCCACCTGAATTTATTTTTTGAAATATGGTGTCCTAATATAATCCCCTCATCCACCATCATCAAACACTTTTCATCACTAAGAGACAAAGTTGTGTTGTTCACATCTTGTTAACACTCTCTCCAGATTTCTCAAAGCATCTTCAAATGTATATCTATGTATAATGAAGTCATCCATATATACCTTAACACAATCATTTGTTAGATCAACAAATATTACAAGGATAGCTCTTTGGAAAGTTACAGAGCATTGCATAAACCAACTATAGGAAATTATTCCCCATGGACATGTAAATGTAGTTTTGTCCTAATATTGATGTGACTCGATCGATTGTACCCACTAAACCATCCAAGAAAGAAAAGTATTTTTACCGAAAGGTTATCTAGGACTTGATCTATGAATGGTAAGGGAAAATAATCTCTCATTGTGGCTTTATTCGGTTCCCTATATTCAAAACATATTCTCCATTTTCCATTCTTTTTGGGAACAATTACAAGAGGAGATACCACCGACTAAGCGAGATAGGGTAGATAAAACCTACTTGTAATAGTTTTTCAATTTCTTGTTTGACTATATCCCTTAAAGTTGGGTTAATCCTTCTTTGAGGTTGCCTAACTAGTTTAATGTTTTCAGTATAGATGTGATGAGTGCTAGATACTTGGATGAATCCCCTTCATGTCTTTGTAATCCCAAGAAAAATATTTAGTATGATTTTTTAGAACATCAAACAATTTAGCTTCTTCATCATCCTTCAACCAACTGTTAATGTTTAAAGTTTTACCCGATTGAATTTCAACATGCTTGGTTCCAATATGTGATGAAATGATTTATGGGAAGGGTTTCATTAAAGTATTTAATGGACATGCATGTGGTAACAACATATGGTATGTAGCAACATCTCCAAAAGTTCCTTGAGACAAAATACTAGAAAAAGGACAGTAATGAGAATTATGATACTTATCTCTTTGTAGACCAAATTCTTCATCACTGCTACTTTCTAGAATTCTTCACCACTTCATGATGTACTTGAAACTGAAGCTACTGATTCATCCTTTCCCCACAATAAATCTCACTCCTCCGGAGATAAATTATTTTCAATCAAAGAGAACTGTAGTTGTCATGGTTCCATAACTAAATGTAGTGGTTTCAAAACTATAGCCGCAGGTTTCGGAACTAAGTTCGCAAGTTTCGGAACTAAGTTTACACGTTTCGGAACTAAGTTCACAAGTTTTAGAACTAAGTTCACACATTTCAGAACTAAGTTCGTAGGTTCCGAAACTATTTCTGATTGCCTCGAGGATAGCTAGTTCTCCTCCAATGGTGGATTAATCATCTTTTCTACTTCTCTTACATGATCCTGCAATGTGATCATAGCCATATAAGATAAATTTATCTTATTAGTTTCAAAAGAATCAACCCACAATTGTTCATGATTGTTAGTAAAAGGTCATGTAGTAGGATATAAGGAAATTTGTTTAGAGTTCTTACCATTCGAGATTTTCATATCACCTAACTCGATTGATTAAAGCAAAGAATCGTAGCTAACCATGGTCTACCCAAATAATGGGATAACCCAATGTTTTACCTTTTGGCTGCAGTATAAGGAAGTCAACTAGATATTTCCATGACTCCACCATAACTACCACATCTTTAATAATTCCTTCTAGTTTTGCTACAAACTAGTCTGCCATCTGTAATATGGTATTAGTAGGTTGTATACCCGTTAATGGTAATGTTTTCAGAGTATCCAATGTCATTACATTGATAGCCACTCCCAAATATACCAAAACATTATGTACATCCTTATTTCATATAGAGATAGAAATAACAGGACTTCCAGGATCTCCGTATTTGGGAAGTAAAAGTTTTCTTGCTAATAAATCAACAAGTTTCCCATCTACTTTGATGGTCTTTGGGTACTGTTTCTTTCTTCCAAGATTTTTATACCTAACATTTTGATTAATTTGTTCAATTCTGGAATGTATTTAATTGCTTGTAATAGTGGTATTTCAATATTCAATTTCCTTAGTTCCTGTACCAATTCAGACTCTTTGATTTCTATAGCTTCTTTAAATCTCTCTGGAAATGGAGTCTTAGTAGTGTTGCTATATGGCTCCTTTTCTTTTCTTTCTATATCCTCTTTTGGAACAAAAATACTAGGGATTTCATTTTCTTCTGTCATTTCAGTGATTATAAGGGGTGCATTGTTAATGATTTTCCTAGATCTATTTTCAATATCCTTACAATCCATAGCATGTAAATCAACTGATTTTTCTGGTTCTATTCCATAAATAGGAGTTGTTTGTTTGTTTCTTATATTTTCTACTGGTTGTGCTAGAATTTGTGTTTAGACTACATTCTCAATTTGTGAATTATGTGTAGGAGATCCCATGATGGCATGTTGATTTTGATTTGGATATGTTCTTCCTTGAGAATAATTACTAGGGTTCCATCTAGGTTGTGACCAAACATAAGGATTTCCTTGAATGGACCATGATTTTTGATGTCCCTGAGCATACCAAGCTTGATTTTCCCAATCTTGAGGGTTCCAAGTTGGTTGAGGTACCCAAGGTGGTTGTTCCCAATTTTGTGGTATTGACTGAGCAACCCATGGCATCGTCTAGGGATTAGGGATTGATCTTGGCATAAATTGCCCTTGGTTAGGTTATCTCTGAACAAAATTCAATTCTTTTGTTGTAGATGAGGAACTGGTTTGTTTAATCTAATTCTTAATAACTAGAAGTAAAGAAAAACATCAGTATCATGTTCTCTATATTCACAGATAAGACACATTTCTATTTTATCCAAAGGGCGAGTCTCTTAGTGCATGCTTCTTCCTACATCTAGGACAATACATAGCCAATGGTTCATTTTTGGAATTTGCATTAGCTTGTAATCCATCCATAGTAGAGGTTAATTCCACAAAAATGTTTGTTTTAAAGTTTTCTAACTCATCCATTAGTTTGTTCATATTTGGATTCAAACTTTTCACTGATTTTCCTTTACTAGGTCCACCTCTTGTTTTGGAATAACTTCTACAAATCTCCTTAATTTCATTCATTCTTAACTGATCAATGTCTCCACCTCCTATCAATTTAAGGGCTTCCCTAGATTCGTCATCCAAGTCTTTGATAAAAACATTTTTACTTAAATCCTCTTGAAGCAAAAATCCACATCTTTTGCTAACAAAGAGGAATCTGTCTAAATAGTCTTCTATGTTTTCATCTTCCTCTTGCTTGATTTTGAAGAATTCTTCCTTCCTATTTCTCCCTCTACAATAATCCTTATATTTATCTAGGAAGGCAATCTCTATTTATGCCCAAGTGCTAATAGAGTTGGATGGTAATCCCATGAACCACCTCATTGTTGCATCCTTCAAAGTGGATGGAAACAACTTGAGTTTTTGATTATCTATTTTATAATCATAGGTCTGACATAGTACCTTGAACTCAAATAGAAATTGGTTAGGATCTTCAGATGACATCCCTCTAAATGTGGGTAAATGTGTAGGTGATATATTTTTCATTGATGTATCATCATCTCCCAATTGGATTGGATAAGTAAAGGTCCTATCAGGTACTCTCTCAACTTCTCGTGCCATTTTAAAAATATTTTTGAATTTTCCTCTTAATCAATGTGGTAAGCGGTATGCCTTGGGGAAGGTGAAAAATTAGGAGTAGGAGGTTGACTACTCAATTGAGAATCAAAACTTTCCCTAAATGGATCTTGAGTAATAAGCCTTCTCCTAAAAGTTCCACTTCCTTCAGGTGACTGATCTAAGAATTCCAAAAGTGGCAATTTTTTTTCTTGTCGACGAGGGCATGATGGTGTCTCCAATTCTTAATCAATTTTCTTACTTTGACTAGAGGATGTTATGAATTCTTGTGAAGATGTTTTTGGGAGGAATCTACCCTGTGAGTCTCTTGGTCTACTCATATATTTTATGATATAGTAGGGAAGATCCTTCAACTACTAGATGTATGATTTGTTGCTCTTGCTAACACTTAATTAGAAAGTTCCAACTAGTGTTCCTAGAAAATGACACCAAAAATGATGGGTGTCATTATTCCCTTCATTTAATCAACTTCTTGTTGATGTCATATCAAACCAAGGTCGTGTTTAAAGCTAAATGCAACAAGAGTAATCTTATCGATCTAGTAGTTGACTGTGGTTATTTTTTTGTATTTTATGGGGGATCTCTTTGATGTCTTAAGGACTTCTTAGTAAAACCTTATTTAAATCATACTATGAAAACTTGTTGAAAGTAAACATACTGAAAGCTTTGCTAAAAAGAAACACACTATGCAGAATGGAAATAAACACACTTGCTTTATTGGAAAACAAACACAGTTGCTTTTGGAAATAAAGACACTCAATTTAGAATGCTTGAAAATAAGTGCAAGAAATATAAGAATCTATTCAAACACCTACAAGAACAAGTATACAACAGATTTTAACTGGAAGAATTAAAACTATACAGAATTAATAGATCTAAGCTATTTTCTGAAGAAATATAAATACCAAATAAACGAATATCCTGGTCCTTGGGGGAGTGGGCCCTTACTCCTCCTCAAATTAGGATTTAACAACTCATAATTCTCTCAAATAGGAATGACTCTTTTATTGATAAAACATTCAGTATTACAAAACGTACTGGATCTAAGTACTTAGTCTATATTTCTCTTCTCTGTTCTATTTCTATCTCATATCATACTCTATATATTATCTATCTCTTTGTAGGTCTGATTTTATATTTATTTTACAATCACATTTGTCTCAACGATTCTGATGAAAACAAATCATGCCCATAATAGATGATGAATCAGATTATGGTTGATCAGATAGTTGTAAGATAACTATCCCTAGATCTATGTTTAGAAATATTCTCATCCTTTCCTGATTGAAAGGGTTGTAGATGCAAAATATCCAAATGTGGTTAGAATAGATAACTCTCATCAGTTAGGAACTTCAGAGAAGTTCTAGAACCATAGGAAATCATTAAGGATCAACATCGTGAGAGTTCCGGAGCTATACCTAGGAGTTCCGAAACTAAGTCCGAAAATTCTAGAACTAAATACTAGAGTTCCAGAACTAATTCCAAAAGTTTGAAACTAAATGATGACTATGTGATGGAGTTCCGGAACTAGCTTGGAAGTTCGAAACTAAGTTGTGTAGGAACAGATGCTACCAAAAACATACTAAATGCTACCTGCTTCATTTCCTCGACTGATTAGACCTACTTTATTACAAAACTAAATTTCAAACACACACTTTGTCAGGAATTCTAGATCTTTTAACATTAGAATCACAATCAATCAAAAGACAGACAATTACATCCTAACTCATATTAGATCAACTAAAAGTCACAAAATGCAATCAACTTAATAAAAAGGAGAGTAAGATGAGATCATATATTATACATTAATTGGACATATTCTAGCCTCATCATTTCCCCCAAACTTACTTGTTTGTAAGTCCCTTTACAAACTTCATTATTCAAAAGTGGGGTTATATGTTCTGTATTCCATTTGATTGCTTAGATCAAATGGCTGAAACTGTATTTTCCAATGTTTAAACTTAGATGTACTGTACCCTACTCTTTCTTCTATTTTCCTCTCCCACTCTTCAAATTCAGTAGGATCTTGAGGTTATCTATTTTGCCAAGGAGAAATGGGGGTGAGAAGTAGAGGGGGCCTTAGTCACATTCTCATCCATATTTTCCCATAGGTTTTATTGACCTATGGAATTATTGTGCATAATGCTTTCACCGTTTTTAAACTCCATATCAAATTTGTAGGGGATATTACATCCCTTCTTCTCAAGAAAATAGTAAGGAGTTCCCACCTCTTTGAGCATCCTTCATAAATATCTTCAAACTTTTCCTCCTCATAGGAGGTGAAGGCATCAATACTCTTTTGCAGAATGGCAAGATAATGTGTCTTGAATCTCTCATCAAAGGCATGAGTTCTAAAATATATGAGGAAGGCAGAAGGTTTACCATAGTGAGCTCTCATATAGAGACCTATTGAGCTAGCTTTCAATAAAAATTCATATTCCCTTTCCTTCCATGTAATTTGGTTTTGCAGAATAGAGACAAATGCATTGAGCTGGATCTCCCCCACATATAAATTGATCATAAATCCTAT
This sequence comes from Taxus wallichiana var. yunnanensis, assembly GCA_018340775.1. Lineage (NCBI taxonomy): Eukaryota > Viridiplantae > Streptophyta > Pinopsida > Cupressales > Taxaceae > Taxus > Taxus wallichiana. The sequence goes on along the minus strand of CM031237.1, from coordinate 451,270,098 downwards.
GTTTTTCTCTAGCATAAAATTACAAATATAAAATTCACACAGAATATTTTTCTACTCAGGATTGGATAGAGAGTAAGCTTCCATAAATTTAGATTCATCTTTTAGTTCATGTGGAAGCCCACATGTAATCCTTGACAGCTACTGGTGAATGAAATGCTCTTCTGAAAACACACTATATGTAGGAGAGGGCCTCCTGTAGGCAAGAATTTTCACTCATAATATAGACCATATGAATTTTTGCAAGACATTTATATTTATTTCCTTCCTCCTTATAAAAATTTTCTTCCCATTCTTTTCTTACCTTCTTCTCTTCTTCCATCTTGGTCTTCAATTCTTCATTTGATGTTTTGGCTTCTCTAAGTTCCCTGCAAGTGTCATTCCATAGTTGTTTGAGTGGCAAATAGGTTAACTCAGTCTATGCAAAGATTATGGACACAACACTCTGTTTTCTAGAAGTATGAAATTCTTCCTCTTTTTCTATCAGTTGTTTCTTGGTTGCTGATAATTCCTCAGTCTTGGCTACAAGCTGAGTTGTTAGCTCTCCAATGATCATTTCCCTTTGTTCTAATTTGAGTTTGAGGAAATCCAATTCCTCATCCTTTTCTCTAATAATGAGCTCTTCTCTAGACAAGAACAAAGCCTATTTAACTTGATGTCTTTCTTCTTCCTCTGAAATTACTTGAGGAGTTGGGAATTCTTCCTCTATCAAAGGAAATTTTCCTTTTCTTCTCCAGGATGCCAACTCTTCTTCTTCATGAGGCAATGCTTGATGGTTTAGCCAATTCACGATAATATTTCTCTTTCATTCTCTCCTCTCCTCTGTCCATTTCAGCTTGACTTGGATCAGGAGGAGTCATGGCCATACTACCCAAAATATCAGTAGCTTCCTTTTCCATCCTTTCCTGCTCACTCCTTCCCTCTGGGGTTTCCCTTGACCTCTTATGAATTTTTCTTCTCTAGGTAATTTCAACATGCCCAGCGGTGGATTTCCTTCTAGAGCTTCTTCTTACTATTCTTTCTTTCTCTTGCATGGGTGAGATATCACCATCAGAGATAGATATTAGCTCCCCTAAAGCTGTTGTAGAAGAAGGAATTTCCTTCAAAGGTACATAAGGCTCTACTATTTTGATCTTTCTCACAAACCTTCTTATTTTTAGTATATTCTCTCTTTCCATTTCCCTCTATTCTTCTACAGGGGCATCAATTTATAGATTAGTTGAAGGAGAGAATGGGGATGGAATTTTCCTTATGATAATATCAGGATTTTTCTTGAACTTGCCAAGAAACTTGTCCCAATTTTCTTCTCCATTTTTCATTGACAGAAAATGGTGCGCATATTAAATGAATTAGTTTGTGATGTCTGATTATCCCAACACCCTAGGAATACCTGCGAGCAAGGGTGCTGGATAGAATCAAAATGAACCTCTCGGAAGGTTTATTATGTACTCAGGTTTTGTGGCCCCATACTTCAGATATATGAGCATTTTTAGGACTTCTTTTCCCCTGAGACCCAAATTGACCATCACAGGTTAAATATTTCACTATCAAAACACAACCTTGTTCTAAGGTTTGAGAAAAGCAGCCCTTTTGACCCCTTTTATGATTTTATTTGTATTGTATATGTACTAGGGTTTAGTTTCTCCTTTTTGTAGTAAGAATTCAACTAGTTCTTTCAAACTCCCTATTGGTAGGTTGTGGGACATGCACAATTGGCACTCTAAACATGTTACTTACAAGATTTACAGAAAAAAGAATAAAGATATTTCTCACCTTTGTCCTGGATTGCTTTAGGTTTATGACAAATTATCTTACCAATTCATCATTATGCCTTGAAAATTTCTCTAAGAACTCTAGCCATCATGTATGCTCAAAGATAGATGCAGTTCTTCAAATACGTGAGAAGTGGGAATAATCTTCTAGTTCGATTTCTTTTTAATCCACATATCAACTCGAATTCTGTCTCTTTTGATTTTGTGAATTTTTTTTTGCCCTCTTGCTTAACTACAAAACTAACAACTTTGGCTACGGAACCTCTGTTCTTAGCTACAGAACCTCTGTTCTTAGTTGTGGAACCTCTATTCTTAGCTGCTAAATTCTCTGTTCTTTGCTGTGGAACACAAACTTAATTCGCTGCTCCTCCCTCAAAATATCTCTGCAACTTATTTCACTTGATTTTGCAATAATGATTACTAATGATAACCATGCTGCCACTTATTCCATCCAAATCATCTTCATGATTACACACTTGTAATCATAATGTATAAATAGATGACTCATCATACCTACTTTTAAATTAAGTCAAATCACACATGCAAACATTTAATTCAACCCTAAATAAGTTAAAAGATATAATTACCATCCTTGATGATGTAATCCTTTTGCTATGATGACTCGTCATTCCTACAAGTGGAACAAAACATGATTAGATAAGAAATCTGGAATTCAAAAGAATTCCCTTTATTTGAACTAGACAAAAGAAGAGGTCAACCACCATTTGCTATTTTTCAATTGACCTTTGAGATTTTTTTTTTTTTGGGGGGTTTAGAAAATGCCATTTTATGGTTTTCATCTTCTTCCTTTTATTATGGATCTATCATCTAGTTATTTGATCATTTTGGAAGAATTGGGTTCTTCCATATGGTCAAATTATTTGTCTGCTTCAATCTTCCTCAAGAATTCATCCTTAGTGGGAGGATTCTATAGAGTTTCATTCTATGCCCATTGACCAAGAGTGTTCTACTGCTACCATCAATGGGAAGTAAGCTTGAATAGAACCATTGTCAAATATCTCGCTCAATCACAGAAAGGGTCCCAACCATCTAGTTCTCAATTTTCCCTTGAATTATCGATACTTAGAATCAAAAAGTAATGCCCAGTCTCCTACTTTGAATTTCCTTTTCTTGATATGTGTGTCATGTCATTGCTTCCTTTTCTCTTAAATTATATCTTTCTTGAAGTGCTTCCATCCTTAATTCATCCAACTCATTGAGTTGAAAGATTCTTTCTTTTTGAGCTACATTCAACTCAATTCCCACCTTTCTTGTTGTCCTCAATGTCTGAAGTTCAAACTCTAGAGGCAACAAGGGATTTTTCCATAGACTAATTCATGTGGTAAAAACCCTATTGTAGTGTTCTAAGTTATATTATAAGCCCGAAAACTTCGGGTAGTCTCTTTACCTAATCTTTTCTCTTAGCTTCAATTTGTTTTGGTAAGGATGTTCTCCAATTCTCTATTTGTTACTTCATCTTTTCCATTTGGTGTGGGTGGTAAGGAGATGAATTCTATGATAGATTTGGTAATACTTCGTGAAATCTTGGATCATATTAGACATGAATTATGAAAGTTGGTTGTCCTATCCTTCGATAAGGATCACACCACTTGATATATCTCTTCACATTGTTGCGAGAGATGGCCAATAATAACTAGTGCCAAGTATCTTATGAGATGTTATTTTATCTGAATAGTGTCCTCCACTTGGTTCATCATTACATGTTCGAGGATGTCAAATATTTTATCCTCTTTTACACACCTATGCAAGAAAAAAATTAGGACCACATTTAAATAACATTCCATTTAACCATTTGAATTGTGAACTAGTTTTGATTAACTTCTTTATTTATTTCTTAGTGAAAGAAAAGGAAACTTACATGTTAAGATAATTTTCCATATCATCAAACCATTTTGTACTTGCTAAGATTACAAACAGTTGTTCATCTAGAAAGTTATCCTTGATTGGATCTTGCTCCCTTGTGGTGGTTAGTCTTGACAAAAAAATAGCTACCACATTAAATTTACCTAGATTGTCCACAATGGTAATATAATATTCTTACAAAAGTAATAACCATCTAATTATTATTCCTCCAACCACTAGTTTGTTCATTAAATACTTAATTGTTGAATGATCTATGTGTATAAATATCTTGTACCCTATAATGTAATGTCTGAATTTATTGATTACATAAATCACAACAAGAAATTCTTTTTAGTGGTGGTGTAATTATTTTCAATGGGAGTAAGATTCTTGCTAAGATAATAAATGGCATACATTTTTCCTTCCTCATCTTTTTGTCCCAATATTGCACCAATGGAATAATTTGAGGCATTTGTTTGGATATGAAACAAATTTTCCAAATTAGGTCCTCTCAATATTGGGGGCAATGATTTATTTTTCTTTAATTTCTTCAAAAGCATGCCGACACTTTTCATCCCAAAGAAATTCACAGTCCTTGGTTAGCAAATTAAACATGGGGACAGAAATTTTACTAAAATCTTTTATAAAGCACCTATAGTACCCAACATGCCCTAGAAATGATTTGATATCTATGGGGGTATGAGGAATAGGTAAATTTGAAATGATCCTAATTTTGTTTTGATCCACCTGAATTCCTTTTTGAAATATGGTGTCCTAATACAATCCCCTCATCCACCATCATCAAACACTTTTCATCACTAAGAGATAGGTTGTGTTATTCACATCTTGTTAACACTTTGTCCATATTTCTCAAAGCATCTTCAAATGTATCTCCATGTATAGTGAAGTCATCCATATATACCTCAACATAATCAATTGTTAGATTATAAAAGATTGTAAGTACGAGTTCTCTGGAAAGTTACAAAATCATTGCATAAACTAAATGGTAACACACTATAGGAAATGGTTCCCCATGGACATGTAAATGTATTTTTGTCCTAATCTTTAGCAACAACTCTGATCTGGTTATACCCACTAAATCCATCCAAGAAAGAAAAATATTGTTTACCTAAAAGGTTATTTAGGACTTGATCTATGAATGGTACGAGAAAATAATATCTCATTATGGCTTTGTTCGGTTCCATATAGTCAAAACATATTCTCCATTTTTCGTTCTTTTTGGGAACAATTACAAGAGGAGATACCCATTGAATAAGCGAGATAGGGTAGATAAACCCTACTGTAATAGTTTTTAATTACTTGTTTTACTATATCCCTTAAAGCCGGAGTCAATCCTTCTTTAAGGCTACTAACAAGTTTAATGTTTTCAGTATAGATGTGATGAGTGTAGATACTTGGATGAATTCCCTTCATGTATTTTTAATCCCAAGAAAAAGATTTAGTATGATTTTTTAGAACATCAAACAATTTAGCTTCTTCATCATCCTTCAACCAACTGTTAATGTTTAAAGTTTTACCCGATTGAATTTAAACATGCTTGGTTCCAATATGTGATGAACTAATTTGTGGGAAGGGTTTCATTAAATTATTTAATAGATATGCATGTGGTAACAACATATGGTATGTAGTAACATCTCCAAAAGTTCCTTGAGACAAAATACTAGAAAAAGGAAAGTAATGAGAATTATGATACTTATCTCTTTGTAGGCTGAATTCTTCACCACTTCCTGATGTACTTGAAACTGAAGCTACTGATTCATCCTCTCCCCATAAGAAATCTTGTTCCTCCGGAGTAAAATTATTTTCAATCAAAGAGAACTATTGTTGTCATGGTTCCAAAACTAAATGTGGTGGTTCCGGAACTATAGCCGCAGGTTCGGAACTAAGTTTACAGGTTTGAACTAAGTTCACAGGTTCTAGAACTATTTCGATTTCCTTGAGGACATCTAGTTCTCCTCTTATGGTAGATTAATCATATCTTCTACTTCTCTTACATGATCCTGTAAAAGAAGATAAATTTTTATTATTAGTTTCAGGAGAATCAACCCACAATTGTTCATGATTGTCAGTAAAAGGTCGTGTAGTAGGATATAAGGAAATTTTTTAGAGTTCTTACCATTCGAGATTGTCATATCACCTGACCTGCAATCTATTAAAGCAACAACTGTAGCTAACCATGGTCTACCCAAAATAATGGGATAACTCAATATTTTACCTTTTGGCTGTAGTATAAGGAAGTCAACTAGATATTCCCATAACTCCCCATAAGCGCCACGTATTTAATAATTCCTTCTTGTTTTACTACTGAGACTTGTTTGCCATCTACAATATGGTATTATTCGAGTATCCACTATCATTACATTGATAGCCACTCCCAAATCTACCAAAACATTATGTACATCCTTATTTCCTATAGAGACAAAAAAATAACATGAATTCTAGGATCTCCATATTTGGGAAGTAAAAGTTTTCCTGCTAATAAATTAGTAAGTTTCCCATCTACTTTGATAGTCTTGGGGTCTTGTTTATTCCTTCTAATATTTTTCAATTTTGGAATGTCTTTAATTTCTTGTAATAGTGGTATTTCAATATTCAATTTCCTTAGTTCATGTACCAATTTAGACTCCTTGATTTCTATAGCTTCTTTAAATCTCTCTGGAAATGGAGTCTCAGTAGTGTTGTTATTTGGCTCCTTTTCTTTTATTTCTATATTGTCTTTTGGAACAAGATTTAGGGATTTCATTTTCTTTTGTCATTTTAGTGATTATAAGGGGTGGGCTGTTAATGATTTTCCTAGATCTAGTTTGAATATCCTTACAATCCATAGCATGTAAATCAACTAATTTTTCTAGTTTTGTTCCATAAACAAGAGTTGTTTGTTTGTTTCTAAGAGTTTTTATTGGTTGTGCTGGCATTTGCATTTGGACTACATTCTCAGTTTGTGAATTTTGTGTAGGATATCCCATGATGGCCTATTGATTCTGATTTGGATATGTTCTTCCTTGAGAATAATTACTAGGGTTCCATCTAGGTTATGACCAAGCATAAGGATTTCCTTGACCAACCCATGGTTTTTGATGTCCTTGAGCTTACCAAGCTTGATTTCTTTGAATCTTGAGGGTTCCTAGTTGGTTGAGGTACCCAAGATGGTTGTCCCCAATTTTGTGGTATCGACCGAGTGACCCATGGCATCGTCCGGAAATTAGCCACTGATCTTGGCATAAACTGCCCTTGGTTAGGTTGTCTCTGAAAAAATTCAATTCTTTTGTTGTAGATGAGGCCTTTGGTTTTTAATCGATTCTTAATAACTGGAAGTAAAGAACAAACATCAGTATCATGTTCTTTAGATTCACATATAAGACACATTTCTATTTTATCCAAAGGACAGTCTCTTAGTGCATGCTTCTTCCTACATCTAGGACAATACATAGCCAATGGTTTAGTTTTGGAATTTTCTTTAGCTTGTAATCCATCCATAGTAGAGGTTAATTGCACTAAAATGTCTATTTTTAAAGTTTTCTAACTCATCCATTAGTTTTTCATATCTGGATTCAGACTTTTCACTGATTTTCCTTTTCTAGGTCCACCTCTTATTCTGGAATAGCTTCTACAAATCTCCTTAATTTCATTCATTCTTAACTGATCAATGTCTCCACCTCCTATCAAGTTAAGGGCTTCCCTAGATTCATCATCCAAGCCTTTAAGAAAAATGGTTTTACTTAACTCCTCTTGAAGCACAAATCTACATACTTTGTTAACAAAGAGAAATCTATCTAAATAGTCTTCTATGTTTTCATCTTCCTCCTACTTGATTTTGAAGAATTCTTCCTTCCTATTTCTCCCTCTACAATAATCTTGGTATTTATCTAGGAAGCCAATCTCCATTTACGCCCAAGTGATAATAGATTTGGATGGTATTCCTATGAACCAACTCATTACTACATCCTTCAAAGTGGATGGAAACAACTTGAGTTTTTGATTATCTATTTTATAATCATAGGTCGACATAGTACCTTGAACTCAAACAGAAATTGGTCAGGATCTTAGATGACATCCCTCTAAATGTGGGTAAATTTGTAGGTGAGATATTTTTCATTGATGTATCATCATCTCCCAATTGGATTGGATAAGTAAAGGTCCTATCAGGTACTCTCTCAACTTCTTGTGCCATTTTAAAAATATTTTTGAATTTTCCTCCCAATCAATGTGGTAAGCGGTATGCCTTGGGGAAGGTGAAAAATCAGGAGTAGGAGGTTGACTACTCAATTGAGAATCAAAACTTTCCCTAAATGGATCTTGAGTAATAAGCCTTCTCCTAAAAGTTCCACTTCCTTCAAGTGACTAATCTAAGAATTCCAAAAGTGGCAATTTTGTTTCTTGTCTGACAGGGGATGATGGTGTCTCTAATTCTTGATCAATTTCCTTACTTTGACTAGAGGATGTTATGAATTCTTGTGAAGATGTTTTTGGGAGAAATCTACCCTGTGAGTCTCTTGGTCTACTCATATATTTTATGATATAGTAGGAAATATTCTTCAAATACTAGATGTATGATTTTTTGCTCTTGCTAACACTTAATTAGAAAGTTCCAACTAGTGTTCCCCGAAAATGATGCCAAAAATTATGGGTGTCATTATTACCTTCATTTAATCAACTTCTTGTTGATTTCATATCAAACAGGGCGTGTCTAAAGCTATATGCAATAAGAGTAATCTTATCGATATAGTAGTTGACTGTAGTAATTTTTTTGTATTTTTTAGGGGGATCTCTTTGATGTCTTAAGGAATTCTTGGTAAAACCTTATTTAAATCATACTATGAAAACTTGCTGAAAGTAAACATCTTGAAAGCTTTCTTTGAAAAGAAACACACATGTGCGAATGGAAACAAACACACTTTTGCTGTTGGAAAATAAACACACTTGCTTTTGGAAATAAACACACTCAATTTAGAATTCTTGAAAACAATTACAAGAAATATAAGAATCTATCCAAACATCTCTCTTTGGAACAAGTTAACAACAGAGTTTAATTGGAAGAATTAAAAAAATATAGAATTAACAAATCTAAGCTATTTGCTAAAGAAATATAAATACCAAATAAACGAATATCATGGTCCTTGGGGGAGTGGGCCCTTGCTCCTCCTCGAATCAAGATTTAACAACTCATAATTCTCTCAAATAGGAATGGCTATTTTATTGATAAAACATTCGGTATTACAAAATGTACTGGATCTGAGTACTTAGTCTATATTTCTCTTCTCTATTCTATTTCTATCTCATATCATATTCTATATATTATCTATCTACTGCAAGTCTACTTTTATATACATTTTACAATCACAGTTGTCTCAACAATTATGATGAAATGAATCATGCCCAAAATAGATGCTTTGAGTCGATTGTGGCTGATCAGATAGTTGTAAGATAACTATCCTTGGATCTGTATTTAGAAATCTTCTCATCCTTTCCTGATTGAAAGGGTCGTAGATGAAAAATATCTAGATGTGGTTAGAATAGATAATTCCCATCGGTTTCGGAACTTCAAAGAAGTTCCATAACCATAGGAAATCATTAAGGATCAACACCGTGAGAGTTCTAGAGCTATACCTAGGAGTTCCGAGAACTAAGTCTGAAAATTTTTCAGAACTAAATACTGGATTTTCGAACTAAGTCTGAAAGTTCTATAACTAAATGATGACTATGTGATGGATTTCGAACTAGCTCAAGTCCTGAAACTAAGCTATGTAGGAATAGATGCTACCAAAAACATATTGAACACTACCTACTTCATTTCCTCGACTAATTAGACCTACTTTATTACAAAACTAAATTTCAAACACACACTTCATCAAGAATTCTAGATATTTTAACATTAGAATCACAATCAATCAAAAGACAGACAATTACATCCTAACTCATATCAGATCAACTAAAAGTCACAAAATGCAATCAACTTAATAAAAAGGAGAGTAAGATGAGATCATATATTATACATTAATCGGAAATATTCTAGCCTTATCAATAACATGAAATAATTATTTGAATTTAAAACTCAATTAGAAGAAGTGAGAACAAGTGACCCTCTTCCCATTTGGTATCCTTTTAGAAACTTTCACTTTATTGTTGAGTACAATTTCTTTCAAGATCGGGGTTCACATCAATGGTATGAAGATATTCATCATCCTCAAACAAATATTACATCATGGAAACATGTTCAAGACAAGTTGTAGCTTTGAATGGTGAAATAAAGATGAGTTTGCATCTGTTCACAAGATTCTTGCACATTCTCACTTTGTTGTCGAACAATTGTTGTCAATATCTACCAGCTCAAAATTAACCTTGACATCATTTTCAAAACTACAATCCTTGATTTTTTCATGAAAGCACTCATCATTTTTGAGTGAATATTGAAATATGGATTCTTGTTTGAAATTAGTAGGGAGTATAAATGTGGTAAGAACAAGTTGAACTTGACTCCACTCATGAGACTCCTACATCTGCTCTGAACAATTTTCTTCAATGCAAATTAGCTCAACATTTTTCTCATTATCATACTCCATGGTAGATGTTCTTTCATCAAGATTGGGAATATTCATATAATATTCAAGAATTTCATTTCCTTTTCATTTATGATCTTCTTCAAAAACAAAAAAGAGGAAGACATACTTTCACATTCATTCTCATGTACAGAGGCATTGGGTAGGAAATCAAGCTCATCCATTTTCTTTGTATCATAATCGAACATTGTGTATAGAAGGGAGAAACACAAATTGTCTCATACATATCTTGTATTTCCATGGTTCGAGTCAATATCTCAAGATTGAGTTAAGGGTATTCAATTTCTTCCATAGTCTTAAAAATGTCTTGCATTGATTTCACTTTCAAGTTTTCAATGTTCTCATTGTCATCCTCTATTAGAAGAATATTTGTATTAATCCTTAAGGATGTGATTGAAAATATGATCCATACATGGCTAAAATTCATCCGAGACATACTCGCTCTTCTGATTTTTATTTCATGTCATCCAAGGCTCACCTTCTTGGTATAATGAGTATATTTGGTTTTTAACATTCTCTCGCCAAGGAGAAAAGATCCAAATTACGCAAGAAAGGAACACCTTTGAGCTCAAGATCCATTTCATCATCCTCATGATGGGAGGTAGAGAACCATGTTGGGGTAGCAATATGAGAAGAATTTTCAACTCCATCTTGATCATTTCTTGTAGCATCTTCTTTTTCACAAGGAAAAGGAGATATTTTATACTTACTATGATGATCAACATTACACTCATTTGGTGAGGGTGGTGAAATCAGCTCCTCGGAGAAATCATGTTCAATTTTATCATCCTCCTTAGTTTCTAGAAATAAATTTAACTCTTCCATTTATTCATCCATGATTGAGTCAAGAAGATAATTTGATTCTTCAACTATCTCCATTTCATCATTCAATATTTCTACATCACTTGAAGAGTCAAAATTGGAAAGGATATTATCCATGATTATCTCGAATTCATCATCTTGGGTCTAAGATGCAAGATTGATTTCTCGTACATATTCATGGTTGATGGAGTCTTTGGAAATAATTGGGATATATGTTGTATGACAAGAATATTCATCTCTTGAATCTATTATTTCTACAATGATTTGTGCCTTGAGCGAGAATAAGTTGACGAATGGAGGTTCAAATATCATGTCTTCTTCATCATCCTCCAAGGAACTGATTTAATTCTCATTGGAAGGTTTAAGGATATGAAATTCATCATAAGTACACAAGAATCTTCTAGGGATGAACACCTTGTAGTGTGGACAATCATCGGGATCTTCTTGAGTTTCTTCTTCCTCAAAATTATGAAGTGCTTCAAGATGTTCATATTGCAAGGCCAATACATACTTCTAAACTTCATGATAGGATTTGGGATAAAAATTTCTATCTTCTTCACTCATAATACTTTACACATGTGCTCTCTTCTCAAAACATCCATTTATTCATCTCCATATATAAGAAAATCATCTAGAGGAAGAGAAACAAAAGACAATGTTATGAGTTTCTTGGTCAATGCGTGTGAAGTTGAAAATGTTACCTTCAGTAGATTCTCCACCCTCATGTCATTCATACATTTCATATCTCTTATGAATCTTCTTCATCCATTTCTTGGATTCTTGATCATACGCATTTTAATTACTCTAGTGGCACTCTTCTTGAATTGTAGCCACCATGACTTGATGATGGGGTCTTCAAAAACAATAATCTTTTCCATTCTAGAAATTATTTTCATAGATACTATAGAGATGGTATGGACCTTATTTCCATTAGCTTTCTTGGCTTTACAAGAGATGTTCCAAAATGAGGGCTGATCAAATATTTGCATTTCTTAGTAGTCATCATATTTTTCTTCACTGTCACTCATTGGTACTGAACTCCAATATTCAAACTTTGTCATTTTGTTGTGGGAAATTAATGTGACATGGATTCGTTCCTTGATGGAGTCATCTTCAAAAAATAATTTTTCTTTGAAATATGATTTTTTTGTTTTTATTGTATATACTTTTTTAATTTTATTTTACAGAGATATTTGTGGGTGCACTTGGGAAAATATCTCCTAGTAGACTTGTCAAATATTGTTAGTGAAATAATTTTTCGTGTGAAAATTAGGTGTTTCCACCAACACTCACGGGGCTACATCCATTCTTCTTATGTATGGGAGGCTCCCATTACTGAATGTTAACTATATAATACTATAATAATGTTATGGGGGTGGGAAATAGGTCAGGGATCACATAGGCACACTTCAATGAACCTGTGGCAAAGTTCTTGTATGGGGTATAAGGGAGGAAATTGTAGTGATGAGGGATAAAGGAGAGAAATTAGGAAAGGGAAGGTTATCATTGTGAGTAGGAAATAATAAAGTTCAAACCTAATAAATAGAGTAGTTCAACATTCAATTAGAGGAAAGAAACAATGAAGCATCTAGTAAGACTAACAAACCTAGACACATAGTTCTTTATATTCATTCATCAAGGATACAAAGTTCCTTCTTGATCACTATGCTTACAAAGTGCATAAAAGAAAGATATTGGGAAAGGAAGTTACCTGGGCCTTATTTCTTTGCTTAGACTTCAGTGTTCCTGATATTTATTTGAGATTGAGCATGATATCATGTTGTGTTTTTCTTGGCTCACTTTCTAACATATCTTGAATCCATGGAAATGGCTCTACAAGATTTGACAAGATGTTTCTCATGCAAGAGAATTTTTAGGAGCTTGTTATGGAATCATCTCTTGATAAGTGTGAGTAAGATCATACATTGGGGCATATAAAAATTAATGTATTTAGAGGAAAATATGTGGTAATGGATCACCTTTGCTTTCCTTCACTAAGCTTAGTTCAACCAACTCCCCTCAACTCACCCAACCAGCTCTCCCAGCTCACCGAGATCACTCAACCATCTTATTGAGGAGGTGTGGATGACTTAAAAATAATTTATGAGTTGTAATTCCCCACTTAGATAGAATTTTCAATGGATATTTTAATCTTTTTTCAATATCTTATGGCTGTACAATGTCCCCAGGTTTTACTGTCATGCCCTAAAATGTTCTACTTTGCTACTCTAATCAAGATGATGCCTCAAGACTTATATGAAGGATAAATTTCATTGTTTGAATTATGAATCCATCTTAAAATCCTTTGAATATGTCAAAAATTATAGAGATGAATGAAAATTGATCCTATCATGAACTTTCTCTACAAAAAATAGAGACTTTCTATTTTTAGCGATTCTAACAAGACTGCTTATTTTCAAATATACTATCTATTTTTCTCAAATTTGAACTTCTTGACCCTCTAGCATACTCAATTAAAATCTATTGATGATGATTTTATATTTTTAGAAAATCTCTATTTTAGCAGTTTCCTTTTGCTTTTTAATTTTTTTTTAATGTTTTTTTGCTATTTTGGGAAAGATTGCTTAGTTTATCATTTTTAATGTTCTCTGAGTGCAATTATATAAGGGGACTTACTATTTTTAGTAAGTTGATATTTTTAATAAGTGAGGGCACCATGTACTTACTATTTTTAGAAACAAAAATTTTCCACCTTGGATTGCAATGAAAATTGCATCATTGGATTAGGCTCGCACAGGACCTTGTGCTCCAAATGTCACCTTAATTCGTCTCGCGCAATGTACGGAAAATGAAAAATAAAAAGCTAGGGCATGAAACAAGGGTTTTATGCTATTAAAAATTCAGGTCATCAACTATTTTTTTATTACAATTTTCTTGAAGGCTTTTGAGATGAGAAGCAACTGAGAAAATTTCACCGATTCTGCTTTTATAGTTTACAAGATATGAGTTTTTTAAGTTTTGTTGCATATGGAAACCCTGTATGAATTTTGATGGGGTTTCTAGATAATTTGTAGGTTTTTGGAGTTATGGAGCATAAAAAATGGAGCTCTTGGTTTAAAAATGAGGTGAGAAGATTTTATTTTGTTTATTATGCTTCGATGGTGAATTTTTGTATTCAAAGGATATAGAAGAAATAAGTAGAAACAACAACAGTTAGCCAATTTTTTATTTTTTAGAAAATTCATGGCATGGGGGTGGGGAAAATTTTCTTGTCTTCACTTTTCCAAGGATATTTTGTATAGTAAAATGTGCTCCCTACTCTAAGCATGACAAGTGGCGGAGCATGATGTAGTGAGATGGTGAGATGAGAGAAAACTCACTTTAGCACTCGGGGAAAAATGTTTGGTCCTATGGTTAACCTAGGAAGGGGATAACGGTGAGGAAATATTTTCTAACCCCACTATACCTGGGAAATTTGGGATAGTTAAATTTCCCAAGGGTTAGATGAGGAAATTTAGAAAATTCATGGGTAAAAAAACTTAGCACCCCATTGGGAAGCAAGAAGGTCACATGAGGGACCAAGAGCAAGAGATGAGAGGTGGGGTGTATTTTTTCCTCCCAATTTCCTTGGCATAGTTGGGACATTTAGGATAGTCAGGATAGCTGGGACACAAAACCCTGCCACCTATCTAACTATGAAAATGACTAAGTCCTTGAATATTAAAGTCACTTTTCCTAGATCTCCGGGAGGTATTTTAGGAAGTTTTTAAATATAATTTTGAGTTCCAATATCATTCCAAGATCAATGGGATGGTTTGAAAAAACTGATTTCTCCTCCTTCACTAAGAATTCCACTTTTTCATTGGGTACCACAAGGTAAGTCTGCACAAACTGAGCTTCCTAAAAATATCTTGAGTCTTTTGAAAAATGTGAAAGTTCCATCATGTATATAAGCCTTAAATATTTCCAATGAGTATTTGTTTGCATCCTAACACCTTACGGAGCTCCCAGAATGATCTTAAAGCTTAGGTACCATTTTAGACTCAAGCTTCTTGATCCTCAAAAATACGCCTTCACTGTACTTGTTCCTAAACATCAAAAACCTTCCTAAATATTCCTACACAAGTTCCATCACTATCTAAATTATTCAAAAGCAATCCTAGACGGTTCAGGGTTTTCACATCTATCCTGGAAAATGCACACCTATCCTAGAAAGACCAAAAATAGCCTTTTTAGGCCTCATTGAAAAATTCAACTTTAGAAGCATTGACCGAAAGAACCGAGAGATCTCATCACAATGTTTCAAATAGTTAGGGAAGGTTTATATGACACAGAAAAGTATCTACAAGATTAGGATAGGCATGAAATAGAAGAAAAAATGATCCGGATATGTGTTAGGAAGTTTTTAGGCAAAATTAATGACACTAGGGTTAAGTTCTCATGTTTCAAGTTTGATTTTTCTCTTGTAAAAACACATGACAACAAGAGGTGGTACGAGGTACATTTTCAAAAATTCTAGAGTAAAATACAATTTTTAGTTAGGCCCGAATGCACTTTGATAGTTACACTCATAACTTTCATTTGGGGCATCATTTTTCACAAAATTTACTGCGTTGGGGAAATCATGGAAAGAGCTTTCCAAAAGGGTAAAATTAGGGGGAAATGGTGCAATATTTTTGGATATTTTAGTTGAGTAAGATTGGGTAGGAAAACATCATTTTTATGAATGCAATGACAAATTTAGTAGCTAGAAATGCTCTCTTGATCCTATTTAAACCCCATATGCTTATGGAAATGTAATATGCCACTCCTAACCCCACCAGATGAAAAATGGATGATATATACATTATAGAGTGGAAATTTCATTTGTTTCCTTATTTCATCTCCCCGATTACATGTGACTTCATTTATTTCACCTCAAAGCACATTGATCACCATCTTGACCATTGATTAAGAATATACAAGGAACATTCTTGTAGGTTTTAGGCATTATTGTATAAATTGGAGGGCCTTTCCTCATGTACCTTCTTCTATCTAGGGGTTAGCTAGTTATTGGGGTTTTTCTTCTCTAAGATATGGGTTTTATCTTATGGGTTGAATTCTAAAAATTATTGGTTCATCGTGGTTCCATTTGGGGATTATGCGGGTGGTTTCATCTATGATCAAGATGATGCCTCAAGACCTATATAAAGGATAAATTTCCTTTTTGAACTATGAATCCATCTTAAAACTAGGTTAAGATGTCAAAAGTATAGAGATGAATAAAAATGGATCCTACTACAACTTTCTACACTCAAAATAGAGACTTTCTATTTTTAGCAATTGGAACCAAGACCTGCTATTTTGGGATATATTATCTATTTTTCTCAAATTTTAACTTCTCGACCCTCCGGCATACTCAATTAAAATCTATTTATGATGCTTTAATATTTTTAGAAACTTTCTATTTTAGTAGTTTCATTTTGATTTTTAATTTTTTTATATGTTTTTTTGCTATTTTGGGAAAGATTACTTAGTTTATCATTTTCAATGTTCTTTAAGTGTAATTATATGAAGGAACTTTTTATTTTTATTAAGTTGATATTTTTAATAAGGAGGGAATCATGTACTTACTATTTTTAGAAAAAAAAATTCCACCTTGGATTGAAATGAAAATTACATCACCTGGATTAGGCTCACTTCAGGACCTCATGCTCTAAATGCCACCTTAATTTGTCTACAGAATGTCTCGGAAACTAAAACATAAAAAGATAGGGCATGAAAAAATGGTTTTCTACTATTTAAAAATCAGGTCATCAACTTTTTTATTATAGTTTTCTTGAAGGTTTTGAGATGAGAAGCAACTGAGAAAATTTAATCCGATTTCATTCACCAGTTTACAAGATATGAGTTTTTTAAGTTTTGGTGCATATGGAAACCCTGCATGAATTTTGACAGGGTTTCTAGATAATTTTTAGGTTTTTGGAGTTATGGAACATAAAAAAATGGAGCTCTTGGTTTAAAAATGAGGTGAGCAGAGTTTATTCTATTTATTATGCTTACGGTAGTGAATTTTTGTATTTAGATGATGTAGAAGCAATCAATAGAAGCACCAACAATTAGCCATTTTTTTAATTTTTAGAAATTTCATGGCATGGGGGTTTGGAAAATTTTGTTGTTCCTACTTTTCTAAGGATAGTTGGGATAGTAAAATGCACTCCTACTTTGAGAATGACAAGTAGTAGAGAAGGATGCGGTGAGATAATGAGATGAGAGAAAACTCACTTTAGCACCAGTTGGTCCTATAGTGAACCTAGGAAGGGGATAATGGTGAGGAAAATTTTTCTATCCCCACTATACCCGGGAAAGTTGGGATAGTAAAATTCACCCAAGGGTTATATGAGGAAACATAGAAAATTCATGGTAAAACAACTTAGTAGCCCGCCGAGAAGCAAGAAGATCACATGAGGGACCAAGAGAAAGAGATGAGGGGTGGGGTGAATTTTTTTGTCCCCAATGTCCTCAGGATAGTTGGGAAATTTGGGACATTTGGGATGGAGAGAACACAAAACCCTGCCACCTATCCAACTGTGAAAATGATTAAGTCCTTGAATCTTAAAGTCACTTTTCCCAGAGCTCCGGGAGGTCTTTTTAGGAAATGTTTTTATATAATTTTGACTCCAAAGATAATTCCATGATCAATGGGATGGTTTTCAAGACCTGATTTCTCCTCCTTCACAATAAAAATTACACTTTTTATTGGGGACCATAAGGTAAGTATGCACAAACCGAGCTTCCCGAGAAGCTCCCAAGTCTTGTGAAAAATGTGAAAGTTTCATCATGTAGACAAGCCTTAAATTTTTCCAATGAGTATTTTTTTCCCTCCTAACACCTTACGAAGATCCCAAAATGATCTTGAAACTCAGTTACCATTTTAGACTACAAGCTCATAGATCTTCAAAAACCCACCTTCATTTTACTTGTTCCTAAACATACAAAACCTCCTAAATTTTCCTAAACCAGTTCCATCACTATCTAAAATATTCAATAACACTCCTATATTGTTCAAGGCTTTCACACCTATCTTGGAGGATGCACACCTATCCTAGAAAGACCAAAAATAACTTTTCTAGGCCTACTGAAGAATTCAACTTTAGAAGCACTTTATTGAAAGAACTAAGAGATCTCATCACAATGTTTCAAATAGTTAGGAAGGTTTGTATGACACATAAAAGGATTTACAAGATTAGGATAGGCATGAAACAAAGGAAAAATGATCCAAAGAGGTGTTAGGAAGGTTTTCGAGGTAAAATTTTTGACACTAGGGTTAAGTTGTCATGTTTCAAGTTTGATTTTGCCCTTGCAAAAACACATGAAAACAAGAGGTGGTACGTGATACCTTTTCAAAAATTATAGAGTAAAATACAATTATTAGTTAGGCCCCAAATGCACTTTGATAGTTACAATCATAAATTTCATTATGGGCATCATTTTTCACAAAATTTATTGTGTTGGGGCCGTCATGGGAAGAGATTTCAAAAGGGCCAAATTTGGGGAAACGTGCAATATTTTTGGATATTTTAGCTGCATAAGATTGGGCAGGAAAAACATCATTTTTATGAATGCAATGAAAAATTTAGAAGCTAGAAATGATTTTTAATCCTATTTCAACCCTATATGTTCTAGAAATGTAATATGCCCTCGACCCAACCAGATGAAGACCTGGATGATATATACATTGTGGAGTGAAAATTTGGTTTGTTTTCATAATTCATCTCCTTGATTACATGTGACTTCATTGATTTCACCTCAAAGCACATCGATCACCATCTTGACCATTGATTAAGAATATATAAGGAACATTCTTCTAGGTTTTAGGCATTATTGTATAAAATGGCGGGCCTTTCCTCACTTACCTTCTTCTATCCAGGCTAGCTAGTTATAGGGTTTTTATTCTCTAGGAGCTGGATTTTATCTTTTGGGTTGAATTCTAAAAGTATTGGTTCATTGTGGTTTCATTTGGGGATTATGCTAAGGTGGTTGCATCTGTACAACCATTAGAAGGATTTTAGAGCATCTTTATATGCCTCCCTTGTCTCCTTTGTAAATGAACACACATGATTAGACTGACATATACGTGTTTATTATTTTTAGTTTTAATCAAATGGGAAATGAATAAATATTTATTATCCTTTGTAATTTTGTGTTTATCACATTGAAAAACTATAAAGAAGAATTTTGCATCTAGTTATTTTTATTGGGTATTGAGGGAATGTTGTTTTGTAGTGTTATTTTGCCTTATTTCCTTCGGTTATACATTAATCTATGAAATATATCCGGGTGCTGGAATAATTGACATTAATCTCAAAGGAAGCTAAAGGAGTTGTCAAATGTAACAGTTGTCAGCTTTATTATCATTGATGATAAAATATTTTTGCTAGATCATCCAGCAATCATAGTGTAGCTTGTATGGATCCCCTTTAGTACAATGCCTATCATCTCGAGATAAAATTAAAAATGGTTTGGATCTTGTATTAGAGTTAAACTAGAGCTTGCCTAAGAATTTGTATTGTCCAAAGTTGAGCTCATAGTGTTGTTGGTTATTTAGAGCTCTTAGTAGAGTTAGTTCAAATATCGAGTATAGATGTCTTAGAGCTTTAAATGATGTTGGTCATCTAAAGCTAAGAATAACTCATATGACTGAATGTATGTCATCCAAAGCTCAAAGTATGTTTGGTTCGTTGCTAAAAATATCTCTAGATAGTAGAAAAATTAGTTTGGAGGTGGTAGTAGAGGTTGTTAGGAGACATTAGTATTGAGATAACTCATGATGACATTGATATGTTTTGTGCATTAATAAGGATGATTTGTGCACGAATGAAAATTGACATGCAACATTCAACCACACTCGACCCCCTAAGGTTGTGTCGAGGCAGCCAATGTGGAAATGTTTATTCATAACTATAGGAGGATTAGTGACTAAGATTTAGTAGTGTGATCTCCTAGTAGCTGAGTTGGAAAGGGAAGATTTAGAAGCTATGAACAGGTAGTGTAAATTCCCTATGGTTTTTCTAACTAAATCTCAATGTTAAACTAGTTTAAAGAGCCCAAATTAAATAAGATGAAACTAAGGATTCTAATTATGGAGTGTGAGGTTTCTACGCTTCTAACGGATAAAAATTTAAATTTTGGCCACCATGACGCTACTTTGGTGTCATCTAAGAGCCCCCACATGGTGAAGATCCACCTTAAATACGGGTGGCGATAGAGATTCCTAAAGTACCTTTACTTGAGGGACCTTTGGAGAAAAAAAAGTATTTTAGACAACTAACGGGCTACCCAAAGAAGAATTTGTGGGTCACACTAAAGTGGGAACAAATATTACAAATAATCCTAGACATATTGTCCCCATATAGACCCAACCATGCACGTGGTTGGTAATTTTCATCAAATACTTAGGATAGAATGTGGACCCCAATACATTGGGTGCCCCCTACTCCCCTCTATTTTCTCATTCTCTAAAGGTGATAAAGGCATAAACCACACCAATATCCCCAAAATATACCTAAATAGAGAAATCCATAAGAATCAAATTAACGGGTAAGTTTATGGGTCCTAGACCTAACATCAATGTTGTTAGAAGAATGGCTATATAAAAATTGTGCCCTCTCAAGGATGTAACTATTTCTTCTATGTCAAATGTTTTTCCTTTTTCTTATTCACTACTGAAGAAGACATGGATGTTGTTTTGTTGGGAGGCACTTGGTTCCTAGGAAAGATGGGTTTTTTCATCAAATGGTGGCACCCAGGTTTTGATCCTAAAAAATAAAACATTAATACTTTCCCTCTAGGGTGCCAACTACCTGGCTTCCTTATACAGTTCTGGGATGATGAGATACTTTTAAATATTGTAAGATTGATTAGTTCTCCCATTGAAATGGTTAGATATACTAGAAATAGATCACTACTTGGCTTATGCCAATTTTTTTGTCTCTACTGGATACTAAACAAGAGCTCATGGATCATATCATTGTCCAAAAAAAAATGTCCTTGGACACAAACCGTGATCTATGAATCTTTTCAAATGAGGTGCACCAAATGTCATAAACTAGGACATTTCACTAGAAATTTCCTAATAAAAAATCCCTCAATGAAAAGAATAAGAACAATAAGAAGTTTGAAAATAAGACACCAAAGAAAGGATAAGAAAATTAAATGGTCTTTAACTTTCCCACTAAGAAGCAACCAACTCGAAGATCTCTCTGGGTCCCCAAGACTCCACTCAAAAAATTTGATCTACAAGAAGAATCTTTGGATTCTAAGGTTGGAGGGGAAATTTTGGTTGCTCTTAGCCTTCAAGCCGAGGAGGTTTCACAAACTATCAAGGTCCTTCTACAACCTTGCAATGGTGGACACATTAAAGATATTGGTATATCTCCTATTCAAGAGGAAATATCATTTTCAAAGGACCCTTTCAAACTAATTCTTAGAATAAAAAAGGAAGCCATTCTGTAGCTCTGAATTACTTATACCTAAAGATGAGGCATTGAATCCAAAGGGAAGACTTAGTAAATATATGGATCAACGGTAAGATCCTTGTCAAATATATTCTTAACATGCAATGTAGTCAAATCCTATATCTAGTAGGCACTGATAGGGGAGAAAGTAAGTGCACACCAGTCAAAGAATGTTTGAGTAGTTTGGTTGAATCTCATCCCACTATGAAGGTATTTAAAGGATTGATGAAGTCCCCAGTCCTTATAAGAAGGATGGAGAATTTACCCCATCTTTGAGTCCTATTATGGAGGACAACACAAACTCTCCTGAGTTTACCCTAGTTTACATAAAAAAGAAAAAATCTAAAGGGTATGAAAATATACCCACCAACCTATTTTTTGATAAGAAGAAGTATCCTAGTAAGTAGGACACTTCCAATTCAAGGGTAACCGGAGTCCAATATCGACAAGAAAATACAGTGCTAATACTATAAGCGGTAGACAAGAAAATACGGTGGTAAATCTGATCCAATCCTCTCCTCACATTTTTAATGAAGATTGTTTCTTGGAATATTAGGGGATTTAATGGAAGTAGAAAAAACGTACGCTCAAATATTCAAGAAGAATTTTCAACCATTCTAATATGTCCATTCAAGAAAATAAAATGAATTATGAGAACTTAAAAGTTTGTTCTAAGAAAATTTGGAAAAAGGATGAATGGGTTATGGTTGATTCAAGAGGTACTTCAGGAGGTATGGTGGTCTTCTAGGATCCTACTAAGGTTACTGGTAATCTCATCCTTTCCTCTCACTCCCATCTGGCACTCTCCTTTCACATTGTTGGTAACAAAAGTACCAGGATATTTTTGGTTATCTATGCACCCAACACACTCCATGGTAGAAGGAAACTCTGGAAGGATTTGTTAAATTTTCAAAATTCTTTCTTTGGGTGGGAACCGGATGCTCATGGGATACTTCAACTCCTCTTTCAAGTACTAAAAAAATGAGGGGGAGCATAGGATCACACTGTTGGAATGGATGATCTTGCATATTTCATTGATCAAGCTAAAATTTTAGATCTCGAACTCAATATAAACCCCTTCACCTAGTCCAACAAGAGACTTGGTAATAATCTCATTCAGGTTTGGCTTGATAGAGAAATCATATATACTTATTGGATCCTTAGTCAATACTTTCACCTCTCATCTCTTCCTACAATCACCTTAGACCACAACCCCATTGTCCGAATATGGTAACTAAAGAGAGACATTCCCCAGTCTTCATTTAAATTTCAAAAATGGGGTTCGACCACTTAGATCTTCTTGATTAAATTAAAGAGCTGTGGGGATACAAGTGGAAGCAAAAAATCAATATAGAATTGTCTAAAAACTCAAAAGTGTCGAAAGAAAAGTAAGTGTCTGGAAAAAAGATGTTTTTGGAAATATCTTCAACCATAAAAAAAGATCATAGAGGACATTGAAGAATTGGAAAATAAATTGGCTGCCTTTGGCATGAGTCAAGAAGATTTCACTCATGAAAAAATATTTTAGTAGAGTTCCATACCTTCTATGCAAGGGAAGAATCCTACTGGAGGCTTGAATCCAAAGCAATCTAGCTCAAAGATGGAGATAAGAATATGAAGTTATTTCATATGATAACTTTAAAACATAGGGAAAACTATAAAATATTTGAAGTTACAAATCAATCTAGAGAAATGACATCAAATCCTAACTCCATCAAAGAAGAAGCTTTTAATTTCTACAAAAATCTATTGAATAACAGTCCTCCATTATCTCAAGAAGTTGTTAACAAGTTTTGGACTCTATTCCGAGCAACTTGGCTAGACCCAAAGAGTTTGGTGCTCTTGATAAACCAACTACCTTAGAAGAGCTCCAGAAAGAATTCTTCTCCTTGGAAGGGGACAAAACCCTAAGCCCGGATGGTTTGTCTACTTTATTTTATCAAAAAACCTGGGAGATCTGTGTGGATGACCTTCTCAAAGCCATAAATGAATTCTCTAGGACATGCAGAATCCTCAAGGAAATAAATAACACATTTATCATCATAATCCATAAAAATATGGGGTGAAGGAATTCAAGAATTTCAGACCCATAAGTCTTTCCAATGTGCTCTATAAAATATTCACCAAAATCCTCACCTTCAGGATCCAACCGCTTCTTTCGAATATAATCTCAAGCTAATATGGAGGATTTGTAAAAGGAAGACTTATCCAAGATGGAGTAATTATGGTTCATGAAACCATACACTCGATGGAAAAAGAAAAAAAAAGTAGGTATGGTGTTAAAACTTGACATGAACAAATATTTTGATAGAGTTTCTTGGTCTTTTCTAGACCAAGTTTTGAATTTTTGGCTTTGATGATCAGTTTAGAAAGATCATATGGACTTGTATTTCTTTGCCCAGATTCTCGGTGATTGTTAATGGTAGCCTAGTGGGTTTCTTCCTGAGTAGTCTTAGTATCCGTCAAGGCAACCCTATCTCTCCCATTATTTTCATTATCATGGTAGATAGTCTCAGTCATATAATCAGTAAAGCTATTACTTTGGGCTATCTCAAAGGCTTCAGACTCTCTTATTTTGACATCATAGTTTTCCATCAATAGTTTGCTGATGACACTATCCTTCTCCTTCTTTCCTCCATCCTAGAATCCAAAACTATGAAGCATATTTTGTAACTATATGAAGAAGATTTGGGGCAACAAATCAATTTTGATAAAATCTATTTATACTTCTTCAATACTCCTCCTGCAAGACAGAGGAAAATTACACAAATCATGGGCTGTGAGATTAACTCTTTACCTACTACCTACCTTGGTCTTCCTCTCGATACCAACAAGATCCAAATGAGCATGTGGAATACCTTGTTGGATAGCTTTCAGATAAATCTTATTGGTTGGAAGGGCTATATCCTTTCAAGTGCTAGGAAATACCTTCTTATTAAAATCACACTTCAAAAATTTTCTATTTACATCATATCCTTATTCTATATCCCAGTGGCTATTGTGGAAAAATTTGAAAGAATCCGAACAAATTTCTTTGGACAGGAACTAAAGATAAGAATAGGATGCACTTGGTGGCTTGGGACAAGGCATGTAACAAAAAAATGGATGCGTTGGCATAAAAAAATGTACTATGAATGTTGCTCTTGTCTCTAAAATGGGATGGTGACTTGTGAAGGAAGAACAACCATGGACCAATCTCATTAAAGCTAAATATCTAAATCAAGGAAGTACTATGGACTACCTTAATAATGTCAGTCACCCATTGGGATCTATTTTTTGGAACAATATTGTCAAGATTAGGAAAGAGCTTGCTACATGGTGCAAATGGACACTGGGCACAAGTGATAGCATAATTTTATGGAAAGACAGTTGGGCTGAATTTAGCACACTTTCAAATAATGAACACTGGGAACAACTCAAAGACAACCTTACTATAGCATTGGGACAACAGGTCTATGACTACATTCAAAACACTGATGGCAAACTACATTGGAAAAACCTTGAGTCCTTTACCCCAATTCACAAGGAGCTTCTTGGGAACTTCAAACCACTCTGAACCTCATACCCATTAGTCAAACCCAAAATCAAGATGAATTTAACTGGGTTTCTTCTTTTGATGGTAAATATTTGGTGAGATTAGGGTATCATCGTATGCCAATGAACCTATCAGTAACTTCCCTTGGAACAAGATTTGGTTCAAAGAGCTTACCCCAAAAATTAATAAATTCCTTTGGTTCATGCTCAATAAAGGCATACTCACCATAGACAATTGTAGACACAAAAATTGAATCACACGCCCTTGGTCTCCTTTCGAATAGCCAACTCAAAAAAATTCAACTAACCATGACCCTTATACCCCACATTAGTATTAATTTAATTATTTACAATTAAATTAATACTCATCCTCACTTCATTCACTATTTAATTACCTTAATTAAAACCAATTTCCACCTCACCTAGACACCTCACCATAGATCTATTCATAGCAGGTTTCCATAACCAACTAAGACTTAGTATAACCCTAAAAGCACATGCATATTCTTCCTCTAACCACATTCCCACATATCTAAGCGTAACATTCCATTTAGACCCAAAACAAATGAGCAAAATCTAGAAAAATATAGCCAAGATCTACTATTTTAGGCAACCTAGGATATCCCGCCATAATCGACGTCGATCAAATGAAACCGACGCCGATAACCTCGAACCATCGTCGTTACCATATAACCATTTTGGTAACCTTGTTTGAGAGGTTAGACACATTCTCAAGTTTTTGGAGCAAAAGGAGATCTACATGCAAGAAAGAACCAGAGCTCTTTTGCACATCTAGGAAGCCATAGCTAACAAAACCATTGATCAGAAGGTTTTTGCATTCACAAGAGCATTCCGGGAAGCACTGCCACAACACTGATCACCATTTCACCAATCAACCATCACCACCACCCAGCCATTGAACCTACACAACAATAAGTGTGTCTCTAACTACACCACTTCATTTGTATTCATTTTATAAGATTTCTTCAACTTTTTTACTAACCACCATTATTTCCTTCCCTGTGAACCCGAACACTCTCATCACTCATAACCCTTTTAATCACCTCTGTCTACTCTTGAGTACCTATGAATATTCCCAACATCTCCCAGACCTAAACCAACTCCTTACCATCTCTAATTCAGTCTCAGACAAATCCCCAAAACCATGAACTATTGAGTTATTACCAGACTGCGGTAACCATTATTGGTTCTTACGAAACCATTATCGGTCATACCAAATCGATGCGGTCTCGTATTTGGCAGTCTTGCTAATACCATATCCCAATAACCTTTTCCAAGTGACCCAAGTGACCCAGAATCTGACCCTGACCTATTCTAACACCTTAATTATTTACCTTATTTCCAGATCGATCATAGCCTAGCCTGTTATGTTATATTTTCTTATTGTATTTGGATGAGATACCTAAATCATATCAACTACAGTAGAACCTTATTTATTTATGTCATTTCTTACATTAAATTGTATTAAATAGTGGGTTGACTGCCACCGAGGAAGTATCACACTTCCTGGATCTAGCACACACTAGTCAACCTCTAACATATATTGTTTAACTCTTTCTTATGGTCTTGTTGTGTATTTCAAGTGGTTCCTCCTAGCCAAAAGGAAGCTCTCACATTCAACATTGGATTAAGAAGTCAAAATGCGTGTAACAACCTCCAACTAACCATCACAACAGTATTCCTCTTTGGCCCATACCCTTATCTATTTTTTCTTAAAACTTAAAGAAAATGGTGAAACATTTTGGCATGCCCGGTGGGACCCATCCAAGGTTCCTTGCATTTTATTCATTCCTAGGTGAAATTTGTGTGTTTGTTTCCCTTCTGAAAATATTACACATTAATTTTCTCTCTGGAATCTTCCTCTCTTTCTATTGTCTA
Source organism: Taxus wallichiana var. yunnanensis (assembly GCA_018340775.1). Classification (NCBI taxonomy): domain Eukaryota; kingdom Viridiplantae; phylum Streptophyta; class Pinopsida; order Cupressales; family Taxaceae; genus Taxus; species Taxus wallichiana. The sequence goes on along the minus strand of CM031237.1, from coordinate 451,243,176 downwards.
AAAGAAATCATGTTTTTGGTGCTATAAAAAGAATACTTCTTTTCTTTCATTAGTATTGCATTAGTGAAAGATCATTCCTCTTCCTATTCATTACTTGTTACATCGAATATCACACTTCAATTTGGGCTTAAAACATTTACATAACATTCTGATTCACTACATCTTAGCTCACATTAAAATGAGGGCAACCTATATGCTGGAAGTCATGCCCAGCTGATGGTTGACATAATTGAATCATAGAAAAGCACATTATTTCTTCTCTCTCTTTTCCAAACTACACAATTTGAAATATATACATCTTCTTAAAACAACATCCCACCCGAAATAATTTGTCAATGATCACACGATTAGAGGATTGACAGTGGTCACCTAATTGGTTATCTTTGTCTAGTACCCCATCAGAGAATAGCCTATCCCCACCATAACATAACCTGAAACCTCACCTTTAGAATTTCCTTCTTCGTAAGAAGCCTTCCCAACCAAAACTCTACTTTAAATTCACGAGTCAGTCTTTTAAATAACATAAGCTAAAAAAACTAAATTCACTTGTTGGGTTACGTATTTTTCTTATTTTTGTGTTTGACTTGTGTTTTGAGGAGTGAGGATACTATTCTTCATTTTTCTTTTTACCTTTTACACTTTTTAATCATAGTTGGAGTATTTCGACTTTCTCGAGAGGGTGTCAAGACCTCATCTTATCATCCCCAGACTTCTGGGTTGATTATTCATCTAATCTAAATTCAAAAAAATATTTTTCTTCATTCTTCATATTTCACAATAACCAACATTGGTCCAATGACCACCACCGGTTTACATCCGATGCTTATCGGTTTTACCTAATCGGCATCAGTTCCTTGTTCTTTTGGTTAATTTACCCAAAAGACACTTATCTCATCTTCTCTTTTGTTTTGAGTCTCGTGTATCATTGTACTCTTTGTACTCGATAATTGATCACCTTGTATAACTTTCCTATCTCGACAATCATAGTTTTACGCCTTATTTTTGAAACTATCATTTCCTCACAAGAATCGGTATCAGTTCCTATAACCGAAAGTGGCCACCCCTTAACCATCATCAGTCAATTAGACCAGTGTCGGTCACTCTATTTTGATTTTAATCAAAACATTTACAAATTTTCCCTCCCAAAATTTATTTTGTCCCATCTCTATTATTCCCTGTGTCATTTACAAAGTATAGTTCACCTGATATATGTTGATTCACATGGTGTTGACTCACAGCCAAACTAACACCCTCATATTTCATGCCAACCGTCAGCCACTCCCACCTATTCCATCACCACCATCCATTCTATCACCTATGGATCTGACTTAGCTTATACCCATTGCTATTGGCGATGAGAAGTTTCCACGACTCCTCAAAAAGAATCCCCTACCCTTCAAGATTACCTTTCTCATTCTTCCACCCGGGATTCCTCGGGATAGTTAATATACAACATGCCCGTATCTATCCCTCCTACTCTAGCCCCCCCCCACTTCTACGTCAGCCTAGCACCAGTTCAACACTATTGTCATCCACTTTATCACTTGTGGTGTCTCAGCTAAATCCCACAACCACTATAGCTGTAATATCGACTTCATCGATCACACCCGTGAAATTTATTGTCCCTCTAACAACCGCTATGAGAAAAGATTCATTTACACCTACCATTTCACATATACCCATCACATCACAACCACCTCCGGTGTCAATAGCTTCCACCCTTTCCAAAACCTCATCCTTTCTATCCAACAAACCTTACACCCAATTGCCACTAAAGTTGTTACAACTACCCCACCTACTTACACATACTACCAAAGAACCCCGACCTCATCTATCACTTATGTTGGCTAAGTGCCACCTATATCTATTCCTCTTGCGCAGTTCTCATACTTAGTGCCACCATACACTAACATACCACCCACCTCATACATTCAACATCAACCCCCTTTTTCTGCACAGGGGCACCCATTCATCCCAACCTACTAACGATCTCATTAAAATGATGATGGAGAAGATGTAGAACTTAGAAGCATATGTTTTGGCTCCCGTAATTCTTTAACATATGATGAAATATGTAATGATCCTATCCATCCATTTATTCCCATTCTTCCTTACCCATTGCATTGTGAAAGGCCTAAATTCAATCACTTCAATAGTAAAGAAAACCCACAAAGCAACACTTGCGGTTCAAACATGGGTGTTACCTAATCACCCATGATTACGCTTTGCTCTTACAAACTTTCCCGTTTCCTTCGACAGACCAGCATTGGATTGGTATAGTGGAATACATCGACATTCTATTTGTTCCTTTAATCAAGTAGCCTAAGCTTTCTTAGATCATTTTTCAATCAATGTTAACAAGAAAGTCACCATGACCGATTTCTATTCAACCCAATAGTATGAAGATGAATCTATCACATATTTTGTTTCCTGCTAGTGGAGTCTTATTACCCAATTGACGTTCCAACTACCTCAGACTAAAATTATTGATTTGTTCACTAGAGCTTGTGTTAGACACATCTCACAAAATCTATAAGTCCAAACCTTTCGAACCTTTGATGAAGCTTTCACAATGGCCTGAAAAATGGAAATTCATGCCATTGAAGAAAAGAAGATCCAATTACGAAACAAGAACACCCCATTCAAATAAAACGAATCTTCTTCATCTTTAAAACCTAAAAATAACTAGTCAAGCCCAAAGGATCTGTAAACACGGTAGTCCTCAATGTGGGTCCACCTCATCCTTCTAATTAGGCCCAACCTTCTTCCAATATTTCCCTATCCAGGCCTTTCAACTCTTGTGGGAGCAGTGGAAGTACACTTTGAACAAAGAGCCCTATTCTTTAGTCTTGGAAAAAAATCATAAAGTTGGAGCCATTACGCTTCTTCTCATAAAACCTCATATAGGTTTTGATCCTGCTCATCCTATGCCCACATGGTATAAAGAACATGACTACTATAATTATCATCTCATTAAAGGACATTGTGATGGTAACTGCATAAATTTTAAAAACATTATTCAAGAGATTATAGACAATGGAGACATTTTCGTAGATAACCTAAATGCGCCAAAGAAATCAGAATTTGCACATCTTCAAAAATCATTCCCTAATCATAAACCATTGTATAATCAAAATAGCGAACCTTCATCCAGCGATAGTAATGTCCATGAGGTTCATTTAGTTTTTTATATTGTGCCAACTATTCCTCAAAACCTACCTACTTAATCTATTGAGGAAATCTTAGCATGAGCTCCTCCACCCAAAAACAATAATACTTCTTCTACTTCTCCACCCTTAGAGGATTCCCCATCATCTCCTTGCTCTCACAGAGGAACTCACACTTTCTATCGATGTCATTTCATCTTCTTCTTCCCTGACCTTCGAATCATCAACACTTGTTACTCTCCCATCCATAAGAGAATCATCATCACCTTCTCCTCCACCAAGAGAGAATTCTACCTCACCCGACCTATTATCTCTCCTACCCATGGGAGATTCTTCAAACATGTCACTACCTATCAGAGATAATTTTCCCTAGAATCCCAAGACCCTATTGACATGATCTCAGCTCTTTTACCTATAGAATCCAAGGCTAGCTAATTCCCTATCTCATAGACATATTTTATAGGGATTTCCACCCAACCCAACATCATCATCCTTCATCCATTCAAAGTGATCAATATATTCACCCCCACAACCATTTTTCCCACCTCCAAAATTTGAGATCAACATGGTCGAGTATTAGAGAGTTGGCCAAACCACCACTCAAATATCGTGCACCCTACTCATTTCACAAGGATTTTATCCACTGCTAGGATTTTTCTCCTAATGCCATTATACCTTTCATGCCACACCTTCTTTATCCACCTCCCCTCGATTAACATGGTTTACATTGCTACTCGCGCTCGTAAAGACAAAGGCAAAGAAAAATCAACTAGTCCATCAACCAACCCTATACCCAATATACCATCTAAACCCACTCCCAAAATAACCATCTGTGGACCTACATATCTTATCTCTCGGGGTCACCCATCGCGTAGTGATAAAACAATTACATCAGTCTCCTCTAAAGATGTCTTTGTATGATCTCTTCTAGACTTTTGAATGCAAATGCATAAGCCCTTATCGAGGTTTTACAATCCATTGAAGTTCTACCCAATGACCATGTGGCCTCACTAACCAAATCAGCTCCTTCTTATACCCCCATGACCACTTCTCAAGTCTCGGCCTCATCTTCTCTTAAGAGGAGACCGTACCTCTCCATTCCGATGACCCTAATCCTACCTTATTCATTTCTATCTATATCGATAACATACACATACAACGCATCATGATTGATGGTGGTGCTAGAATTAACATCATTTCCTCCCACGCATATAATCAAATGCGTATTCCTTCTAACTGTATGCATAATAACCCAGTTATGTTACGCTCCTTCAATGACACCATCACCTCCACCCTTGGCACTATTATCCTTCATGTTTGTGTAGGCCCTTGCAATGTCCTAGAACTATTCTACGTCTTAGAGGGGAATTTCCAATATAACCTATTACTTGGAAGACCCTAGATACATGTCATGGGTTGTGTCCCTTTAACCTTACACTATTTTTCTAAAATTTGAGCATTAGGGACATAACTACACCATCCCTACCGAACCATCACCATTCAAGACACGAAACATGTTGTACCGGCCCAACAATGTGCTTATACCGATTAATACATCTTCCACTACCCCCTCTTTTCCTTCACCCACAAGCCCATCCACCAATGTTGTCGCCTCTTCTACCACATATAATTCTTCTATTCCTACTACACTTATAGATTCCACAGCCTAACCACTCGCTTCCCCACCAATCGATACCCCTCATGTCCAATCATCTAGTGAGTCGTCTATCCCCACTACCCACATATCGACTACTGATACCTTAGAAGGTTTTTTCAATGCCTCACTCGGGGGACTATTTCTATACAATATTGACACATTCCTCACTCTGTAAGAGTATGGTAACATGTGTCAGCACCCTAGTTATGACTACCACTTAGGTGAGGTTTTTCATTATGGTCCTCCCCACCTTCACACTAATATAATGTACGGGGACTTGATATGGCCACTTATTCACCCGAACCTCCATCCCAAACATGACCATTTTCATCTGACCTATAATCCCTTACTAACTACTACTTCACCCAAACTTTCCTCAACCATTATGCATGGAAAGGATTTGGCTTTGGTTTTTACGAATAGGGCTGCCATACTGTCATTTCCTACACTACTTGTAAACAAAATGATCGTAGTGGCATTGGCTTTGCCGCACCACCTCCCAAGAAGGCCTATGTTGACCTCATGGAGGAAGAAAAATCTTCTCCACCTCATTCACCCATGTCACCATCTTCACCCACAGATTCCATAGATCCCGAATCTATTCCTCCTAACTTTTTTTTTCGTAAACACAATTTCCCTGGGACCTTTGACCTATCAACGTGATGGTGAGGCTCCCTCTTCTCTCCCCTTCCTATAACCTAACATGATCGATGGCGATACACCTTATATTAACATTTTTCAATGTCACGACGATGAGTCCATCCTCACCTACCTTGGTGCAAAAGACTCTTATATTCACCAGTCATTACCTTATGAGACACAAACCATGTTGAACAAATCAACTATCAAAATTAACATTAATACTCCAAATGACCCACACATCCTAAAGATAGGCCAGTCTTTAGATATTGTTGAACATGAAGATTTTACCTCTTTCCTCTTGGACCATAAGAACACTTTTGCTTTGTCCTATGCCAATATGCCCAATATTGACCTTCAAACAAAAGTTATGGAAAATGCATCCTCACATTGCTCTTCTGGTCAAAGAAGAACTTTAGCACCTTCTCTCAGTTTCCTTAATCCTACCCATTGAATATCCCCAATGGATTTCTAACATTGTTCCTATCACAAAGGTGACAGGGGACTCCACATTTTCACAAAATTCCATGACCTCAACCTAGCTTGTCCTAAAGATGATTTTCCCCTACCAAGCATTGACTAACTAGTTGATCTCACCGTCGGCCATGAAATACTATCACTCATGGATGGTTTCTTAGGTTATAATCAAATATAAATTTCTCCAGAAGATCAACACAAGACTTCTTTCATAACCCCTTGGGGACCTTATACTATTGATTCATGCCTTTTGGCGTTAAAAATGCCGGTGTTACATATTAGTGAGACATGACTTACATCTTCCATGACATCATGTATCACATATTGGTATATTACGTAGATGATCTTCATGCCAAATACAAAAATCGATCCAAACATCTAACCATCCTTCAGGTCATGTTTAACCACCTCATCAATTATTGTGTTCGTGTTTAACCAAATAAGTGTGTCTTTACAAGACTTTCATGAAAAATCCTTGGTTTCATTGTTTCTTTGTGTGGCATAGAAGTCGATCATGCTAAAGTAAAGGCTATTCTAGAAATACCTCCACCTACTAATCTCTCACAACTTGAAGCCTACAAGGTAAGTTGTAATCCATTTTTCATTTTATCTCACAGCTGACTTTTACGACCGGCCATCAACCATTTCATCATCTTCTCAAGAAGGACACTTCATTCAAATGGGATGATTAAGTCCATAAAGCCTTTGGCATCTTAAATAAATACCTTATTTAACCACTAGTGCTCATTCCTCCTAAGGATGACCAACCCTTTTACCTATATTTTTTTTCCATTGACAATTCTTTAGGTGCCATGCTCACTCATCACGATGAGAAGCACAAAGAGCAAGCGGTTTATTACATAAACCGTACCCTTTGGACTACGAAACTTGATACACCCATGACGAAAAACTGTTCTTAGCCTTAGTTTTCGTCACCACCAAATTCTATCATTACCTAATCAACAAAAAAACCTTTGCTATTACAAATACTAACCCCTACACTATATGTATGCCAAACCCTATCAACATCAACGTGACAGATGTTAGCTTATGCTTCTTTCCGACCTTGACCTTGAATTCATCCAACCAAAATCCATCAAGGGCCAAATCATCGCTGACCAACCATATCTATCCTCTTTCTAGGAATCAACCCTCTAACTTCGATTTCCCAGACAAATCCATATCTATCCTCTCCTTAGATGATACCACTTACCAAATGACACTCTTCTTCGATGGCTCCAAGTGTCAGTGTGGAGGTGGGGCTGGTGTTATCCTCATTCCTCTTGATGGTGAATTTATGCCTTTATGTTTCAAACTATATTTTGATTCTACAAACAATATCGCCGAATACGAAGCACTCGTATTGGGTCTCTAAGCTTCTTATGCCTTAGATGTTAATTCAATCAATATCTTTGGTGATTCCTAGCTGGTAGTAAACTAGGAATATGATATCTACCAAAGTGTCGTAATGAAATACTTCAAAAGTATAAACATCATGTAGACATAATTTTGACTACCCTTGACTGTTACGAACTTCAAACCACCCCATGTTCTACCAATAAATTTACGGATTCCATGGAATGCTTGGCTTCTCATATACCCACTTCACTCGCCGACTCTAAATTATTTGTCACAATACAAAGGTTACAATCACCCTCTTAGTTACCTCATGAGGTCTACTATGTCGGAACCGTTGCACCTGACCCATGTGACCTTTGGTATAAGTAGTTTACAGACTATCTTTCCCTTTCCATTCTACCTGTTGATCTCACTCGTAATGTACAATGTGCCTTTTTAAAAGTGTCTCTCGCTATGACATCATGGGTGGTCTCCTTTATAAGTGTCACTTTGACGGTATTATCATAAGATGCCTTACAAGTTCTGAAATTCCCTACGCCATCAAAAAAGTTCACAATGGAATTTATGGAGGTAACTATAGTGGTTTAGCTATCACTAAACACATTCTTCACCTTGTCTATTATTGGCCAACCCTAAACCATGACTATTATGACTATGTCAAATATTGTGTAAAGTGCCAACAACATGCAATTATTCATCACACACCTAGTCATGCCTTACAAGTCACACGAGACCTTTGGCCTTTCTCTCAATGGGGCTTGGATCTTTTCGGTGAGATCAATCCCCATTCTTCATAATGCCATCAATGGATTATAATTTCTACTAAATATTATACTAAATGGGTAGAATCCATTCCCCTCATTTCTACAAAAGCCGAGAAAATATGTGAATTCATCAACCATCACATCATTTAATGCTTTGGTGTTCTTCACCATCTCATAAGCGATAATGGAAAGAAATTCAGAAACAAAACCCTACGTAAGTTGTGTGATGATTTTGGCATCTAACTCAGTTTCTCATCACCTTATTACCCGCAAAACAATGGCTAAGTAGAATCAACCAATAAAACCTTGAACAAAATTCTTATGAAATTAGTTGACAATTGTGGAAAGGATTGGAATTCTTACATTCCTTTCACTTTATGGGCTTATTGCATTAGTATTTGCACTTTGAATGCTGCCACACCTTTTTCTGCGGTCTACGGTACATCGAGGTTTTCTTGCCTCTCGAAGTCTAGATTCCATCTCTCCGCATCTCACTACAAAACATGCTCAATGATGATGAATTTTTCTAGGATCATTTGACGCAACTAGAGTTATTAGATGAACTTCATTTCAATGCTCTTGACCATCTCAAAATCTACCAAAAATGTATCAAACGTGCCTTTAAAAACATGTCCATGAATGAACCTTTCAAGTTGAGGAACTCGTCCGAAGGAAAATCAACATGTCACCAAAGAAGAGAAAAGTAAATGGGGAAAATTTTCTCCTAATTGGCTTGGACCCTATATCGTTACCTATTCCTATGGATCAAGTGCTTATCTTTTATCTTCAATTGAAGGTAAACCGAACCTAAGCCTCTCAATGCATTGCATCTTCAACCATTTTATTGTTGACATCAAGTCCTATATCACTTTTTGTCAATTGATCGCTTGTCCCTTGAGTGTTGTTCACCTTCCATATTACCCATTTTTGAGGATCAATGACTAAACAAGAATCGTGTGATTATCCATCACCTTTCAACCTTATCTTCAATATGATTACCATAGCTTTCCTCGAACATGATTCTCATGGATACTTTTCACCTTTTTAAAGATGGAACACCATGGTCGTTCGTCACTTAAAACCACCTCTTTCATAGTTAACCCTTGTGTAATATAATGTTGTCTTCTAAACAAGAACCTATTCTTCCTTTATAGTCTTGTCCATGACTTAAAAATCCAAAACAAAAATGGGATTCAACTGCTTGAGTCAAAATTCTAACAATAGATGACTTCCTCCACAAAGTACATCTCTTATTTCTACCTCACCGCTATAAATAGACTACTCCCTTAAAGGAAAACTATATAAGGTTATTGCAAAAATACAATAAAAATATCCAGAAGCTTCCCACATCAATCATCTTTGTGAATACCTCAAGGAGATAATATAATCATCCCATATAGACTTCCTGCATTGATCAGTCTATTAAAAACAAACAAATGAAGAAAATGATGAAATTTTTGTCATGGACTTGCCTATTTTTGATCTTGGGTTTCTTGCTAAGTAAACATCTTTGTCATACACTAAGTTATGCTAAACCATCCACTTTCACCTCATTTCCTTTTGTACCCTAGTTTTCTCTCTGCTCAAGGGACTTTCCACAAATGTGACATTTCGTGATCATGTGACTTTCTTCACCATTAGAATAGTCCATTATGTAATGCCTTTAGGGTCTTATGTTCATAATCCCATCTTGGGTATAATAGACCCATTAGGGTTCTTATCAATTAAGTGGCTCTTTTTCCACCTCATATCATTCACCTTCCTCATTACTTATTGATTAACCTATACATGACCAAATCATCAACACCTATATTTAAAAAGAATCAACCATGCCTATGACCTAAAATCAACCATGCCTATGACCTAAACTCAACCATGCCTATGACCTACATTCAATCATGCCTAAGATCTACCAACCCATTCCTCATATTCTTCCCTAGCTTATGGGAGAACTACATCAACTTGAGGCCCCTTTTCACTGGGGCTATGTAGGAAGCACATCGAGGGCATGGGTTCTCTTGAAGGTTAGCTCAGCCATTCTTCACCCTAACCTATTTTTCCCTTCATTTTCCTATTCACATCCTACCTTAGTTTGTTTCCATTTTATATCAACAATTGGAAATTAAACCAAACAAGCAACAATTTATAAAAAAATTTACCACATCATCACATCATTCATTTATCATTTTCACATTTCCACTATAGAAAATATTTGGAAACTTAAACCATAACGTGCATATACATTATCATTTATTTCACATGTTACCAATGAATTGGAAATTAAAATCAAAATTATAACCTGACTCCATCATCCCTATAACATGACTCCATCATACCTATAACCTAACTCCATCATGCCTATGACCTGACTCCATCATGCCTATGACCTGAATCCATCATGCCTATGACCTAACTCAGCCATACCTATAAGACCTCAAGTCAATCATGCATAATTCACCTAGTTTCCATCACATACACAAATAATAATGGAAATTAAAACAAGTACACCATCCATACCATAAATATCATCATCTATATAAATAATAAGGTATGTGTATCCATACATATGTACACAGATAGAAATAAATAAAAATATCTCAAATCACTCAAATATAGCCTCACTATCTTTGACACACAGGCCGAGTATAAAAATAAAAATAAAAAAACTCTCATATACATCCTCACTATCTTCGGCACGTAGGCCGGTATATATATCAAAAAAATAAATACAATGATCATCTCCAATGACTAATCGTCACCCCACCTGATATCCTTTGGGCTAGTCTCACATGTCTCCTCCTCTCTACCTGTCTGTCATCCTCGCTAACATCTCACCACCCTCCATGGGCCTCGGTCTGACCTCTATGGGTACCTCACCTAGAGTTGGCCTCCATGAACTAGTGGCCTCACCCTTACAATGTCTCGGGCTCGTCGGACCCCCGTAATCTTGACACTTTGTGAGTGTGAGACCTAGTCCTCTCACTCAAGGCCTGTTGTGCTCTATACTCTGCATAGCTAAGGACATCTATCCTTGCAGCCATCAGGTGATCCTGATAGTACCTCACCTCACCTAGGAATCCCTAAACCTATCCATCAGTACTATTTATGATGGTGCCATCGGTCTCTGACCCTATACATGTACCATGGGACCCTATCCTGCCCCTGCCTATAAAATGGGACGCTATCCCTGATCCTGTGTGGGTGTTTGTGCCTGTACCTAGGCCTAAAGGAACATAATCTACACTGTGTCATGGCCAAATGGCCCCAAAACTTGTAACTTGCGCCTATAGGGTGACCATTTGTACCCCATCTCCATCTCCACCCTGTGTGGGTACCTATCCCTGTGTAACCTAGGCCTAAAGGGATACTACCTGTGCCTGTAGAGTAGCAACCTATGCCTTTGACCTTGTCAGCTACCCTTGCACTATCCTCAATTGTGTCACCAAGGTAGTCACCTACCCATATAGGGTGTCTCTTTGAATTGTGATAGTGGCTAAGTCAAGCTGCCTTGGCCTCAGGGGTACTACACTGTAGTTGTCGCCCACCATTATCTATATCTATCTATCACTTCAGCGTCATCAATCCGCCTATCTACTGACTACTCCTCCTACCCTATTAACACCATCGGCTATGGTAGAGGCATAGGTCTCTCCATGTTGTCCCTCCTATACTGTGGGAAGGGTGGAGGCACATCCCGTGGCAACCCAACTTGTGTCCGACGACCTGTCTTCATAGGTATCATCTTGTGCTCCCTGGCACGATGTCCCTTTAACCATCTGAGAATTTATAGCTCATCCAACTCCATGACCATCTTCCTATATGATGGGAAGCCCACATATGACCTCTAAATGATGTCCATGTCAGACAACCCCTCTAGTACATGCCTATAATATACTACAATGTGTGTATCCATGGTAGCACTGGAGCTCTCTAACAGTAGGTACCCATCACTTGTAGCATACTTAGACCAAGCCTACCTAGAATGCATCCATATGGGGCATACCAATTGGACACACACACACGATGTGATCGTATGCCCAACAGTGTAGTAGAAACGTGCAACACAGGTTGAACCATCGTAACCTCCCATAGGCCCATAACTCTCTATATAACTACACCAAGAATGTTAGTGCCCATGCAAAATGGGTCCTATCCTCCATCATGTCATGAAGAACCCCCATCAATGCCCATGGGAATCTCCCACCCTCCGCATCTGGTAGTGCAAAACAACAAACTACCTCCATAATCAAAACCACTAACCTCATCTCCTCGGGATGGGCCCTGTACATGTCTCCATAACTTTGCTAGTGTTATGGAACCGTAACTCCACTAGCCCCTCACCAAACACTATCAACATAAAATCCTCAGATGCCTCTGAGGTAATGGAATACACATGCATCCTTACTATTAGTAGTTGCAGGATCCTATAAACATCCTCCAAGGTGACGGTGATCTCACTTGTCGGTAGATGAAAGGTGTTGGTTGCCAAATCCCATGTGTCGATGAGGGTGACCATCAAGCTTGGCTCCCAAACTACGTGCTAGTAACATCTGACCCAAATTAGGATGACATCTTCAACATGGTGCCACTCCTTAGCTGTCACGCTCCCTCGTATTGATACTAATAGGGGTGGTACCTTATCTGACATCTGTAAATGGTCTATCTGCTGCATCCAACAAACCTTAACATGATTAAACCTCGACCATAACCACATTCGCCCTTGACCTCCCCACCATGCCTAAGATCCTTCCTACTCGTGATCTATCTCCCTCACCCCACCTTTGAATCATCCCTATGTATACCTATTACCCAAGCTATTTTCCTTCGACAATATCTTCCTATCTCATGACCTATCTCCCCCACCCACCCCCTCTCATTTGTTGGCCCATTTTTCTCTAAATGCCGACCAACATCGGTTCTTATTGACCGAAAATGGTCTCCCAAAACTAGCATCAGTCACCTCATCCTTGACCGATGCTAGCTAACTCCCACCGACGTCACCACCCTTGACCGACGTTGGTCACTATCGCGGCATCAAATCCGCCAAACCCTACCCTTTTTCTCTAAACATTCCACATTCTACCCTACCGACCTACCCTTCCCTACCCAAATCTCACCTAACCCATCCCCACCCCTCTTTAACCTACATACCACTTCCTACAAGTCCTATTTCATCAATCCTCCTTACAAATTCAAATTCGATTCCCCCCAAACCCATTTTTACCCAAACTTGATCTATGCAAAAAAACTCATCTAACAAATGTAGAATGGGACTAAATCCTACCTCGTCACAATGTTGTCTCTATGGGTGCATGTCAGGCTACTACACTTATGGTCCACCTAACCCCTCTGCCATCACCGAATGCCCTCCTCACCTCCAACCAACTGAATCACTCACACCGATCTCGTGGACCCACATATCGAATGACTAATCACCTAATCCGAGGCTCACCAACTCAACTCTCTATCTCGCTCCATCACTTTCCACTTTTCCACCGCTCCTCTGTCATTTTATACTATTAGCAAATGACAAATGATTCTACAAAAAGTGGAATTTTCCTTTTTAATCCCAATCCACTATGATGGACGCGTCGGTTACACTTCAAACTAGACGTCGGTGATATTTTTTCCTTAGTGAACCGATGTCGATCGACATGTAACCAATGTCGGTCACACTTAAAACTAGTTTCCGTTACCCGCTTCATTTTCTGTCGTCACCAATCATGATAACCCACTTTTTATCATTTCGACCACTCATTGAATCATACCTTCCAGCCCCACGTACCCCTACATTTCCTTTGTTACATCTTAGGAGATGTTATTTTACCTATACCTTGGCCTTACCCGTGTCATGACCTATTTACCTGCACTTGACCTACTTGGTGTGACCATTGACCTTATGTACTTGCTATACCTTGTGATGTTGTTACCTATGTTGTTTTAGCCTAACAACCATACCTTTCCTATTGCCATGTCGTTTATCCCGACCAAACCTTTGGTGTATTGGAGCATACCTAAACATTCCTACACCTAACCTACGTTGTGTTTCTTGACCATATCCTATACCTTGGATACCTAAATCACTTCACCCTTTTTTGGATAAACCTATCGACCTTGGATGATATATATTTTTGTAAGCTCTTCAACTTGGTACCGTGTTATAATCTATACGTGTGCATGTGTTTGTTTTCCATTACCCATGACCCAATTTTGACCATGACCTACTACCCATTACCCGAGTTAACGTTACCCTTTCCCTCAATAATAAAACCTTTCCCCACCTATCTTCCCCACCTACACCTTTATCAAACCACTCACCAATTCCATCTTACACCTCATTAATGCCCAGTTTGAGGGGGATCACCTTCACCCACACATGGGGAAATCACTTCCTATTTTTGTCAGCGTCGCTTACCAATACAAGCTACAAAAAAAAGAGGAAAATGTAGACACCAAAATTGGGTCACACTCCCCTTGGTCCCCTTTCGAATAGCCAACTTAAACACATTCACCTAACCATGACCCTTATACCCCACATTAATATTAATTTAATTATTTACAATTAAATTAATACTCATCCTCACTTCATTCATTATTTAATTACCTTAATTAAAACCAATTTCCACCTCACCCCACCACCTCACCTAGACACCTCACCATAGACCTATTCATAACATGTTTCCATAACTAACTAAGACTTAGCCCTACTTACCTTAATGAACTAAGACTTAGTATAACCCTAAAAGCACATGCCTATTCTTCCTCTAACCACAATCCTAGATATCTCAAAGACAATGTTCCATTTAGACCTTGCACAAATGAGAAAAAGATCGAAAAAGGTAGCTAAGATCTGTTATTTTAGGCAACCTAGGATATCCTACCTTAATTGATGTAGGTAACCCTAGACCAATGTCGATTACCATATAACCATTTTAGTAACCTTGTTTGAGAGGTTAGACACATTCTCAATTTTTTAGAGCAAAATGAGATCTGCCTTCTCAATGGTGGAGTGTGTAAAGAAGAAGAAAAATGGGGATACGTAATCTCACACCTCAAAACACAAGCCAAGAAGAATGCTAAGAAAAAGTGTGATCCTAACAGTGATTTTCTTATGTTTTTTTAGCTTATGCTATTTAGGACTGACTGTGTGTATTTAGAACATAATTTTTTTGGTTGGAAAGGCGTCCTATGAAGAAGGATATCTAAAAGGAGAGGTTTCAAGTATGTTATGGTGGGGGTGGGATTTCTGTGAGATGATGACTTGAAAGAGTCAACGAGTTAGGGAGTACTGCTTAATCGGATCATGTGATCAATGAAAAATGTTCCCAGGTAAGATGTTGTTTAAGAAAGATGTGTATATTTGATTTTGTGCAAGTTTGGTAAGACATAGAGAGAGAGAAAAATGTGATTTCTACAATTCTTTGTGTCAACCATCAGTTGGGCATGACTTCTAGTGTATAGGTTTCCCTTAGTTTTAATGTGAGCTAATAATGCAACAAATCAGAATGTAATGTAAGTGTTTTAAACCCAAATCAAAATATTATATTCGATGACACAAAAGGATGAATAAGAGAGGGTATGCTCTTTCACTAAATGTAATAAATCAAGAAGAATGATTCTTTTTAAATGCACCAAAAGAAACATGTCCTTTAGAACAATAAGAAAGAAGAGAAGATTACCAAGGAAGAAAATTAATGTGTAAGCCTTTTAAAGGGAAACAAACACACAAATTTTTCCTAGGAATGAAGAAAATGCAAAAGAACCCCTGATGGGTCCCATCGAGCATGCCAAAATGTTTCACTATTTTCCTTACCTTTTCCAAAATGAAGAAAAAGATAAGGGTAAGGGCCAAGGAGGAATACCTGTTTAGTGTTGGTCGGTTGATGGTTGTTGCGTGCATTTTGACTTCTTGATCTATAGCTGAATGTGAAAGCTTCCTTTTGGCTAGGAGGAACTACCTGTAATAGAAAACAAGACCACAAGAATATAGTTAAATGATATATGATAGTGGATTACCTAGCGTATGCTAGTTCTGAGAAGTGTGATAATTTCTAGAAGGCTATCAATCTAATGTTTAAAAGAAGCTAATGTGAGAAATAAACAAGGTCTTACTATAGTTGATATAATTTAAGTATCTCATTCAAATACAATAAGCAAATCCAATCAAAATGGGCTAGGCTATAGTTGGATCTGAGAGGTGAGGGTGCAGCAAAGGTTCCGGAACTAGTTAGGGTCAAATTCGGGTTGTTTAGGTCAATTTGGTAGGGTGGTTGTTGGGTCTATTCTGGTCAAGGTGTAAAACACGAGAGACTAACATTGGCTAAATGCGACCGATTCTAGTTTAATTAGTATTGACGATGGTTATGGGTAACCGGTGTCAGTATGGTCAGGGTGAAAGAAACTCAAAATAGGTTAAATGGTAGGGGTGATCTAATGTCGAATAAATATTGGGCGAGTGAATGGTGGGTCTTTGGATATCTTAGGTATGCCTCAAGTATACAACAAGTGAGAATAGGTGATTTTGTGATGTGGGTGAAGGGATCTTTGGATTTACATACAAAGGGGTGATGAAGTAATAAGCATGCAAAGAATAGATTAATAACAGGAGTAATAAAGATTACTAAATGAAATAAACTATACTGATTAGGGCCATACTTACTATGTTAAGGATCTGATGGTTGATTGGTGGAGGTGGTTGATTAGAGAATACATGTATGGTCCTGTAGTGGTGCTTTCCTAGAGTTCTCTCATGAATGCAATGGTTCTTTTATTGATGCTAGTGATGGCTCTGGATGTATGAATGTGTAAAAGGATGTTTGTCTTACTTGCATGTAGCTCTGGTCTCCTTTCTTGCTCTCCCAAATGTGCCAACTTGAAAATAAGGTTACCAAAGGGAATAAAAGGTGACCAATCATGGTTTTGGGGTTATCGACATCGGTTAGGGCAGGATTCCCTAGGTTTACTAAAAATTGGAGATCATGGCAATGATTTCCTCATTTCTCTATTCATATGGGCAATAGCGGGAGTTACCTTTTCTTATGCGAGAATCTGGTTAGAGGGAATGAAAGATTTTGATTTTTAGGGTTTAGTTAAGTCTTAGTTAGGTATGTCAACATACTAAGAATAGACTTAGGGTGAGGTGGTGGGCTGGAAATTATCTTAATTATGATAATTAAATAATAAACATTGTGAGGACATGGATTAATTTAATTAAATTAATATTAGTGTGGGGTGTAAGGGGCCATGGTTAGGTGAGTGTGTTCAAGTTGATTATTTAACGAAGGGTCAAGGAGCGTGTGACCCAATTTTGGTGTCTACATTTTGCCCCTTTTTGTTGCATAGCTTGTATTGGTAAGCGCACGATGAAAATAAGATGTGGTTGCCCCATGTGTGGGTGAAGGTGATCCCCCTCAAACTAGGAATTGATGAGGTAGAAGGAAGAATCAGTGAGTGGTTTGATAAAAGGTGAATGTGATGAAGAGGAAGGTGGAAAATAGGGGTAAAGGGGTAAAGGTCCAATCGGGTAATCCAGGTAATGGGTTAGGGTCAAAGGTAGTAATAGTCAAATGCACGCACATGTATAAAATACAACACGGTACCAAGTTGAAGAGCATGCAAACTCTACATTGTCTAAGGTTGATAGGTTTATCCAAACAAGGTTGAGGTGATTCTGGTATCCAAGGTATAGGATATGGTGTGGAAGCACTTCGCAGGTCAGGTGCAGGAATGTTTAGGTATGTTCCGGTACACCAAAGGTTGGGTTAGGATAAACAATCATGGAAAGAGGCAAGGTAAGGTCATTAGGTCAAACAACATGGGTAACAATGTCATAAGGTATAACGAGCACATGAGTTCATAGGTCACTAGAAATGTTCCAAGTCCAAGTAGCTAGGTCACGACATGGGTAAGGCCAAGGTATGGGTAAAATAACAAGTCCCAAAATGTAATTAAGGACAAGTATAGGTAAGGTAGACATGAAGGTTGATTGAAATAAGGGTGGGTAAGGTCAAACAATAATTGGATTGGGTAAGTGGGGTCAGCTATTGGGAATGGGTAAGAATATGATAGGTAATCGATGATGTCGGTTAAACATAACCAGGATGGTTTAGGTAAGCCAATCACTATTTATGGGGGTAGGTGACTGATTATGGTCTTGGTATAATCGACCATGGTAGCTAGAGGCACGGGGATCGATGTCGGTGTAGTTGTAACCGGTGTCGGTCAGGTCGACGTGGGTATATAAAAGAAAAATTTGTATAATATGGATTCATTTATACATTTTGGCTTTTGTGAAAATGACAGAGCACTGAATGAGTTGTGCTTTGTCGGTGAAAAATATGAGGGATGATATCCTGCTAAGGTGGAGGGATCTCGGTTGGTTAGAGGAGCTAGGTAGATGGGCTCACAAGCACAGGTAGATTGATTGTGATTGGGTGGAGAGTAGGAGGATTGGATTTGGTTAGTGGACATGGTAGAGGTGGGAGAAGGATTGGGTGGACCACCAGTGTAGTGGCCTAACGTACCACCACAGAGATGGTAACACGATGAGGTAAGATTCAATCTCTCTCATTGGTTTTGGAGGTAGATTGGGTAGATAGGTTAGGGAGGGAAAATGGGTTTTTGGGGGGAAAAGGGAATTTGAATTGGGAAAGGAAAATTGGGTAGAATATGAATGGGTAGAGGTGTGGTTAGGTGTACGAGGGGTGGGGAAGAGATGAGGGTAGAGGTAGGTAGGAATGTGGAGAAGAAGGTAGTGTTTTTAGGGAAAAGGGGTTTGGGTGTCGTAGATTTTTGTGCGCGGTGGATGGTGTTGGTCAAGTGGTGGCGACGCGTTAGTGGTGTCAAAATGATACCGAGTTATAGATAAGGTGACCGATGCCGGTGTGGGATAGACTGCAGTAAGTTATAAGTAACGATCTTGGTCAACATGTGGGGAAAAAGGGGCCAACAAAGCTCTATGATGGTTGGGTGAGATAGATAGTGGGCAAGGAAGATGTTGTTGATGAAAAACAAAGCATGGGTAAGAGGGTGAAATATGTATGGTATGATTGATAGTGGGTGAGGGTTGGGGTGGGTAGATAGAATATGTGATAAGAAGGTAAGTTGTGAGGGGAAAAAGAGGGAGGGTAATAAGTGTAGGTGAAGTTTCAAGAGTGATTGTGGGTATGATCAAGTTATATTAATGTGACATCTTGTTGTATGCAGGTAAGAGACTAGCTACGGATACAAGATAGGGTGTCACCCTTTCTCATGACAGTTCAAGGAGGTGCGATAGCTAAGGATTGGAATGTTTGCGATTGGCATGATTGGGGTTAGGAATTGTTGGCATATAGTCCTGGAAGCCTAGTTTAATGGTCACCCTCATCGACAGATGGGATTTAGCGACCAACATGTTCCATCTACCGATGGGTGAGATCATAATCACCTTGGAGGATGTATACAAGATCCTACGGTTACCTATAGTGGGGGCATAGGTATATTCGATCTCTTCAGAGGTGTCTGAGGAGTTGATACTGATAGTTTTTGGTGAGGGGTTGGTAGAGATGTAGTTTCACAGTGCCAGTATGAGTTATGGAGAGATGTAATCAGCTCGTCTACGGGAGACAAGGCTAGTGGTATTGTTGATGGAGGTAGTCTGCTACTTTGTACTACTAGATGCAGAGGGTGGGAGATTCCTGTGATCATTGATGGGGGTCTTGCATGATATGGTGATAGACTGCACTGTTTTGCATGGGTGCCAACATTCATAGTGCGAGATATATAGGAGCTATGGGTGTATGGGTGGCTTTGGAGGTTCAGTTTGTGTTGCACTTTCTTATTACATTGTTGGGCATATGAGCACATTGTGTGTGTGCGCCCAGTTGGTATGCCCTAGGCTGATGCATTTGAGCTAGGTTTTGTTCGGGTGGGCTATAGGTAATGGGTGCTAGTTATTAGAGAGCATCAAGCGGGTAGGGTGACGCATGATGTTGCCTACTATAGGTGTTACTAGAGGGGTTGTCTGGTGTAGACATCATTTGGAGGCCCTATGTGGGTTATCCATCATATGGGCAGATGACTATGAGCTAGATGGATTGCATCTTCTCATATGGATAGAGGGGTGATGTGTCAAAGAGCATGAGATGATACCCATAGACTAGGTTAGGTGACATTCAAGCTATCATAGGATATACCTCCACCCTTCCCTTAGTACAGGAGGGATGACGTGGAGAGGCCATTGTCGCTGCCCCAATCGATAGTACCTATAGGGAAGGAAGAGTAGGTGAGATACTAGTGGATCGATGATGTGGGGGGTGATGATGAGATACATACGGTGGTGGGCTACACACCTATGAGTAGTACCGTCGAGTCCAGGGGAATCTAGATTTAGCCACCATCATTGTTTAGAGGGATGCCCTACATGGGCGGTAGCTACGTTGATTACATAGCTAGGGATGGTGTAGGGGTAGTTGATAGGTGCAAAGGTACAAGTGTCCATTTTACAGGCATAGGTGGCTAGTTTACAGGCCTAGATAACACAGGGATAGGTACCTTCACAGGGTGGTGGTGGTGATGGGATACATGTGGCCACCCTACAAGCGCAGGTTACAAGTTTGCAAGGCCAGTTGGCCACTACACATGTGCAAAGTTACGAATCTTTAGTCCCAGCTATAGGTAGGAGCGGGATAGGGTCCCTCAAGAAAAGCACAGGAATAGGGATAGGGTCAGAATCAGAGGCTAATAGGGCTATCACAGATAGTACCCATAGTTAGATTGTGAGATTCCCTAGCGAGACCAGTATTATCAAGATATCTTGATGGCGGCAGGATATATTTTCTATCCTATAGAGAGTACATGGCATAGAAGGCCTTAAGTGAGAGGACTATATCACATACCCATAGTGTGGAGAGTACAAGGGGCCTATAATCCCTAAGGTTACCAGCTCACAGAGGCTAGCTCTAGGTGTAGTACCAAGCAGGGACCTAGCCACGACCCATGATGGGTGGTGAGATGTTAGTATGCCACCGTATAGGAGCCAAGGAGGAGGAGGAGACAAGGGAGACAAATATGGAGGATATCCAAAGGGTGATATCTAATAGCCGTATGTACCTCCTGTCTTGTATAGTTATTTATTTTTGATATATACCAGCCTGCATGCCGAAGAGAGTGAGGATGTATACGAGAGTTGATTGATTTGATCATATACCGGCCTACGTGTTGAAGATGGTAAGGATGTACATGATGGTTTTTGATATTTTTAGATTCATTTGTATTAGTGTACATATGTATGTATACATAGACGTCATGGTTTATAGATGATGATATTTATACTATGGATGGTGTATTTGTTTTAATTTCCATTATTATTTGTGTATGCGATAGAAACTAGGTGAATTAATTATGATAGACTTAGGATCATGTAGGCATGGATTGAGTCAGGTTGACTTAGGTATGATGAAGTTTAGGTTGGTTTAGGTATGGTTGAAGTTTAGGTTGGTTTAGGTATGGTTGAATTGAGGTTGGTTGAGTGTTTAATTCATTAATTGGTGTAATTAATGATGATGTGGGTCACTTTAAGATGTTTTGTAGTAAAATGCATGATAATGGTAAAGAAATGGTAGACATAATGAAATGAATGTATGAGTGATGATGGTAAAGATGTGAAGCAAGTGTTGTTTGTTTGGTTTAATTTCCAATTATTGATATAAAAAGGAAACTAACTAGGGTAGAATGTGACTAGGAAAAAGGGGAAAGGAATTGGTTAGGGTAGAGTGGTTGAGCTAACCTCCAAGGGCCCCATGCCATTGGAGTGTTGCCTATATAGTCTCGGTGAAAAGGGACCTCGGAGCCGATGTAGTTTTCCCATAAGCTAGGAAGATTAAGGTGAAATAGTGGAATGGTCGGGTAGGTATTAGGCATGGGTGACATAGGTCATAGGCATGATTGTGTTTAGGTTGTAGGTATGGTTGACTGATTTTAAAATACATGTGCCGAGGATCTAGTCCTATATAGGATAATCAATAGGTAATGAGGAAGGAAAATAATAAGAAGTTGTAAAAGAGTTGCGTAATTGATAAGAACCCTGATGAGTCGATCCTACCTTAGATGGGCTTATGAATGTAAGACCCTATAGGCCTTGCATAATGGACTATTTTAAGGGTGAAGAAAAGTCACAAGATCAAAAAATGTCACATTCATGGAAAGTCCCTTGAGTAACGAGGAATTTAGGTGGAAAAGACAAGGAGGTGAGGATGAGAGGCTTAGTGTACAATGATGTGTTTTTCAAAACAAGAAACCTGGATCCAAAATAGGCAAGTCCATGACCAAAATTTCATCTTTTTCATGATTTTTTTGTTTTTAATAGACTGAACGATGTGGGAAGCTTCTGAATATTTATTACATTTTTATAATGACCATATATAGCTATCCTTCGAGGGATGAGTCTATTGATAGTGGTAAAATATGGAGAAGAGATGTCCCCTTTGAGGGATTCATATTTTGCTGGAAGTTTGACTCAAGGAGTTGTATCCCTGTTTGTTTTTAGATGTTTAAGTCATGGACAAGATTATAGAGGATGATTAGGTTCCTATTTTAGAAGACGAGATCGTAGTATACAAAGATTAATTGTGAAAGAGTTGGTTTCGAGTGATGAATGACCATGGGATTCCATCTTGAAGAAGATGAAAATTATCCATGAGAATCATGCTATGAGCAGAGCCGTGGTACTCAAATTGAAGAAAAGGCTAACATGTGATGGGTAATCACATGATTCTTGTTTAATTGTGGATCCTCAAAAATGGGTAATAATGGAAAGTGAATAACATTTAAGGGATGAGCAACCAATTGATAGAAAGTGATATAGGATGTAATATCAACAATAAAATGGTTGAAGGTGTAAGGCATTAAGGGGCTCAGTTTCAGGTTTACCTTCGAGTGAAGACAAACGATAAGCACCTGATCCATAGGCATGGGTGATGATATAGGGTCCAAGCCAATTAGGAGAAAATTTTCCTCGTTTACTTTTCTTCTCTTTTGTTACATATTGATTTTCCTTTAGGACAAGGTCATTGACTTGAAAGGTTTGTTTGTGAACACATTTTTATAGGCATGTTTGATACATTTTGGTAGATTTGGAGATGGTCTAGGGTGCTAAGATGACGTTCATCTAATAATTCAAGTTACGCTAAACGATCTTGGTGAAAGTCATCGTTGTTGAGCATGTCTTGTAGTGAGATGCGGAGGGATGGAATATGGACTTTGAGAGGTAAGACAGCCTCAGTACTATAGACCAGAGAAAAGGGGGTGGTAGTAGTCAAAGTGCAAATACTAGTGCGGTAAGCCCACAAGGTGAAAGGAATGTGTGTATGCCAATCCTTCCCAGTATCATTGACCACCTTCATAAGAATTTTGTTCAAAGTTTTATTGGTTGATTCAGCTTGACCATTGGTTTATGGGTAATAAGGTGATGAGAAACTGAGTTAGATGCCAAAAGCATCACATAGTTTGCATAGGGTTTTGTTTTTGAATTGTTTTCCGTTATCCGTGATAATGTGGTGAGGGACACCAAAGTGAAAGATAATGTGATGGTTGATGAATTCACATATTTTCTCAACTTTGGTGGAAATGAGGGGAATGGCTTCTACCCATTTAGTATAATATTCAGTAGCGGTTATGATCCATTAGTGGCGTTGTGAAGAATGGGGTTGATCTCACTAGAAAATATCCAAACCCCATTAAGAGAAAGGCCAAAGGTCTCGCGTAACCTATAGGGCATGAATAAGGGTGTGATGGACATTAGCATATTGCTGGAATTTTAAAAAACATTTGACATAATCGCAACAATCATGTTTTAGGGTTGGCCAAGTAATAGCCTAGGTGAAGAATGTGTTTAGTGACAACGAGACCACTAAATTGGCCTCCACAAATCCCATCATGGAATTCTTTAATGGTGTAAGGAATTTCAGAACTGGTAAGGAATCACATGAGAATCTTTGTCAAAACCACATTTGTACATAAGACCACCCATAATGACATAAAACGAGACACTTTTAAGGAAGGAACATTGTCCATTATGAGTGAGATCGGTGGGTAAAATGGAGAGGGAAATATAGTCTATGTATTGCTTATACCAAAGGTCACTCGGGTCAGAAGCAACGGTTCCAATAGAGTAAGCTTCACGATGCAAGTAAGAGGGTGATTGTATTCTTTGTATGGTGACAAAGATTTTAGAGTCAGTGGGGGAAGAAGGTATCTAAGAAGCCAAACAAGCCATGGTATCTATAAATTTATTGGTAGAACGTGGGGTGGTTTAAAGGGCGTAATTGTCGAAGGTTGTCAAAAGTATGTCCACATGATGCTTATACTTTTGAAGTATCTCAATACGACACTGGTATATACCATTGACTTTATTTATGACCAACTAAGAATCACCAAAGATGTTGATTGACTTAACATCTAAGGCATAAGCAGCTTGAAGACCCAATATAAGTGCTTTGTATTCAATGATATTGTTTGTACAATCAAAATCAAGTTTGAAAGACAAAGGCATAGGTTCACCATCAATCAAAATGAGGATAACACCAGCCCCACCCCCACGGTGACACTTGGAACCATCGAAGAAGAGTGTCATTTGGTAAGAGGGTTTGTCTAGGGAAAGGGAAGCAATGGACTCATCTGGAAAGTCAAAGTTAGAGGGTTGATCCTCGGAAATAGGTGTGTCACCAATTGGTCGGCAATAGCTTGGCCCTTGATGGACTTTTGATGGATGAATTCAAGGTTGAGGTCAGCCAAAAGCATAATCTAGTGTGTGGCATGTTGATTTTGATAAGGTTTGGCATACATGTAGTGTAATGGGTCCGTATTAGTAATGATGAAGGTTTTGTGGTTGAGTAGGTAATGGCAGAGTTTGGTGGTGACGAAAACTAAGGCTAGGAATTTTTTTGGCATGGGTATATCTAGTTTCGTAGTCAACAAGGGTATGACTTATGTAATAAACTACTTACTCCCAATGTTGGGTGTCGTGATGAGAAAGCATGGCACCTAGAGAATGATCAGTGATGGAAATGTATAGGTATAAGGGTTGGTCATCCTTAGGAGGAATGGGAACTGGTGGTTGAAGGATGTATTGTTTTAAGGCCTTGAAGGATTTATGACATTCATCATCCCATTTGAATGAAACATCTTTCTTGAGAAGATGGTGAAATGGTTGATAATGGTTGGAAAGCTGCGAGATAAAATGATGAATGGATTGTAACTTACCTTGTAGGCTATGAAGTTGATAGAGATTAGTGGGTGGCAGAATTTCAAGGAT
This sequence comes from Taxus wallichiana var. yunnanensis, assembly GCA_018340775.1. Taxonomy (NCBI): domain Eukaryota; kingdom Viridiplantae; phylum Streptophyta; class Pinopsida; order Cupressales; family Taxaceae; genus Taxus; species Taxus wallichiana. The sequence continues at coordinate 451,217,823 of CM031237.1, read as the reverse complement.
AGCCTTGACTTTAGCAAGATCGACTTCTATGCCACGCAAAGAAACGATGAAGCCTAGGAGTTTCCTGAAAGTACTACAAAGACGCATTTTTTTGGTTGAAGATGAACACAATATTTGATGAGGTGGTCAAAGATGACTTTAAGAATGGGTAGGTGTTCGGTTTGATGTTTGGACTTTGGCAAGTAGATCATATACATAATCCTCCAATATATGATACATGATGTCATGGAAGATGTAAGTCATGGCCCATTGATATGTAGCACCAACATTTTTGAGGCCAAAGGGCATGACTCTATACTGAAAGTCCCAGGGGTGATGAAGGTAGTTTTGTTATGAACTTTGGGAGCAAGTAATATTTGATTATAGCCTAAGAAACCATCCATGAGTGATAACATTTCATGGCCAACACTTAGATCAACTAGTTGGTCAATACCTAGTAGTGGGAAATCATCTTTGGGATAGGAAAGGTTGAGCTCATGAAAATATGGGAAAATGCGAGTCCCCTATCACTTTCGTGACAGAACAATTTTGAAATCCATTGGGGATAATCAATGGGTAGAATGAAGGAGACCCATAGAAGGAGCTGAAGCTCTTCTTTGACTAGAAGAGAAATGTGAGGATGCATTTTCCGTAACTTTTGTTTGATAGGTTTGGCATCAGGAATGGTCACGATATTGTGAACCATGATTTTAGGATCGATACTAGGCATATCGGCATAGGACCAAGAAAATGCGTCACTATGATCCCAAAGGAAAGAGGTGAAGGCTTCCTGTTTAATAGCGTCTAAAGATTGGCCAATATTTAGAATGTGTGGGTCATCTTAGGTATTAATGTTGATTTCGATGGTCGATTTGCTCAAAGCATGGTTTTTGCATCTTAGAGGGTAATGACCAAAGTGAATATAAGAGTCTTCGCACCAAGGTAGGTGATGATAGACTCATCATCCCGACATTGAACATCGTTAATTTAAGGCATATCGTCATCGATCATGTTAAGATATAGGAATGGGAGAGAAGAGGGAGTCTCACTATTGCGTTTATAGGTCATTGGTCTCAGGGAAATGGTGTTTATGAATTTTTTTAGGAGGTATAGATTCAGGATCTATGGACTCTGTGGGTGAGGATGGTAATGTGGGTGAATGAGAGGGGGAAGATGCCTCATCCTGAATAAGGTCGATGTGCACCTTCTTAGAAGATGGAGCGTCAAAACCAATGCCACTATGGTAATTGTGTTTATGAGAGGTATATGAGATGACAGTGTGGCAGCCTTGTTCATAAAAACCAAAGCCAAATCCTTTCCACATGCACCGGTGGAGGAAAGTGTGAGTGAAATGACATTTGGTGAGGGAGTGTAGGTCGGTGGAAAATGGTTTGGTTTAGAATGGAGGTTTGGGTTTATAGGTGGCCATATCAAGTCCCCCATATGTTAGATTGGTGCAAAGGTGGGGAGGGCCATAAGGGAAAACATCACCAATGCAAATGTCATAAGGGGGTTGATGCAGATTCATGTACTCTTATGGGGTGAGGAAGGTATCGATATTGTATAGGTGGTATTCCCAGAGTGAGGTGTTGAAAAACACCTTCTAAGGGATCAGTAATTGGTATGTGGGTAATGGGTATAGATGGATTGCTAGATAAAGGGGAAGCGAGAGAGGCACTAGCGGTGGAGGATACAGCTGCAGTAGGGATGGTGAGGTTAGATGCAGCAGAAGTAGTGGAAATTTTGGTGGATGGGCTTGTGGGTGGAGGTGAAGTGGTCTCGGTGGCGAATGCCTTGACCAATACAAGCACATCATTAGGCGATACAACATCTTATAGGTCTTAAAAGGTGAGGGGTCAGTAGGGATGGTGTAATTATGTCCCTCATGTTCAAATTTGAGTCATCGATGTAACGTCGAAGGGACAACCCATGACATGAATCCAAGGTCAACCAAGCAACAAGTTATACCTTTGTAACTCCCCTTCTAGGACATAGAAAAAGTGCGGATGATGGTACGGGGACCTACGTGAACATGGAGAACAATGATACCCAAAGTGTAGAGGTTATGGCATCATTAAAGGAACGCAACATAATGGGGTTACTATGCATATAATTGGCAGGTATTTGCATTTGGGTGTACGCATTGGTGGAAATGATGTTAATACTAGCACCACCATCGATCATATCATATTGGATTTGTATATTATCAATAAGATGGAGATGAACAGAGTGGGGTCGGGGTCATCGGATTGAAAGGGAGCGATCTCCTCATCTGTAAAACTGACGGCGACCACTTGGTGAGTGGGTGAAGGTGTAGAGGAGGGGAATACCTAGTGAGAGAGGCTACATGATGAGGGGTAATGATGGAGGCTACGGGTGGGTGGTCATTTGGTAATAATTTGATAGATTGAAGGACCTCCATAAGGGCTTGACGATGTGACTCGAGGTCTAGATGAGGTCATACAAAGACATTTTGAGGGGGGATTAGTGTAGTTGTTTTATCATTGTATGATGTGTGGCCCCGTCGAAATGGGATATGTAGGACCACGAATGATGACTTTGGGTGTGGGTGTAGATGGTATATTGGGTACAGGGTTGGTTGATGGGCCAGTTGCTTTCTCCTTACCCTTGTCTTTCTAAGCACGGGAGGCAATGTTGATCATGTTAATCTGAGGGGAGTTAGATCGAGGGGGTGTGTCATGGAAGGTATAAGCGGTAAGAGGTACAAAACCCTAGTGGTGGGTATGATCCTTGTGAGATGAGTAGGGCATAGTTACATTTGGGTGGTGGTTTGGCCAACTTTCTTATGCAAACCATGTTAATTTTGAATCTTGGGGATGGATCTAAGAGTTGTGGGGGTGGAGATTTTGGTCGCTAAGTAGGAAATGAGGGAAGAACAGTGGAAATTGGTGAAGGAGAAATAGGGTCCTCATTAAGAAAATCATCATCATCAAATTTTTCTTCAGGAGGACACAACTGGACAAGAGCAGTTTTCAAATCCTTAAAGTTCTCTACATCGTGTCCTGTCACACAATGGTAGGCACAAATTTTGGTTTTGTCAAACCCTTTTGGTTTGGGTTTGAGTGGGTTGTAAGGTCTAAGAGGTGGTAATGTGATGACAGAAGTTTCAAGGAGGTTGGTTAGGATTTTAGCGTAAGACCCTACTAATGGATCACAATGGGAGGTGAATGTGGGTTTAGGTATATGTGCGGTTGACTGTGTAGGAAGAGTCTTTGTAAGAGGGGGAGTGGGTTGGGCTACTAGTTTGGTGTGTGGTGTGGTCTTAGGTGTTGGTCATATCTACTTGGGTAGGGGCATGGTAGATGAACTAGCAATAGAATGTGTGCTTTGTTTAACTACCTTATTGGAGGGTAGTAGATTTTTGGCTTTAGGTTGCACTTTCTTGGGTAAAGGTTATACAAGATCACAAGATGTAGAGGGAAAAACTGATGGTGGAAGAGGGTGGGTTACCCATGGGGGTAACTAAGGTCTTTGTGGAGGTAGGTGGCATAGGTTGGGCGGGAGGTGTGAGTGAAAGAGAAGAAAGTATTGTGGGTAGTGAAGAAGTTATTAATGGTATGGGGGTATGGGTGGTAAGAAGGTTACGTGGGGTGCTTGGGTATATTACATGTCCGTGATGGGGAAATGGGTTGCTACGTTATTGGTTTACTAGTGGATGGGGATTACTTGGCCAAAGTGTCGAGGGGTGAGGTCTTAGGATGGATGGAAGGGGTGAAGAAGATAAGGGTGTGGTTGGCGAGGTTGGGGTATGAGATCTAGTAGATTGGATCTTGTTTAGGGGCCAGTTAAGTTTGGTGTTATTTTTGGAAGATGTAGCTAAATATAATTTGATGGGTGGATGGGTAAGGCTAGCTTTTAGAGTGACCCCTAAAGTAGTGATAGGTTTAGGAAAGGAAGATGATGTAGGTGTGAGTTTGGGTGTAGATGCATGTTGGGTTATGGGTAGAGGTGTGAGTTGAGCCATGAGTGGTGTCGTGGGAGATTTTGCGATAGTTGTGGTTGTGTTCGGTGTGGTTGGCTGAAATTTTTTGGATAAATAGTGGAGGTGTCAGTAAGTGATAACTACATTTGTGTTCAAACAGGAAGTAGAAGACGCCCCCAAAGTAAGGCTCTATCGACATAGTCCAAGTGATCGGCCAAATGTGAGAATGGTACTGTTGTAAGTGGAGCTGACATGGACCAAGTGGTAATCCCCATAAAATGTGTTTGAGATACTAGGAAATGGCTAGCCTCGAATCTATGGGTAAGAGTTCCAAAAGTAGATCAACGGGATCTTGAAGATCTGATGGTGAATGGTCATCCATGGGTGGTGGTACATCTATAGTATCCTCCATGGGTGGAGGATAGGATGGGCCAGTCGAAGTGGGCTCTCCTTGCATTGGTGTAGGTAGTGAACCTGCATCTTCTATGAGTAGGAGAGGTGCCACTGATAACTGCTTGGAATTTTGAGGGGTCGAAGGCGGTGTGCTGATTATAGGCTCTTTCATGGGTGAATGAGAAGATGAAGGGGATTCCTTTATGAGTAGAGGAGTAGATGAAATAGGTTCTCAAAAGGTATGGGAGCATGTGCTAAGATTTCATCTATGGAAGGAATGTGTAGCAATTGTGAAGCTACTGGTGTGTCATTGAAAATAGCGTGGACCTTGCGGATAGTGCTATCATTGTTTGAGGTATCACCCCCTTGGTTGGAATATGGGGCATGATTAAGGAGTGGCTTCTTGAATATGTGCGGGATTTGGTTAGTGGTTCATTCAAAGCTATCCAAGACTAAGTCTCCGTTGTCTATCATTTCTTGTAATGCATTTATTGTCATTGTGACCTTTGACCTGATGATAGTTAAAAGTCATGTTCCTTATACCACGTAGGTATGGGTCACTCAGGGTCAAAACTAGTATGTGGTTTTATGGGTGGAAGGGTAATGGAAACTACCTTAACAAGCTTTTCCAAAATGAAGGAGTAAGATTCTCCTAGGGAAGTGTACTTTCATTTTTCTCATCTGATTTGGAAATATTTTATAGGAGAAATATTAGAAGAGGCTTTGGATGGGTTTGATTGATGAGGGGAACTAGCTTTGAGAACTACAAATTCATAGATCCTTTGGGCTTTGAATAGTTATTTTGAGGTTTTGAAGACGAAGAAGTATCATTTGATTTAAAAGTAATGTTCTTATTACAAGTTGAATCTTGTTTTCTTTGATAACACGAATTTCCAATTTCCATGCCAAGTGCAAAAATTTTGCACCTGTAGGGTTGGTGAGATGTGTCTAGCACATGCTCGAGTAAATATTTCTATCAGCTCGGTTTGAGGCAATTGGAATGTGAGATGGTTTATGAGGCTACGCCAGCGAGTGACAAAGTCAGCGATAGACTCGTCGTCATATTGTCATGTGGAATAGAGATCAGTCATGGTAACCTTCTTAACAACGTTGATGGAGAAGTGATCTAGGAAGGCTTGGGATACTTGATTGAATGAGTAAATGGAGTGTCTTGGTAGTCCATTGTACCAGTCCAATGTAGGTCTTGTTAGGGACATTGGGAAAGTCCTCAAAAGTAAAGTGTCATCGTGGGAAATCAGGTAACACCCATGTTTAAAGGACTACAAATGTTGTTGCAGATCTTCTTTGCTATTGAAGCAGTTGAATTTGGGCATCTCCCAATGTACGGGGTATGGTCGAATGGGAATGGATATGAAAATAGGCTCATTATAAATTTCATCATAGGTGAGGGAATTATGTGAGCTGGAAATCGATGCTTCTAGTGTTTGCATCTTTTCCATCATCAACTTGATGAGGTCATTGGTAGGTTGTGATGGGGGACACCTCCTGTGGTATAAGGAGGTGGATATTGAACCTAATAGGGAGGTTGAAAATAAGGAACCGACATTGAAGGAACATATCCGTAATGGGTGAGATGAGATAGGGGGTGTTGATAGTAGATGTATATAGGTGGGCTAGTTGTCGTGAATTTTGTAGCGACGGGGGAAATGTTTACGGGATGGAGAGGATGAGATTTTGGAATGGAGTAGGGGTCACCGACACCATGGGAAGTTGTGTTGCAATGTTTATTTGTGAGGCAATGGGTATAGATTGTGTTATGTTCTAGGTGGTGGATGAGGGGACAACATATACAACATGTGTGAGGGAAACTGCTGATGCAACGGTCATGGCGGGTATGGGTCCTAGCTGTGAAACTACCAAGAGAAAATTAGGTGAGGGTAATGTAGCAAAGAGGAACAGGGTAGGGGATTGATACTGTATGTTGTATATCAATTGACCAGAGGAGTCTCGGGTGGAAGAGTGGGAAAGGTAGAAATGTAAGGCCATGGGATTCTGATCAAGGAGTCATTCAAACTCTTCATCACCGGAAGCAATGGTGGTAGGTAAGGTTGGATCCATGGGTGATAGGATGAAAGGCGGTCAAGGACTAGGTGGGAGTGGTTGATGAATAGAGTGGAATATGAGGCGTTACTCGGCTGCAAGTCGGCACCATGTGAACAAGTGCTAACTGGTAAGATTATATTCGTAGATAACACGTAAAATTGTAAAAATAGAGAATAATGGGGTCTAGGAGGTGAATCTGGTAAATGTTTAGATTTTGAAAAATTAAGCATAGGCAAATCGATTTACGGTCGTGTTAATCGGTGAATGTTTTGGGAAAACGATGATGGTTAGAATGATCGATAACAGTTAGGACAACATCGATGACAGTTTCTGAAACTGATACCGGTCATTGTGGAAGAAATCAGTCTCAAAAAAATGAAATGGAAATGTTGGGTTTGTACTAGTGAAACTGTGTATGATAGAAAATATCAATAAGGGAGAAATATGATGATGCCCTGAGGGCTGGAAATAGAACAGAAGCAGTAATGAAAGTTGTTCTAGGTAAAGTAACTAGAAAGCTAGAAGCCAACACCGGTTAGGGTTTAATCGAAGATGGTCATATGTGAATTGGTGTGTTCGGTTTGGACCAACGTTGGTGACTGTGAAATTAGAAAGAAATAAGGAAAATTGGTTTTGTGAATTAAATTAAGTGAAGAATCAAACCGTAAGCTTTCGAGAATGAGAAGATGAGGCCTTGGCACACTCTGAGACAAAGTCATAATATCTAACTATGATGGTGGAGTGTGAAAGGAAGAAGAAAAAATGGGGATTCATAATCTCACACCTCAAAACACAAACCAAGAATAACACTAAGAAAAAGTGTGATCTTAACAGTGATTTTCTTATGTTTGTTTATCTTATGCTATTTAGGACTGATCGTGTGTGTATTTAGAACAAAAAATTTTGGTTGGGAAGGCATCCTATGAAGAAGGATATATAAAAGGAGAGATTTCGGTATGTTATGGTAGGGGCGGGCTGTCCTTTGAGATGATGACTCGAAAGAGTCAACAAGTTGGGGAGTACCTAGTAATCGGATCGTGTGATCACCGAAAAATTTTCCTGTAGGATGTTGTTTAAGAAAGATGTGTATATTTGATTTTTGAAATTTTGGTAAGACACACAAAGAGAGAGAGAGAGAGAGAGAGAGAGAGAGAGAGAGAAAATTGTGATTTCTATGATTCTTTGTGTTAACCATCAGCTGGGCATGACTTCCAGTGTATAGGTTTCCCTCAGTTTTAATGTGAGCTAATAATGCAACAAATCAGAATGTAATGCAAGTTTTTTAAACCCAAATCGAAATATTATATTCAATGACACAAAAGGATGAACAAGAGAGGGTATGCTCTTTCACTAAATGCAAGAAAGCAAGAAGAATGATTCTTTTTAAATGCACCAAAAGAAATGTTTCCTTTAGAACAATAATAAAGAAGAGAAGATTACCAAGGAAGAAAATTAATGTGCAGGACTTTCAAAGGGAAACTAACACACAAATTTTACCTAGGAATGAAGAAAATGCAAAAGAATCCCTGATGGGTCCCACTAGGCATGCCAAAATGTTTCACCGTTTTCTTTACCTTTTCGAAATGAAGAAATAGATAAGGTTAAGGGCCAAGGAGGACTACCTTTTTAGTGTTGGTTGGTTGATGGTTGCGCGTTGCTCAATTCTTGATCCACAACTGAATGTGAGAGATTCATTTTGGCTAGGAGGAACTACCTGTAATAGAAAACAAGACCACAAGAATATAATTAAATTATATATGACAGTGGACTACCTAGCGTATGCTAGTTCGGGAAGTGTGATACTTCCTAGACGGTTGTCAATCCACTGTTTAAAACAAGTTAATGCGAGAAATAAACAAGGTCCTACTGTAGTTGATATGATTTAGGTATCTCATTCAAATACAATAAGCAAATCCAATCACAACAGGCTAGGCTATAGTTAGATATGAGAGGTGAGGGGGTGCATCAAGGTTCTAGAACCTGGGTGGTCGGATTCAGGTTTTTTTGGTCAACTGGTAGGGTGGTTATTGGGTATGTTCTTGATCAAGGTGTAAAACATAGAGATCGATGTCGGATAAATGTGACTGATGTCAATTTAAGTAGAACGATGATGATTATGGGTAACCATCGTCGGTATGGTCGGGGGTGAAAGAAACCGAGAATAGGTTAAATGGTAGGGGTGATCTGAGGTCAAATAAATTTTGGGCAAGTGAATGGGGGGTCTATGGAGATCTTAGGTATGCTCAGAAGTATACACTAGGTGAGAATAGGTGATTTGGTGATGTGGGTGAAGGGATCTTTGGATTTAAAGATAAGGGGGTGATGTAGTAATAAGCATGTAAAGAATAGATTAACAATAGGAGTAATAAAGATTACTAACTGAAATAAACTATACTGATTAGGGCCGTACATATTATGTTAAGGATCTGATGACTGAGTGGTGGAGGTGGTTGATCGGAGAATATGTGTATGGGCCCGTAATGTTTCTTTCTTGGAGTGCTCCCATGAATGCGATGGTTCTTTGATTGATGTTGGTGATGCCTTTGGATGTGTGGATGCATAAAAGGATGTTTGTCTTGCTTAAATGCATCTCTAGTCTCCTTTCTTTCTCTCCCAAATGTGCCAACCTAGAAATAAGGTTACCGAAGGGAATAAAAGGTGACCGACGATGGTTCAGGTTGACTGGCGTTAGTTTAGGGGTGACCGGCGTTGGTTAGGAGGGATTCCCTGTGTTTAATAAAAATGGGAGATCATGGCAATGATTTCGCTTGATGAGGGTTTTACTTTTTAGGGTTTAGTTAATTCTTAGTTAATTATGGAAACATACTAAGAATAGACTTAGGGTGAGGTGGCTAAGTGAGGTGTATAGGTGAGGTGGTGGGGTGGGAATTATCTTAATTAGGATAATTAAATAATAAATATTATGAGGACATGGATTATTATAATTAAATTAATTAAATTAGTATTAGTGTGGAGTGTAAGCGGCCATGGTTAGGTGAGTGTGTTCAAGTTGATTATTTAACAAAGGGTCAAGGAGTTTGTGACCCAATTTTGGTGTCTACAGAGATACCTAAATCATATCAACTACAATAGAACCTTATTTATTTATGTCATTTCTTGCATTAAATTGTATTAAATAGTTGTTTGACTACCACTGAGGAAGTATCACATTTCTTGGATCTAGCACATGCTAGGCAATCAACCGACAAAATCTTGTTTAACTCTTGTTTGTGGTCTTGTTGTGTATTTCAGGAAGTTCCTCCTAACCAAAAGGAAGCTCTCATAGTCAACATTAGATCAAGAAATCAGCATGCACACAACAAATTCTAACCAACCATCACAACAGGTATTCTTCCTTAGCCCACACCCTTATCTGTTTTGTCTACAAACTTAAAGAAAAATGGTGAAACATTTTGGCACGCCCTGGTGGGATCCATCGGGGTTCCTTACATTTTATTCATTCCTAGGTGAAAGTTGTGTGTTTGTTTCCCTTCTAAAAATCTTACACATTAATTTTCCTCTCTGGAATATTCCTCTCTTTCTATTTTCTAAAAGCAATCGTGTTTTTGGTGCTATAAAAATAATACTTCTTTTCTTTCATTAGTATTGCATTTGTTTGACTTTAAACTGTTCATTTTCCACTTAAATATTTAATTCCCTTTTATAAAATCAAGGAAACTTAAAGTTTACATTATGTTTCTAAAGTCACTTAAAGTAATATTAAAAAGTGAAAACCTCAACGTAAAAATATAACATTGATGAGAGAGAGCGTTGGGTGAGAAGAGAAGAAGAAGAAGAAAGAAGAAGAATCATGCGGAAGAATGAGTTGATACAATGAACTTGGATTTGCTCTCTTAATTTTCTCCACTTCACATTCCAGAGAAGGCTTATGTCTTTCCAAGCTCCTTGTTGAAATGAGCCGCTACATGTTCTACTTTTTTGACATGAGGGCTGTAAATATAGCTCAAGGTTTCGGTCTATTAATCGGTCACACTGCTGATGATGTCTTTGCACTTCCTTAACCATGATGAATTATTTTCTACGATAAGTGTAATGGAGGATCATATCTCTGAGAGGAAGTCGGTATTATACTTAGTGAAGGAAAATGGGTTTCCCACCCCTTTCTTGACATATTATTTAAAAGGGCTGATCAACTCATTAGCAGTTGTGTGTTTTCTCATTGTAGGTACTCAAAGTTTCTAAATTTTTTGATTTATACTATCCTGCCCAAATTTTATGTTTGTTATTCTTTCTCCTCTATCTCTGTCTGTAACACCCCGAACTATTGTTACTTCCTCCCGAGCATTCAAGTGTTGATATATGATTTCTTACGTATAAGGATGTGTTCCTTTGATTGTGAAGTCATGCTTGATATGGATTGTATCTTCTTTGCTCTTGAAGATCTTTGGTGAGTTAGGATATGCTTGGACTCTTTTATTTCTTTCATTTTTTTAGACTCGAGTTCAATCTGATTTCGGGATGAATTGTGGATTTACCCATCTTTAGGACTCGACCTTGGATTAGTGGCATTGATCCAAGAGATGTTTTAAGTTTATTCGGATGAACAAAATTATAGACCTTACGAAGGTTGCGTAAGGTCCGAATGTGTTGAATAAGCAATTCTAGAGTCTAACTCAGGCTGATTGTGTTAAATGAAAATCGGTTCCAAATACCGTAACATCGGGAAGGCCTAGACCTTAAGCCAGGTAATAAATTTTGGTGTATACTGCAAGATTATTATCAATGCCGGATAGAATCCATTTCGGGAATGTTATAACTGTTGGTTCCACTACTGATCGAACCTACTTGTGGGACCTAGACTGGATTTATTAAGGTTAATAACCTAACCTAAATCTAACCTAGCCCTAAACTATAAGCTAAATGTTCCTAAGGTTAGCGACCTAGCACTATGGAAGTAAGACTAAAGTATTACCTTATGATCTAACCTATGTTTCTAACCTAACTAATGATAGTGGATGAAGGGGGACCTATGAAGGGGTGCGAGCCATGGGCGGTAGTTTCTATGGCATTTATGAGGTGGATAAGGATGAAGGACTTGGGATTTGGCGGAGGTTGTAAATATCTATTGAGTCCGACGTGGCAAAGTCACCAAATCTGGGAATGGTCTTTTGTTTGCATTTGTCAATCGCCAACTATGGCGGTTAGTGGCAATGGAGATTGGGTGGGAATCTTGGAGTTAATGTCATTGATGAACTTCGGTTCCCGAGCGCGGATCACTTGGGAAGGCATGCAAATGGAAAATTGGTTGGTATTTTGGTTTTCCATTCGCTCTTTTTCTCTCTGTTTGATCACTAGTTCTTCGAACCAATCTACTTGGTGTTGCATGGCAACTATGAGAATAACTAGCTCTTTTCTCTGTCGAGGAAAGTTTATAAGGCATGAGGGTAACAAATTATTGTTGCTGAATCTATCGTGGAAGAAGAGGAGGCTCGAGCTCATTCAAAAGTCTTCTTCGGATTTTTAAAGCAACATTACAGGGCATGATAGGCCCTGACTTTTAAAAATCTTGCTTTACTCTAAATGCTTTCATTAAAACAACTTTGTTCAGGTGATTTTAGTTCAGTTGGTTTGAAGCAATGTATTGGTTCTTCTTTTCCTGTGGAATTAGGAATCTTGGGGTTTTAGAAGACCTTGTTGGAATGGTTACTGTATTTATTCTTCCTTTTGGTTTCATTTCGATTACAGACTGGCTGTGCTTTTATTGTTGATGTTGAACCCTGTTGAATCTTGCTAGAATACTTTAAGTTCCTTCTGGTTGGAATGCTTGCTGAGATTATACTACTTGAATGTGACTATTGTAGAAATCCTTACTGTGTTAGCAATTTTGGGTTTAGTCTCCGTTGAAAGTTTTCAGGGATTATATACGAAAATGACTCAGTGGGAGTCCTTTTAATGTTTCGTATGTTTTCATCTTCTGCTTAAGCTTAGTTTTGAATGTTGTTGTTTAGTTGAGAATACTGATGGTATCGACTCAGTGAGAGTCTTTGAAATGTATCTTGTATTTCAACTTCTGTCTAAGCTTAGTTATGAATACTGTTGCTTAGTTATGAATATTGTTGCTTAGTTATGAATGTTGTTGCTTAGTTGTGAATACTTTTGCTTAGTTGTGAATACGGTTGGTATTGACTCAGTTGGAGTCCTTGTAATGTAACTAGTGTTTCGACTCCTGTATAAGCTTAGTTGTGAATACTTAATGATATTGATTCAGTTGGAGTCCTTAATATGTATCTTGAATTACGACTTCTATAGAAGTTTAGTTGTGTAGACTGTTGGTTTGATTCAGTTGGAGTCCTTGAATGTTTTCGTATGAATTCGACTTTAATCTTAACCTGGGCTGTGAGTTCTTGTGGGATACGACTCCGTTGGAGCCCTTGCAGTATTTCCATGTGAACTCGACTCCTGTTGAAGCCCTGATGTGTTTGCGGGATGGCTCTACTTAGGTTAAAACTTGGATGAGCTTATGTAATGGATGTGACTTCTGTAAAGTCCTTGTTGTACATTCATAGAGATTAGATTCAGTTGAATGAAGCTGTGCATATTTGTGTTTAGACTTAGTGTGAATATCGTTGTATTTGCATATGGAACGTCATTTGTTTTAAGTGTTATCTAGTCTCGTGGCTGACTGTGATAAAAAGCTCCTAGCTGTGCTCTGTTAAACAATGGTGATGGGTATATTCATGTTGATGAATGATATGAAAAAGAATTGTTGAGTCTGTTATGGTTGGATTACTTACTTTTGCTTGTCGTGAGAGCTCTTGTATTGCTTAATAGCTACAGGTGATTTTTATAATTGGATTTAGATGGAACTGTAGTTCTTCTTGTAATCTCGACTGTTTAGTCGCATGCGTAAATGTATTTGCATTATTCTAAAGGAGTCGGTACAGTCCAAAACGTTATTGATTTAGGATTCTGATGGACTCTGTTTCTTTCTTCTAGACTATAATTTATATGTTGATGTATAATAAGTTGAATAGGAGGATTCTCTCTCTCTCCTAGTCAGGAAACCTTGTGTGCCTTCTTCTTGCATCCTTTTGTGATCTCTACAGTAAGGGCATAACAAGAATAAACTTTGATATTGAATGGAGAAAGCGGTATAAAATTTGTGTTCTTTGTATAAATAGGTATACTTGACAATACCATTGAAATGTGTTACGATGATAAAATAATTAAGGCATAAGCTTGTTGAATGTTTTAAGCGCCTTTGAGAAATTGTTAGAAACAATCTTGTAGGAGTTTTGTTGTCTTTAGAATGGTTGTATTCATATGTTCTTAGTCTCTAACATATAGGATGATTAGCCTTATTTAAGTTTGGAATGTGAAGAAATGATTTCATATAAACAAGTTGTTTAATGAGAGCAATTGGTGGATTGCAATTGTTTTAAGAATTAGTGATTATCATGCTCGGTTCACCGAACCGACCGTGTTGACAATTTTTGTAGATGGTTGCGTAAGTGGTAAAGGCACGCAGATCGATATGATGTTGATTGTTTAATTTGGTTTTATGATGAATTCCAACTTGATTCTCTAAATGTACTACTTGAAGAAATATGTTCTTTTCTTTGTTGAGTATTGTATCAAATATCTTTGAATGCATAAAATGTATTTGATTAGCTTAGTAATGAATGAAATGAGGTATTTGTTACTTATGTGTTTGCATTCGTATCTTGATGGATTGAACTTCTTCGGTTCAAATGATTTTAAGAGCATTGTTATTATTGTATACCTTGGAGACATTTGGGATTCTCTATGTAAGCTTTGCAAAGATTATGTGACTGAGTACTTGTGAATGTTTAGTAGTTCTGTTATGTTCTATCTAAAGCTAAATTGGAATTTAGATCACTGTCTTTCGAGAAGCTAAGGTTAAAATAAACCTCAACAGGAAGCTAAACGGGTTGAATAAATTATTACTTCCTAGTCTTGATCTAAGTCAAGACAACGTTTAATTTAATTTTAAATCACTATATCTTAATACTAATAAGTAAGATATATTTCAGTTATGAGAACTGATATAAACCTAAAAGGGTATGGTTAGCAACCTTATGTGAAGATTTAAGGCTATTGCCCAATTTCGTTGATTTAGATCATTGTGTAACAAAGAACTCCTTGATGAGACCTCAAATCTTAATAACTTCTCTTTGTGAAATGGGTTTTAATAAGAAAGGCAATTCTAAGGTGAGGAACCCAGGGGTTGGGAAAAGACTACCCTAAAAGGAGCGTCTTAAAGTATAACTTTAACTCAACGTAAGTAACACCTTAAAGTCAAGTAGATCTTTTTGAGGTGGATTTGAAGGTTGATGGCACAAGTCAACTGCAGGGTTGTACCTTCGAGAAGATTAGGATCTTCTCAAAGATACAACAATGCAGGTGACTTATGATGTCACCCTTTGCATTGATCATTAAGATTTACACCTTAAACACGAACAAGTTTTTACTCTGGGACTGGTTAGGAATGTGATCATGATATGAGGCTGACCCTGGAGACTCGGGGTACCTTGACACATAGGGTTAACTAGGGTTGACTCAGTATGTCAGCGTATCCCTAGTTCTTGAGAGCATCCTTATATCATTGTCATATTATTAATCCGTTCCTGAGTGAATAACTTGGGGCAGGGGAGGCTGACAGAAGTCAGTGTAAGACATTCTACATAACATAGGAATGGGGTGAAGGACGTATTCTAGATTGATGAGTATGCCGTCAAGGAATACGAGACATAAGTAGTATGTTTCAAATCTTTGGCCAAAGTATCGCAAGCTGCTGATTGCGTTGTCCTATGTCACCTAGTCTAAGGGATGAGATGCCAATGAATAATGGTAACAATTATTCAGATAGGTTCCTTGGACAGAGCATTCTAAATACCAGATTAGGGAAGAGAACCACAAGAGTGATGTGTTAAAATAAAAACGCCAACTCTTGATACTCATGAATAGATCGGTAGATTACCGAGTCATGGAATGAATAGATTAGAGGTACTCCGAGTCATTACAGCTGCATATGGTTATCTATTATAAGAATGGTTGTTTTGATTTGTGAGCTCTAAATTATGTATTTAGAACTAGGAAGCATTTATCAACAAAAAAAAAAATTACTTGTTGTAATGTACTAAAATGGGGATGTTACACTTTGTGAAGGACCGATTGATTGCCTCAAAGATGATTACCAAGGCCCTTTCCCATACACGTGTTAAGTCTTCCGTAGGAGCTTCACAAACCTTTTTTAATTAACTCCCGATGATTGGTGTTGCTCATCTCACTCACTACTAGTCCCAGAGGTTCCCAAAAATATCTTTCTTTCTCCACATCCTCTTTGAGTGTTTGCATTCTATTTTCTATTTCGCACATGTACACAAATAGCTTGATTGCCTCTTGTAGTGTTGGCTTCCCTTTTTTGGAGATTGAGTCGATCCATTCAATGTTTTCTCACCCATGTAATGTGAGCTCATGCATTCTTCTGATGGATTTTGGATTGAAGCTACTTATGGGTGACACTTTATCAATAGGAAGTGTTGTAGTGATTGGTTCCACTAGGTGTTGCATATAAGATGAAAGAGTTAGTACTTGTTCCTCTATTACCTCAATGTTCTCTACATATTCTTTATTCCTTGCCACCATGTGAGAAGAATATTGTTGATATATGTGTAAATCTCCCTCATGAGTAGTTGGTCCCAATTGGATCATGCTCATATCGTAGTCGATCGGTGTTATCTCATCCACTAGCTTGATTACCTTTGGCTGAGCTACTTCAATGTACTGATTACCTATCTCCCCACTATAGAATCATGAGGTTATATGTGTGATCTTTCTTGACCTTTTTATTTAGCCAATGAGACAATCATTGGCATGATTGGGGGCTGCTTTACTTGTTGCATAGTGTGAGTGTCAGGGACGACCATTTCCCACATCCATGGAAACATTTCTCCGCATTTAGGAACACTAATGGGTGCACCAACCATTCCTTAATTTGGAGAAGGAGGAAAGTCCTGAATGAGAGGGGAATTAGTATCAACAAGAGGTGAGACCTCTTGTAGTGGTTTCAAGACTAGATCATGAACCATGTACTCCTTGTTCACCTATGCTTTTGGTACTGGATTTTCTATTTGCATATTGAGATCAAGTTTTCCTCCTGTAGCAAGCGACGCTAATGAGCCTTCTTCTACCCCGACTTTCTCGGAGTTTCTTCTCACGGGAAGATGTTTCCAATTATGTGGCCTTCCTTTTTGAACTCACTTCAGAGTGTTTAGAGCTGAAAGACACCTCTACCACTTTTGAAGATGAATGATGTGAAGCTTTATTTTGTCTTGGAGAAATTCCTCATGATTAGATGACCATAGTCCTCTTCTTCTAAAACCAGTTCCTTGTTCTCCTCACCACCTTTTCAGTATGCTCCAATATATCTCTTGATTCACAAAAATGCTAGTTTATTTGGGGAATGGGGACATCTTGAATGATGCATACTCGTGTTCGTACATCTCTATCCCATCATCACGGGATGTCTTCATACCAAGAGAACTTGAATTTCTTCATTTCACTGATTTTCATCCTCATGTGGTCCTTTTCACATACTTCAAACTCATCAGTACAGTTGGCCTAGTAGTCCTTGACTTCTAGCTCATGTTGTAATCTGGGACATACAATGAGTTGGGATCTTCTTAGATGTCAAAGTTGGGCATGGCGATGTAGGAATGCAAAGTCAGATGTGCGAAAGAGACCTCCAAGTGAGATGCGTCATTTGAGATTTTACACATGAACACCCCTAAAGATATAGGGAATGAAATCAAATTCTTTCTCCTACTTATGATAATTTTCTTCACTTGAGTGATCTTCATGCAGAGATTAAACAATACAATCTAGTCACTGAGGTACTTAGGAAGTCTTAGAGGATCTTGGTTGAAGCCAACGACTCGCAGTATGCAAAAAGGTTGATAATTGTATGAAGTATGAGTCATATTACTTGATAAGGGATGCCACTTGTGGTGACATCCTAGCTTCAAGATCCCCTTTTAAGCTTCAAACCATGTACATGGTGAATGCATCATTCATGTGAGAGAAATGTATGTTTCTCTCCTCCATTACCAACTATGGAAGTTTCTCGAACGCAAGCACCTTGGAGAATGTTTTGCGTGAGAGACAATCCTTTGAATGATCTTGAGCTAGTGAGGAGGTATACCAAGTAAGAATTCATGTGGAACTTCTTTGTCATGGGTACTTAGAGCAGTTGCAGATGGAGATTGTTGCTAATGATCTACCCCTAGTCAATTCTTTGTTTTCCTTCTATCAATATCAAGATGAAAAGACCCATCCAATCTTGGAAGTCTCTTGTGCTTACTTCACCCATTACTCTACTGAGGAGAGTGATGACATCAGAATACCCTTCTCGGAACTCACACCTTGGAAGATTCTTGGGAATCCTCAAGGATTTCTCCCTATTTTTAACCATGACCCGAGCGTAACCCCTTGCATGTATGCATCCATCGTTTCCCAATCATGCAAGGCCCTATCCTTTGAGATGATGACCATGCTGGGAGATGTTAGTATTAGTAGAAAAAGTGAGATGGTTCTAGGGCTGATGACCATCGAGTGTTGTACCATTTTCAGCTCGAGATAGTTCATGTTTGGACTCATAGTGGTGGGAGCAGGCTAGGACTAAATCATGACTTTGGAAAGACACTGGATTTCTGTAGTAACGAATAAGCCACTTGTTAATATCTGATCTTCAATATTCTTTTGGTCCTTGGTTGTCATGCTAGTTCAAAGATCATTCAGGTCCATGTACTAGACATCATTATATTCTATCTCATACTTACAGGCAAAGGGTTGTGTTGGCTTCTTTCCTATCCACTTCTGCTTCATGTTTCCCTTAGAAAAAGTAACTTACTATTTTTATTAAGTACAAAAAAGTAACTCCCTAGAACCTCTACTGAGTGTTGTGACCCTGATTTCCCTTTCTCCCTACATTCCTCATTCCCTCTAGATCAACTTTCTATTTTCAGTAGGTGTCCATGGGACCACTTACTATTTTTAGTAAGTTCCAAAAATTCCTGTTCTAGTGAGTTCTTAGCTGCATTATATCTCCAATGTCTCTGTCTCCTTCACAGTTCTTCATTTAATTGACTTTCTGAAATAGCAGTCCCTATGTAGTAAACCTACTATTTTTAGAAAGTGGGATTCTAGGCATAGATTGATGTGGAACAAAAAAAATTTATATGGATTTTTCTCAATATCACTCCTCCGAAATATCAGGCCCACACGCTTAATAGTCTAGGAGATTTTAAAGTTTCAAATTTTGGACTGACAAAGGTGCTTCCTCCGGATGCGACAACCATTAATGGACCTCAAAATTGTAGGTCTAGTTTTCTCCTCCATTTTCAAAATAAATTATATTTTTGATGCGGGTTTTTTCTTTTGGTGTTTCACGTGAAATTATACGTTTCGCCCAACGGTTTGATGGGAAATTGGATTTTTTCTTTGTTGAGACATAAGTGAGATTTCTTCATTGTGGATGCTCTGTTGCACAAGAGGAGAGTTTGAAGGTGTATAATTTATGGTCTTGGGTATAGGAATGAATAGAAAAATATATCTTTTTTTTTCATGCATTCGTTGGAGATATTTTTTCAACTTCTCGTTTCATGGCCATGGAGTTTTCTCTGTTTTCACCTTATTCATTTTGTGCCTCTCCTTTACGTTTTCTCAAATTTCCTTCTAGGACCTACATGATTTCTTGGAGTGAAGGGAATTAAATTTGTGCTAGGTCTGGTTCAAGTTTCAGCAATGGAGGAATGATGGTGAGAAGGTTGTAGAGGAAGAATTGAGATATGTCTATCCACGGGAGTGGAAAGGGAAGAAGCAGTGGATATTTAAATTTCTGAAATCATGGAGAGAGAGAGAGATGGGTGCATTTTTCACATCTTTATTTCCCTCACCTTAGGGATTCTAGGGACATAAAATTCCATGGTGGTCCTAGAGTGACACTTGGTGGTGATTAGATGACAGGGAATGGAGGTGAACAAAGAAACTTTAATGCATTAGGGGCTGAAAGTTGGTCACGTGGATGACAAAGGACTCCCCATAGGGGTGGGTGAATTTTTCGATGTCTTCTCTCCCTAACCTTAGGGATTTTAGGGACATAAAATTCCACGGTGAGAAATTGGATGACATGTTTCTTGTAACACCCTTGACAATTGTTATATTCCTCCTTTGCATTTCAAGTGTTGACATGTGATTTTCTTGATAAAGATGTGTTCTTTTGACTATTGAAGATCATGCTTGATATGGATAAATCATTTATGCTCTTTGATTGAAGGGCTAGTATGTTGTTGCTTGCAATAATCTATTTCACTTCTTATGAGTAAAGTTGTAATCTGGTTTGAATGGTTGCAAACTTATCCTTTGCAATTGGACTCATCCTTGGATCAATTCCATTGATCCAAGGTATGTTTTAAATCTTCTTATCAAAACTGAATGAAAAACTGACATTCATTGATTAAAATACTTAACAGATTGAACTTGTGGTTATTGCAAATTCTTTATCATCTTGAAAATAGTGCTTGCATTCTATTTTTTGTTGTGCTCAGCTCTTCTTGATCAACCCTTGTAGGGCGGTTAATGGCATTAAGGGAAATAGAAACCCTGCTTTTGGATTATTGAGAAAAGTAAATTATTATGTACCCTTTTACCTATAAGGTCTACCCGAATAGATTCAGGACTCGTGTAATTTATCTAACTATTACTACACCACTTTACATGGGATGACATTCTAACCTAATTTGTTAGCTCTAAAGGAAATAACCTAGGGGATGCTAAGTTATTTCTAAACCTATTATTTTGGTTAAATCTACATCCTATCCTAAGGTGGCAATTTATTGTTGGGGGTTATATCCTAAGGTTATATATTTAAACTAACCTAAGATCTAACCTAAGAAAATTCTATCTATCCTAAACTAATGGGATATGAAAGGGAACCTATGGGTCATTAGCAAGTGGGAACTAAGTGGCGGTTCCTAAGCTTTTAATGAGATTTGGTTTTGATTTGGTTTTAAATGCATGAAAGTACTGCCAGTTTGGCAGGGGCTAGTGAAGGTTTAGAGGAATCTACGTGGAGGCATCTCTAAGTTTGGAAATGCATTTTGAAGTACAATTAGGTCTCACCAACTATGGATGGTGATGGCAAGGAAAGATAAGTGGGAAATTTGGAATTAATGGCATTAATACGCCTTGGATTTGGCAAGCAAACCATCTTGGAAGGTATGCTAGCGAATTTGTTGGGGTTTTTTTACTTTACATGCTTCATGATTTTTTCTCTGCATAGAGCTATCTAGTTTTTCGAACCAACAATTTGATCTGCACTTAGTGGCTATTTTTGAATTCTTTGATCTATTTTCGGTTCGAGGAATGTATAAGAGGCACTGTGGAAAAATATTACTATTGTTTGATATTTCTTGGAGAAGAAGGGGTCTTGGAAACTCATTTGGAAGTCTTCTTCGAATCGGTAGAGGCACTATCAGGCATGATAGGCTCTACCCATTAAGATTTCTTGCTTTCTTCTAAATGATTCATTAAAACAATTATTCTCAATGGAAAATTATATTTACATGATGTATCTAGTTATTTACTTACATGTATTCTTGAAAATTAAGTGGGTTTTGGAATGTGAATCCTTGGCTGTTATTAGTAGTTCTTGGGAACTTTCTCTGAACTAGTTGTCGAGAGGTTTGCATGTGAAGTTGTTTTGAAACTCTGTAACTTGAACTAGTAGTTCTATTAATTGTATTTGAAGCTTGTAGCTTGTATTCAAGCTTTGTTTTCTTACATTTGAAAATAATGTGGAATGAGCTGGCTAGTTGCTTGTTGGGTTCTGAATCTCTGTTCAGTCATGTGTTTTTGAGTTGAAGTGGGACTCCTTAGTTTCTCTAAACTCGTATTGAATCTTCGAGATTCGTTTTGAGTTTTGTTGATACCCTATGTTTATTTTTGGGTGTGTAGGAACTATGTGAAGTTCTGAACCGATTGGTTAATCTTCATATTCAACAGCCTATACCACTATTTAGTTCTTAAATCCGAACTCGTTGTTAAGTTGTGCTCTGCATTCTATACTTGAGCTTTGAACCAAAGTTTTATTCTCCCTTAGGGAAAATGGAAAGGCTTGAACCCGCAAATGAGTGTTGGTGTTTATTCCTAGCTTTTATTAGGGCCTCAGGTTTCATTATTAAATCATATTTAAGCTGTGTTGTTTGAACTTGTGTTCAAAACTCGTATTTGACTTAGTACAAGATTTTCCATTGTTGGTCGTTTAGATCTTGTATTGGAATCAATGTGTTTAACCTTGTACATGTGTTCGAGCGAGAAGTTTAGTGGGTACTATGGGGTGTAAAGCTGTCGCCTCTTTTAATACTATCTCTTTGGAAGGGAACCTTGTGAGTTTTGTTTGGTTAGATGTTAGACCATGTAACTTATTTAGAGGGCTCCTTTGTTTTGATTTTTATGAATGAATGGTAGAATGATTTTGGCCTTTAAGACCACACCATGTTCTTGAACTTGACTATTTATTTTTTTGAAATAAACAAGTTGGAATAACGACTTGTTTTGGGATAGTCGTATCGATGAAAGAGGTTTTGGGAATTACTATTATTTCATTTTTATTCCTTTATGTTGAATGATCCCTACCTGTCATATGATTTTAAAAGGAACTAGAGAGGTTTGTGGTTATTTTTTTCAGTCAAGTTGGAAGAAGGTAGGATAGAACTTGTCTTATCGAATTATTTTCTCCCATCCGAGTCATGAGTTTTTTTGTAGAATGCTAAATTTTAAACTGTTATTATGTATGTGGTTCGAAAAGTTACAGTATCACTTATTTGGATGTTGGTAATGTGGCTTTTTCTTGGGATTTCGAACTACCTTCCCATTTGTAGTTTGTTGTCAATGTTGTAATGGGAATTCAGTCTTTGAGTTGAGAGTTGTTGTGACTTTTTAATCCTTTTTGATTGGAGGACTTTTACCCTCTATTTCTTCATTGTTGAACCGTCATATATTAAAGAGAAAGAATTATACTCTCTTGGGGGCATTCTACAGTTTGGGACTGTACTGTGTATTTCTTCTGAGATTTGATATTTGAGCTAGGTGAATGAGAATAGGTCTTCATGGGAAGGTTGTATGGAAATTGGAAGTATGCGGGCTTTGACTGTGCATTCAGTTTTGAGTTCTCTTTGGAAACTAGCTTAAGAATTTCTAAGTTTGTATTAGATGATGGATTTCATTTCATAGTATAAATGAAATGAAATATGGTTTGGGGTCCTTGTTGGTTTGAGATCCTTTTTCTATTGACTGATAAGTTTATTGATTGAACTTCTCATTATTTGATTCTCTTCTTTGTCTATATGGAGGGATGAAACTTACTAATATCAGTTATGTTGTAACTAACTCCTTGCAGATTGGGAAAAGTTAAATGTGTCCTTCTATCCTTATGAATTTATGAAATAAATTAATGACAAGACTTGTTGACTTTTTAAAGTGATTGGCAAGGATCAATTAAGTCTTGTGGTATAATTCTGATGTTGCAGATTATAAAATGTTCCTTTCTTAAAAGTAAATTCAAATTTCTTAATTGTACTTCCTTCTAGATGTAATTACTTATGATTATTTGCATGATGTTTATCAATTGTTTCGTGAAAGCAAAGTTGTTTAATGAAGTAATTAGTGGGATGCACTTTACTTTAATGCTTAGTGCTTATCATGCTCAATTCATTAAACTGACCTGTGCTTGAAATTTTACATATGGATATCGTAAGTGATTAAAGAGGACAGGAACTTTCATGTAGTATTGGGCTTATTTAATTTTGAGCATTATGTAAAGAGTTTCAATTCATTCTTGAATTGTATTGAAAAAGAAATTTTGTATTATTTTTGGAATGGAGGATGTTTGTTATACAACATGCATGAAATACATAGTCTTGTAATGTATAGTTTTATAAAGATGAATTGAAAGTTGAGATTTACTTGCATTGGTTGTGTAAATTATCTTGTGTTTATGAAAAAGATGGAAATCCTATCTTGATGATATTATTCATATCTGTTATATGCTTAATTCGGATAAACTTGATAAGTTAGATAAAAGGGAATTAGTTTAATCTCCCTTAATAAGTTGCAGCTTGTTAAGTTGCATAGGATAATGATTTTTTTATCTAAACAATTCTATCATAGAAATGAAATGTGTAATGAATACGCAGCAAAACTATCAAGAATGTGAAAGATATGAAGGGTTTGAAAAAACCTTAACACGTAATCAACTAGAGGAAGGTTATTCCTCACTAAATGAAATATAACCCAAAGAATGGTGATATGATCATAAATCATTAAACTTCATTTCTTATAAAGTCTACCTCTAAGTTGAACCTATATGGTTGCTACACCTTCTTTGAATGATTAAATTATATTTAATGGAACTTATGATATTGCTGTCCTATTTTGGTTAATTGTTGTTAAACTAAATAAATGAACATTAAAAGCAATCATGAGTTAAAGGAATTTCCTTAATGCTTAATTGATTCAAGCATAGAACAAGGACTTAAGGAGTGTTGGATTAGAGTTAGCATAGATGTTGTAAAAAAATTTGTAATCCAAATTAATTAAACATTAATAACCTCCTTGGGGTATGTACATCATGATGAGGTAGTTTCTGTAGGATGTTGGCACATGCCAACTATAGGATGTACCTTCGAGAAGACTAGGGTCTTCTCGAGGATACAACATTACAGTTGACATGTGGCAACACCCTTCTACATTGATCATCTAGATCTACACACAATAAGGACTTGAACTTAGTTTTTCTCTAGGTCAAGTTAGTAGCATGTTTAGGATAGGGAGTAACTTTCAATAACTCAAGGTACCTTGGCACATCCAGTTGACTTAGGTCAACTAAGTATGCCCTTTTACCCTAAGTCATCGAGAGTGTCTTCCTATAATAGACTATGTTCCTAACCCGGGCTAGGGTTAAACCTTAGACAAGTGGACTGGCGGTAGTCAGTAAAGACCATTCTAGATAACAGATGAGTGAGGTGAAGGACATATTCCAAAATGATGAGTATTTTGTCTAGGAATAGTGACATAAACAATATGTTTAAAATCTTTGGGCAAAGTATCACAAGCTACTGGTTGCATTGTCCTATGTCACCTAGTTTAAAGCAACGTGATATCAGATGAATATTGGTAACAAATATTTAGGTATGTTCTTTAAATAGATCACTCAGTACCTAGTTTAGGGTAGGAAAACCAAGTATATGAAGTATACAATAAGTATTCAATACTTAAAGTTAAACATGAATAGATTGGTAGGTAACCGAGTCATGGAATGAATAGATCGAGTGTATCACCGAGTCATTTATAGCTGCATATGGTTATCTATTATGAGATTGATTGGAATGGAATGTGTGTTCTAAATAATGTTTTATTTAGAATAAAGAACATTGTGAAATTTTTTTTTCCCTTGTTTCTAAATTCTTAAGTTGGGAAGGTTACATGTCCTTGATCCGACGACAAGGAATTTGAGCTCCATAAATAATCTTGGGGATGAATTGTCAAGTATGAAGGTCACATGGGGGCTGGAAGCATTATTCCAAGGTTTTTGTACCTGACCTCAAGGACATCGGGGACATAAAATCTGTCAGGAGCCCGGTGCTAAGACGAGTCCTCCGAAAATTGATTAACTCCAACCTGTCTTCAAGAGGGTAACTTGGAACAATGATAACTTGAGCTCCCGATGGAATTTATTGGTGAAATTTTATATGATCCTGACTAGAAATGTAATTTTTAATCTAATGGTGGGGGTAACATGTCTTTATTATTCCATCCGATCTATGAAAAAATGGATTTTTGAATTGGTACTCCACTTGTGCTGACAAAAACTACCTATAAACCCTATGCTCCAATGTTTTGTGAAAAATATGATTATAACATCATTTAGATATTGGAATTATATTTATAGAGATTTTTTTTTACTTCTAAATCCATCTGGAGCTCTTGGAATCTTCTTCTGAAGCTCAACAATTTTTTTAGGCCTATGTACTACCCAAGGCTTGTGAACCCTATTTTTCATTTAGACTCCTCCAAGTATTTCAAAACTTCCCAAAACCTTCCGAAATAATTTCCATGATGTTCTAACATGTTCAATTCACCTCCATGTTAAATTTTTCCCTTTCATTCCTCTCTAGGGGTTGATCCGATCTCCGGGAATTCTAGCAATAGCCCTTCCCAATACTACCAGAAGATAACATCTTTTCATAGCTTCCTAAAATCAACTGGGGATTAAATTGACTTTCCTAAATCACCTAGGGGACCAATTTGACATCAAATAGGGCATGACCAGACTAAAGGATATGACTTGGGGTGCATAGGAATGATAAAACATGAAAATTTTTGCACAAGGGTATAGTTGTCGTGCTTGGAAACTTCCAATTTCCACTGTCACACATTTACATGAAAAAACTATGGAAAATTATTTCACCTCACACCATTTGGATAATCTAGAAATCCCGTAACTTGATCATTTTCATAGATACTAATAGGACCATTAAAATTATCCTCAATGAAATCATAGTGGCTGCAAAAGAAAACATCTTGAAATTTAAACCTCCCTACAAAGCCATATATCCATAGGAGGAGGTTAGATATCTTAAGTCATGGAATATCGATATATAATAATGTATTTCCTCCATTCAAATCATTGACAGGTCTCTTGTATAATGGATTCCCCCTTCTGAAGGCTGGTATAAGCTGAAATTTGATGAAGGCTTCAAAGGAAACCCTGGTCCAGCCGAAGGAGGTGGTCTAAGAAATCATAATGGTCATCTTATTACAACATATGTTAGTCCCATGGGTAAGAAAAATAACCACTACTCTAAGGCTCTAGTTATTCTATGAGGAATTAGACTTGCTAGGAATCTCAACATGGGAAACATCATTATCGAAGGTGACTCAATGAACATTGTCAATATTCTCTCTAAGTCCCTAACTCCTAGTTGGACCATTAGAGAATTCATTAATGAAGCCCATAATTTATGCAAAGGTCTAAGTATCATTTTCAAGCATGTGTATAGAGAAGGAAACAAATATGTGGATTTGATTGCAAATATAGGAGTTTGTATTAATGATTATAAGGAATGGCATGACTTCAATGACACTCCCACCAAAGTTAGAAATATCATTTCAAATGAAACGAACACTCTCATCAGTACTTCTTATTCGGTGGTGGTAACAAATGTCTAATCCTACAACAATATCTCCATGACAATTTAGGTATCCATGAATTTATTCTTCCATTTTTTTGAAAAATAAGTTCTTTTTTCATACTGAGAATTTTAGGGAGAAGGAAGCGGGTTTTATCCCTACAACACACATGTATACGAGTTATCAACGAGTTGTTGTGTCTGGTCACAAATTTTAGATCAACCCACCAAAATATTAGAGGGTTTTCATAATGGGTGGTGCCCCTTTTCGAGTAGAACCTATCTTTGACCCACAATGATAAGATCAAATTTAGCTCTGGGAGACCATAAATATGGAGGGCTTCATTGATTTCATCCAATGCATAAAATGGCTTGAAAAGTATATCTCTTAAAAATTTGTGGCAAATTGGAAAGACCATAACATATCTTTCAAAGATAGGGAATTTCAAATCACTAAAGAATTCATCTCATTTATCACCGGGTTAAGCATGGAGGGGAACAAATTCTTCAGGAATAAAATTGATAAGGAAACATCAGAAAATCTCTTTGTATACAATGGAGAAAATCTCGACATCAAAAAGGAAGGAATTATGGTTTCTTCTATCTCGCAGCCATATGATGAGGTGGCTCGTATGATGGTGTGTTATGTCACATTAGAGGGAAGATTCTCCACCATTCCACAACATCACTTGGTCCTACTTAACCACTTCAAGCAAGGTGAAGGTGAGTCTCTCCTACTACATTTTGCAGTCAATGAAAAATTCTATTCTAGAAGTTTAGGGTCACAAGAGGACTGTTCCTCTTCACTAGGGATTCATTTATCTCATTAATCAATACATGTCTTATTTAGTCGCCAACAACCCCTACCTTGTTGTGGTTTCTCCCCTTCCCAAAAAAAATCACATTCTCTCCAAAAACCCCGTGTACGGCGAGTCGTGCATCTCAGAACCACCCTCTAAAAGGATTCTTCACAATAGCAGGAAAGACAAGGAAATTGTGGGAATTGGCTAGAAAGATAAATAAATATTAGTGTAATATAGCCCTCACACAATTCTTCCTACCATGGAAGAAGGATCTAGTTTGGAAAAGAAATTCAACATGTAAGCTGATATTGTTAAAACCCTTGAGGAAAATGTAGAATTTCTGCTTCAATCTACTATTAAGGAATAATATTTGGACCCCAACACTGGCCTCAAAGAGGAAATTATCACCCTAGAATCTAATATTAAATATCTAGAGGAAAAACACAACTACTTGGTTATGCATAGTGTTATTTTGGATCTTATACAAGTCCACACCCACCAAATTAGTGACTTCGATGTCATACCGGACTCGGCATGGAAGAATGGAAAGATTACAAGAAATTTTAAGGCTAAAAATTGGGACCCCACTATTGCCATAGCCCTAAAACTCTACTAGGATTTCAAGGTTGCTTTAAAAGTTTTTAACAAATTTGTTGGTTAGTGTTGTTGAATCCTTATTCTCGGTGAAGCTATTTTTGTTATTTTCTAGCTGCATTTTTGTTGTTGTTGGTTCGATGTTGGGATATTTGTAGGAAAATGGCCCCTGCCTTTGTTTTCTCCTATTTTTTCTCTTTCTATTTGGAGTGTGGACCCCACAGATCAAAAAACTACACTGTTATACTTTGTTAATCTTAGATGTTGAGCCTCTAGTTGTAACCTTGGTTAAGGTCCCTCAAAACCTTTTACCAATACTAAAAAAATAAGATGAAACTAATAATCTATGCTACTCTCACGAAAGGAAACAAACCTAAATAAATCAACAAAACTAAAACACCATAATTACAAACAATAATTGTTTTTACTCTAAATAAATAAATCCTAAATAAACAAAGTAGCTGGATCTGGCTATTTGCTTGTGCATTTGTGAATTAAATCTAAACTAATTAATCAATTGAATATTTCTAACAAAACCCTCAATCCTGCCTCAGAGGTAGAGAATAAATCACAACTTCAACAAAGCTATTATTTCCTACAACTTCCCTGACAATATTGAAGAGAAAAATTTCTAATGTGATTTGATCTATGTAATTGCTTGATAATTGAAACAATGAAATAATTTCTCTACTATATTTGATATGAATTTGAATTGATAAATTCAGAATTGACAATTTAAATCAATGAAGCAAACAAACAACACCTCCAACCTAGATATGCAAGAATAGTGGAAAATTTGGTTGTGTGAATATTTATCCCCTTAGCTTATCCTTTCAATTTTTGTGTCCACATGAGTCTAGCGGGTGGGAATGTAAAGCAACAATGAGAGGAAGAAATTGAAGGATTAACAACATCTCGAATTGGAAGACTGGGAAACAATGTAGGTGGAAGAATGCAAGCACAATTGAACTGAGATTGGCTTTGGAAATTTCCAGCAAGAAAGGAAACAACTTTTCAATAACAAGAATACTCAAAATTACTTTGTCCATTTGCTTGAAAACAAGCGATTAATTTATAGAAAGTTAGTTATAGAGTGCACAAACACACTTGGCAGCAATGGGATGCCAAATCATCACATGAAGAGGTAGTTCAAACTAATTAATTCTATTTAAAAATAGAAGAGGGAGTGAAGACTATGCAATCAAGCCCAAATTTAGCTAATTTGGTTCACAAACATGCCTTAGAAGTGAAGTTAATTGAAATCACACATGTTTAATTTACGCATGAAGGTTTCTAGAAAATACACGCAAAACCACCACCTTGCATAGGGTGATGAACATAGAACCACCGCCACCCTTCCTGGGTGGTGGTTACAAAACCACCGCCTAGGTAGGGTGACAATTTTGACACTAAAGGTCAAAACATGCATAAAATGAAGTGGGAAGCTAGAAAAAAGCATGCAAGGGATAAGTAGGGATGTCTAGGCTACAAATATATACTGTGAATGGATTTAGGAACTCAAACACCTTCTAAAAGGATATGAATCATCATTGGGGACCTTTTGTAACCATTTTTGATAATGTAGCACATGTAATTTTGGGTGCGTACATATTTCCCCCTTGTAGAATCATCTTAGCCATGAAGAGGTGGAAAACGTAGAGTCCGAGTATGGAATTTCTGAAATGGGGAGTTAGAAGCTATACACGACATGCTCGTGTGTCGAAACATTGTCATCCAAGCTCCTACTACTTGCAAAATGAAAACAAGACTCAAGTGTAGATAGATACAACATCGAAAGATAAATTCTAAAATAAAATGACAAGAGGACTTACCATTTTTGTGGGGATAGGAATATAACTGCACCAACACTCTAGCCCTATGGACACATACACTCAAACAAGGTTTAAAACAATGTATATATATCAAAATAACTTATTTTTATTCATTTGCACATATTCTCGTTGTGATTTTTTTAAATCCCTAGGCCCATGGTGAACATTTCGTTTGTGAGTATGTTTGAATTGGAATGGATTTAGGAATGGTGTTTTTGTGAAGCTTTGGCCTTTTTGTTTGAATGCATTTGAGAGGAGCTTCTAGGAAATTTATAACTAGAGCGGTTGTAAGGGGCCTCAAAGAGATAGATGGGCATAACACCTTTATTGCTTAGTCTCATTTTTGTGTATTTTATTGATTTTTTTTTTATTTTGGGCTCATGACTGAGTGTTTTGACCACACCTAGTGCAATAACATTGTACACAAACTTTCTCCATGATATATACTGAGATGATTCTTTTTGGTTCAGCTATTCCTTGTATAGAGTTGACTTCTCTTTGTGGCTTGATTCACATATGTACTCTAGATGTTTAGAATTTCCTATTTTTTATGATTTTCAAAATGTATGCAATGGATATGAATGCTAACAGAATGATTTATTTTTGATATTTTTAGTGTTGTTTTTGACATGATTATGCTGACACATTGTAATGCTAGACCATAGTTTTTCAAGTAATATTTGGTACTTCACTTTTGTTTGTTGGTAATGTTAATGAATAGTGATATGATGATGAGATGAATTCACTCCTTAACTTCATGTAACTAGTAAGATGTGAGGGCTCAACACCGAGAGCTAGGAAGGACACGAATTGTATGATTTGGATAGAAATGGAAATGGCGAGAGAAAGACAATATTTTGACATAAATCCAATTGGGAGCCTTCAACTCAACTCTGCTTACATTTTACTGCACAACCTAGAATGCAATTTCTTACAATTTTATCTAGACTTAGATCTGAATGCGGCCTCTTGATTAACATAATTTGGTTTTAATGTTTTGACTCTCTTTTGGAACTTGCACATCTAATTCATTTTTCTTGGGATTGTAAGACTTTCAAAGAACATTTATTGGATGAAATTAATTTAACTTATTGATTTATTTATAGATACCCCTATACCTTTCCCCATGCTACCGGTAGGAAACATGGGCTCATCACCAAGGACAAGGCATAGGTAAGTAAGGGCACTCCCTTCCTTTCCCAACCTCCTAAGTAAAAGTACGGGCTCAACACCAAAAGTTGGTAGGGAAAGGAAGTGTGTAAATGAAAATTTTGTATTTGATTTTAGCTTGAGATATATACTTTTTATTTTCTTTTGAACTTTAATTTGTGATTTTTTTTGGGGGGAAGGGTATATTTCCCCTAGCCTCTACCCTACGCAATAAGTAAGATGCGAAGACTCAACACCAAAGATTGAGATAGGTAAACAAGCGTCCGGGTGAAAATGTTTAGAATGTTCTTGTACCAAAGAGATTTTTCTAAGGGAAGATATGACATCACAAATCTTCTAGAACTAATTGTAGGAAAAAACAACTATGTTAGAAGAAAGCTATAGGAAAAAACCAAGTATGCAGGTCTTGGTAGGATTAGTGTCAAAATAACGTCTTGTCTTGTAGAACTGATAAAGTGATAAGAAATGTTGATGATAGTATCATGAATGTTTTTAAGTGGTATGATTTGAGAAATTGCCAATGTTTTTTAGAAGTTTTTGAGAGTTACTTGAAAATAAGTCCCTTGATTAAGTTTTCAAACAATGAATGATGAATGATAATGCAATGAGAATGCAGTAAAATACATATGAAAATGTCGGTGGACTAAATGTTGGAATGTCTAAGGTGAAGAGAGTTGAAGGATTTCAAACTTCTCACCCCTAAGATTACACGGTGAAGAAATGTAACCTTTGAATTTTTTGTTCTTTTTGACAGGACTTGCTATCGAGGTTTAAACTTACAAGCCCTACCCATGATCATGTATATATGCTTATATAATTCTTGAAGGAGGTGTTTAAGAACCTCTCTGTCACATTCTTGACACATCATGTGTAAGTGGGAATGAATGTGATGTTTATCTTGGTGAAGAATAATTACCTTACGTGACTTTTGTTGCACTATAGGATCACATCTTGTGGAGATGATATACTTGATTTCTGACATGTTCGTATCTAAACCAAGGTTTAGAATAAAAAAGCCCTAGGAATGGATTTTATGGGTACAATATTGATTTCATCCCTCTTTTCCTATTTTTTTAATTCTATCATGTTTATACTTAGGCAAAAACCATCAACGGGGAGAGAGGTCATTCCAAGAAGGGTACCCATTCTTTGTATTTCAAACGGGAGGAAGATCAATTCATCACTCTCTAAGAGTTTCATGATATCTCGCCATTGTTTTGGTGGACAAAGTTTCCACAGATATCAATTTTCCCTTATCATTTTTGGCCACCTCAAATATTTTATGGTCAATAACTTCAGCCTTTGGAATACTCGAGGTGGTTGTAACCAATTGGTTTGATGGTGGCGGTTTGTTTAACTAGTTCACAGGGAGATCCTACTTCGTATAGAATCCTCTTTTCTTCTTGAGGTTCTCTAAGTGTATATCGAAGGGCTTAGGATCCCCTTGGGTGATGAATACCTTTCCCAAATGGAGGAATCTAACTTCCTAGAATAAGGTAGAAGGAATAACCTTCATTCGATGAATTCAAGGTCTCCCAAGGATCATGTTATAATTTTTTTCCCTATCGATGATGTAAAACTATGTAAAGATGGTTTTTAGCCCAAGGGTGATAGGAAGAATTATGGTTCTGATTGAATTAGCCTTAAGACTATCATACCCTCACAATATGTTTCTTGTAGAGGATCAATTAGTCTCTCCATATCCTAACTTCTGTAAGAAAGAGAAGGGAACCACATTCATTGTAGCCTCTTCATTAATCATGGCTCTCTTAATGCAATTTTTATAAACCCAAACCAATAAATAAAGGTAGGATCACCTCTCCGGGTAATATGATTTATTTGATCGAGTTCTCTATGTCAAAAACAAAACCAGTATCCCTATCAATCTATCCTAGAGGATGCATATCAAAGTCAATATGACTTATTTGAGCACTTGGTGGAGGTGTAACATGGACTATGTAACTAATACCTAGCACATCGACCAATGCAAAGTGCGGTGTGTAAAGGAGTTCTTCAAAAATCTAGGCACGAGATGCGAGAAAAGTTTGTTCAAATATGATATTAAATCATATGATCCTACTTGTTTTGAGATAGTAGGAATGTCATCCGTAGGAAGGAAAGAATGGGTAGGGGTTGTGAAATGTATTCCTTTTCGAGTTGTTGCATTCATTTCTAGATCAACCTCTAACTTGACCAATCCCAAAGTAGTTGTGTGATCGTTTTTGAGATTAGGAGAAAATCGATAGTTATTAGAAGTCAAGACTTCATAGTCATTGTTTGTAATAGGAATGACCTTGTTCACATTCGAGGATTCACCTTGACATTTTCGGGATGCGTAGGTTTTGGATCCCGAAAGATGCTCACATTATTTTTCTAAGGAGTTATGGGTCCTATATAATCAAACTATGGGTTTGTTTCCATACTTGCTAAGAACATGTCTACAAAGAGTTGTCATTGGTTTTTAGGAAATCTTTGTAGAAGTTTTTTGTAATCACGACAATTTCTATCATCATGACCTCAAACCTTATGGAACCCACAATATTTGTTGGGATCCTAATTTCTTGGCCTTTGATGAGTGTGTTGTTGTTTTTATTATAACCTTTATTGTAGTTTTGGAATTGGTTGTTATAACCATGGTTTGTTGCCCCTTGTCCAGAGTTTTAATACTAGTTTGGGCCTTGGGTTTTGTTTTTATTTTGTGGGGGATGGTTCATATCAAATTTATTAACGAAACACGTGGTGTTAGGGCCTTTGTGATTACCCAATTTTTTTGCTATTGTTATTGTTGTTGTGTGTGGTGTGACTGTTATTCGTGAAAATGGCATTTTTGGCTTGATTAGTAGCACCATTCATGGTAGCACCTTAATTGTGATTCACACCCTTAGGTCCTTGGTTGGTGGCACCATTGTTGTGATATTTTCTATTGGTTTGATTTGGGGATACCAATTTCCCATTGGGACCATAAGTCTTACACCCACCATCAATAGTGGCACAGTCAATTTGAAGTGTACCTTCTAAAACTCCTCATAACTATGGAAAGGAAACTTTTGGACATTTTCCTTAATATACCAATTCAATGAGCACAGAAAAAGATCACAAAGTTCCATCCGGTCCAAGTTTGGTGTACTTGCAGAGGAATAAATAACTTGACGCCATCTCTGGATGAAATGGGCAGCAGATTTTTTTCTCTTGTCTAATGTTCAAAAAATCCCTAATCCCTATATGCAACAACTTGTTCATATCAAATGCTCTAACAAATTCAGAATTAATTTATTTAAAGGAGTATATGGAGGCTTCAGAATCTAATAATACCAATCCAATGTAATTCCTTCGATAGTTTTCAAAAATATTTTAGCTACTACAACATCCTAAGGAAGAAACTCCCTAATGGTAGTAGTGTAGGCCTTGATATGAGCATTCAGGTCTCCTTCTCCCTTAAATTTTGGAAGATCAGGCAAACGGGCATGGAAGCATGAAACCATATATGGTGAATTCAAGAGGCTCCTTTAAGTACTCAACGTAGGTACCCATTGTGTAAGATTCCACCATTGAAGATCCTTTATGATGAGATAGAGGAGGAGGAGAAACCTTCAACCACACTCAACATGCAATATTGACATACACCCTTCAACCGCACTTGACCCCCCTAGGTCGTGGTCGGGGTAGCCGATGTGGAAATGTGTGTGGATAACTATAGGAGGATCAGTGACTAAGATTTGGTAGTGTGATATCCTAGTATCTGAGTTGGAAAAGGGAGATTTAGAGGCTATGAATGGGTAGTGTAAATTCCCTATGGTTTTTCTAACTAAATCTCAATGTTAAACTAGTTTGAAGTGTCCAAATTAACTAAGATGAAACTAACAATCTATGCTACTGCTGAAAGGAAACTAACCTAAATAAATCAACAAAACTGAAACATCATAATTACAAACAACAATTGCTTTTACTCTAAACAAATAAATCCTAAACAAACAAAGCAGTTGGATGTGGCTATTTTCTTGTGCATTTGTGAATTAAATCTAAACTAATTAATCAATTGAATCTTTCTAACAAAACCCTCAATCCTGCCTCAAAGGTAGAGAATAAATCATAGCTTCAATGAAGCTATTATTTCCTATAACTTCCCTGACAATATTGAAGAGAAAACTTTCTAATGTGATCTGATCTATGTAATTTTTTGATAATTGAAACAATGAAAAAAATTATCTACTATATTTGATATGAATTTGAATTGATAAATTTAAAATTGACAATTTGAATCAATGAAGAAAATAAACAACACCACCAACGTGGATATGTAAAAATAATGGAATATATGGTTGTGTAAATATTCATCACCTCATCTTATCCTTTCGATTTCTATGTCCATGTGAGTCCAGTGGGTGGGAATGCATTAACAACAAAGGAAGAAAATACAGGAGTAGCAGCAAATTTAATTAGCAGACTGGGAAAAATGTAGGTGAAAGAATGCAAACACAATTGAACTGAGATTGGCTTTGGAAATTTCAAGAAAGAAAGGTAGTAACTTTGAAATAACAATAATATTCAAAATTTCTCTGACCCCTTGCTTAAAAATAACCAATTAATTTACAGAAAGTTAGTTGTAGAGTGCACAAACACACTTGGCTAAAATGGGATGCCAAATCATCACATGAAGAGGAAGTTCAAACTGATTAATTCTATTTAAAAATAGAATTGGGAGTGAAGATTATGCAATAAAGCCCAAATATAGATAATTTGGCTCAAAAAGGTGCCTTGGAAATGAAGTTAAGCGAAATCATGGATTTCTAATTTATGCATAAAGGTTTTGAAAAATTTCATAGAACCTCCGCCTTGCGCAAGGTGATGAACATAGAACTACCACCCCGACTAGGGTAGCGGTCACAAAACTATCACCATGCAGGTGGTGGTTACAAAACCGCCACCCAGACAGGTGGCGGTTTTGACACTAGAGGTTAAAACATGTATAAAATGAAACGGAAGATAGAAAAAATCATGCCAGTCTAAGTAGGTGTTTCACCATTTTCTTTGCATTTTGAATGTGATGAAATAGATAAGGGTGTGGGCCAAGGAGGAATACCTATTGCAATGGTTGGTTTGAAGGTTGTGTGCATGTTCTGACTTCTCAATCCAATGTTGACTATGAGAGCTTCCTTTTGGCTAGGAGGAACTACCTGAAATAGAAAACAAGACCACAAAAGAGAGTTAAACAATATATGGCAGTGGACTGCCTAGTGTGTGCTAGATCCGGGAAGTATGATACTTCCTAGATGGTTATCAATCCACTGTTTAATACAACTTAATGTGAGAAATAATGTAAGTAAACAAATTCCTACTATAGTTGATATGATTTAGGTATCTCATTCAAATACAATAAACAAATTGAATATAACAGGCTAGGTTATAATTAGATCTGAAGGTGGGGTAGTTGGTCAGGGTTCTAGTATTGGTTAGGGTCGATTCTAGGTCACTTAGGTTGCTTGGGTGAAGATTCTTAGGTTCTATTATTAATAGGATGGCCAACGTACATAGAGACCAATCGATCGAGACAAATATAATGATGACAAGTTTAAAGAGAACCAATGAAGGTCATTTGTAACTGGAGTCGGTATGGTCAGGATGATAGGAACTCAATAAGATCGATTGAAACTGGTCTGAGGTTAGAAATAGATGAAAATGGGAATGGTGAGGTCTATGGGGATCTTAGAACACTTAGAGATGTATAAATATTTGTATAGATGATAAAATGGTATGGTGGTGAAGATTTGAGTTTGCGGGAAAGTGAATGGTGGGGAATGGAGATTGTAATAGAAAATGATAACAAAGATGACAAAAACCTTTAAAATAGAATAAGGATGGAATGACACAGGTGATAAACAAACTTACTGATGTTGTAGGTCCAATGGTTGGGTGGTGATGATGATTGATTAGTGGGATGGATATTGGTGCCGCAAAGGTGCTTCTTAGCTGCTACCGTGAGAGTGATACCTCGAATCTGTCTTGATGCTAGCTATGGATTCTTGGATGTGTAAAAGAGCTATGGTTTTTGCTTACATATGACTCTCCTTTGCTCCCAAAACTTGAGAATATGTCTAATATTCAAACAAGGTTACCAAAATGGTTATATGGTAACCGGTAATGGTTTTTGGTTGGATGACTAGAGCATCGATTAAGGCGGGATTACCTAGGTTTACTAAAAATGATAGATCTTGGCAATCATTTGGGTTAGGTCTGTCCATTTTTCACATATCAAAATGGATGTTATCTTTTAATGAGTGGGAATGTGGTTAGAGGAATAATAGGCATTGATTTTTAGAGTTTAACTAAGTCTTAATTAGTTATGGTGAGTGGATAGATACTAAAAATAGGTTTATAATGAGTTTTCTAAGTGAGGTGAGGTCTCTAGGCGACGTGGAAATTGGTTTAATTAAGATAATTAAATGATGAATAAAGTGAGGATGAGTATTAATTTAATTACAATGATTAAATTAAAATTAATGTGTGATATAAGGGTCATGGTTAGGTAAAAGTGTTTAAGTTAGTTGTTTGAAAGGGGACCAAGGGGAGTATGACCCAATTTTGGTGTCTACATTTTTCCCATTTTTATCACGCAACTTGTATTGGTAAGTGATACTGACAAAAATAGGAAGTGAATGCCCTATGTGTGGGTGAAGGTGATCCCCCTCAAACTGGGAACTGATGAGGTGGAAGATAGAATCGGTGAATGTTTTGATAAAGATGTAGGTGTAGAAAATAGGTGGGGAAAGGGTTGGAGTATTGAGGGAAAAGGGGAAGGTCAACTTGGGTAATGGATAGTAGGTTGTGGTCAAAATCGGGTCATGGGTAATGGAAATCAAATGCATGCACACATATAGATTGCAACATGGAATCGGGTTCAAGAGCTTACAAACTCTAAATCATCCAAGGTGAATAGGTTTATTCAAATAAGGGTGAAGTTATTTAGGTATCAAAGGTATAGGATATGGTTTGGAAACACAAAATAGGTCGGTGTAGTAACGTTTAGGTATGTTTGGTATACCAAAGGTTTTGTTGGGATAAACGACACAACAATAGGAAAGGTATGGTTTTTTGGCTAAAACAACATAGGTAACATTATCGTAAGGTATAGTGAGTACATAAGGTCAATGGTCACACCAAGTAGGTCAAGCTTAGGAAAATAGGTCATGGCACGGGTAAGGCCAAGTTATAGGTAAAATAACAACTCCTAAGCCGAAATAAAGGAAATGTAGGGGTAGATTGGGTTTGTAGGTATGTTTCAATGGGTACTCAAAATGATAAAAAGTGGGTGAGTGGGAGTGGAAACATGTGAAATAGGGAGAAGGGAAAGGGAAACTAATTTGAAGTGTGACCAATGCTGGTTACATGTTGATCGATGACGGTTGGCTAGGACACCAAAATGATTGACGTCGATCATATTAGAATGGGATTAAAAGGAAATTCTGCTTTTTGTGGAATCATTTTACATTTTCCAATTATAGAAAATGAAAAAGGAGTAGTGGAAAAGTGGAAAGTGACGAAGTGAGATGGAGATTTGAGTTGGCGAGCCTCGGAGCGGGTAATCGACATTCGATAGGTGGGTCCATGAGATTGGTGTGATCGATTTGATTGGGTGGAGGTGAGGAGGGAATTCAATGATAGCAAATGTAGGAGATGGATCGGTTAGACTACCAATGTAGCATCACAACATGCCCCCATGGAGACAACATTGCTGAGATAAGATTGGATCCCATTCTATGTTGGTTACAAATTGATTTGTAGAAATAGGGTTAGGGTAAATTGGGTTTTGGGGAAATTTAAATTGAAATTGGGGAAGAAAATGGATGAAATAGGAATGGGGGAAGGGTGATGTAGGGTGAGAAGGAGTGGGGTTGGGGTGAGGAGATATTTGAGAAGGGAAGGGTAGGTAGGGAGGGTAGAATATGGTATTTTTAAGAGAAAACGGGTAGGGTTCACGGATTTTGTCACCGCGACAATGACCGATGTTGATTAAGGGTTAGTCGACATCAGTGGGAGTTATCTAGCATCATTCATGGATGAGGTTACCAATGCCAGTTTTTATTGACCATTTTTGGTCAATAAGAATCAATGTCAATCGCATACATGTAGAGGAAAATGGGCCAAGCAAAGGGGAGGAGGTGGGTGGGGGAGATAGGTCATGAGATAGGAAGATATTGTTGATGGAAAATAGCTTGGGTAAGAGGTGTGAATAGGTATGGTTTGAGGGATGGGAAATAGAGGAGGGAGAGAAGGGTAGGCTTTTAGGGTTGGGTGGGGAGATAGGTCATGAGTAGAAAAGGTCTTGGGAATAGGTTAGGTGGGTAAGGGTGAAGTCGGGGTATGGTCGAGGTTTAATGATGTTATGATTTTTTGGATGCAGTGAGGGATTATTACAGCTATGGAATAGGGTACCAACCTTGTTATTATTGGTACAAGGGAGCATGAAAACTAAGGAGTGGTGCCATGTGGTAGAGGTTGTCCGATTAGGGTTAGACGTTATCAACATGTAGTCTAGGAGTCAAGTTTGGTGGTCGCCCTCTTATTGACAGATGGGATTTGATGACCAACCCATTTTGTTTGCTAATAGGTGAGATGACTATCACATTGGAAGATGTTTATAGGATCTTGTGGCTTTTGATAGTAGGGACGCAGGTGTATTCCATTTCTTCTAAGGCATCCGAGGAGTTGATGTTGATAGTGTTCGGTTAGGGGACTAGTGGAGTTGAGATTCCATAGTGTGAGCCTAAGTTATGGATATATGTACTAGGCCTATCCAGAGGAGATGAGGTTAGTGGTGTTGATGATGGAGGAAGTCTTTGTTTTACACTGCTGCTAGATGCAAAGGTGGGAGATTTCCATGGGTGTTGATGGGAGTTCTTCACCACATGATGGAGAATAAGACCCGGTTTGCGTGGGTACTAGTATTCTTAGTGCAGCTATACATAGAGTTATGGGCCTATGGGTGGTTACGGTGGTCCATCCTATGTTTCACATTCCTACTACACTACTGGGAATATGAGCACATCGTGTGTGTGCATCTAGTGGGCATGCCCCAACCTGATGCGTTCGAGGTGGGCTTGGTTTAGGTGGGTTAAAGGTGATGGGTACCTATTGTTGGAAAGCACTGAGCTACCAGGGCTACACACGATGTAGCATATTACAAGTGCATATTAGAGGGGTTGTCTGGTGTGGACATCATTTAGAGTCTGTATGTGATCTTCCCATCATATAGGAAAATGGCCAAGGAGCTACAAGAGCTACAGTTTCTCCGATGGATAGAGGGGTGCTGTGTAGGAGAGCACGAGATGATACCAGTTGACAGGGTCAGATGGTAGTTTGGGTTACAGAGGATGTACCTCCACCATTTCCACAATACAGGAGGGATGACGTGGAGAGGCCTATGCCTCTACCATAACCGATGGTGCCTATAGGGTAGGAGGAGCAGGTGGTAGACTAACGGATTGATGATGTTGGGGTTACAGATAGGTATAGATAGTGGTGGGCATCACAACTACACAGAAGTACCTATCGAGGCTAGGGAAGCCTAAATTAGCCAATATCAAAGTTCGGAGGGACTACCTACAAGGGAAAGTGACTACCCTAGTGACATAGTTGGGGATAATATAGGGAAGCGACAGGTCGAGAGGCATAGGTGGCCACACCACAAGCATAGAGTAGTAGCTCTATTAGCCCGAGTAATATAGGGAACGGTGCCCGCACAGGTGGGATGGAGATGGGGTATAGGTGGTCACCCCTACATGTGAGGGAGTAGGTTTGTAGTTGACCACCGCACATGCATAGATTATGGTCCTTCAGACCTAGGTAGAGCATACATAAGAACCTACACGGCTAAAGGTGGATAGGATCCATTTTACAAGGCATGGGCGGGATAGGGTCCCATGGAATAGATAGGTCGGAGGCCGATGGCATCACCATAGATAGTACCCATGGCTAGTTTCAGGGATGCCCTAGGCAAGGTGATATATTATTAGGATCACCTAATGGTCGTAGGGATAGATGTCTCTAGCTATACAGAGTATAAAAAGCACAAGATATCAAGTGAGAAGACTAGGTCTTGTAATCACGGTGTGGAGAGTACTGTGGGGCGGTGAGCCCCAAGATAGGGTCAGAGAGGCCACTAGCTTATGGAGGAGGAAAATACGGTGAGGTACCAACAAAGGTTAGAACGAGGCCCATGGAGGGTAGTGAGATGCTAGCGGGACGCTGCATGGGAGCAGAGGAGGAGGAGGAGATAGGTGTGATAGGCATGGAGGATATTTGATGGGGATATGCCTGATAGTTATGCATACTTCTATTTTTGTGTCTTTTTTGTTATATATCAGCCTACGTGCCAAAGAGAGTGAGGTTGTATATGAGAGTTTTGAGATTTTTGATCATACATTGCCTACGTGCCGAAGATGGTGAGGATTTATCCGAGTGATTTGAGATATTTGTATTTATTTGTATCTATGTACATATGTATCTATACATATACTATCTCATTTATAAAGATGATGATATTCATAGTATGGATGTGTACTTTTTTAATTTCCATTATTATTTTTGTATGTGATGGAAACTAGGTGAATTAGGCATAATTGATTTGAGGTCTTGTAGGCATGATTAAGTTAGATTAGTTAGGTGTGATGGAGTCAGGTTGTAGGCATGATAGAGTTAGGTCATAGGCATGATGGAGTCAGGTCATAGACATGATGGAGTCAAGTTATAATTTTGATTTTACAAGTCATTGGTAACATGGGAAATAAATGATGATGTATATGCATGTTATGGTTTAAGTTTCCAAATATTTTCTATAGTGGAAATGTGAAAATGATAAATGAACGATGTGA
Organism: Taxus wallichiana var. yunnanensis; assembly: GCA_018340775.1. NCBI lineage: Eukaryota > Viridiplantae > Streptophyta > Pinopsida > Cupressales > Taxaceae > Taxus > Taxus wallichiana. Next base: position 451,175,946 of record CM031237.1, on the reverse strand, counting down.
TGATGTGGTAAAAATGTTTATTAATTGTTGCTTATTTTGTGTCAATTTCCAATTGTTGATATAAAATGGAAATGAACTAAGGTAGGATATGAATAGGAAAATGGAGGGGAAAATAGGTTAGGGTGAAGAGTGGCCGAGCTAACCTTCAAGGGCCCCATGCCCTCAAAGTGTTGCCTACATAGCCCGATGAAAAGAAGCCTTAGTATGATGTAGTTCTTCCAAAAGCGAGGAAATAATATGAAGAATGGGTTAGTAAATCTTAGGAAAGATCAAAATTAGGTCATAGGCATGGTGGAGTTTAGGTCATAGGCATGGTTGAGTCTAGGTCATAGGCATGATTGAGTCATTTATAATTTAGGCATCGATGATATGGTCCTATATAGGATAATCAATAATTAATGAGGAAGGTGAATGGTAAGAGGTGGCAAAAGAGCCACTTAATTGATAAGAACCCTAATGAGTCTACCATACCCTAGATGGGCTTATGAACATAAGACCCTAAAGGCCTTGCATAATGGACTATTATAAGGGTGAAGAAAGTCACATGATCATGAAATGTCACAATTGTGGCAAGTCCTTTGAGTATAGAGGAAATCGGGATGAATAGGCAATGCGGTGAGAGTGGGTGGTTTAGCGTAACTTAGTGTACGACAACATGTTTTTCTTAGAAAGAAACTTAAGATCAAAAATAGGCAAGTCCATGACAAAAATTTCATCATTTTATTCATTTTTTTGTTTTTAATAGACTGATCGATGCAGGAAGTCTATATGGGATGAGTATATTATCTCCTTGAGGTATTCACGAATTTGATCAATGTGGGAAGCTTTTGGATATTTGTATTGTATTTTTGTAATGACTTTATATAGTTTTCCTTCAAGGGAGTAGTCTATTTATAGCGGAGAAGTAGAGAGAAGAGATGTTCCTTTTTTAGGGATTCATTTTTTTCTGGAATTTTGACTCAAGGAGTTGAATCCCTTTTGTTTTTAGATGTTTAATTCATGGACAAGACTATATAGGAAGATTAGGTTCTTGTTTAGAAGACAAGACCATAACACACAGAGGTTAATTATGAAAGAGGTGGTTTTGAGTGATGAACGACCATGGGATTCCATCTTTAAGAAGATAAAAAGTATCCATGAGAATCATGCTATGAGTAGAGCCATGATACTCATATTGAAGATGAGGCTGAAAGGTGATGGGTAATCACATGATTCTTGTTTAGTTATGGATCCTCAAAAATGGGTAATATGGAAGGTGAACAACGCTCAAGGGATGAGTGATCAACTGATAAAAAGGGATATAGGAATTGATGTCAACAATAAAATGGTCAAGGATGTAAGGCATTAAGAGGTTCAGGTTCAGGTTTACCTTCAAGTGAAGACAAGTGATAAGAACTAGATCTGTAGGCATGTGTAACGATATAGGGTCCAAGCCAATTAGGAGAAATTTTTCCTCATTTACTTTTCTCTTCTTTAGTTACATGTTGATTTTCCTTTAGGATGAGGTCATTGACTAGAAAGGTTTGTTCATGGACATGTTTTTTGTAGGCACGTTTGATACGTTTTTCATAGATTTGGAGATGATCAAGGGCATTAAGATGAAATTCATCTAATAACTCAAGTTACCCCAAATGATCCTAGAAAAAATCATCATCATTGAGCATGTCTTGTATTGAGATGCGGAGAGATGGAATCTAAAATTCAAGAGGCAAGACAGCCTCAATACCATAGACCAGATAAAAAGGTTTGGCAGTAGTGGATGTGTGAATGCAAATCCTTGCCAATATCATCAACTACTTTCATAAGAATTTTGTTCAAGGTTTTATTGGTTGATTCTACTTAGCCATTGGTTTTCAGGTAATAAGGTGATGAGAAACTAACTTGAATACCTAAAGTGTCGCATAGCTTATGTAGGGTTTTGTTTTTGAATTGATTATCATTATCAGTGATGAGGCGGTGAGGAACACCAAAGTGAAAAATGATGTGATGGTTGATGAATTCACATATTTTCTTGGCTTTTTTAGAAATGAGGGGAATGGATTCTACCCATTTAGTATAATATTCAGTAGTAGTTATAATATATTGGTGGCATTATGAAGAATGGGGATTGATCTCACCAACAAAATCCAAACCACATTGAGAGAAAGGCCAAATTCTCGTGTGACCCGTAAGGCATGACTAGGTGTGTGATGAAGATTAGCATGTTGTTGGCATTTCACATAATGTTTGACATAATCACACAAATTCATGGTTACGGTTGGATAATAATAGCCAAGGTGAAGAATGCATTTGGTGATAGATAAAACACTAAAGTGACCTCCACAAATTCCATTTTGAACTTCCTTGATAGTGTAGGGAATTTCAGAATTTGTAAGGAATCATAAGAGAATACCATCGAAGCCATGCTTATAAAGGAGACCACCCATGATGACATAATAGGAGAAACTTTTAAGAAAGGCACGTTTCTTATTAGGAGTGAGATCAGTGGGTAGAATGGAAAGGGAAATATAGTCTATAAATTGCTTATACCAAAGGTCACGTGGGTCAGGTGCAACGGTTCCGATGGAGTATACCTCATGAGGTAAGTAAGAGGGTGATTGTAACCTTTGTATTGTGACAAATATTTTAGAGTTGGTAGGTGAAGTGGGTATCTGAGAAGCCATGAAGGCCATGGTATCCACAAATTTATTGGTAGAACATGGGGTGGTTTGAAGTTTGTAATGGTCAAAGGTAATTAAAATTATGTCGACATAATGCTTATACTTTTGTAGTATTTCATTATGGCACGTGTATATACCATTGACTTGACTTGGTCTACATCCAACCGAGAATCACCAAAGATATTGATTAACTTAACATCTAAGGCATAATCATCCCGGAAACCCAATACGAGAGCTTTGTATTCGGTGATATTATTTTTACAATCAAAATCCAACTTGAAAGATAAAGGCATGGGTTCACCACCAAGAGGAATGAGGATAACACCAGCCCCACTCCACGCTAACACTTGGAACCATCAAAGAAGAAGGTCATTTGGTAAGTGGTATCTTTCGAAGAGAGGGTAGCTATGGATTTATGCGTCTAGAAAATCGAAGTTAGAGGATTGATTTCTAGAGATGGGTGCGTTGATGAGTTAGTCAATGATGGCTTGGCCTTTGATGGATTTTTATGGATGAATTCAAGTTTGAGGTCTACGAGAAACATGAGACAATGTGCGACATGTTTATGTTGGTAGGGTTTGGCGTACATGTAATGTAGGGGATTAGTGTTAGTGACGACAAAGGTTTTGTGGTTAAGTAGGTAATGAAGTAGTTTAGTGGCGATAAAAACTAAGGCTAAGAAAAAAAATTCAGTATGGGTGTACCTAGTCTCGTAGTCCAAAAGGGTACACATTATGTAATACACCACTTTCTCTCTATAGTTCTCATTGCGATGAGAGATCATAGCACCTTAAGAATGATGAGTGGTGAAAAATGTATAGGTAAAATGGTTGGTCATCCTTAGGAGGAATGATCATTGGTGGTTGAAGAAGGTATTGTTTTAAGGCATCAAAGGCTTTATGGCATTCATCATCCCATTTGAATGAGACTTCCTTTTTTAGGAGATGATGAAGTGGTTGCAATGGTTGGAAAGCTATGAGATAAAATGATGAATAGATTGCAACTTACCTTGAAAACTTCAAAGTTGATGGAGATTAGTATGTGGAGGAATTTATAGAATAGCCTTCACTTTATCATAATCGACTTTTATGCCATGTAAAGAGACAATGAAACCAAGGATTTTTCCTAAAATTATTATAAAGACACACTTCTTGGGTTGAAGGAAAACACCATACTTGATGAGGTGGTTAAAGATGACCTTATGGACTGCCAAGTGTTTGGCCCGATGTTTAGATTTGGAAATAAGGTCATCTATGTAATCTTCCAATATGCGATGCATGATATCATGGAAGATATAATTCATGGCTCGCTGTGATATGTAGCACCAAAGCACTTTTAAGGACAAAAGGCATGACTCAATAGTAGAAGGTCCCTCAAGGAGTGATGAAGGTAGTTTTTGTTGATCTTTTGGAGTGAGTAATATTTTATTATAACCCAAGAAACCATCCATGAGTGAAAGCATCTCATGGCGGTGATGAGATCAACCAGTTGGTCAATGCCTAGTAGAGGAAAATCATCTTTGAGGAAAGCTAAGTTGAGGTTAGAGAAATCTGTGCAAATGCAAAGTCCCCTGTTACTTTTGTGATAGGAATGATGTTAGAAATCCATTGGGGATAGTCAATGGGTAGGATGAAGGAAACCGAGAGAAGGCACTAAAGTTCTTCTTTGATAAGAAGAGCAATATGAGGATAAATTTTCATAGCTTTTGTTTTATGGGCTTAGCATCAGGAATGGTTATGATATTGTGGACAACAATGTTTGGTTCAATACCGGGCATATCAATATAAGAACAAGAAAAAGCATTATTATGTTCCCGGAGGAAGGAGGTACAAGCTTCCTATTCAACAACATCTAAAGACTAGCCTATCTTTAGAATGTACAGGTCATTCTCATTGTATTAATGTTGATTTCCATGAGTCTATTTATTCAACATGGTTTGCATCTCAAAAGGTAGTGACCGGTGAATATAAGAATTTTCCGCACCAAGGTAGGTGAGGATAGACTCATCATCCCGACATTGAATGATGTCAATAGAAGCCGTATCATCATCGATCATGTCAAGATATAAGAAGGGGAGAGAAGAGGGAATCTCACCATCGCATTGATAGGTCAGAGGTCCTAGGAATTTGTGTTTATGAAAAAAAAGTTAGGAGGAATAGATTCGGGATCTATGGACTCTATGGGTGAAGATGGTGATGTGGGTGAATGAGGTGGAGAAGGTTTGTCTTCCTCAATGAGGTCAACATGGGCCTTCTTGGGAGGTGGTGTGGAAAATCCAATGCCACTATGGTTGTTGTGTTTATGAGTGGTATAAGAAATGATAGTATGGTAGCCTTGTTCATAAAAACTAAAGCCAAAGCCTTTCCATGCACAATAGTGGAGGAAAGTGTGAGAAAAGTGGTGGTTAGTAAGGGAGTGTAAGTTAGATGAAAAATGATCATGTTTGGGATGGAGATTTGGGTGAATAAGTGGTAATCTCAAGTCCCCCATACGTTAGATTAGTGTGAAGGTGGGGATGACCATAAGGAAAACCTCACCTACACAATAGTCATAAGCTAGGGTATTAAAGACGGGTTCCCATACTCTTGCGGAGTGAGGAATGTGTCAATATTGAATAGGAGGTACCCCCAGAGTGAGGAGTTGAAAAAAACCTTCTAAGGGATCAATAATCAATATGTTAGTAGAGGGATAGATGACTTGCTAGATGAGTGGGAAGTAGATGACTCATTGTGAGAGGTTTCGGTGCAAAGTAAGTAGGAATAACAGGGTAAGATGTAGGAGAGGCGGTGGCATCCTTGGTGGATGGGCTTGTGGGTGAAGGTGAAGTGGGGATAGTGGTAGATACCTTGATTGGTACAAGTACATTGTTGGTCGGTACAACATGTTTATAGTATTGGAATGGTGATTCGGTTGGGGATGGTGTAGTTATGTCCTTCATGCTTGAATTTTACACAGTAGTGTAAAGTTTAAGGGACACAACCCATGATGTGAATCCAAGGTTTTCCGAGTAATAGGTTATACTAGAATTCCCCCTCTAAGATGTAGAATAGTTTCGGGAAGATAGTCCGAGGGCCTATGTGAACATGAAGGATAATAGTGCCAATGGTGGATGTGATGGCATCATTGAAAGAGCACAACATAATTTGGGTTATTATGCATATAATTAGAAGGGATATGTATTTGGTTGTATATGGGAGGAGATGATGTTAATGCTAACACAACCATCATCAATCATGACACATCGTATGTGTATGTTATCGATATAGACAAAAATGAATAGGGTAGGATATGGGTCATCTAACAGAGAGAGGTACAATCTCCTCATCATAAAAGCTAAGGGTGGCGATGTGAGGAGGGGTTGTGGGGGTAGAAGGAGGAGTTGATTTTTTGTTAAAGCCACAATGTGAGGGGTGATAATCTAGGCCTTTGGTGTGGGGTCATTGGGTAGAACTTCAATGGATTGTAAAACCTTGACAAGGGCTTATCTATGGGATTCGAAAGTCCTGGACGAGATCATACAAAGACATCTTTAGAGGAGACTGATGTAATTGTTTTATCATTACATGATGGGTGACCTCGTCAGAGATAGGGTATGTAGGTCTCATGGATGGTGATTTTGGGAGTGGGTGCAGATGGTATATTGGGTACATGGTTGGTTGATGGGCTAGTTTCTTTTTCTTTTCCTTTATCTTTCTAAGCGTGGGTAGCAATGTGAACCATGTTAATCGAGGGAGATGGATGGAGAGGGTATGTCATGAAAATATAAAACATGAGGGGAAAAATCCTAGGGGTGGATAAGAGCCTTGTGAAATGAGTAGGGTGCACCGACATTTGGGTGGTGGTTTGGCCAAATCTCTTATACGGACCATGTTGATTTTGAATTTTGGAGGTGGGAAAAATGGTTGTGGGGGTGGAGATAATAGTCACGGAATGGGTAAAGGATGATGATGTATGGTGACAGGTGACGGTGGAGCATGGTCCTCATGGAGTAGTTCATCATTGTGGAAATTTTTTTAGGAGGACAAATTTGAAGAAGAATAGTCTTCAGAGCCTTATAATTTTCAACATCATGTCCTAAAGCACATGATGATAGGCACAAATCTTGGTTTCATCAAACCCTTTTGGTTTGGGTTTGAGAGGATCATAAGGTCAAAGTGGTGGTAATGTGATGATGGAATTATCCAAGAGATTGGTTAAAATGTTGGCGTAGGACCCCACTAATGGATCACAATGGGAGGTGAGTGTGGGTTTGGGTATAGGTGTGGCTGATTGTGAAGGAAGAGGCTTTACAAGAGGGGGAATGGGTTGGTCTACTAGTTTGGTATGTGGAGTGGTCTTAGGTATTGCTGGCATCTGTTTGGGTAAAGGTGGGGTAGAAGAGTTGGCGATGGAAGGTTTGGTTGGTTTGACTACCTTAGTGGAGGGTAGTGGATTCTTAGCTTTGAGTTACACCTTCTTGGGTAAAGGTGACACTAGGAGTATGGGATGAAGAAGGGAAAATAGATGGTGGAAGAGGATGGGTTACCCACGGGAACCAAGTTACGGTGGAGGTGGTTGGTAGAGGTGGGGTAGGTGGCATTGGTTGGAGTTATATAGGCAAGGTTGGGGTTATAGTAATTGGTGGAGGTATAGGTGGCAAGAAATGCATGGATGAGGGTGAGGGAGTTTTTTTTTGGGTGAATGAGGTGTAATAAAGGCTCGTGATGTATTAGCTATTTATTTACCTTTTCACTAGCCTTGGGTATGAGATTGTTTGGTCAAGGTTGATGGATGAGGTCCTAGGATGGATGGAAGGGGGAGGGTGACAATGGTGTAGTAGGCAAGACCAGTGTATGTGGCCTAGAGGGTTGGGTTTTCCTTTTAGGAGGGAGGATAATGCTATTGCGGTCTTTGGAAGATGTGGCTAAGTCTAATCTGATAGGTGGGTGGGTAAAGCTTGATGTCTTCATAACACCCAAAGTAGTGATGGGTTTAGATAAGGGTGGGGAAATAAGTGTGGATATGTTTTTAGGTTTGGGAATAGTTGTAGTGATGGGAAGAAGTTTGGATGGAAGTATGAATGATGAAGAGAAATCCATTTCAATCGACATGGCATGGTCGGTGTAGTTTTGGTTTCGAAAATACCTTTGGGTAGATCGTGGAAGTATCTTAAGGAAAAATTTGCATTTGGGTTGAAACGGGAGGAGTCGAAGACTTCCCTAGATCATGGAATAATCAATGTAATCCAAACGATCGACCAAAGTGAAAACAAGACTACGAAGAAGAGGATGGAACAAGTGGGTAGAAATCCCTATAAAATGTTTCGTGAGACATGGAATTGGCTGGCCTCATATTTTGTAGGGAAGAGATCTCGAGATCATGTCAATAGGGTCCGGGATGCTAGGGAATAACTATCCCCAACATGTAGTGACATGTCTAAAGCATCTCCCATGGGTAGGAGAGTAATATTTTAGGTGAGGTAGAATTCTCTCTCGGTGGAGGAAAATCAATGATAATTCTCTTGTGGATGGGAGAATAACAAGTGTTGATAGTTCATAAGGTTGGGAAGCATGATGATGACACGACATCGGTAGAAAGTGTGGTTTCCTTCATGGGAGCAAGGGGAGATGATGGGGAATCCTCTGTGGTGAAGGATCTCGTGTGAATATTTCCTCAAAAGATGAAGTAGGTATGTTTTGAGGAACAGTTGACAAGATATCAAAAAACTATGTGAACCTCACGAGATGTTTTTGTCGCTTAGATGAAGGTTCGTTATTTTGATTAGACGATGGTTTATGATTAGGGATTGGATTTTTGAAGATGTGCAAATTCTAATTTGTTGGCACATTCGAGTTGTCTATGACAAGGTCTCCATTTTCTATCATATATTGAACAATGTTTTTAAAAGTTATGCAGTTACCATCACTATGTCCTTTAACGTAATGATAATTATAGTAGTCATGCTCTTTATACCATGTGGGCATAGGAAGAGTGGGATCAAAACATGTATGAGATTTTATGGGAGGAAGTGTAATGGCTCCAGATTTAAGAAGTTTTTCCAAGACCGAAGAATAGGGCTCTCTGATCGAAGTGTACTTCCACGTTTTCCCGAAGCCAAAATTATTGGTCAGGAGAAAGATTAAAAGAAGGTTAGATTGATTAAAAGGATGAGGTGGAACCACCTTCAGCAATACCACGTTAGAAAATCCTTTGGGCTTTGAATAGTTATTTTGGGGTTTGAAGATGAAGAAGAATCATTTGATTTGAATGGGGTGTTCTTGTTTCGTAATTGGATCTTCTTTTCTTCAATGGTACAAATTTCTAGTTTTTGGGCCATGGTGAATGCTTCATCAAAGGTTCAGAAGGTTTGAACTTGTAGAGTTGGTGAGATGTGTTTGGCACAATCTATAGTGAAAAAATTGATTATTTTAGTCTCAGGTAGTTGGAACATCAATTAGTTAATGAGACTCCGCCAGTGAGAAACAAAATCATGATAGATTTGTCTTCAAACTGTTGGGTCGAATAAAGATCGGTCATGAAGACTTTCTTGGTAACATTGATTGAAAAATGATCTAGAAAATATTGGGCTACTTGATTAAAGGAATAGAATGTTGAGGTAGCCCACCTGTACCAATCCAATGTTAGTCATGTCAGGAGACATTGGGAAAGTTCATAGGAGAAAAGAATCATGTGGCGATTAGGTAACACCCATGTTTGAATGACCACAAGTGTTGTTATGGGTCTTCTTTACTATTGAAGTGATTGAATTTAGGCATTTCCCAATGTATTGGGTAAGGATGAATGGGAATAGATGGATGGATAGGATCATTATAGATTTCATCATATGTTAAAGAATTACGGGAGCCAGAAATAGATGCTTCTAAGGTCTGCATCTTCTCCATCATCATTTTAATGAGGTTGTTAGTAGGTTGGGATGAATGGGTGCCCCTGCAGAAAAAGGGGGTTGATGTTGAATGTACGAGGTAGGTGGAATGCTAGTGTATATGGCACCGAGTATGAACTGCAGGAGGAGGAATAATGTGGGTGAATATAGCCATCATAAGTAATAGATGAGATGTAGTATGTGTATGTGGGTGGGGTAGTCATAACAACTCTAGTGGTGATTGGGGGTAAGGATTGTGGGATAGAAAGGATGAGGTTTTGGAAAGGGGTGTAAGTTTCGACACTAGAGGTGGTTGTGATGCAATGGGTATATGGGAAGTGGTGGGTGTAGATGGAGCTAGACTCATAGGGGCTGTCAGAGGGACAATCAATGTCATGGGTGTGATCGATGATGTAGATGTTGTGGTTATAACAGCTATGGGATTTATTTGAGACACCAAATGATAAATTAAATGACATTAGCTCTAAACTAGTGCTAGGTGACGTAAAAGTGGGGGCCTAGAGTCGAGAGGGATAGATACGGGCATGTCGTATATTAATTGTCTTGAGGAATCCTAGGTGGAAGAATGAGTGAGGTAGTACTGGAGGGAAATGGGATTTTGGTAGAGGCATCTCAAACTCCTTGGCATTGGTGGATGGGGATAATCTGAGTAGGATCCATAGGTGATAAAATGGATGGAAGTGATGGACTAGGTGGGAGTGGTGACAACTAAAGCATGAAACATGAGGGTGTTAGTTTGGTCATGCAAGTCAACACCATGTGAATCAACATAAATCAGGTGAACTGTACTCTATAAATGACACAGGGGACAATACAAGAGATGGGACAAAATAGATTTTGAGAGGAAAATTGGGTAAATATTTTGATAAAAATAAAAACAGGGTGACCAATGCCGGTTGTAAGAACCGATGTCGGTTAAGGTGTGATCGATGTCGGTCACAAGATGACCGATTGAAGTTCCATGTGAAGAATAACAATTTCAAAAAAAATAAAATGGTGGTGTTGTTAGACAAGGAGATTGTATTGGAGGACTATGATCAGAATACAAAGAGTATGGTGACACACATAAAATTTTAGACAGAAAAGAAGGTGAGATGAGTGTTCTCTAGATAAACTAATCCAACAAAACAAGGAACCAACGCCGGTTTGATAAACCGATGCCAAAAATATGTAGAAGTAATGTTGGTTCTTTGTGAAATATGAAAAATGAATAAAAATGAGGTGTTATGAATTTAAATTGTATGAAGAATAAACCCAAAAGCCTGGGTATGATAGGATGAGGCCCTGACACACTCAAAGAAATTCAGAATACTCCAACTATGATGGTAGAGTGTGAAAGAAAAAGAAAGATGAATAAAACGTATCCTCTCACCTCAAAACACAAGTCAAGCACAAAGCTATGAAAACACATAGTCCTAAAAGTGAATTTTATATTTGTTGTAGCTTATGCTATTTATGACTGACACGTGAATTAGAACAAAGTTTTTGGTTGGGAAGGCGTCCTACGAAAAAGGAAATCTAAAGGGTGAGGTTTCAGGTTATGTTATGGTGGGGGCGGTCCTTCCTCTGATGGGGTACTGGACAGAGATAACTAGCTGGGGATTACCTATCAATCCTCTGATCATGTGATCATTGACAGGCGTTCCTAGGTAAGATGTCATTTAAGAAGGTGTGTATATTCAAATTTTTGTGTAGTTTGGCAAGAGAAAGAGAGAGAAGCAAGTGCTTTCTATGGTTCAATTGTGTCAACCATCAAGCTGGGCATGACTTCCAAGCATATAGGTTGCCCTCATTTTTAATGTGAGCTATAATGCACAAAATCATAATGCAATGCAAGTGTTTTAATACCCAAATTGAAATATGATATTCGATGTAGCAAATGATGAACAGGAAGAGGGATGCTTTTTCACTAATGCAATGCAAGAAAGAAGAAGTGGTTCATTTTAAGCCCCAAATGACAAATGTCATTTAGACAATTAGAAGAAAGGAATATTACTAGGGAGAAGATTAAATGTGTAATTTTTGAAATGAAAGAAACACACAAAAACATTTTCCCTATATGAAGAAAATGCAATGAACCCAAGAGAGGGTCCCACCAAGCATGCCAAAATGTTTCACCATTTTCTTTACATTTTGAATGTGATGAAATAGATAAGGGTGTGGTCCAATGAGGATACATGTTGTAATGGTTAGTTTGAAGGATGTGCACACGTTCGACTTCTTGATCCAATGTTACTGTGAGAGCTTCCTTTTGGCTAGGAGGAACTACCTGAAATAGAAAACAAGACCACAAAAGAGAGTTAAACAATATATGGTAGTGGACTACCTAGTGTGTGCTAGATCCGAAGAAGTATGATACTTCCTAGATGGTTTTCAATCCACTATTTAATACAAATTAATGCGAGAAATAATGTAAGTAAATAAATTCCTACTATAGTTGATATGATTTAGGTATCTCATTCAAATACAATAAACAAATCGAATATAACAGGCTAGGTTATAATCAGATTTGGAGGTGGGGTAGTTGGTTAGGGTTTTGGTACTAGTTAGGGTCAGATTCTAGGTCACTTAGGTTGCTTGGGTGAAGATTCTTAGGTTCTGTTATTGATAGGATGGCCAAAACACAGAGACCAAGTATCGGTTAGATATAACCGATGATGGTTTAGAGAGAACCAACGATGGTCATGGGTAACCGAGCATCGGTACAGTCGAGATGATAGGAACTCAATAAGATCTGATTATGGAAATTGGTCTGAGGTTAGACAGAGATAAAAATGGGAATGGTGAGGTCTGTGGGGATCTTAGGAACACTCAGATATGTATAAAGGTCATGTATAGATGATCAAATGGTATGGTGGTGAAGGTTGAGTTTGCAGGAAAGTGAATGGTGGGGGAATGGAGATGCTAATAGAAAATGATAACAAAGATGACAAAAACCTTTAAAATAGAATAAGGATGGAATGACATAGGTGATAAATGTACTTATTGATGTTACAAGTCCAATGATTGGGTGGTGATGATGATTGATCGGTGGGATGGAGCTTGGTGCCATGGCGGTGCTTCCTGAGTGCTACCATGAGAGTGATACCTCTGGATTTGTCTTGATGTTGGCTATGGCTACCTAGATGTGTGAAAGATCTTTGGTTTTTACTTGCATGCAGATATCCTTTGCTCCCAAAACTTGAGAATGTGTCTAACCTCTCAAACAAGGTTACCAAAATGGTTATATGGTAACCGACATGGTTTTTGTTGATGACATTAGTTTTGGATGGCTAAGCATCGGTTAAGGTGGGATTCCCTAGGTTTACTAAAAATGATAGATCTTGACAATCATTTGGGCAGTGTCCATCCATTATTTTGTGGATCAAAATGGACGTTATCTTTTAATGAGCGGGAATGTGTTAGAGGAATAATAGGCATTGATTTTTAGAGTTGAACTAAGTCTTGATTAGTTATGGTGAGTGGATAACTATTAAAAATAGGTTTATAATGAGGTTTCTAGGTGAGGTGGTGGGGTGAGGTGTCTAGGTGAGGTGGAAATTGGTTTAATTAATATAATTAAATAATGAATAAAGTGAGGATGAATATTAATTTAATTAAAGTGATTAAATTAATATTAATGTGTGATATAAGGGTCATGGTTACGTAAAAGTGTTTAAGTTAGTTGTTTGAAAGGGGACCAAGGGAGTATTTACCAATTTAGGTGTCTCACGGTAGGGATTTCTAGGCTACAAATATATACTAGGAATACATTTAGGAATTCAAACATCTTCCGAAATGACATGAATCATCATTGGGGACCTTTTGTAACTATTGTTTGATAATGTAGAACATGCAATTTTGGGTGCATGTAATGACCCATGGCATTTTTATTTGAAGCTATGATCAACCCCGCTTTGGAATTTATCTTATTCTTACACTTTTATTTAATTGATATAATGAATCCTCTTCTATTTTGGAATTATCATATTTCTTGAATGTCTATTAAAACTATGGTAAACTTTGTTAGCTTTTATATTCACAGTTCATGGGACAAAATTCATCCGGTCTTGGCATCCAATGTTTAAGAGGCATAAAAAATCATAAAAGAAGGTGAAGATCTAATAAGAAAGAAGTGCACTTAGGAGGATAAAATGGGAGTAAATGGTAAATTGTTGAATCTAATGAAGAGTGGATGATTGGAGAGAATGGAATATTAGAGGATGATGAAAGAAAAAGGTTGTGTGCATAGAGAAGTGTGGAGTAAGTATGATGTGAGAGAATGCGTAGGTGAGGAGAGACAACAAACTATTATAAGAAGAAGAGAGGAGTGAAAAGTGGAAATAGATCAAGAAGACTTGTGAAGAGGAAGGACAAAGGAAACAACACTGGTAGAGCTTAAAAGGTAAGAGTATGTGCAATGTGATAATATCATCCAACAAGCAAGTGAGGTGTGCAAGAGTAGTGGCATTGTGAAGACATACCGGTGAATCTCAAAGAATATTTCGAGTGTGGGATCCAACGTACAATGGGGATATATCAAGAAAATGTATGAAGGAGAGCGGAACGAAAAACTCCACCAAATTACTAAAAAAACCATAAGATTATTTAGAGAAAATGTAGATAAAGGAACAACAAATAAGAAAGAGAGTGAGAGATTTCTTGAACAACGGTGAAAAGTAAGAAGGAAGAACTGAAATATAAATAATAGCAACCATGTTGGAAGTATGACTTGATTTCCATCATCAAGTTGAAGAAGAAAATAAAAAAGGTAGAAGTTTTTATTTTTGAGGTTGGTGCCTCAAAAAATTTGGGATTGGTGTCTTCAAAGTGAGTGGGTACTCACGAACCAGTTGAGTTGGTACTCAAGCATTGGGGATTGGTGTCTCTAGTAGGTTGTTGCCTACAAATACATATTGAGATATTTTGGGGTGGGTATGAATAGTATAGCCAATCAATGTTTTTTCTATGGTTTTATATTGAAAGAGTTTCCACATAAATCCTATGTTTCATAATTTTTATATCATGTATGATTTATATTGTTACTGAGATGTTAAAGTTTTAAATAAGTAAAAATTATAATATACTAATTCATTCCCCCTCTGAGTATAAGTGTGTGTTCTTTAATTGGTATCAGAGAGGATTTCTTCAAAATAGTTTGAATACTAGAAGGTGGATCTGTGTAGCACACATGGAAGGACAAGAAGGATTATCCTTAAACAAGGCTCCATTGTTTGATGAAACTAATTATGATTTTTGGTATATAAGGATGCACACACTGATTAATTACTCTTGGTTTTGACATTTTGAAATCAGTTGTAGGTAGTTATGTAGTTCTAACAACTCTTTCAATATATCAAGCTGGTAAAAAGGTGAGTGAGTGCAATGCAAAGGCTATGAATGCAATATTGTGTGGATTTTCTAAATCAAAATTTGTTAAGGTGATGCATTTTGTTTCAACCAAGGAAATATATGATAAACTCAAAAAAATTTGAAGGAGATGAAAAAGTAAATAAATCAAAGATCCATATGCATAGAAGTCAATTTGAGGGTTTGAAGATGAAGGATGATGAAAACATTGTAGCCTAATTTCTTCACGTGGATGAAGTTTTCAACACCATTAAAGGGATTGGAGAAGAAATTAAAGATTAAGTTATTTTGCAAAAGGTTTCAATATCTCTACATTTGAGTTTTTACACCAAATTATATGCTATTAAATAAATTAAGGACTTAAACATCCTAACAATGTATGATCTACATGGGATTATCATTTTGTATGAGATGAGAGTTAAGAAGTATGAAACATCTAAGCGTGATTCAACCTTCAAATTATTAAAGAAGATAAAAGACAGAGATCCCAAATAACATGACTACTCCAGTAATGATTCAAAAAAGGAAGAATCTCATTTTGTCATGAATTTGAAGAAAGGATCTAAGAATTACAAAGGCAAGTTACCCTTCAAATATTTTAATTGTGGTGAAGTAGGACATTATGCTACTAGATATCCACATGTAGAAAATAAAAATAGTGATAGTGAAGAAGATCACAACATGAAGGAAGGTAACAAGTATTATTAATCTAAGAAGAACTATAAATAAGGTAAATCTGAGAAAAGAAATAACTTCTATAAGCATAAGAAAAACCTCTATACCAAGGAGGAAATTAACAACTCATTTGAAGAATCTAGTGAAAGCAGCTCTATAAATGAAAAAGGAAGAATCATTGTTCATAGAAATGGAGATAAGATAAAATGAAGAAGATTTGGTGTCAAAAGATATTGAATTGGATCTTGAATAAGATCTCATTTCTAACCTAGATGAGATCAAGATACTAAAGAAGAAGAATATGAAACAAAAACAGCAGTTTCAAAAATTTGAAGAAGAGTATGGTTCCTCAAAGACAAAGTTGTCACAAGACCTTGAAGAATCCAAAAATATTATCAACATCCTATAGATTCAATCAAAATAGGTGAAGAATAGGGAAGAGAAGGTGAGATTCCGGTTGAAGAAAAAGAAGATAATTGTGATAAGATAAAATAAGAGGTTGTGATCCTAAAGAAGGAATTGAAAAGGAAAATACTAAGTTGAAAAGATGCCTCAAGTATGAGAAGAGTACTAAAATGCTAGATGATTTAATAAATTTTCATATATCACCATTTATCAAGAATGATATTGGGTACATAGAATATCGGGGACTACCAAAGGATTTCCTAAAATACTTCCAAAGAAATAAAATGTAAACAAGTCAAATACCTATGCAGATGCTCTTAAAATTCATATAAAAATGAAATCATAAATAAGAAATAAACTCATGTTCCTCAAATTAAAATCACTCCAAATGAAAGAAACAAGAAGAAAGAGACTCATACTCCTCGAATACAAATATTCCTCTCAAAGAAAACTCAGAAAAATGCAAAATAACCTTTTCCCAAGGCAACATTATATGAACATGTTTCAAAATTATTTATGTGGTTTTTTTTTTCATGTAATCATTTTGGTCATAAAGAAATAAATTGTAGAACTCATACAAGGAATTTTGGATGGAATAAGAACATAAGTTCTTATGGGGTTTCAAATGAAAACTACAATTCATTTTCTCCATTATCAGAATACAAAGAGAATGGTATTATATGCTATAAATGCCATAACTATGGGCATATAACATGTTTTTGTAGAAGTTTGGAATCTCCTAGATAGAATAAGAATGAATATGGATGGAATATAAAAAAATTGTGCATGGTTTCTTAAAAGATAGTGTAGATCAATACAACAAAGTGGATGCATGTACTAAATACAAAGGTAAATTCATAACAATTTAGAAGAAGAAGCCAAAGTAAGAAAATGTGAAGAAATAATAAACTATGCTTGTGTATGATGCACGTAATGTATTGGGTTATGGTGCTAGTAACGTTTCAAAATATTTATCATATAAAAGATAGTAAATAAGACTTATATGATTAGTTTAGAGAAGAACAAAAGATTATAAAGGTAAAGATGCAAAAATACAAATACACACAATGGGATAAAAAGATGCAACCATTGATGCCTATTGATTATTTTGCAAGAGGAAGTGCAAGCAATATCAACAAAATATTTCTTCCAGGAACAACCTAAAATCTTGTTTAGAAACCAATTTTGCAAATTAAATCTCAAAATTGGATCCTAAAGAAGAGTAGGGACAAACATATTAAACATGTGATAGATTAGGTCATAAGGAAAGAGAGAGTAACCGTAATGATGATAACAATCATAACAGGAAGAGATAATTTCTAGAAGTTGATATATGAATCAGACTCATGAAAATCATCATGACAGAGAGAAACATTCAATGTGAAGAAAAATAAGTGTCTATAATAACATACATCTGTTACACTTTGATGGTAAGTAATTTAAGTATGAAGTGTAAGGGAACTAAGCTTTTGAAGCACAATCTATAAGAGGATGAGACAATTATAAGTATCTTCAAGCTATAAATAATCCATGAAAGTGTGTGAAGAGGATGAGGAAACACATTCCACAAGTTCCAAGTACAACCAAGAGAAGCCATGGGAACGAAACAATGTTGCAAGATTCAAGTTATGTGTCTAAGTGTGATTGTGGATAGTGGTAGTAGTGATAGTTTCCTTCAAGAGTAGTAAGTAGTTAATGAGATGTTTTTCACAAGAAGGTGGCACATAACCAAATTCTTGATAATTTTGAAAGATTTTACTAGAAGTACTCATGAAAAGAAATGGAGCTGAGTCAATTGAAGTCATGAATTGTTATGTTAGTAGTAGATTGAGCTAACCTTTTGGATGATAGAAAGAGTACAAGATGAGGAAAATTATCTTTGAGAAATAATTTAGTATATTAGATAAGTAAGAAGAATTTTTATTTCTTCATCTACAACAAAAGCGAGTACATTAGTAGTGTCATGGTCAACATAAGTTCTATAGAAGCATAAAATCAGGGGGAGAAAATCATCTCATCTTCATAATGAAGATAAGTCATAAATAAATCAATGGATGCATACTCCAAGGGGGATAATCTTGATAGTTACTCATTTTCTATTGATGTCAAAGGGGGAAAGTTAAAGAAAGGGGGAGAAGTACAAAAAAATTATAGAGAAAGGAGGGTTTTGTAGAAAGGGTGAGCAAGATACATTCACAAAATATTTCCATGTAAGGTGGTTGGTTTCTATCAATGAAAAAGGGGGAGATTGTTGGAATAATTTGTATTGATGTCAAAGGAAGATGAAGGAGCTAACATACATAAAATATTGTTGGATTTATTGTCATTGATGACAAAAGGTTTTTGCTAGCTTGTCTACAGCATGTCTTGTAGCTCATCGGGAGCTTTCCTATAGTGGAATTCCTATCATCCAAACATTTAAGTAAAAATGGTCTAGATCTTGCAGTAGAGTTAAACTAGAGCTCACCTAAATTTATATATCATCTGGAGTTGAGATCATAGTGTTGTTTGTCTTCTAGAGCTCTGGTAGAGTTAATCTAGAGATAAGAGTATAAATGGTCTAGAAATCGAAATGGTATTGGTCATTTGGAGCTAGAAATATCTCATTTTATCCAATGTATGTTATTCAAAACTCAAAGTATGTTTGGTTTGTTTCTAGAATCATGTTTGGTATAGAGATAGTAGAAGAATCGGTTTGAAGATGGTAGTAGAGTTAGTTGAGCCAATAGTATTGAGCCTACTCATGCTAGCTTTGATATGTATTACACATTGATGTGGCTGACCCGTGGCATTTGCATTTGAATCTATGATAAACCCAATTTTGAAATTGATCCAATTATTGCATTTATATTTAACTAACAAGATGATTCCTCTTCTATTTTGGCATGAGTATATTTCTTGAATCGATATTCAAACTATGGCTGAATTTTTTATCTTTTATATTCACATTTCATGGGATGACCTTCATCTAGTCTTGGAGGCCAATGTTTAAGAGGCATAACAAAGTATAAAATAAGATGAATATGAAATAATAAATAATTGTTCATGGGAGGATAGAAATGGAGGAGTAAATGGAAAATTTATGAGTCTAAGGTAGAGTAGATGATCGAGAGAATGCGCATGTCGGGAGAGACAATGAACTGTTGTAAGAAGAATAGAGGAGTGAAAATGGAAACATATCAAGAAGACTTGTGAAGATTAAAGAAGAAGGAAACAAAAATATCAGAGCTCATAAGGTAAGAGTATGTGAAATGTGACAAGAGAAGCCATCATGTAAGTTAGGCATGGAGCGAGTGAAGTGTGGAAGAGGAGTGACATTGTGAAGACATACCAAAGTGAAGCTCAAAATGAGTGTGGAATGTAGTGTACAATAAAGATATATAAATTATATTTATGAAGGAGAGAGGAACATTACATTCCAATAGATAACTAAAAAAAAAAACAAATCATTCAAATCAGATTTCCAAAAATGGAATGAAAAATAAGGGGAGTGAGATATTTCTAGAAACAACAATGAAAAGTAAGAAGGAAGAACTAAAATATAAAGAACAATGAACATGTTAGAAGTATGACTTGATTGTTATCATTAGGTTGAAGAAACAACTACATAAGGTGGATTTTTTTACTGTTAGGGTTGGTGCCTCAAAAAATTAGGGATTGGCATCTCTAGTGAGTTGGTGCTCATGGCGGCTTAGTTGGTTCTTGGAATTGGGGATTGGTGTCTTTAGTTAGTTGGTGCTCATGAAATAGCTAAATTGGTGCTCAACATTGGGGATTGGTGTCTTCAGTGGGTTGGTGCCTAAAAAGTCATATTGAGATATTTTGGGGCTGGATTACAAAGAGATCCAAGTAGTTTTTCTCTATGGTTTTCTCCCAAAGGGGTTTCCACATCAATCATGTGTTTTGTAATTGTTGGATCTTGTATGATTTTTGTTGTTGTGGATGTAAAATTTTTATATAAGTAAAACTCATAATATATTGATTCACCCCCCTCTAAGTATAATTGTGTGCTTTTCACTAGGAATTAATATCTACTATCTCAAGGTGTCCTTTGATTTTAGGGATTTGACATGGTCAATACATGAAAAATTATTTTCAGTTGTATGTGTTAAGGTTTCAAGGATTATTTTGCATTTTTTCGTTGCTTGGGTGCCCATGAAAGAAAGTATCCTTTAGAGGGTGATTTTATTTTGATTTTAGGTGTAGATATAGCTAAAGTGTCAGGAAATTATGATTAATTTATTTACCTTCTCCCTTTACTCCCCCATCTCCATCCATCTCCATGCCCCCTTTTATTTTCACCACTTATGTGTCTTACCCCTTTATAAATTTCATCACCTTTACAAATTTAACATGATATCTACTAGAAAATCACATCTACCTTTTCTAAGATCTGAAATGTATTTTCCTAATTTAGAAAGATTTTTATCAAGTGTAATTTTATTCCAAGTTTTCAACAAATTCCTTCCAGAATGATTTTTGTAATCAAATCCTAAATATGTCTTTAATTACATGTGTTTGGGTAATCAAGTGTCTATAGTTATTTTTTGACCACTCTATGAAATGATCATTGCATTTAGTGGCTGCAATTGGTTTCATATTGATCTTTCCAACAAGTTTGAGTGTTAGAAATAACACATCTCCCCTCTCTTTCAGGATACACCTTGGGTCCTCTCACCCGGTTCAAGAAAAGTTAGAAAAAACAAGTGGACAACCACACCTCGGTCAAGTTCCTCCCTCTCATTCCCAAAAGGCTTAGTCAAGTGAGAGAGATGGACCCATCCTTGGTTTCAAATGATAAATGAATCAGGTCTATTCTTCCTCTTGGCCCCCTCATTCATTTCAGGCCTTTGTTTAGGGTGTTAGATTGGGAACCAATAGTATGCACAAAAAAATCAAAATAATAAGTAATCAGCTAAGTGTAATCATTATATTTATTTTTAGATTGTAGCATATCATGTAATATTTGAATGAATTGCTATGATATTATATGATTAATGTTGGAAGTTAATTAGTCGTAATAACCTCGTATATATACTCTTTGCATTCTTAGTGTACTTAAATTAATAACTTTTTTTTATGAGTAAATGCTTTTGACTAGAGCTATGAACCAGGATACAATAACCATAAAGGGCTAGTAGATATGACCCCAAATAATAACTAAATAGAACCGAGAACAACTAAAGCAAACCAAATTAACAATTCTTTTCAACCCAGGATAGTAATATAATAGATTTGTGAAACACCCATTTTTTCCTTTTTTCTTTTTGGCCACCTGTCACTAACCATGATTAGAGGTTTCCACCAACATGAGATCATTTGAGCTCGATGGGGACTTGAAACTACCATAATCTCCCTCTTGGTCTAAATCTGATTTTTAGAATTATCATATACATGCCCCTTTTAATGCCACCCTTCCCAATCAAATGTCCCTATTGACCAATCATATCCAATAGAACAAAACTAAACTCTATAACTAATTGGCGAGGCTCTCCTTGTTGTTCCTTATGAATGTATTTTTCCTTTTGAGATGAAGAAATTGTTATCACTGAATCACAACACCCTATGTTTTACACAAGTGTGTGTGCTTGAGCTCACAGTGTGATTAGATAACATGGGTACTATCTCCAAGTTGTGGGACTTGCTACTTGAGATAGACCTCTAGAGAAAGTTGGTTCTTGCTCCTAAACTACCTGCCATAATATACTCTAATGCAGGAAAAATTATCTTGTCCTAATCTAACTTTCCAAGGGACCAGGGAGAGAGAGTGCATGAAAACAAAGCCTACACTAAAGCGGTGATACACCAGAAAAGAGAGTGTGAGAATAGTATCCAATGTGTGAAAAAATAGAAGTAAAGTGCATACTAGAAGGGGTGATACAACATTTAAAACAATATTTCATGCACACACAATCATAATGAATCCCTGTAATTACATAAGATAGACACAATATATATGCAATAATATTGAAGGGGCAAGAGGAATGCAAACAAGAATAGTAGGGGAAGAGAAATTCATACTCTTGTATCTATTACTTTCATTGAAATGCACAGTTTAATATATTACGAGAATAAGGGTCTGGATCACCATGCAAGGAGTACACTACAATGGCCTACAACACATTGGCTTCACAAAATAAATTTGACAGAGCTTTGCTACTCAAAACTATCTCTCCTTTACAATGAGCCCAACACTCTAATTTATAACATTTTGAGAGAGAGAGAGAGAGAGAGAGAAGGAGAAATGAAAATCCCAAAATATAAGTTCCCACAACTTGCAAGATTTCATAAATGAATTGAAATGATGGTATGTTTCTTGAAAAATTCCCCCCATACTATCCCATAACTTTCAACAATGAAATATGTCAGCCCATGCTTCATTGAATGCATCCCAACCACCACTAAAATCATTATTTTGAACTAGGCACATTTTCTACAAAATCATGATCAATTATTCTCCAAATTATGGATTTCTTCATTTCTATGCATTGGGCTTGGAGCTAAAATTCCAACGATACAAATTTTGTGCATTTTTGTTGAGAAATGCAAAAGTTATGGCCTTCTGAGTGTGGGCAGCTATTTTGGGTCTGCCAGACATTTTTGTCATTTAACAGGAATGAGCATTTACTTTACTAGAGATGAATATGTTTCTTTTATTTTCATATAGATACCATCATCAAAATTAATAAATCCAAATTTTTTGGTGTAGAGGACATCGTGCTTGTTCCAAAAAGTTAAATTTCATGAAAATCAAAGCTCGGGGTCAAACGTTATGGCCGTTTGAAGTTCGGGATCTGATTTGCACCTTGTTTTCCTTTGCATGCGGACATATCAGCTATTTCAGGTCTTGGTGTCCTAGATGTCCCTTATGTGACTTGGGCTGAAAAACTCCACTTCATCCGCATCACACCTGACCCGCTTTGTAAATCGGGTGAGTTGGTATTTCGAGGAACTCATGTCCCACGCGTACCACCCTTGACCGGGCCGTGAGGGCTGTTGACTCGCTCCACCCGTATCCCTTTGTGATTGGTTATTTCGGCCTTTTCGTGAACTTGTGTCCCACGTGTACTTGTGCAAAGCATGGGCTAAAAAAACTTGACTTTTCCGATTCCTTTACAAATTGACGATTTCAGCTTTGTAGGTCCCACGCGTCCCGATGCCTCGTGTGTGGCCCGGGCCAAAAAAACATGACTTTGCCACTTTTCAATATTTTCGGCCATTTCAAGAAAATCAGTTTTCAGTGTCCCGATCAACCTTTGTAGCCTAGGACAATAATATCCAATTTTACCACATTTCACCAAAACAAGCCAATTTTTCGTAGTTTTTGCAATTTTTTAACTTTTGGATGTTTCTTGGATAGGGAGTTAGAGGGAAGCAAGCCTCCCCTAAAACCCGATTTTGGGTCTTGAACCAATTCTACTTTCTCATGGGAGGAAATTATTTAAGTTATCCAAATTACCTTAAGGGGTGAATATTGGGATAAGAGAAAGGTTTTCCCAACTACCTCTAGATGACACATTCTTTCTTCTTTGAGGAATTTTATTTTGAGGGAAAGAAGCCTACAGATGACCCGGAGCCCTGTAAATATGACACCAGAATGTTGTGTTCTCATAATCTAGGGGCTAAACATGATGTATATTCCCCAATTTTAGAAATATCTTATTGATTAATCCTTTTCTAAGGTCAATCTCTGCGTAAAATCTACCATAAGTCTAGAGTACATCTGCTGCCCTAGCATGATCAACCTTTAGAAATTTACCTAGAACATTACCTATATCCTCTAAATCATGTAAAAATGCAAAGAAAGGTTAGGTAACTCAACCCGCATTGGAATGTTTGAAACTAAAAGAGAGTTAGGATCAAACTTAGGGAAACACAAAGTAAGAAACAAGCCCACATTGCCCTAGAACTATGGACCTTATGATAAGCACTTCGATATTCCTCTTCCTACTATAAATGAACCACAAAAAATCCCTTGGAACAGAAGGAGATCTTGTAGGTTTTGGACCAGATTTCTGAAACCCACTGAGATAGGGCTGAGGAAGTTGACCACATTCCATTAAATCTACCAATAACCACTAGATGGGACATAGATTTGAGATAAGCCTCAATTTCAGTATTTTTCAAGCTTAGGATTGGCACCTCCTCACAAATCTATTATATACATTTCATGGGAAGGAAGACATGATTTTTTTCTGTCACGTAATGTCCTTGAAGGAGACAGGCATGGGGCCAATAGCTGGGATTTCACCTTCCCACCACCATTCAAACCGTGAATTGACTTACCCCATCTAAGGGAATTGAACCTAAACAATCAAATGGATCCGCACAAGGCTACCTAATACGAGAGATTGTGGAAGTGATTTGAATCCCGATTATTTTGCTTTCCAAAGGTAGGAAAGCTTCTCACCTTGGATTAGGGCATGAAATACATTTAGTTTCTCTTGATCCCATGTGCCCTACACACTATTGTCAATCCATTTATCACTTGAAATAGTCCTGTGACCAACTCCATGGCCAACGATCGCCCCTTTCCTTGATTGGTGCCTTTCTTAGGTCGCACCCTTTCACATGCTTCGCTTCCATCCATCCCTCCTATCTATTGGTTATCAATAAATTTATTATATTCAATAATAAAAAGGGTTTAATTTTTTTGGTGAACCTGAATCTTGAATTGAACATCATGATCAAAACCCTATTTTCCCAATGGTTTCTCTTTATTAGAAATATATGATGTTATTCCTTCTTAGTATTCTTGTATTATTTCAGTTTGCATATGCTTTCTTCCTAATCCCTTTCATCATATTTCTTGGTTTTCTAATCAGCCCTTTTAGCATATTGATATTTCTCCTCCTACTCCCAAGCATCATAGTATCATGGTATCTTCTCCATTACCTATTGTTATCAATCCATCCGTGCTTGACCCTGCTAATGAGGTCCAATTACATGACATTGAAAATAGTAGTGGGTATTCTTATTATTATAATCTTGATAAGGATAACATCATGGATCTTGAATAAGTTGGACTTGCATATGATTTTCATGCACGATTTCATGATATTCCTCATCACGTCAAGCCTATTATCAATATCCTTCTTACCGATAAGCTTTCTCATGACCATAAATATAATGAACAATCCCTTTTGAGAGGTATCAACCCTCTTCCACCTTACCAAAATATTTTATTCCTCTAGCTACAACATCCACATCCTTTGTGGAACCTAATATTTCAAATGTCTCTATACTTATTCTTGCCACCACTATTGATATTACACATTTTCTATGCAATCATAATCGTTCACATGATTCTTCATCTAGCACACAAACTCTTGAAAACCCCTTGTTCATACTTCACAATCCAAATAAGGTGCATCCACTTCTCCTCATGATATGGATTCTACTTAGTTACTTCATAACGCAAGTGCACTCAAAGTGGCTTATTGTTCTATTCCTCTTAGTTTCATTACTCCTTAACTTCCTATCTATGATGGAAATGGTTACCCCACTAAGAATATTCATTCATTTCATGTGGATTACATTGATTAGACATCATACAATACTCAACAAGTTCTTCCTTAGGAATCTCAAGGATTTTTTATTGCAATGGTTTTATAATCTCGCCACACATTTTTTTGCTCTTTCAATGCTTTGGAAAATCAATTCTTGGAAAAATTATCTATCAACAATGTGGAAAACATTTCTTACACATAAATGTTTAAAATAAAACAAGGATCTAATGAACCTATCAGTGATTATGTCTTACGTTACAAGACCATGATTGCTAGGATGAACAATAGCTTAGGTGAAAGTGAATTACATGATCTCTTCACTCAAAGCTTGTTTTCTCCTTTGCAAGAATCAGTCATATTTGAAAAATTTCAATCATTTGACCATCTATGTTACACACTTAGAGATAATGAATATAAGTTGTTACATATAAACAAAATCAAGTACGTTTCTAACACTCCTAATACATCTAATGCCAAGTTTCTAAGAAAATATACATTCAAAGGAAAGACTAATAATACTAAGGCTACTTCTAAGGACATTGTTAATGTGATTGCAATTTACTAAGATATAATTACAACATACACGATGATATTTTAGACACTTACCTTGTGCTACACACATTGTAGTGAAATAATTACTCAAGTGTAATCTCGTTTCTCTCCCTCAACTATTTAAGGTTGATGCCGAAAGCCTCAATATAAATTTTTTGATGCTTATGCTTATTATGACGATCTTAGATGTATTGTTCACTCCGCTAATCAATGCTTTAAGATTCACATGTTATCCAAGATATTATTGACTCTAATTCCATTAAATGGGATGCACCCTATTAATCTTAGAAATTAACCAATGATAATCTCAAATTGAAATGTATTCAATGATCCAATTCCTAAGTATAACAATGACACATCTAATTTTGAAGTGCATAATATTCATTATGGTATACCACCACCACCCTCTTATGATCACTCTTTAGATGTAATTATTAGCATTGTTACTCACATGTCACCTCCTACATGGATTATCACTTTCAATGAATTTGATGTAGATGAAACATATATTTTAGATACATTGTCCATTCATGTCTCTATTTATCAAGTACATATACATGGTGTGTTCGTTTACCTATAGAGAAATGATAATTTACTATCTCTAACTCTACTTTGATATATTATAATTTCTACAAAGATCCTTATATTCACTTCTAATCCTTACTAGTGACACATTAATCTCCATATTTATGGTTGGATCTCTTACTATGTCAGTCTCATTCTTGGTTATGACTACTCTTAGATCTTGTGTATTATGATTAGGTATCCGTTTGTTACATGCTCTTACAGATATTCCATGATTCATCATTCAACAATGTGTCAATTGTATTCATAATCAACATATTATCAACATTCAAGGTATTCCCTTTGAGGCTCCATTTCCTAGTTTTCCTAGTCATTATAATAAAGTTTATATCCCTATTCCTAGTACATCTACAAATAGGTATTTGGATTTATATAATCTATATTGCAGATCTATCCCTCCATGGTCTCCTAATATTCCTTTGGTTGAACATACTATCTATTGTACTTCTATCCCCTAGGTATCTTAATACGCTGTGATTGAACATACTATATCTTGTAGTTATTTTCATCCTAGGTTTCATCCTAGGCCCTTGCTTATACATACTATATCTATTGGTTCTATCACACCAAGATCTCCCGATAGGCATTTGGTTCTACACATTGAATCTAGTGTCTTACATTCTTATAATATAATTCCTAGGTCCTCTAGTGCATGTCATCTCACTATAATTTCTCATACATATTTCAATACATGTGGTATATCTAGGTGTACTCAATCTTCTATTCCTCCATGTAATAGTCTACTTCACATACTAATCATAGAGATACTTCACTAGTTCTTCCGCTGGACATTCGTAACACACATCACTACTATGGTACCAATTTAATTTGAGTCACATTCTTTGGCACAATTGATGCCCATGCCTTTATCATCTTCAATGGTTGCTTCACCTCTTTACAATGTCCTCCTTGGGTAGATCTTGTGTTATCCTTTTTTTATACATAACTAGCATTTAGAAATCCAAAAATAATGACATAGTTGGAAAATACAAAATCATAACTTGTGAACTTAGATTGCATTGTTACAAATTTACATTATATATGTTATTTGTCACATTGGTTTTATAGATACCATATTTATTTAATTTCTAAGCAAATATTTTCATGTGGTATATTGAGCTTGACGTAGGATACATAGATCGTTACATGCTAACAAGAGCTAAAATGGTTCCTTACATTCTTATCTTGGGGGCATGCATCCACATTGTGTCTTGTGAAACATCAACACCTCTTGCTTCACATATCTTTTTTCATTATCTTTCGTCATATTTTGACATTATTATTTGTCATATATACTTACTAGTTATGTGCGTTATTACTTGTTTGTCTCATTTCTTGTGGCATGAGTGCCTTTCTTATCTTGTGCCATTGTGAGTGTTCCATGTTTATGGCTATATACCTATCTTGTCTGAATTTTTTTGTAGGACTAAATGTGTTGATTTCTTGTGACACCGTGGGTGTCATATGGTTCCATATTTATGTTAGGATAAAATATTAATTATGCATTATATGATTATTTAATTTATTTTTTAAATAATCATATTATATGGTTATATTATAAACCATAAAATAATTGTAAGTTGTTATATGGTTTTAAACCATACTTGTCTTTTTGTCTCACAGGGATAATTGTTACATTTATTATAACAATGTATATGCTTCCCGGATGTATTATTAGAAGTAAATTGTAAGTATGGTTTTACCTGCAACATATTTGTTTATGTCGCACATTCTTTGTCCAATATGTATAAATATTGCAGCACTCCATTGTAATGGTTAATCAATTTCACATTAATAAAATATACAGGCTTCCGTCCCTATTTGTGAAATTACATTTGGTACCAGAGTGAGAATCTGGACCTGTGAAGGAGTGGAAAGAGAATGCAGCAGAGATAGAGAAGATTGGAGAAGAGTATGCAGCAATAGAGAGCCTGTGCAGCCTCCTGCAACCTCCCAGCCTCATCTCTACCTTCCCACATCCCCCAGTTCGTTCCAGGTGTTTGGAACGCAAATTTTTTTTGCACTGGTGCACTCAGCACCAGGCAAAATTTGTTGCAGGTATAGAAATTTAAACAAAGAAAAATATTCCCCAATAGGGGTTTTGTCTCTAAATTTTTAAAAAAAAGCAATTAGTCTCTGCTAGTTTTAGCAGGCTGCTATATTTGGAGGTCTATGCATTTGTTCTTCCAAGACCAAGCTAGGCTGACCCATTGCTCTGTCCACCGAGCCAAGATCAAAGTGTTGTTCGATGACCAGTTAGAACATTCACTTGTACAAGCTTTGAAAAGCTTACGCCGATGAGACTGGGGCACCTATCACTGGAGTTGTCTTGTCTATTGTTTACAAGATCTTAACTCTGGAAGTTTTTGATCTGAATACAATCAGAAGCGGCTCGACCTGCACATAGTTTGCACATTGTTTGGAGACCCCTGGAGACCCCTACATCCTCACGAGCTGCAAACAAAGGCGCAACCACGGCCTGCACAAACCAACACAAGAAAACAACAGCCTTTTTTTTTCCTCCTACGCAGCCAACATCGAACCTACGTGTAAAAAGATATAAGCCACCCGCATAAAGATATAAGCAAGCAAGTATCAAGGAAAAAGGTGTGGAAACTCCAAGGACCTGGCCTGCACAAACCAAAACAAGAAAATACACTACTGCAACATTAAAAAAGGAAGGAGAAATAGATTAAAGAGGAGAAGCGGCTACAAAAATGATGTTTCAGATCCGCTTCAAGTGGAAAACCTAATCAAAACAAGCTCCACGCAAGCGCCACGTGAGCCTCCACTCTGCCAGGTCATTTTTTTAAAGAGGTTAGTCGTTGTTTCCTTAGCTAAATAGAAACTGCTGCATTTTATATTTAAACATGCCTAAGCGCATTAGTGGATAGAGCAGTAGTCTTACAAGCGGGAGGTGTGGGGTTCGATTCCAACCCCCAACACAAAAATCAGTTTTTTGAATTTGGCGGAATTTTTTGGTGAAACCGATAACTTTAGCAAAAAAATTGAATTTAGTTATAACTAACTAAATTTAGCGGAGGAATCCCTAATTTAGGGTAAAAAAATTCTCCCATTACTGTTTTTTCATTTCTAACATTTTTGTAAAAGGAGACCCATCTAAAAATTGCATTGTAAGCTATGTTTTTGCAATTTTTAGTATTTTGGGTCGTATTGGGCTCGAGGAGGCCACAGGACCAACGAAAGCAGAAATTTTTTCCTGTCATTCAAATTTTCCAATTTTTGACTATAAATTATATCTTGCGCATATTGTACTAATTTGTAGGTTGTCAGTAAGTCAATCGCAAACTTTGAATCGCTAAAAATCGCAGAATTGTAATAAAAAACAATTAAAAAAATTGGTTCTGTAATACTCACGAGATCCTAGATCTCATTCGTAGCATTCGGTATATATGGTGCCTTTGGGAAGCGCTTACGGGTAAAGCCATCATGACTACTACTGCACTTAATGCCTAATATAGCTGCAAAAATGTCGTCTAGGCATCGTCCCTATAAATCGACGGGGAGTAATAAGGTCACAGTGCACACACTATGAACCATCCCATCCGTCTGTGAACGATTGCACAACATAAATCTGGACTGAGAAATTATCCAAGTATATAGCAAAGTTACATGCGCGTATGAGGATATTTCTTTGAGCCAGTGTCAATAATCACACAGACCCCATCAGTATTGTCTTGGTACCACGTATTGAATTCTTTCACGTACGTTAACGCCTCTTTCACGTACCACGGGTATATAGAAAGGGCGAGCTTCTTCCACATACCGACGGGTATATCGGAAGGGTGCGTATATAGAAAGGTTCGGTATATCAAACTGACGGTATATAGATTGGGAGACCTAATACCTGGAGTGATAAGAGCCAAACCCTGTCAGTGATCTCGAAAAATGGGCACCAATGCCCCCAAATTTTTTCTTCCAGATTCACAACTACTCAGAGGAAACAACTATGCTTTGCATGGAAGACAAAAATAAAGACACAACTTGAGTTTGAAGAAATCTGGCCTGTTTTGATTGGTACTCTAACCAGATCAACAACTGATACAACACAACAACGACAGTTTGATAGAGCAGATCAGAAAGTAAAACTCATCATCTTGTTTGGAGTGTTCGACGATGTGCAAGCCCACATTCGAGATGCCACAACAGCAAAAGAAGCGTGGGATAAGCTGAGCACAATATATGAGGCCAAGAACAAGAATGTCATACTAAATTTGCAGAGTTAGTTACATACATTGAAGTTCAAGCAGAATGAGAAAATTGAAGCTTTCTTAAGAAGAGTTGCAGAGTTGAGGGCTTCACTTCTAGCCCTAGGAGAAGAGGTCAAAGATGAATCTCTCGTTCCCATTGTTCTGAGAGCTCTCCCTTCTTCTTACCACATTTTTGTCACAAATCTAAACTTGTCGATACAGCAATTAGTTTTGACAAGCTGGTAAACCTGCTATAACAAGAGGAAGCAATGCACAATAAGGATGATGAAGAGGAGCAGGCACTGTCTTTACATCAAAAATGGAAAGGAAAAGGTAAAGGAAAACCTAAATCCTATCAGAAGTCCCAACATCAGAATCAGTATCATGGGGACAATCAATAGAAGAAGCAATGTCCAATTTGTAAAAGAGGACATGACTTAAAATATTATTGGTATAACACTTATAAGAAAGGTTCATCAAGTAACTCGGACCACAACAAAAACAATCTTATAAGGGACATTCTAACAACTATCACGGGAAAAAAAAAGGGGAACTAGAAAAGAAGACCCCACCAAAGAAGGTAATATTCTTTGAGCAACAAAAAATCGGATAATGAAGACTTCTTGTTCACTGCTCGATCAAGCGAACCATCCACGTCATCTAGTGATGTCTGGTATGTTGATTCAGGATCCACTCAACACATGACCAGCCATAGAGACCAATTTATTTCAATGAAGGACATGCCATCGAAAAATCATGTTTCGTTGGGAGATGATTCTTCATATACAGTTCAGGGTTGGGAACATCTCTCTACCCCTTGGTTCACGCAAATGTAGACTATCAGATGTCTTATATGTCCCTGGGTTGACAAATAATCTTCTTTCAGTTAGTCAACTCCTAGATCACAACCTAAAAATTGACTTTGATAGTCAATCTAGCAAGAAAACATGTTTCATTTGAGATAAATCAAGAGGCTTGAAAATAATTGCAAAAGCCTCCAATGTGGGACACATGTTCCAACTTGATTTTCTTTATAGAGATGATCAAGCACTTGTGGCTAAAAATTCCACCTCATCGCAGTTGTGGCATCGGAGTTTCAAATATCTCGAAACACTTTGCCGGCGTAATATGGTACATGGGCTACCTTCTCTTCAGAAGGATACATACAAGTGTCCTCACTGCCTAGCAGGAAAACAACACAGAGCTTCGTTCCAAAAGAGTACATTTCGAGCTCATGGTAAACTTGACTTGGTTCATACCGATCTTTGCGGTCCAATGCAGCCAAGTCATTTTGGGTTCCAGTACTTCATGCTTTGTGTTGACGATTATTCGAGGAAAATGTGGATTTTCTGTCTTCACAAGAAAAGTGAAGCATTTGAAACCTTCAAAAAGTTCAAAGTTGTAGTTGAGAAAGAAACTGGTCATCACATCAAAAACCTCCACTCAGATCGAGGGGGAATTCACCAATGATGAGTTCAGAGACTACCTACAAACTCATGGGATTCGTTAACAAATGCCTCCTCCACACACACCGCAGCAAAATGGTGTTGTTGAGAGAAGAAATCATACTATCATGGAAATGGTGCGATGCATGATTGATGATTCTAGACTTGCAAAGAAATTTGGGGCAGAAAAAAACAACAGTGTATTTGTTGAACAGAGTGCCCACAACTGCTCTTGATGGAATTACACCACAAGAAGCATGGTCAAAAAGGAAACCATCCATTGCACACCTCAGAGTATTCGGGTGCAAAGCAAGCATGCACATACCCAAACAGAATAGAAAGAAATTGGACATGAAGTCACAAAAACTCATCTTCATTGGGTACAGTGAAGAGACTCTTGGGTATAGATTGATGGATCCTAAGACCAAAAATTCTACACCAAGTAGAGATGTTGAGTTTTTTGAGAAGAAGGAAGCAGAGACTCCTCCTCCGGACTCGCAAGATGTAGATTTTTCACCTATTGTAAAAATTGAAGCTAATGTTCCCTCAGAAGATGAAAGTGATGATGGGGATGATGGTGTTGATCAAATAGAACCACAACCCATGGGAATAGTTCAGCGTATGCCTAAATGGTGTACAAGTACATTACGAGATGCAAGATTGGATGCTCCACCAGATACATCCACCCCTGGACCATGGACTTGCAGTAAAGCAAGAGAAGAAGTTAAATTTTCTTTGATGAGTAGAGTTATTGAATCAGATGAGCCCTCTACAGTCTAGGAAGCCCTACAGTCAAAAGCTTGGAAAGATGCCATGGATTCTGAATATCAATCAGTAATGAAGAATAACACTTGGCAGCTTGTCAATCTTCCACCAGGGAAGAAACCCATTGGATGCAGATGGATATTCAAAACTAAGTACAAAGTAGATGGGACAGTGGAAAAATACAAAGAAAGACTTGTAGCAAAGGGGTACGCACAAAAAGAAGGCATTGACTATGAGGAGACATTTGCTCCCACAGCTAAGATCAAAATGATCAGGATGATCTTTGCTCTAGCTACTCAGTTTGGATG
Source organism: Taxus wallichiana var. yunnanensis (assembly GCA_018340775.1). Classification (NCBI taxonomy): domain Eukaryota; kingdom Viridiplantae; phylum Streptophyta; class Pinopsida; order Cupressales; family Taxaceae; genus Taxus; species Taxus wallichiana. Next base: position 451,142,599 of record CM031237.1, on the reverse strand, counting down.
GAAAGTTCACCAAATGGACGTAAAAAGTGCCTTCCTAAATGGAGATTTACAAGAAGAAGTCTACATGACTCAACCTGAGGGATATGTTGTACCTGGTCAAGAAACAAAGGTATGCAAACTCAGGAAATCTCTGTATGGCCTCAAACAGGCACCCCGGGCATGGTACATCAAGATTGATGAGCATCTCGTACAACATGGATTTATTAGAAATCCATACGATCCCAATCTTTACCTAAAAAAACAAGGGGGGGAGATGGTGATTGTTGTTGTCTATGTCGATGATCTAGTCATCACTGGTAGTTCAGTGAGGATGATCGATGTAATGAAGAAAGATCTTAATCGATCGTTTGACATGACCGATCTCGGGATGATGCACTATTGTCTTGGATTAGAAGTGTGGCAGAAAGAGAATCATATTTTTGTTTCTCAGATGAAATATACCAATACTATGCTCGAGAAGTTTAGGATGATGGATTGCACACCAATTACTACACCTATGGAAAACGGATTACAGTTATCTCATTCAGATCCATCTCCTGAGGTAAGTGCCACTCTCTATCAGCAGCTGATTGGGAGTCTCATTTACCTGACCTACACTAGACCAGATATCAACTTTGCAATGAGCTATCTATCCAGGTTCATACATGAACCCAAAGTTTGTCATTGGAAAACAACAAAGCGCATCTTGAGATATCTCAAAGGATCAGAGGATCTTGGTCTAGAATACAAGAAGAATGAAAATTCTTCTTGACTGGATATTCAGATTCAAATCATGCAGGTAACATTGATGATAGAAAATCCACTTTTGGATTTGTATTCTTTATGGGATCTGGACCAATATCATGGGGAAGTAAGAAACAACACTTTGTTTCTCGCTCTTCCACTGAAGCCAAGTATCGTTCTGCAGGAGAAGCTATCTGTGAAGTGATTTGGCTACGTCGCATATTGGAAGGACTTGGAATACCACAGGACAAACCAAACACCATGTATGTTGACAATGAAGGTGTTCTCAAACTTGTTCGCAATCCAGTTTTTCACGAGAGAACAAAGCACATTGAGGTTTAGGTTCATTTCATACATGAACATGTGTTGAAGCACAACATCCAGCTTCAATTTTGTCCAACTGCTGAACAACGAGCAAATATTTTCACAAAGTCACTTGCACGTGACAAGTTCGAGTTGTTCAGAGAGTTCCTCTCCTCATCTCTTCAGACAATGCACAATTAAGGGGGGGAATGTTAGGATAAAATATTAATTATGCATTATATGATTTATTTAATTTATTTTTTAAATAATCATATTATATGGTTATATTATAAACCATAAAATAATTGTAAGTTGTTATATGGTTTTAAACCATACTTGTCTTTTTGTCTCATAGGGATAATTGTTACATTTATTATAACAATGTATATGCTTCCTGGATGTATTATTGGAAGCAGTTGTAAGTATGGTTTTACCTGTGCAACATATTTGTTTGTCTGCACATTGCTGTCCAATATGTATAAATATTGCAGCACTCCATTGTAATGGTTAATCAATTTCACATTAATAAAATATACAAAGCTTAGTCCCTATTTGTGAAATTAAAATTTATGCCTTTTGTGTGACATCTATTTCACTATTACACTATTACTCTATCTTTGCACTTATTTTCTTTTGCATGCCTTATTACAAAAGCTTCTCATTTTGCACACCATGGTTTTCACCACATGCATCTTATTTTATTAGTTTGGGATCCCATCATTAGTGTTCATAATTACATGAATTTTATGTGTTCCTATGCAAATTATTAGACTTATAAGATATGGTTACACATATAATATTTTCAGCAACACGCTAAAGTGATTTATTACACAAGCCTTAAAAGAGGGGGTATTCATCTATGTATATTCTACACCTATACTAGGTACATGCTAAATTATGGGTTCATACACATGTATACACAAGATACATGTACTCAAAAAATAGATCAAACATATAAATTCAGAAAATATTACATAGGGTAAAAAATGTATAGCTTGGTCAAGACCGTATGGATGGTTCTAACACTTACACATGATTTTACCTAGGGGTAGTTATACCACTTTCTCACCAGTTCATATTTTCACCTCCAAATATCTGTTTCCTATCACAGTTTCAGCTTCATTTGACTTGGTTCATATCAATATAAGGGGCATGAAGTAATTCACTCCTTCTTCACCATGAAACTTAGTTTTAGTTACATTTTCAAGGATCTTGGGGGCATGATTCTCCTTTATCCATCTACATTTTAGGACATTAAAAATTCTATTAAATTTTCTATCACATGGTAAGGACATGGGGGAAATTGTTCTCTTTTATATTGTGTGTCTTTATTTATAAAATTTGGCCTAGATCCATTTACAATGGTGTGATTTTTGGGGTTATGAAAATTATCTAAGTGGACAATTTCTTCATAGGTAGTATTTCCTTTCCTCTAACATTTAAAGAGGAAGATATTAGAATTGTTGAATTAATTTGATACATGGTCGTCTTCCTTCACGAGGTACTTTGATAGGAAATTATTCTTCTCTCATTCTTATATATTTTTGTTGAGTTTCATATACCCAATAATCCATTTCATCCTCAGAAAAATTGGGGACTAATCACCCCTAATCTTTCAACAAGTTCAATAATACAAATATCTAAGTACAAGAAAAGCACGAGAGCTTCTCTCCGCCTACCAAAAATGTGTATCCATTACATGGTTTTCCATCTTTGTATTTTCACTTTATTCAAATGAAATTTTTACATATTGAACTTTATACTTGATTCAAAGTTTTTTCATATAATGAATATTGAATAAACTCTTTGTTCTAGGTTTCATCATGGAGTATGCCAAAACCTGGAAACAATGAGACAACTACAAAACAAACTCCAAGTGAAGATAAAGTGTTTCTACACACTCAATATATTCTCCTTTAAGCATGTTATTTTTATTTCACACTTAATGTGATGCCCGCTAAAAAACCCATTTAAGACCAAAGAAAAACCTAGGATTAGCTAGGAAAATTATGGAATAATATTTTTTTATTAGAATTGTCTACAACTAGGTTCAGTAAGAAAACAATTGTCACTAACAGTTCCAGAACAAGTTTAATATTTTAGAACATACTTTTCTTTTATTAACAATTATCAGAGGTCACAAGGTCCAAATTTTAGGGTTAGAAGTTTTGATTAGGTTCTGGGGGTAATTTATCCCCATGCCCACTCTCTAACAAGATCGAGTTTCAAATTGATTTTTCTCACACTTAACGCATTCAAAATTTCCTAAATCATTCCCATTGGATAGAAATTTCCTCACCTTTCCAATGATATAAATAAGTCCTCCTATATCCTTGTAAAACTCCAGTTATGGATAGGAGGGCCTTAGGGGGTAAAATTTTCCCAAAAGGGACACATGTCGAAACGAGGGCCAAATGCACTTTTTTTGGGTTGGTGGGTCGTAGGGCGGTGTTTGGAAATTTTTCCCACATGGGTGCAAATTCCACATTTCTCCCATGGGTCCTCTAAGGACATGTGTCGGGATCCAAGCCAAAGCGGGGAGGATGAGGGAAGGGCGGGCGGTGGAGAAAGTTAGAGAAATTCACCGAAGGGGAGAAAACCATTAGCTCCCACGTGCCCATGGGTCCGTAAGGGACATGTGGCACTCAACAAACCAAAGTGAGGACAAATGAGAGGGATGGGTGATGCGGCAGAGGTAGTTGGGGAATTTTTCCAAAGGGAGGGAAAAAGGGTAAATAACCTCGCAGTGTCCTGCGCATCCGTGGAAAGGTCTCACTAGGGCGAGGGCAGGAGCACGGGGCTATGGAGGTAAACTCTAAAAATTTCCCAAAACAAAATTTTCAAAAACAAGATAAATTTTCATGAGGGTTTCACCCCTCCGCCGTGCCATGTGGTAGCCTTTGATTCACTGTGGGGTGGCAGGTGAAACTTTAAAATTTTTCCCAAAAATTATTCAAATTTTTTTCTAAGTTTTCAATGGGAAAATTTTAGGCCGTGGGCCCGCCAAGGAAATTTTTCCCAAATTTTCCCGCTAAGGAAGGAAAACTTCAAAGGGCCATAACTTTTTCTAGAAAGATCAGTTTTGGGAAAATGAGGACTTTCTGGAAATCTCTCGATGCCCTCTTTGCATAGGAATCATTAATTTTAGATTTTGATAAATTTTATGGGGTCAATTTTAAGAAAAAGTTATGTAGGCCTTTAAAAAGCCAACTGGTAAATTTTAACTTACAAAATTTATTCAATTTGGTCTCCTCCTTCACTCAACATGCCAAACAGACATGGATGATTATTCTAAGAAGGATTTAGGATGTTTTAGGAAGGTAAATTTGCTCAATTGATTTCCAAATTGAATTTTTCCAATAATTGATGACAAAGATTGAAAAGGTTTGGGCTCGATTTTGCAATGTTTTAAATGATTTCCTTAATTGTTTTTTTCAAATTGAGTTCATTGATATCATAGAATGGTAAATTTTAACATTTCAATGTTAATTATTAATTACAGAGTTCAAACTGTGCATTTTAATTAAAGTATTTTCCAGCTTTTAAATTTACAACAAAGATCAATTTCTAGAGGATTTGTTTGCCATTTCTTCGTCCAAGTATGAAAGTACATTTCTCATCTAGTCAAATACATTTAAGTGATATAAAAACCATTTAAAAACTAAATTGTAAAGTTTGGTATCCAATTTAATACATTTGCAAAAGAGACAAAATAATACAATTCCTTCATACGTGTTCTTCCTTTTCCTTTTTTTTCCAAATAAAGATTTTAATCACAATCTGATAATCCAATTTAAATCAACAATGCAAATGAGGAAAGTTCTTGCAAATCCTTTATTGATTTTAAAAGAAATACATCTTTACATTTTTTCATTCCTCGAATGCAATTAGTATATTTCAATATCTTTCTTTCAATTAAACAGAATAGAATATATAAATTTGTCACATTTCACCATTTACAACTTTCATAGCTTAATACAAATATCCTTCCATTACATGACATTTACAAATTTCATCCACTCCAAGGTGGGAAAGGTTAGAATAAAATGTATTTCACAAGGGACAAATCAAAAGTCTTTCTCCTCTGCTCTAGAACAACAACATGCCAAGTTTCCTTTTTCTTTCAATTTAATCACAACAAAAGTGGGCGAAAGGCAATGCTCTCCACCTAACCAAGACATCCAATGGAAGGAGAAGCCATCCTTCATCATTGGCCCCGAGCCCCAACCACAATGCAATAAGAAATGTATATCAACCCATGGAAACAATAGGCTTCCACAACACATAATATTCTTTCAACATGCACATTTTTATTCAAAAACACAGTTCAACACATGATAGTAGTTTACAACAACATCAAAAACATTTAAATAGAGCACAAGATTTATCATGCAAGCCAAAGGAGCAAGGACTATGGGGGAAGCTGCTTATGCCTCCCAATGGGAATTTGGGCATCCACCTATAAAAAACCACCAAAAAAATTCACCACACATATCCTTATGCCCCCACAATCCCTCCTTATGCCCGCCACAAAGTAAGAAATGCAAGATATTTCTTTTCCATGGTGGATCCCAAAACCAAACTCCCTCTACAAAATATGATGCCACTGGAATTCCCTTATGCCCCCACATGGATTCCCCATAGCCTTCTCCTACACCATTCCTATGGCAGTCTACCCAACCATCCAATAAACACACACAAACCATTCACCATTCACACAAACACAATAGAAAATGAAACATAAATGAAGAGCTAAGCTCCTACCTCTCCATGGTAGAATTTGTTTCCAAAAACAAGTTTTCAATGCCAAAACATAGTCCTAAAATCAGCAACTAACAAGCATGAAAATTTCTCCAAACTCCTTCCAAAAGTAAGAGCTCTAACCATAAGAAAATTCTCCCCAAGGAAGCATGCAAAATTTTTCAACAACCCAAAACAGGGCAAAGAGTTTGAATTTTATAGAAGAGGGAAGAGAAGAGGATGATGTGGATCCATGTAGGATGCCACATCACACATTCTCAACTCCAACACAAAAGACAATTTTTCATTCTCCAAAGCACAATAAAGATGTGGGTGAAAATATGAAAATTTACTTGCACACTCCAAAAGTCCACACCCAAAAGGATTGAATTAAATAAAATGTAAGAAGAGTGAAATTAAAACATGCAACATGATTAATAAAAATGTATTAAAAATGGATAAAAACAGCCTTCCAACCATAGGTATAGTTGGTAAATTAAATTTAGACTTATGGGACAAGTTTTACTTGTCCCACAAGCCTCTAAAAACAGCCTCCAAGGACAAATTCAAATTTCCAAGGAGGTGGAGTGTTTCACACTCCAAAATCTGACTTACACAACTCTTACACACCACTTACATATTTAATACAAAAGCAAACAACTCTATAATTACTTTCTCATATCCCAATTTGATTTATTTAACTTTTAACCATATGTTTTCTCACATTAATCTACCACAATTAATTAATTAAATGAAAGGGACACATCACTAATAAAACACATACAAACAATAATAAAAGGAAACACATTAATAAAATGCACAAATCCCATGGTCACATTTAAAGGTGATCCCCCCATGGGAATCCCTAACAATAATCAAACACAAACACAATAAAACAAGTTGCCATGGTGACCTTGTTGAATTCATCTAGAATTCCAATGTGGTTAGTCTCCAATCCCCCAATGTTTGTTGTGATAGTTTAACCTGTAAAACAAAAATACCTCCTTCGGCCTTGTGGCCATATCAAAACATCCAAAATGATATAAATAAAATCACAAAATCATCTATACATATGAATCCCAACAACACCAAGGCAATCAACAATATCACTTACAATTTATATCAATAACTATATCATTAGCATATAATATCCATTTTCTAGGTTTACTCACGATATCCAAAAATCACATGTTCGAACAAAATTCATAATATATCCATGTCAATTAGTATATCATCATCCACATATGAAGTGTTTCTAATAATCATCATGCATCATAACCAAATCAAGATCAACAATAATCCATGATCAAATATCTAACATCATACTAAATCAAAACATTAATAATGTCCATAATGTAATCAACGGTATATAAAAAAGTGTCAAAGGGAAGTGGGCACTACATCCCCTCCCCTTAGAATCGACTTCCTCCTAGAAGTCACTCGAACAAATGTGGAAATTGAACTCGTAATAAGGTAGCATCCTCCCATGTAGCTACACTCTCATCATATTTGTCCCACTACACCCGAACCTAATCAACCTCCTCTCGCCTGAAGGCCTGTGGTCTTGTGATCTAGGATGTGAATGGGATCCACCATCACCTACCCCGATCCCGCACTCTACAATGAGGTCCAATCTAGCACATGAGAATGATCTGCAATATATCTCCTAAGAACTGAAACATGAAACACATCATGTATGTGAGATAAGCTAGGTGGCAATGCTAGACGGTAGGACAAAGGGCTGATGCACTCCAAGATCTCAAAAGGACCAACAATTCTAGGAGATAACTTAAAACCTTTTCCATAGATAGGGCTCTTGTGTGTCCCGACACAAAGGAACACCTTTATTCCCACATTAAATCTACGGTCCATTCTATATTGATCTACATACTTATTCTACCTATCTTGTGCCTCCTACAATCTCTGCCTGATCAACACCACCTATTGCTCCATGTCCTGTAGAAGAGCTGGTCTAAGAGAAACCTTGTCCTCTAGCCTGTCCCAGCTAAGAGGTGTCATGCACTCTCTACCATATAAAGCCTGAAAAGGAGCCATGCCTATAGAACTCTGGAAACTATTATTGTAGGAAAAATCCACTAAGTATAGGTACTCCTCCCATTTAGACTGCTGATCCATCACATACATCCTGAGCATGTCCTCTAAAATTTGATTCACCCACTCAGTCTTTCCATCTGTCTCAAGGTGATATGTTGTGCTGAAGTTGATTCTCATCCCGAGGACATACTGCATGGTAGTCTAGAAATGGGAAGTGTACAAAGGATCGTGGTCACAAATGATCTTCTGTGAAATCCCATATAACTTGAAAATATCATCCAAATATACCCATGCCACTTCGCTCTAGTTGTATAAGTGGTCTTCACCAGAGAAAAGTGAGCCATTGTTTTCCATTTATCAACCATGACCATAATGGCGTCATGGTGATATCTCGACATCGGTGGCCCAACAATAAATTCCATGGAAATGGTGTCCCACTTCCATTCCGGTATAGCATGAGAAAAAATAAGGCCATCTGGATGGTGATGCTCGGCCTTAACTCTCTGGCACTCTAAACATTATGACATGAACTAAGCCACATCTCGACAAAGTACTCTCCAATGATACAATTGTTGCAAGGTGGCGTGTATCTTCTTTACCCCAGGATGGGCTAAATAGGGTGCACGATGTACCTCTGCCAAGATGTCCTACCTCAAGCCTCCATCTTTGGGAACATAAATCCAGCCTCTATGCCTAAGAAGACCATCTGCCTCTAATGAGAAACCATCAAAATTCAATTCAAGGGTCTCGAGACTCGATCTCTGCTTGTTATGATGTAAAAGCTGTCAAGAGGAAGTTATTGAAGAATCCTGCTCCACAAATCTGTGCTCACTGAGGTGGCCATAGCCACATGTCTTCATCTGCTGAGAGCATCTACTACCACATTCTCCTTCCCCTTCACATGCTCTATCTCCATATCATACTCACAAAGCAACTCCATCTAACGTAACCTAACCAAAGTGTTGAGATTGGGCTGCGTAAAGAGGTGACTGAAACTCAAGTGATATGTCCTAAGTGTGAATCTCCTGCCAAGAAGAAAGTGCCTCCATTGAACCAAAGTGTGCATAACTACCGCAAGCTCAAGATCATGCATCGGATAATTAAGCTCATAATCCTTGAGTTTGCGAGACTCAAAGGCTACTACTTTTCCCCGCCGTATCAACACACCTCCAAGCCCTACTAAATAAGCATTCGTGCAAACGAAAACTCACCATGTGGATCTGAAAATACAAGAATAGGTGCTATAGTGAGACACTCCTTCAGTGTCCTGAAGGCTTGCTCACATCTATCCAACTAAACAAACTTCTTTGCTTTCCTTTGAAGGGAAGTGATGGGGTACGTAATCCGAGAGAATTCCTGAACAAATATTTGGTAGTACTATGCTAATCCCATGAAGTTTCACACCTTAGTCACTGTAGTGGGTGTTGGCCAATCCATAATGGCTCTAATCTTGGAAGGATCGACATGGTGATACCTTCCCAGATATAATATGACCCAAATACTGGACCTCCATCTAAAAGAATGCACACTTCTCCAAGTTCTCATAAAGCTGCTCCTCATGAAGACTCTAAAGAACACAGTGAAGGTTCCCCCCTCACGCTCCTTACGTGTACATGAGTAAATCAAAATGTCATCAAGGAAGATGAGCATGAAGTGATCTAGGAAGGTCCTAAATACCCCATTCATCAAACTCATAAACACTTATGAGGCATTAGTCAAACCAAAAGGCACCACTATGAACTCATAGTGGCCATATCTCATACAGAAGGTGGTCTTATGAATGTCTACCTCCGAAATCCTCAGCTGATGGTATCTTGACTTAAGATCAATCTTAGAGAAAACCATGGCTCCCTTCATCTGATCAAAAAAATCATCAATGCGTGGAAGGGGATAATGATTCTTGATTGTTACCTTATTCAGCTGGTGGTAATCAATACACAACCACAAGGATCCATCCTTTTTCTTCACAAAAACACCAAAGTGCACGATAAGGGGATACACTAGGATGGATAAGGCCTTTCTTCATAAAGCCCTCAAGCTGCAACTTGAGCTCATAGAGCTCTAGGGTGGTCATCTGATAAGGTGGTCATGATATAGGATCAGCTCCAGGAACTAGATCTATATGAAAATCAATCTCACGTGGGAGTGGTAACCCTAGTAGCTCCCTGGAAAGACATTTACAAACTCTCTCAAAATGGGATGATCATCTAGCGATGGTCCACTAGACCCATCCTTTGATCTGTCACTAACTGTAACAACATACATCTAACAACCCCATCGCACACACCGCTTAAGCTGCATAGCGGAGATGGTGTGAATAGAAATGGGTGTCTTAACCCCTGAAATCACCAATTCCATTCCCAAATCATCTGCACAAGATATAGTCTTGTAGTAACAATCCATCCTAGCCCTGTGCATAGATAACCAATCCATACCCAAAATGACTCCATACGAGCCCAAAGGAAGAATACAAAGATCCGAGGTAGTGGTGAAAGGTCCTAAATCCACTACACACTCCTTAACTAAGGAGTCTACAGAGATCTTAGCTCTAGAAGGCATCTCAACATCCCAACTATGACCCTACCTAACTTCCACCAGCATGCATCGCTCTACTAAAGATGGTGCAATGAAAGAATCAGAAGAACTAGAATCAAACAATACAAAGGTAGGAATACCACCAATGCTACCTGTGGTCTCAATGACTGTACTCTGATGCTCTTCCTGGTGGTTCTCAACCACTACATAAATCCTATGGCTGCATCCCATGTCACCAATAGTCAGCTCAAAAGTATGTGTCTTACCCTTGTTATTAAGGTTATGTGGGCAGTCTCTCCAAAAGTGTCCAGTAACACCAACCCAAAACATCCTCCCGATCCTCCCCAATGAGTAGTACCTCTAGTAGATTCCATGTAATTCTATGGCATGGATCCCGATGATCCACTGCGGATTATGAGGTCTCTACTGGTGAGCTCCCACTGACTAATCTCTAGGTCCACCCTATGTCCTGATGGGACCCCTAGGAGGAGGCCCCATACTTAGACCTCTCAGTGTGCATCGGCTCTCATGGAGGTCTATGAGGTACAAGAGACTCACATATCGCTATTGTGGCCTAAAGGATGACTGTGTTGAACCCTAGCCACCACAAGGAAGAGGTACTAACCCCCTCCATCTGTTGTGTTCTACATCTCGATATATGCGGCTCGGACTCGATCTCTAGATTGTTGGGTATTTCCCTGAGTCTCCTCTGCTATATAGGCCTTCTTGATGGCCTCAACTAATGTCTATGGACAATGGACCCACACTGCACCTCCAATGTCTAGATTTTGACCCCTGGATGAACCTCGTGAATCCACACCTACTCATCCCGCATATACTCAACATATTGGAGTAAATCTAGAAATATACTCTCACTACTGCACTCTTGAAAGAGATGCATGTCGAGGTCATGGAACTCATCTATCTGCTACTGTATGAACCTCCATGACAAATATCTACTCCTGAATCTCTCCTCAAATAGCTCCCAGGTCACTGTCTCAAAATCTACATGGAGCTTCTACTCCTCTTTCCTCCACCATACTCCTACTCCATCCCTCAGTAGATGGATCGCAACATGAGATTTTGTGTTGCTAGAACAAGGACAAAGCTTGAAGCAACCACTCAAGCTCACTAGCTAGGCCTCTACCTGAAATCCACCTGTGTCACTAGAATAATGTGAGGGTCGAAGCTTTAGGATCTCTTTGATGTGATCTACAGATGTGGTCTAACAGCCTCTAGGTCTCTCTGCATGCTCATCCCTAGGTATAGGGCTCAAGACCTCTCTCTATGCTCGAAACTCTATCACCTTGTCCCCTCAGTGGTGACTCTACTCAGCTAACTCCGCATGGGATTTCTCTCCTCTATATGCTCCTCAGGGTCGAGGAGATACCAGAGCATCAATAGATGGCTCCCTACTATGTCGATTGCATGCCCTCTGCGTGTAGAGCGGCATTAACATCTTGACGAGTCTATAATATCTGGGGTAGGATGGCTGCTACACCTTGATCTATTGGTGGTGGTGGTGGTGCTAAGTCTGAGTCTATGTGAAAATTCCCCTCGCCCCATCTGTGCCTCCTACACAAACCAAAGTGATTGTTAGTTCATTTTTCTAAGTTTTACTCAGTTTTTCATGTTTACTAAAATATTGCAATTTCTAAACTAAGTTGTTTTCTAGATTTAAAATTTTGCTAGGTTTAAGTTTCATGTCTCAAGTTTTCTATTGTGCCCAATGGTCCAAGGTTTTGAACCACTACTATGATACCAAGTGTGATGCCCGCTAAAACAACCCACTTGAGACCCAAGAAACAACCCAGGATTGGTAAGGAAAATTATGGAATAATTTTTTTATTAGAAGTGTCTGGAACTAGGTTACAAGAAAAAAATTGTCACTAATAGGTTTTCGAACGAGTTTAATCTTTTATAACATACTCTTCTTTTATTAACAATTAATAGAGGTCACAAGGTCCAAATTTTAGGGTTAGAAGTTTCAGTTAGGTTCAGGTGGTAATTTATCCCCATACCTACTTTCAAATTGATTTTTCTCACACTTAACATATTCAAAATTTCCCTAAATCATTCCCATTGGATATGAAATTTCCTCACCTTTCCGATGATATAAATAAGTCCTCCTAACTCCTTGTAAAACTCCGTGTTATGGAAACTGGACCTTAGGGGTCAAATTTTCCCAAAAGGGACATGTGTCGAAAGCAGGGGGAAAATGCATTTTTTTGGGTTGGCGGGTTGTAGGGCGGTGTTTGGAAATTTTCCCGCATGGGTGCAAAGTCCACATTTCTCCCACACCTGTAGGTCCTCCAAGGACACGTGTCGGGCTCTAAGCCAAAGTGGGGGAGGATGAGGGAAGGGCGAGGTGGTGGAGAAAGTTGGAGAAATTCACCGAAGGGGGAGAAAAAAACCAATTAGCGCCCATGCACCCAGCAGTCCGCTAGACACGTGGCACTCAAAAAGTTGAAGCAGGGGAGAAATGAGAGGGACGGGTGGAGGAGCAGAGGTAGTTGGGGAATTTCACCAAAGGGAGGGAAAAAGGGTAAATGGCGTGTGTGGGTCTGCATTTGTGGAAAGGTCTAACCAGGGGGAGGGTGGGAGCACGGGGCCGCGGAGGTAAACTCTAAAAAATTCCCAAATTTTTTTTTTCCAAAACAGGATAAAGTCCGCAAGGGTTTCGCCCCTCTACCATGCCACGTGGTAGCCTTTGATTAGTTGTGGGGTAGCGAAGTAGTGGGTGAAAATTTATTATTTTTCCCCAAAAAAATTTCAATTTTTTTTTCTAAGTTTTCAACGGGAAAATTTTAGGCCACGGGCCCGCCAGGGAAAATTTTCCCAAATTTTCCCATCGAGGAAGGAAAAATTCAAAGGGCCATAAATTTTGCTAGAAAGCTCAGTTTTTGGCAAACAAGGACTTTCTGAAAATATCTCAATGCCCTCTTTACACAAGAATCATTCCTTTTATATTTTGGTAAAGTTTAATAGGTCAATTTTAAGAAAACGTTCTACAGGACTTTTAAAAGCCAACTAATAAATTTTAACTAACAAAATTTATTCAATTTGGTCTCCTCCTTCACTTAACATACCAAGCGTAGACATGGAGGATTATTCGAGAAGGATTTAGGATGTTTTAGGAAGGTAAATTTGCTCAATTGATTTTTCAAATTGAATTTTTCCAACAATTGTGAGAAAAATATTGTGAAAAGGTTTGGGCTTGATTTTTGCAATGTTTTAAATGATTTCCTTAAGTTTTTTTTAAATTGAGTTCATTGATATCATAGCATGCTAAATTTTAAGATTTCAATGTTGATTATTAATTGCAGTTGAATTGTGCATTTTAATTAAAATATTTTCCAGTTTTAAATTTACAACAGAGATCAATTTCTAGAGGATCTGTTTGCCATTTCTTCTTCCAAGTATGAAAGTTCATTTCTCATCTAGTCTCATAAATTTAAGTGATATAAACAAACCATTTAAAAACTAAATTGTAAATTTTGGTATCCAATTTAATACATTTCCAAAAGAGACAAAATAATACAATTCCTTCATACGTGTTTCTTCCTTTTCCTTTTTTTTTTCCAAACAGGGATTTCAATCACAATCTGATATTCCAATTTAAATCAACAATGCAAATGAGCAAAGGTCTTGAAAATCCTTTATTGATTTTAAAAGAAACACATCTTTACATTTTTCCATTCCTTAAATGTAATTAAAGAATTTCAACATCTTTCTTTCAATTAAACAAAACAAAATATATAAATTTGTCACATTTCACCATTTACAACTTTCATAGCTTAATACAAATATCCTTCCATTACATGACATTACAAATTTCATCCACTCCAAGGTGGGAAAGGTTACAATAAAATCTATTTCACAAGGGACAGTCAAAAGTCTTTCTCCTCTGCTCCAGAACAGCAACATGCCAAGTTTCCTTTTTCTTTCAATTTAATCACAACAAAAGTGGGGGAAAGGAAATGCTCTCCACCCAACCAAGACATCCAATGAAAGGAGAATCCATCCTTCATCATTGGCCCCCGAGCCCTAACCACAATGCACTAGAAATGTATATCGACCCATGGAAACAATAGATTCCACAACACACAACATTCTTTCAACATGAACATTTTAATTCAAAAACATAGTTCAACACAAGACAAGTAGTTTACAAGTGCATTGAAAACATTCAAACAGAGCACATGCTTTATCATGCAAGTCAAAGGATTAAGGACTATGGGGAAGTGCTTATGCCTCCCAATGGGAATTGGGATCCACTTATAACAAACTACCAATAAAATTCACCACACATATCCTTATGCCCCCACAATCCCTCCTTATGCCCCCACAAAGTAATAAATACAAGCTAATTATTTTCCATGGTGGATCCCAAAACCAAACTCCCTCCACAAAATCTGATGCCACCGGCATTCCCTTATGCCCCCACATGGATTCCACATAGCCTTATCCTACACCATTCCTATGGCAGTCTACCCAACCAGCCAATAAACACACACAAAGCATTCACCATTCACACAACACAAAAGAAATAGAACATAAATGAAGAGCTGAGCTCCTACCTCTCCATGGTAGAATTTGTTTCCAAAGAAATCTTTCAATGCCCAAAAACACAGTCCCAAAATCAGCAACCAACAAGCATGCAAAGTTCTCCAATATCCTTCCAAAAGCAAGAGCTCCAATCACAAGAAAATTCACCCCAAGGAAGCATGCAAAATGTTTCAACAACCCAAAACAAGGCAAAGAGTTTGAATTTTATAGAAGAGGGAAGAGAAGAGGATGATGTGGATCCATGTAGGATGCCACATCACACATCCTCAACTCTAACACAAAAGACAATTTTTCATTCTCCAAAGCACAATAAAGAGGTGGGTGAATATATGACAAATTTATTTGCACACTCCAAAATCCCACACCCCAAAGGACTGAATTAAATAAAATGTAAGAAGAGTGCAATTAAAACATGCAACATGATTAATAACAATGCATTAAAAAGGGCTAAAAACAGCCTTCCAACCATATGTATGGTTGTTAAATTAAATTTAGAGGTATGGGACAAGTTTTACTTGTCCCACAAGCCTCTAAAAACAACCTTTAAGATTTGAATTTCCATGCAGGTGGAGTGTTTCACACTCCAAAATCTGACTTACACAACTCTTACACATACTTACACATCACTTACATAGTTAATACAAAAGCCAACAACTCTATAATTCCTTTCTCATATTCCAAATTGATTTATCTAACTTTTAACCATATGTTTTCTCACATTAATCTACCACAATTAATTAATTAAAAGAAAGGGACACATCACTAATAAAACACATACAAACAATACTAAAAGGAAACACATTAATAAAATTCACAAATCCCATGGTCACATGTAAAGGTGATCCCCCATGGTAATCCCTAACAATAATCAAACACAAACACAATAAAACAAGTTGCCATGGTGACCTTGTTGAATTCATCTAGAATTCTAATGTGGTTGGTCTCCAATCCCCCAATGTTTTTTGTGATAGTTTAACCAGAAACACAAATACCTCCTTCAACCTCATGGCCATATCAGAACATCCAACATGATATAAATAAAATCACAAAATCATCTATGCATATGAATCACAACAACACTAAGGCAATCAACAATATCACTTGCAATTTATATCAACAACTATATCATCAACATATAATATCCATTTTCTAGGTCTACTCACAATATCGAGAAATCACATGTCCTGAAAAAACATTCACAATATATCCATGTCAAGTAGTATATCATCATCCACATATGAAGTGTCTCTAATAATCATCATGCATCATAACCAAATCAAGATCAACAATAATCCATGATCAAATATCTAACATCATACTAAATCAAAACTATAATAATGTCCATAATGTAATCAAGAGTATCAAAAAGTGTCAAAGGAACTGGGCGCTACACTTAAAGTGGGGAATGTAGACACTAATATTTAGAAATTTACTCTTTGACATTTCTAGTTTTGATAATGAACTCTTGTTAAGATAAACACAATCTTTTTATCCTCACTTACTACTTCCCAAATCCTCTTGTCTAGATTTCTTAGTAAAAAAAAACTCGATGCGATGATATTTTCTTAGAGTAAAATGCATAAAATCTATAGAAAAATCCAATCAACGAGATGTAAAATAAAATTTTCATGTTTCTCATCCTTGGGAAAAAGTTGTCTAGTTTGGTTAGGAGTTGTTATCTAGTCCTAGCCAACTTGTATGGTTTTGAATTGATATATCCTCCATCTTTGCTTTTAGTTTCATATTCTTCATTGGGTCCTTTACTACCTCCATGTTGTCTTTTATTCTATAATTTACCTTCAGAACCCTATTTAATAAAGTATATATTCTCTCACTTACACATCTAGGAATCATATGTCACTACATTGAAAATCTTTTTCAAGTATCGTTAATGACACCCAAGGCTACCTAAATCTCACAAAATCTTATGCACATTGATTAGGTAAGAAATATATATAGGTTTGAAGCATCATACCAGGTCAAGAAGTTAATTTATCTCATTTGAAAGTACTCAAAAATCCCTTCTCCAAGTATTTTAGCAAGATCCAAACTCAATTCAAGAATTTTCAAAGAGGTTCTAATTTCCAAACCATAGTTACATTCATTTAGATATCACATGCTAGGTAGAGAATGACACGTGGTTTAATTTTCTTCAAAGTATTGCCAATTTTTGCTATGAATAGGGGTTCCAACATCCTGAATAATATTTATTTTGTAGTATTTACAACCCATGGAGAGGGTTTTGAGATCTTACTCAAAATGTTTAGAAGGTTTCACATCATAACCAAAAATTAGGGTTTGATAGAGATAAAGTTTCCGGGAAGGTGGTCCACTCGTAGAAAGATACATAAATAGAATCGAGTAGGTCCAAAACCATAGAGTAGGTGTAAAAATACAAATGGTCATTGTAGAGTTTTACAATCGTACACCATCTCAATTTCTTGCTACATTTATAATGTTAAGGAATTACTAGGTCTATAATCCCCAAATCTAGCTTTCTACACATCCATAACTTCCCAAAATCATTTCTAATCAACTAAGTGTACTCATTATATTATATTTTTGAGCTTATAGTATATCATGTAAGAATTAAATGTATTGTTTTGATATTTTATGATTAATGTTTGAATTTTATTAGCGAGAATAACCCCATGTATCTACCTTTACATCCTTATGGTAATTAAAACACAAACCCTATTATACACCTTAATAAAAAGGGTGTAATATAGCTGATCTCCTAGAAATAATAGTTAAAACTTCACTTCCAAAAATTTATTCTATTCCCCCTCCTTGAGAACCTATTTAGACTAATCCTTCATAGGTTTAGATTGTTGTACAACCCAAACTTGAATATTAATATCCTCTTAAAGAAATTTATCACTCCATATTCAAATCCCGTTCTTATAAATCCTTCATACATCACCCCAACATAGTGAGCATATTATAACAACATTATTCACTATGAACATTCCTTTTCCATCCATTTTGTCGGAAAAAAATTCCCTACCTTGGTTAGAGGAGATTATCATGTGATCATGAAAAGATTTATCCATCTCCACTGACCTTTCCATAAATTATTATTTGTACATCTACTTTCCTCTTGATTTCATGATCGATGATGAGATCCTATTTCACATTGATGTTCATCCCTTATTTATCTCAATTAAAATTTTTCATATTACGATTAAGCGATCCCTCATAGAGTAAGCTTTCAACACTTGTTTCACTTATCTTGAATTCATCAAGGCATTGTGTTACTCTGTAGACAATCTAAAATCCACTCAGATCATGTGTTAGGTCTATGAACATAGATAAATTCCCATATGGGTTACATTTGGCTCCTAATCACTATACCTCCTTGTAACATTCATGTCAAAGTCTGGTCTTTAACTTCCCCTTTTCTTATGAAATCCTCCATGGATAACCGAGGAATCATCACATGTATACAAATCCACATAATTCACATGCCAATGTGTTAATTTTTCACACCTATGAGCTATTTATAAGGTTTAAGGTGACAAAAACCATTGGAACTTTGACCTATTTCAAAAGCGTGGGACATTTAAAAATCCCACCATTGAGCAACTTATTAATATAACATTTGGGAATATAACCACTTCTATTATCCAATAGATTATATTTTTGGCTATATATTTCATCCCAAGGTTGTGGGACATACTCTTCCCAATGTCCTCAATTCAGATGATGATGAGCTTTGTTGGGCCCATGAAATATCAACTAAGTCCAAAAAGAGTGCATAGGCACACAAGGTTGTACAAAGTGCGTAAGATAAGGAGCGTGTTATCCCGTTTTGAGTTCACGACGAAACGATCGGATAACCCCTACAAAATTTTTGAAGTGATTTTGCATTATGATCTCTTTTAGAGCAAATCGGGTTTTCGGGTGTTACTAACAGCTTGACATAAGTTTTAACATGCTTTATGTCTTATGACCTCCGAAACCCGAAACCCGCCTTGTATTGAAAAATCCTTTGAAATCGGGTTTTCGGAAATTCAACGCATCGGAACATACTTGTGTTAAGACATGCTTTGTGTCGCGTGACTTCCGAAACCCGAAACCCGCCTTGTGTTAAGACAATCCTTAGTAATCGGGTTTTCGGAAGTTCAATGCATCGGAACATTCATGTACCAAAACATGTTTTGTGCTCCATGTTTTCCGAAGCCCGAAACCGAAATGCACTAAATCTCCTCGTGTCGGGTTTTTGGACTCCTCCAACACGCTGACGTGGCGTTCATGCCGAATGGTTGGTGAGTCGGCACGTGCCGAGCTGGAGCGTATTTATTACTAATTTTCTTATAAATACGTAAAAATCCACGTCATTTTTACCGTTCATATTTTTAATTCGTGGATTTTTCGCATGCTCTTCCGCTCCAAAAACCCGCAAACTCGCGTTACAGGATGGATCGTTTGTTTTCGATTTTACTTGTCTCGAATCGAAGGTATTTTTCGTTCCTTCTTTATTCTTGATTTTCTAGATCAATGCGTATATTTTCTTTCCAATTTCTTGCAGGTTGTTGAGGGTTTTTCTTCCTTCTTCTTTCTGTGTTGTTTTGGAAAGGGTTTTGGGTTTTTAGGGTTTATTTTCTTTTTGAGACTATCAATTGGTGCTGTTCCTTCCAAATTCCAATTACTTGCATAATGTATGGAATATGAATAACAAAAAAGAAAGGATGTTTTATATGTGAAAATTCAAAGGAAAGACTCTGTTTTTGTTTCCCGGATTTTGAAGGCTGTTTTGCAGATTCAAAAGTCCGAAATACAAAGGAAGCTCGCAGTGACGGGGTTTTTCAACATTCCGACCTCAACAGTGGGTGCCGGGCACCTCCTAAGTTCCGCCATCAACAGTGGACGCCGGGTTTTCTTCAGGTTCCGTCATTAACAGTGGGTGCCGGGTTACCTCCTGTTTCCGCCATTGAAAGCAAGTGTCGGGTTTTGCCAAGATTCCGACATATCAGACCTGTCGGGTTCACTAAGTTTTCCGATATCTTCTTCTGCGTGTCGGGTTCTTCGCTTCTTCCGACGCCTTCCGTCAATCAGGTTTTTCAGTGTGCACAGCATCTCCGGAGTTCCGAGCCTTTCTTCTTCCAATATTCTTCATGTCGGATCGGATCCCGGTTCAAGACAGGAGAAGGCCGAAAAATCTAGCAGGATGAAATACAAATTTAAGAAACCAGAATCCCCGTCATATATCGACTGTAATTATGATATCAGGGATCTTTGAGATGGGCAACATAGATATGGATGATTTTGGAACAGGTGAAGAGTTCTTCTCAAACCCCATGGATGGTGGCTTTAGCTAATAGTGGCTTGCCCTTGCAGTGGCTTCCCATGTCCGCCCAATGTCCAAAGCTTGTTTTGGCGTGTGCATCCAGCTACGACTCGGCTTCTCGGTCCGTAAGGAATCAGGCTGGTGAAGTAGTTATCAAACTAGATGGGGCTTATTTGGATGATCTCCTGAAACTACCAAATTTTGAAGAGTATGGAGCCCTAGACATGAAATTGGCTCAGAAGGCCTGGGACAAGAACTCGGAGAATTACATTAAGGATGTTAATAAGAAGTTCTTGGTTAAGGCAAAACCAAGAATATCTAGATTTCCAAGAACTATCCCTAGATCGGATTTCATCCAAGAAATCAACGATATTATCACCCTACTGAGCCGGGTGTTTGGCTTGCCGGAATCAAATTTATTTCATGGATGGATGTACCAATTTATGGTCACCATTAGGCGAGAACAAGCAAGGGATTGACTGGGAACCCTTATCGCTGATGAAATTGATTCCCGAGATAACGACGGTCCTGTCAACCGGAAAGTTTTATATGTTCTCATATGTGGCCTATGCAGAATTGGGATGAGGAGCTATCCAGGGCTAGAGACTAAAGGAAGCAGAACGACAAATCCAGTCTATAAGTATTATCCTCAAATAACTAAGAAGGGGTCCAAGGATCATTTTAGGAGGATAAATGACGCCTTTTTCTATGAGAACATCTGCCAGCTGAATCCAGGGCTGAGAAAAACAAGGGTCTCAGACGAGGCATGGGCTGAAGTATCTAAATGGGGATGTATCTTCTTACAGTTTAAGAAGTTTACCTACCTTCGAACGGTCATGTACTCTGGAGAGCCTTTCCGTCTGCCTCGTTATCCTGGAGATAGATTGATACTAATAGAATTGGTCAGACAACTATTGGATTTTCACAAATTCCAACAGAGCAAGCATAAGGCAGCAGTATCCTTCCCAATTTCCATTGGGAGATATACTTGCTCAACAAATGAAAAAGCTAAAAATGTCGAATGTGAACTTGGGGAGGAGAAATTAAAGAAGCATATGAAGTCTCGGGATGGTTTTGACATCCGAGGAGTAATCGAGAACTTATGGAGCCCTACATCCGGGCCCGACATTGAGGATATCCGGGTGGATCTGCACAGAACGAAGTGCATGGTCGCGTAAAAGATCATAAAGATTAACTATTGATGAGATTCAGACGCTAGAGATTTCTGATTTGCCAGATGGTATAAGGGACAATGAAAGTGTGTTAGATATGTCCTATGATGGGCTTAATGAAGATCGATACGTTTTCCGCCTATTGATTGGTCGGCTAGCGAAAAATCCTCTATCACCGATAGGTCAGCCCCTAATTCTGGCTCGTACAAAGAAATGGCTCTCTTCTTGGGGCATGAATTTTAAAGATGACAAGTTTCCAAAATTGGCTGCTCCTGAGGCGGGGCCCTCCAAAAAGAAGAAGGACAAGGAATCTACTGGGGGGTCTATAAAAATCAAGATTCCCAAGAAGAGGAAAGAAAGACAAATCTCTTCAATTGTCTCTCCAACTCAAACGGTGGATGTGCCAGAATCACCAACACCACCAGAAATAGGAGAAATTAATTTGGAAGAAGGAGGAAGTCAGCCCTTGACTTCACCATTTGCTGATTGCTCAACTGAAGAGACCTTATCTCTGGCAGTCAAGGCTTTGGAGACTGAATCTGTGCCTCCCTCTCAACAACCACTTCAGCCTCCTCATTCCCCATCCACTTCTTCAAGCATGGCCAATATTTCTCCGGGCTCTCACCCCTTTCTACGGAACCCAAGTGATCACCAACACTCCCCACAACCTGTGCCTTTATTCATTGCACCTACTACCACGTTGACTGCTGTTACCCTCCAATAGTAGAATCTGCTCCCCTTGAGAGTAGAATACCAGCTCCTACAACATTGGCAGTTTCCTCTGATACACCACCATGGCTACTCGAACAAACTCCGAGGAAGAGGAAAGTGATTGTACCCCTACCAGCCTTTGATTTCAGCTCACTCAAGGTTTCTACTGCAAGATCAGCCAAGAAACCCAAAACAGTTTCAAGAGTTTTGGTAGATGCTTCAGGAGATAAGTTCGCAGAGATTGCCACTCCCTCAGCTGACAAAACTAGGGATGATGTAACAGCTGCTGATTATCAGATCACCAAGGTGGCTCTAGGGAAAGTAACAACAGAAGGAGCGCAACAAGATGCACGGGCTTCCATAGACGTGCTGTGCCAAAAGTTGAAAGAAACAAAGGTCACGAGAGATGAGTTTAAGGAAAAAGTGGAGCAGTTGACAGAGGTTTTGATTAAACTCTCAACACCCCTGGAATCCATACCATCTGCTTCTGCTTCTGCCGGATTCGATTTCTCATCGGTGCCTACGATTGAGAAGATTACCAGAAAAGGAAGGGTGGTTGATGAGTGGATCCAAAAGTTGCTCCAACGAGGGAAGGAAGTAATTCAAGACGTGGTGAAAGTTCATCAGTCCTTGGCAGAGATTCAGAAGGAAGGAGAGAAGATGGATGAGGAATTCACTGAAGAACTTGGACAGCTTGATTTGACTTGTGAAGCTCTCCAAGTGCTAAAGCAAATACCAGCACATCTCTTGGTAGAAGAAGGCATTCTTCCACATACAGATAAACACTTTCAGCTGATCAAGGCCATCAAGTTCAGAGTAAAAATCCTCAACGAAGCCTGCAGCAAGTTGAGAGAATCAAGAGATAAATTGATCGATGGGAAAAGTGATCTGGAAGAAGAATTGCTTAAGATTTGTCCAAAGGTGTCAGTTGGGAACTCAAGTGCCCTATCAGCAGATGATCTCTTCAAACAAGTTCAAGAGACTATTCAGCATGAACCTGTAGATGGATTCGACCTTGAAGTCATTGGTCAGTTTGTAAGGATTGAACATACGTTGGAGGCCTTAAAAAAGCTCAGTAAAAGATTGAAGAAACTTCCCGGCTGTGCCAGTGATATCCATGAGACCTGCGAAATGTGGAATGATCATTCCACTGCACCTGAGGAAAATGAAATGCAAGGCATTATTCGGAAGTTCCAGGAGTTCCGGAACAAACAGTCTCAGTTGGAGGAAGAGAAAGGAGAAGAATCAAAAGATGATGACTCGGATTGAGCTCCAACGTCCCATGTCATTTCTATTTTTAGAATGTCATATCTTTTATTTCCTTTTTGTCATTATTTTTAATTCATACTTTGACTTGATCTCCTGCGTGAGAATCATGCAAAGCTGAAACTCTAGTTAGCATGCTACTTTTCAGGATCTGTTCTGTTTAAACTCTAGCTTCTTTTGTTATAAAAAAGGGATGCTTGTGCATTCTAAAGGGTCGAGAATTTTTGAAGCATTAAGAGGCTATTGGAAAGGAGAAAAACTTTGTGTTTTCTTTCAATCATTTTGAAGAATAGAAGTTGATATTGTTTTGCAGACTTTGTGTTGTGAAATATATCTTATTTAAGATATTGTTCTTATGTTCATGATCTTAAAGCTATTCTTTGCATAGAATCTCAGTGTTTCTAATTATCTCGGACACTATATCTGTGATCTAAAACTCGTATGATTATTTCGTGCTCTGTGTTTACTCGAAAGAAAATACGTTTCTCCCATTTCTTTTCTACCGTGCTTCTTTCACTGTAATAGTTTCTAACCTATTTCATGTACGAAAGCAATATCCTTGAATCGTGTGAATGTGGATTTCAGGATTTCATCCCAACCCCCAATGGTTAGATTAGTGTGAATATTGTATATATTATTTCATATGTGGTTTTAGATTAACGAGGCGTAGGGAAACAGCAAGATGTGCACCCGAGGAGGATTCAATCCCATGGGACTTATGAAGGAATATGCCCTGTGATAGAAGCTTCTAGAAGGACATCATGGTAAGGAGTGGTGAGCTTAGGCCTAGAGGAGCATGCACCCATGGAGGACCACTTTTAGACACTTGGCGATAGATCTAAGGCCACAAAAGAATGAGTTGGTAGTTCAGGAAGGCTATATATACAAATGCCTACAGAAGTAAAAGAAATGAAATGAATAGAGGGGGAGCTCTGTAGAAATACTATAAGGACTCTGTTAGCTTGGTAAATAAGTGTAGGAAAGGATGTATCAAGGGTTTGGGGTTATAAATTTTCTTTTGAGAGCCTAGTTATATGAATCCGGTTATAATGCATGACTGCAGTCTACCTTTCTATGACATTCTGTAATGGGCCTAATGAATGTAATGAGGTTACCAGTTTATGTGAATATGAACATTAATGGTTTTGATGCATACATCCTTCTTCATAGCTCTTTTTCATTTATGTTTATGAACTAAGTATGAATGCTTGTACAACTTCCTTTCTGTTTTGGTGTAAGTTCTATAATATGTTAAGCTCTTTTCTATCTGGAATGACTGTAAGGATCTAGAAGCCGTTCTGAGCTCTATGGTGCTTGTATGTCTTATTTCCTCTCAAATCTCTTAAACTTGGATCATAGATGATGTTTCCCACTAAAATCACATAAAAGAGAGACTTGGCACCCACACATGCCTTAGGTGAGTGCCCAATGGCCCATTGGGTGATAGGCCGACGTGCATGGGATTTCTTTCCTTTGTGATGGGTGTAAAAATGACTACATCTTGGTTCCATTTCCGGGACCTCTTTTTGAAGTTGTAGTGGGAAATGGCATACATCATGATCTATGTAATGAGTAATGATAGAGTGTTTAACTTTGGAAAGTGTTGAATCATGGTTCAAGAGCATGGAGGATGAATTTTCTTAGAGATTCAGCACTAGATCTGAGTTTGATGCATGTAGATGGGTAGAAGAGAACCTCTACCATGATTTATATGAAATTTTTTTTGTTGCTTCCCTAGTAGAATTGTATGAATGGTCTCTAGCATATGCATCTAGATCAAGATGGTATTATAGATCATGTGTGGACCCAAGAAGAATACCAGAGGTTGCAGGATGTAGATCTGACATGGACTCGTGTTGTGGATCATTGGTGGAAAGGTGTGTTGGCTAGCTACACTCTGGAGTATGCTATTTCTACATATTCTTGTTCTGGAAGTTGTTGAGTTTGAATTTTTGTGGGGCCCAGAGGATCATTTCTATGTGTTATCCCTCTAGAAATGAAGATCTTGATTGTTACCTTGAGTTTAGAGGCATTTCAATGGTTGGCTAAACCGTTTTAAGCATTGGGTGAGGAAGCTAGGGTGGAGGAAGATGGCAAGATATTATGATGGAGAAAGAAAGGGAGGAGAGATGGCTCAAGTATAGTGAAGCATGTGAAAGGGAGATTTCTAGACAATGTGAGGTTACAAGTGTGATGGATCTATGGAGGTAGATGTTGTGGGAAGGAGTTGAGGTTCACGTGGAGGATGTGGAACCTGAGTAGTCTATGTTACCCCATCTTGGAAAAGTGCGTAAGAGAGAGACCCTTTGGATTTTGATGAGAGTTCATCACATGGAGAGAGAAGAGTCATTGGCACATATCTGAACCCACCTAGTGACCAAACCATGGCACTTGGTTTTCTAGATCAAGGAAGGAGTATCGTTGACCCAGTTGGTATCAGTGGAAGTGATAGATCTATGCCCAGGAGATATAATTTTTCATTTCCCACTTCTATGGCTACACATATTCTAGTATTTGGAGGAATTTTTAGACAAGGAGAAAGTACACAAGCCTTCGGTCTCACGTTGGGAGTGGCGTGGGGTACACTAGTGGTAGTGGGGCATTATCACAGACCATCGGCACATAGTTTAGTGGAACCTTGGGGACACTTGCGTAACCACTGGACTGACCTAGTGGATCTGGTGGAGGAGGAATAGGACTGGTGGTTTGGGATCGGAGGAGGAACAGGACCTAGTGGATTATGGTGGATCGGTGGCTCGGGAGGCACGGGACACAGTGGATCTGGTGGATCTGGTGGTGGAGGAAACACGAGAGGAACCAAGGCTCTAGCTCAGGAGGACAAGGGCCCCAACCACCCCCTCAAGTCTTCTTTGAGATGTCTTTACATTTTCTAGATTAGAGGTATTGAAGATGTTGTAGAACATGTTCACAAGTGTGAACTACTATGGCATGCAAAGGGATCACAACCCGGAGTGGAAGGCTAGTCAGTTTGTAATGACATTGCAAGGGCGTGTGCATAGCTGGTATAGGAAATATGACCCTCATCAAATGGTGGTGGATTATACTACTTTAAAGAACACCTTCTTGGTAGAATTCCACATCCTGAGTTTGAATAGAAGAGCATCAAGCACCTGAAGGAGATTCAAAAGGGAATGGCGAGAGAGTGTGTGGGAGTATGATGCGTGCTTTAAAACTCTCTTATCTAAGTTATCATATGATATTCACCCTTCACAACATGCTCAGTGGTTTTTGGAGGGTTGATCACTCCTTTTAGGAGAGCTTTATCTCATAAAACTTTCACAAACCCGTGTGAGGTGTTAGAAGTTGCTCTCTGCGTGCCGAGGTTATTAGAAGTGTTGATACTAGTGTTAGCCCATTTTGGAGGCTCAAATTGTTGCTATGGCTAAGTAGCTGGAGAATTTGTCTGTGAACTCAGCCCATGAGACTCATAGTGGTATATGGTGTATAGATTGTGAAGTAGAGGGGCATGTCAAGGATAGTTTCCCCTGAGAGGATAGTACATGCATGATAGTAGACTATGAAATTTGTCATGGGGACCATGATGCAGTAGATGCCCCTTGTTGCAGTGTGTAATTTGGAAGAATGTGTCTTTCTATTATAAGATCTACACCTCTACAACCCATGATACTAAGGATTGTAGGCTTATTGACTAGATCCATGAGGCCATTGATCATGGGGTGCTGAGACCAAGCATTTCTAGTAGTTCTAAAGGTGATGATGCCATTATGAGGAGCGCACAGATGGAGGCGTGTGGAAGGGGATTTTGTGGAGGATTCATGGTCATGGTAACCATGGAGGAGGAAGAAGTGAGTTCCCATGTGGAACCTATTTTAATTGTGGGTCTACAGAGCATTACAAATGAGAGTGCCCAGACCTATTGCAGTGCTCATGGTGCGGGAAGAAACACAAGTATGAGGAGTTCCCTGAGTTGTTTGAGCACATGAATCAACAGCAATGGAAAGACAAGGGCATTATAATGGTAAGCATTAAGAAGATGGACACATAATGGATGCCATGGGTAACACGTGATGTAGGCTTAGAACCTATTTTGGTAACAACAAGAGTAGAGGCCATGCGTAAAGGAAATACCAAGGCAGAGGACTCTGGTTTCAAGAGAAGAAGTGGTGCATGGAAAGTACCTAGATCCTGCTCATCAGAAGGAGGTATATCAAGATACCATGGATGTCATTCAGAGTTTACAGGAGAAATCTAGTGTCTAAAGGAGCAGTCCAGGAGGAGGAGAAAAGAAGGAAGGTCGAGGTGCCAAGAGATGACCTGGATGAGGTCAAGGAAGTATGTAAAATGCTAAGGCAAGAGAATATTATTCCCTTGCTAGGGGCATGGTTGAGAGAGAAGGTACCACATGCGAGAAGAAAGAGCAGAGAGGTAGGTCTACATGTAAACCTTCCCCCTCATAGCCTTGACTATGATAGGGAGATCACGTTAAATGCAGTAGTGGATGGATGGCTGTTAAGTAATATCCTCATTGACACAGTGCGGAGGTCAATGTTCTCACATTGGATGCATGGCATCAGATGGGAAGGCTGCATTACAACCATCTTTGAATGTGTTGTATATGGAAAAAAAAAAAAAGGCAAATGCCCATCGGTGTCTTAAAGGATGCAACTATCACCATTCAGGGAGCTAAGTTTATTGGGGACTTTGAAGTCTTGGTGCTCATTGAGGTAGACAATTTCCCAGCACTACTTGGGCACCCATGGTGTTATAAGAACAATGTGGATCTTTAGTTCAACAAGGGTACATCAGCTTTGAAAATGAGGAGGAATGAGTCATCATACCCTGGTGATGGGAAGTCAACACCCTATATTGAACCTTTGGGAGAAGAGGTCCTGGATAGAATATATGTGCACTCAATCAGGGATCTAGAGATAATCCATCCTACCAACATGGAGTTATCTAGTTTGAGGATGCTCAGTCGGTAAGTGACACCACTAGTCTAGCATGTGATAATTGGGCATGGGACCTATGAGTTGATCAAGATGACATTTAAGAGGATCGGTGACAAAGGTGACAAAGTGCATGCATAGTTCAGCACCTAGGAGGAAAAGAGCTACCTAAGTACTCAGGAGGAGCCTCCCCTGAGGTCTTTTTGTAGAAAATGGAAGCTCAGTGGAAGGAGGAAAATGAAAGAAGGGGGATGTTAAGTTATGTCCTACTAGGAACTATTGCACACTGTTGGTGGGAAACACATCGAGATAATCTCTTGGAATGGCATGAAGTGAGAATTTCCTTCTCTGTTCATTTCTCTAGAAGTAATGCACCCACCACCATCAAGGACTACCATGGTAAGGATCCACCTCTTTCCACATCCAAGCCTGTGAGAGAGAACCTAGAGGGAAGGCATGGAAGATTTTCCACCATCCCTCTGGGTGCACAAACTATATTCTACATTACAAGGTTTGTGTGTGTGCATGGTACATACATTTACGAGACACACGCCTAGAGATAGGAATTGGAAAAAGAGCTAATGGTTGACCTCATTCAAACATTTGAGTATCGAAGTACCAAGCCATCAGTTGATAAGGCATTAGGTTGTCAAGTGCCTTACCATGGGGGATAGTGCCATGGTAGAAGATAGGCTGTTGGACTTGCTTGGTGAACCAGGTTTGGAGGAGCACTTTGAAGAAGAGGAAACAAAGGAGGTTCAAGCTTGAGCACGCGTGTGTGAAAAAGGAGAAAGGAAAGCTTGTATATGTAATTGATGGGGAGGAAGTAGAAATCTTGGATGTTAACCATTTTGTAGGGATGTGTGAGGTAGTGGATAGTGTTGATACTCATGCATGTGCGCCTACCATGAACCTTTAAAAACTAAAAAGGTTAACATCAGCTTAGGAGAAGAACCTAAGGAAGCTATCATTGGAGATTATTGGTTGGAGAAGGAAGTCTCTAAGATCATTGATCTTTTTGTGAATTTGAGGATTTATTCCCCGTGGGTACCATGAGCTCAAAGGCATCCACCATTCCTTGGGGGAGATGAGGATAAAGCTGAAGGATGGTGTGCTGCCTGATCAGGAAGAGACCCTACTAGATGAATCCCAATTTGTGTGTGAAGGTAAAGGAAGAGTTAGAAAAATGATAGCATCTGGGATCATTGAAGTTGTTGAAGAATCGGAATGGATAAGTCAATGGTAATCAACATCAAGAAGGATGGGTGGATTAGGATCTGCGTGGATTATAGGGAGTTGAATGTAGTTTGTGTCATCGATCCTTTTCCAACCCCTTCATTGAAGAAATTTTGGAGGGAGTCGTTGGGTGTGAAATCTATTCCTTTACGGATGGATTTTGGGGTACCACCAAGTCAGATTGCAAAGGAAGACTAGGAGAAGACAAATTTTTTTCACCATTGAATGGGGAAGTTTTGCATACATGGTCATGCCCTTTGGGTTGAAGAATGCACCTGTTGTTTTCTCATGCATAGTGGTATAGTGCATTCCAGGACTTCATCCATAAATTTCTTCAGGTCTATCTGGATGATTGGATGGTGTATGGGCTAGTAAAAGACCATTGTGATAATTTGAGGTTGATGTTTGAGAGGTGTCGGTAGTTGAGGATATCCCTCAACATTAAGAAGTGTGTCTTTTCTACCCCCTTTGGAATGTTATTGGGGCATATCATATGTAAGGAGGGCTTGCTAGTAGATCTGCCAAGGTTGTAGTTATTGTGGGATTGGGGAGCCAACTAGTCAAAGCAAGCAGTGTGTGGGTTTCTTGGACATGTGGGCTACTATCAAAAGTTCATCAAGGGGTATGCCAAGATCACCACACCTTTAGAAGAATTTCTCAGACATAAAAGTGCCTTCCATTGGGGAAAGGCACAACAGAAGGTGTTTGACACATTGAAGGATAGGCTTGTCACCGCACCTATACTACATTTCCCCTCTTGGGACAAGCCCTTCCATGTTCATGTAGATGCCTCGGAATGGCCATTGGGGTAGTGCTTGCACAACCTAGTGAGGGAATTTTGATCACCCCTATGCTTTACAAGGAAGTTGACACTAGTAGAGCAGAATTATACTACGACCGAGCGTGAAGCATTGTCAATGATCTACGTGCTTCACAAGTTTAGGTAGTATCTGTTGGAAACTCCCTTTATCTTCTACACTGACCACATGGTGTTAAAGTACTTGGTGAACAAGCCCATTCTACAAGGGTGCATATGTCGGTGGGTGTTGTTATTTCAAGAGTTTGAGTTCACGGTAGTTGTGAAGCTTAGAAAGAGTAATTGTGGACTGATCATTTGTCAAGAATTGATTCAGGGGAGGATGTGTAGAGCATTGAAGAGACTATGCCAGATGCACAACTATTTAGGTTGTAGCACGTGCCCTCGGATTTGGAGGAAATTGTAGTATTTCTAAAGGAAGGTGTGGCACGGAAGGGATGAAGACATTAGAGAAAAAAGTAACTAGCCATATGCATCGCGCCCTACATGTTGATTAGTGGGGACTTATACAAATTAGGGCGTGATGAAGTTTTGTGTAGGTGTGTACTAGAGCATGAGCACCTCACCATCATAGAGGAAGCACATGGAGGAAGTGCAGGTGGACATTATGCAGGTGATGCCCACCACGTAAAATATTAATGGCAGGATTGTGGTGGGAAACTCTGTATAAGGATTACAAGGACTATTGTAAAGTGTGTGACCATTATCAGCATGTTGGTAAGCTAGGAAGGAGAGATGAAATGCCTTTGCACCCTATCCCTAGCACTGAACCTTTTGAGAAATGGGAAATAGACTTTGTAGGCCCTATTGCACTAGTAAGCGTAGGATTGGATCACGCTATGTAAT
Organism: Taxus wallichiana var. yunnanensis; assembly: GCA_018340775.1. Classification (NCBI taxonomy): domain Eukaryota; kingdom Viridiplantae; phylum Streptophyta; class Pinopsida; order Cupressales; family Taxaceae; genus Taxus; species Taxus wallichiana. Next base: position 451,111,408 of record CM031237.1, on the reverse strand, counting down.
CACTTGCATGGACTATTTGACAAGGTGGGACAGAGGCAGCCCCAACTAAAGACTACACAGCTACAACTACAACAAGATTTTTGTGGGAGAACATTATCATGAGGTATGGATGCCCTTTAAGTTTAACCAATGATAGGGGTACACATTTCTTGAATGAGACCATGAGGATCCTGTTAGCAGAGTTCATGGTGGCTCATCACAAGACTACACCTTATCACCCACAAGAAAATGGAACCATGTAGAAGCATTTAACAAAATACTGAGTCATACCCTGACAAAAATTTGTGATGTCGGAAGACAAGATTGGGATGACAAGGTATCAACTGTATTATGGGCTTATAGGACAACTTATAAAAGGTTGAACAAAGCCACACCATTTCAATTGGTGTTTGGCGTGGAAGTTGTTTTTTACCGGTTGAGTTCATGTTACCTTCTCTGAATGAATATACATGCTGCGAGAGGGCTGGCTGATGAGCAAGCTTTGAAGAGAGAATTGATGAATTGATGAAGCTGGATGAAAGATGATCACTCACTAGGTGGAGCCAAATAGTAGAAAAAGAAAAGCAAAAAAGCATGGCATGATCGCCACATTAGGAACAAGAAGTTTGAGGTTGGGAGATGGTCTTACTATATGATTCTAAGTTTCTGCGCCACCCAGGAAGTTAAAGGTCCATTGGTTAGGTCCCTATATAATCTCATACATCCTTGATTGGTGCATGTGCCAGTTATAAGTATCTTTGGATGGAATGAAATTTCTGGACACTTCAATGGGAGTAGGTTGAAGCCCTACTATAAATAAGGCTTCTTGGTGTTTGTAAATAAGGTAGTTTTTCCAGATAGTTTAGAATTTCCTTTATGCATTTCCTTTCTTGTGTTTCCCTTTCACGTTGTTGTTGTTTTGTTTTTGCCTTGGGTGCAGTAACCTTATTACTTTTTGAAGGTTTTGAATGCGCTAGAGGACCATGCATCATTTTAGTGTGGGGTGGAGTGATGTGAAGGAAAGTGTGGGTAAAGTGCCAAGGAGGATTGTGTTGGAAAGCCCGGTTGAATGGCCCTGTTGAAAGAGGTGCATGAAAGAAAAGGTGGAAAAGGATGGTTGGTGTCAAGATAAGGCTACTTTTAGATCCCACGTATAGAGGAGGAAGAAGTGCATAAAAACAACATGAGGTAGGTGAGAAAAAATCATGATAGAAGAAGTGCCTTCGGCATTGGTTACACGTGCACAAGAGTCTCTTGTCAAGATGGATTGGTTGTGTGCCAAAAGGTTGGAAGATTATCCACGAGGGTTGGGTGTGAGTTAGGGCGTAAAAGTTGGGCTTTGTTTGAAAAATCCACATTAAATGTTAAAATTATGGTGGTAGGTGAAGTAGCATTTAATGCTTAAAAATGGGAAAAACTATAAATAGAGGTTTGGACATTTCATTATTCACTTTGTGTATACGAAGAGAAGAGATTTTGTGAACTAGGGTTTCCATAGTTGATCCGTGTGAAGAAAAATTACAAGAATTTGAGCGTGAGTGACTAGTTTGGATTTACAAACTAGAAAGGAAGTGATTCATGGGCATGGGAAGAGTTGTGGAGAAGCATCATCTGGTGAAAAGAGATTCCAGTTAGGGTTTGGTATCTAGGGCATGGGTCAAGAAAAGATTTTCTTCACCAGTTTGAGATCTAAACTTGGAAAGGGTAGTAAAAATAAAGCAAGTGAAAGAAGTTGAAGTGTTAACATAAACAATGGCACCCAAGAAACTAGTTGGCACACCTAAGAAGGGAAAGGGAAAAGGTAAGAGAAAGCAACAAGACATTGTTGTGGGTACAAATGAAGAGTGGTATGTAGAAATGTAGTACCCAGATGGAGTATTGCTTGGGTGAGAGTGGGAGTCCCATTTAAGAAATATGTCAGTAAATGATTACAATCATCACTCGAGCATGATCGAGAAGGAAATGGCACTGCTTTGGAGTTAGTGTGCTGATGAATAAAAAGGACACGAGAGGGTTTCCCATCTATAATGATGATGTAAAAGTGAAGATGGAGAAGTCAGGATTATTGCAACTCTTTGAGTTTCCCTATTTGAAAGCCTGAGCACCTATATCAATGGTTGATGTCACACGTGCATGAAGATTACTTTCACTTCGTAGGGCAAAAGATACATTACCCCTAAGCTTGTTTCACATTTCACAGGCCTCATCTATGAAGGAGAAAGTTTGGAGGATGACCTATGTAACAAGGAGGCAATTAAGGAAATTATCGTTGCTTATGCATACAAAAAGGGGTTGAGGTACTTTGATATCATGGAACATCAAGGACCTGGTGATGAAGATGGCCATGCACCTTGTGACAAAGTTAAATGGCAGGAGAGATGGACCCAGGTAAACAAGTCTGGTTGAATGTTTGCAGGAGGATTTTGGAGGGCACCATCTACAACTTGTCTACATTCATCACGGATAAGATTGTCAATAGTAGCGTAGGAAGGTGATAAAATCCTCTTTGGTAATGTCTTATTAACCATTGTGTTCTTAGAGATTGGGGTGTTGGATACGAGAGGAAAATTCATGTGGGAGTACCCTGCTAAAGACCCTTCGCCATGAAGAGGTTTGAGAAGTACACCTGTGATAGTATGATGACAACCATGCATAAGGCATGCTAGAAGAAGTGGTACATGCACCTGAGGAATGTGTTGGGGTAGAATGGAGGATCCTGAACAACTTCTAGTGACCACCAAGGGAGAAGCCGAGTTTTTGTGTACCAACATTTCTACCTTGGTAGATTTAAATTGATAGATGAGACATGGAGCCCATGGTGCAAGCTCCCTTTTTCCTTCACAGCTCAACACTTCCAAGTGGGAGTGAATAGGTTCAAAGAATCCAAGAAGTTGAAGTTGGACCTTGGTAATCTGGACTAGGACCATAGAGAAATGTGCAAAGGGTTGGTCTACCCCAACAAGTGTGCGTACGTGGAGAAGTATGTGTCGCATGAGGTCCAAATGGTGAGACCCATGACTTTTCCCATTATAGGAGGGTCCGCATGCGTGAGTATACCTCACATAAGACCCAAATTTGAGAAGGGTGCGTATCTGGAGAATGAGGTGTCCATACTGAGGACCCAACTAGTAGGAAGAGACCCGCACGCCCAGATGGGAGGAAAAATAACCAAAGAAGAAAGTACCAAGTGTAGTGGATACACAGGCAATAGGTACCCCTGGGACAAGTGCCAGAACAAGTATGTATTCATGCAAGAAAAATTCCATAGTCAAAGAGAAGACTCCGGAGCCAGAGGAGTCATTAGACAAGGATTCATTGGAAGAAGAAGAGACAAAGTCACCTACACTGAGAATCCCCGGTTGGGAAGAAGTAGAAGATGATGGAGGAGTTAGATTTTGAGTACACTGAGAGCTTGGGGGCCTACTAGGGTGAAAGGGATGATGATGAGGAAGATGAGCCTGAGGTAAACCAAGAACAACCTTGTGTTCAATGTACATGACTCAGAGGAGGGAGAAGGAGAGAAGAATGAGTACATCTTCACACGGAGAAAGGGCAGCCAAGGAGGAGGAAGGCACCCGGGACAAGGAAGGGAGTGAAGAGGTAAATAAGGTGGTGGAAAGAGAGGTTGAGAAGATCATTGAGACCTTGGTGGAAGAAGAGTTGGAATGCAGTGTTGAGCTGGTGATGAATGAGGATAAGGAAGAGAGTGGGAAAAGGACCATGAGTAGCACTAGAGGCCCCACTTTAACTATAAATATTCCTAAGGGCACGCGCATGGGAGGAAAGCATGTGGAGGAGGAGAGGCCATGGATGGGTTATATTGATGACCCCAACAAAGTGTTGCGTGCACGGTTCTAAAGCATGGTTCCAGTAGAGGAGCTCTAGAAATGTCATCTTTTGATAAGGAGGTTACATACCCATGGACAAGGAAGATGCTCTCATGGGCATTTGAGTCCCATCTTGATGAGCCAGAAGTTTGAAGTAAGCCATGGGGAAATAATAACATTTGGAATCAAAAGGAGACAACCCATTGGTGAATGCTCAGTGGATCTCGGATGAACAACTATGCAATGTGCTCAACAAGGTCTCCATTGAGGTCAAAGCTAGACTCTTTGGGTGGAATGATAGAGTCAAATTTCTGGAAGATGAACTAGAGGAGAAAGAGGAAGAGCTAGCTGAGAGGACAAAGGAGTTGAGTCAAGAAAAGTTGATCAGCACCTAGTTGTAGCGTGAGTTAAAGGATGAGAAGGCTAGAGTGCGCGAAGTATACAAAAAGGTGGAGTCCATTACAGATGTAATAGTGTTGAAGCATCTGGACCTAGCACCTCCTGCGTAGAAGTATGCATCTTCCCTAGAATGTCCTGGAGGACTTAACAAGGATCCTCACCATGGAGAGGTAGCTGCTAGCCTTGGAATCTATAGAAGAAGTGGCTGCACATTTAGAAAAGGAGGATAAATTGAAATTCATGGTGCTCATAGCTGAATACAACAAGGTCCTTGCTGATGTAAAGATTTCTTCCCGGATTGCTGAGGCCGCATATGAAAACTATGCGGATAGAGACAAAGTGGCAAGCATGTTGGTCACCAATGATGAAGCAGAACTTAAAGAGTTTCAGGAGAAGAACAAGGGGAACAGATCGGAGAGTGAGAAAAGATCCTAGCCAAGGTAGAAAATAAATAGAAGCTATTGAGGCCTTACGGGGCTCAGTTAAAAATTGGCTAAAGGAACTATACCCATAGATTACACGAAGGATGGATGCATTAGAGGATATAGGCAAGGAGTTAGAGAAAATTTTTGACACCATGAGTGCAAGGGGATGGGCTGGGTTTTGATCAGGTGAGTGCCTTAGTAGGTGATCTCAGAGAGCACAAAATGAGGTCGATTCTGGAACAATCTTGAGGCCGACTTGCAGAAGAATTTCCTCTCTTATTGCTTAAGTAGCATCATTCCCCATTCTTCCTTATTTTCCCATTCTTTGTCCCCTTTATTCTTTTTCAAGACATTAAGTATTTGTGTATTATTTATTCTTTGAGGAAGTTTCCCAAGGCATGGAGAATAGGTAAAGTGTGGGGTGATGTTGGACCCTTGAAATATCAACTAAGTCCAAAAAGGGTGCATAGGCACTGAGGTTGAAAAAGCAAGATAAGGCACACAGGGGAAGGGTTCAAGTAGGGTTTTAGTAGAACTAGGATGCACACCCATAGAGTAGAATCTGAGACTTAGCCATTTTTGACCTATCGGGTAGGACATAGAAAAATGTGACCCGAGTGGAAAAGGTGCCAACTGGTGACAGGGTGGCCTAGAAGGAATATGCCCTATGATAGAAGATTCTAGAAGGACATCATGGAAAGGAGTGGTGAGCTCGGTCCTGGAGGAGCATGCACCCATGGAGGACCACTTTTAGACACTTGGTAATAGATATGAGGCCATAGAAGAATGAGTTGGCAGTTCAGGAAGGCTATATATACAAGTGCCTACTAAAGTAAAAGAAATGAAATGAATAGGGGGAGAGCTCTCTAGAAATCTGCGAGGACTTTGTTAGCTTGTGTAAATAAGCATGGGAAAGGATGTATCAAGGGTTTGGGGGTTATAAATTTTATTTTGAGAGCCTAGTTATATGAATCAAGTTATAATGCATGACTGTGATCTACCTTTCTGTGACATTTTGTAATGGGCCTAATGAATGTAATGAGGTTACCAGTTTATGTGAATATGAACATTAATGGTTATGATGCATACATCCTTCTTCATAGCTCTTTTTCATTTATGTTTATGAACTAAGTATGAATGCTTGTGCAACTTCCTTTCTATTTTTGTGTAAGTTCTATAATTTGTTAAGCTCTTTTTTTTTCTGGAATGACTGAAAGGATCTAGAATTTATTCTGAGCTCTATGGTGCTTGTATGTCTTATTTCCTCTCAAATATCTTAAACTTGGATCATAGATGATTTTTCCCACTAGAATCACATAAAATAGAGACTCGGTGCCGTGCGCATGCCTCGTGTGAGTTCTCTATGCCCTTTGGGTGATAGGCCGACACACATGGGATTTCTTTCCTTTGTGATGGGTGTAAATGGAAAAGAGTATTTAGTGAGGTGTATTGCTTTCTTTGGACCTTACATGATTTGTTCTTGAAGTGACTTGGTGTAGAGTGAATATTTGAGGGATGTCAAGATGTTCTCATAGCACCTTGGTACATGCTTAATACATTGGTAAGAATCTTGGTGATTGGTGTGAACTACAAAAGTGTCCCACATGTGTCTCATAGGTGTGCCAAAGGTATGCAAGATATCTCATGATGAAAAACAATACAAGAATTATGGATCATGGTTTGAACAAGCTCATTTAGGCCTGGTTTAAGGACCTAATGTGTGCTTGGATGGGTATATGAAGAAAATATAGCTCAAGCAAGGAAAAAAGCATGAATTGTGTGTTGTGGTATATTTTAAAGTATGTGGAAGATGTTTCAATCCATCCTTCATCAGGTAGAGGTAATTTGAAGGCATTTTGGAGATATACACTTAAGAAAAAGCTATGTAAGAATGATCAAATCATGTGGATCATTGAAAGTACATGATTATTTATCAGAACATGATAATTTGGGAAGGTATTAGAGCCTATCTTAGTTCCATGCATAAGTTTTCAAGGTAAAATGTAGATTTTTTTGAAGTTATGAGGTTTTTAGTGGTATCAATCTATTAGAATGACTATCTTCAACTCAAGGTTCAAGTTTACGGTGCTCAACGATATGTTAAAATTGTGCATGGTTTCTTAATATATTCCTCAATGATGGATCATAGAGTCAAGAAAACTTTGCAAGTGGAATGAGTTAAAATGATGATTTAAGATTTATGAACAATCCTTAACAAATTAAGGTGTCACAAACCCTCTAAACACCCTCTTTTGAGAGTGATAGAAAATATATGAATTTTTTGGTCTTAAAAATACATGGGAATACAAAATTGATGATATGAGATCATAATGTACTCCTCCTATATCATGTTTACATTGGTTTCAATCTCTAGGTGTAACTGTATGATATAACAATAGGTATATTTTGCAAGAAGTTGTTGGTACAATATTGTATAGAAGGTTTCATTTGGAAATTCAAGTGTGGGAGCAAGCTTAGGAGGTTACTCAACTACTCATGAGAAGATATAGGTAAGTTATGTGAAATTTTTTTATGATCCATTACAATATAGATTGTCTACCACTAAACGATTAAAGATCCAAAAACCAATCATGGTGTTTGAGAGAGACTTGATGTGAATGCTTCCTATGGGGGTCCAATATGGACATGAATAGCTGAAATAATTCCAATATTACGTGTTTAAGCCCAAAAATTAACATGGTGAAGTAATTTAAGGTCCTATTTCAAATAATCAGATCACCCTAGTTACCATATCAAGAAGGTTTGAGAAACTTAGTTGCAAGTGTCCATTTCTCAACACAATCTAGTAAAATAAGTGTTTAAAATTGAAATAGAGGACTAATGTGAAGTTTTCAAGGATTTATTTTATCATAAAATTCAAGGTTGAAGTGATAGAAGTCATTAAGGAAAAGACTGGTTATTTTGACTTAAGACTTGGTGTGAACAATTTAAAGCGTGCATGCAAAGTGAACTCATATACATTAAAATGGTGTAAGAAGTGGATGTGATCAGATGAATAAGGATGAGTAATTTACAAAAAAATCATTAGAAGTATTTATTAGTTACAATTAAACTTGCTCACTTTGTAAATACTGTGTTTTTTGTGTTTTCAAACCTATTAAGACCTCATTCCAATCAGTGTTGTATGATATGAATGGAGATGAAAGAGCTACCCTGGGCATTTGAAGATGAGCCAAAGGTCTTAAAAACTCTCTCCAAGTTTTATAAGGTATTTTAATTGTATACATCAATGGTGATTGATCATCCTTGTGATTGTGTTTTGTGATCCTCCATAACTATGAGCTTCAAGATCATAGGAAGAGTGGAAATGATATTTTATTCATTGATATGCAAGGTACCAAGTATGACATGATGACAAGGATATCTTGTAGTGCTCCCTTTACGGATTAAAATACATTTTATGAGATAAAATTGTAGTTCTTACTCATATTTTGAATTCTTTGTTAAAGGTATTAGACATAGCAGAGCTTATGAGTTCAGATGGTAGCTTAAATGTAAAATGGAAATATTTCAATCTTGTCAAGGATGTATATGATAAGGAAGGAACCTATGTAATGTTCAAAAAAAATTCCAACACATGGTGTATGTGTTAAAATATCTACAATAGAAATAATATATGTTGAATAAGAAAATAAAAAATGGCATAACCATTACAAAACTAGAGTTTGCAGGTGTCGGTATGGAATCTTATCGATTACATCAAGAGAGTAATGAATTAAGGAAGGTTTTTCAATTCCTAATAGGAATATGAAGTGTCTTGATATTTCATGAAGAAAATTCACTTTTTAATGACATTTCTATAGGTACAATGATTTCTTTGGAACATCTATGGGTGATGTCATCTCAAAATCCTTATACGGTCTAAAAGGAGAAGGAGATGAAGAGTTATAAGATGAAATGAAAGAAGTATGAGAGCATGTCTCTCTTGCATATATAAACACCTTATTTTTCTTGAAATTTTGTTGTTGAAGATAGAGTTTAAGGTATGAGAGGACTTGTGTAAATAGGTGAATGAAGAAGTGTGAAGAGTGAGGATGAGACTGTATGAGTTAATATAGATATAAAAAATATGTTGTTTAAAAACTAGGAAAATTGAATTTGATAAAATTTTGAAAATACTAAGTAGGTGCTTAGAAAAATTGGGAGTTGTAGCTTCCATGCAAGGAGGAGCTTGAAAAATTGGTCAAGTAGGTGCTTGGCTTAGTAATTGGAGTTGGTGCTTTAATTTTAGTGGGTGCTCAACATATTAGGATCTTTGTAACCTATTATAGGATAAGTGTCCTCTATGGAGCATTGATTTATTTGGGTTTTTCTCCTGCAAGGTTTTCCCATATTAAATATTTTCTTCATACATGTTTTATCATTGATTACAATGCTTGAATGTTTCGCTTCTTTATGTTACAAGTAGATCAAGATTGAATGGTTCATTGTGATTCATAATTGTGTTAAAAAATTTAAGGAGCACTAATTCACACCTTCCCTCTCAATTCTTGTAATTTCTAACAATTAGTATCATAAATTAGTCATTTTGAAGTAATATTAATAACTTTAAGGAGATCCAATAAGAACAAGCATGGTTAGCAATCAATGTCAAAGTGCTTTATCTACATCCAAGGCACCTCTCTTCACTAGAACCAAATTTTCTTGTTAGAGCATTAGAATTAAAACCTACCTCATGTCTCTAGGATTTGATATATGGTAATCAGTAGTTGATGGCTACACCATTCCAACCACACCTCCAACCGATTCAACAAGAAAAAGGGATAGTGAGAAAAATCAAAGGAAATGGATGAAATTGTATGTGGAATGGGAAAAAATGATTATTAGAAAGGTGTTAAGATAATTGACATCTAATAACGAATCCAAGGTTTCAGCTATGGAAGAAGAAAAATACTTTAGCACTCTATAAATGGACGAACTTCAAAACCAATAAAAAGGAGGGGCTCCATTCAATGCGATCTGAGAACCCCAAGAAAAGAAAATCAAAGTTGAATCTGACATGGAGGAGGATGAGAAAATAGAATCTATATTTGTTAGGAGGCTAAAAATAGGGTCAGGAAAATACAAGGGAAAGCTACCCTTCAAGTTCTTTAGTTGTGGTCAAGTGGGTCACTTTTCATTAAAATTTCATAACAAGAACAAGGAAGAGCAAGATGAGCATGAAAAATAAGACAAGACTTATCATAAGCACAAGAAGAAATTCAAGAAACATGAAGGTAAGAAAATATTCTTCAATAGTAAAAGGAGATTTTATACCAAAGAGAAAACAAGGTCATCGACTCAAGTGGTCCACCAACAATTCTCAAAGTGAAGATGAAGACACTCAGGTTGAAAATTTATTCATGGCCATGGAGATAACCTCTACAAGTATCTCAAAAGGTAAGTATCCTAGTGAAGATGAAAATTCAAATGAAGATGGTCCTAAAGTAAAACTTCAAGATTAGTTGATTAGTTCCCTTAAGGAATTGAAGCACCAAAGGAGGAATAAAAAAAGTTGAATACAATGCTTAAAGAGTATGAAGAGAAAATTAGTCTTCTTGAGAAGAGAAAAGGAAAGAATGATATAGAGCATGATGATGAATTCAAGGAGCTTGAAGCATAACTAGAATTGATCTCAATATATTTCAAATCCAAGGAGGAAGAATTCCTCAAAATCAAAATAGATATGGATCTCCTAAAAATGAATTTTAATAGACCTCAAGAAAACTACAAAAATATCAAATATTTGACAAGAGTTCAAGTAATATAGAAAATATTCTAAGTATTCAAAGGTCTTCACATGATAAGAATGGTATAAGGATCAAGGAAGATCACAAGGATGATAAGAAAAACAATAAGAATGATAAAAAGATCACTTGAGAACCACCTAAAGCAAGGGAGGCTAGTGAAAAGATATCCAAGAGAAGGACCAATCCAATTAGACAATCTCATGCAATAAGGTACAATCATTCTTTCTATGTCTATTGTTTCTCTTGTAACATGTTTGGACATAAATCTTCAAAGTGTAGGAGATATGAAAGAGGTCATGGAAGGCACCTTAACTTATATCACATGAGAAGAAAAGATGAAATGGTCTACAACAATTTTCCAAATCATGGTCACATAACAAAATTTTCCTATCAAATACATCCAAAACAAGATAAAAAGGTATATGTTTCTAGAAATGATCATGTTACCTCGAAAAAAACACCCTCTTGTTTCTCATGGATGAAAGGATGACTAATCAATGTTTTTGGGTAACATGGGATTTCCTCCAAGTTGTGGGACTTGCTACTTGAGATAAACCTCCCTAGAAGGTTGGTTCCTCTACCTAATCCTAATCCTAAAATATTCCTAAGGAAGGAAATGCAACTATCGAACCCTACTCTATGATTCCAAAGGACCAAGGGAAGAGGGAAATGCATAAAAAGGAGAAATCCTAAGCTAAAGAGAGGTGATAGCACCAAGAAGAGGGTGAAGAAACTATAATGAGGGAAAAGGGAGAATGAAAATGGAGAAGGGAGAGGACAAATGGAGCTGATAAAAAATTAAGGCTTCATTTACCATCTATTCTCCATTAAACACAACAAGATGAACCTGTAAGTGAGAAAAGCATGCAAAAAATACAATAAGAATGGAGAGGCAAGGAAATGCAAAAAAACATAAGGGTTGAGAAACACCACAAAAAAATATTTAATTTCTTTCAAATTATGCACAAACCATTACATGTGAAGAATAAGGCACAAGAACACATTGTCAAGCTCAAATGAAGGTCTACAACTCACAACTGCTCAAGAATATTTTTTTACAGAGTTCCTTTACATTTTAGAACATCCTCCTTTTAGCTTTGAGATATTTTTACATTATATAGAAGATGGGAAAGAGAGAGGAGGGAAAATAGAGGGAAATTTGTATTTCCATCTTCAACCACCAACAAAATGTATCGAATTTATGAAAATAAGTATGGGAACCCTTAAAATACCATTCCCCTTAATAATTTTCTTGTGGGAAGAGGGAAACACACCATACTTCATAATATGTAGTGGTGGAGATACTTAGAAATACATATCTTAATACTAGAGAGTATTTCTCTTGTGTAGTACATGATAAGAGATTTCCTACTATACCAAGTTTGTGAAATTTGGAGCTCCTGGGTGAAAGTTATGGAAATTTGAAGTTTGGAGGGTTTGGGAGGTCAAAGGAGTTCCTTACGGGATGCTACATTCTGCATTAATGTGGATCATGCCTTGTACGGGAGAAACAATTGGTCGAGAATCACCGAAAGTGATAAATTGTTCTATTTATGCTCCCGAGACCCATCATATCCGCATCGGTCATTGATCATTCATTGCATGGGGAATCAATCTCTCGGGTGGAACTATGGAATAGTTCCACCCATTCCCTCCATGTCTGCCTCCATCTTCACCTACAACTATCACTACACCGATCCATCTACATCATCGTTACCCACTCCCATTAATTCAAGGAACTTTTGATTTGGTGAACCAACAATCCCTGCAAAATTGTTCTCCCTATTCTTGAATGGTCCGTAATACCCACAATGCATTATACTTTCCCTTACATGAATAAATCACTCATGCAAAGAACTTCCAAGTCCTAGGAACAACTCCTCTTCTTTCTGAAAAGTTTAACTTTTGTGCATTACATTGTATGCTTCATCTTGTGGCTGGATCAGTGATTCGAGAGAAATTCAAGCCCTAAGAAACTTGTTTTATATGTTCCACCAAACCCGAACTACCTGTAAAACACTACGAGAAGACAATTTTTTTATTTTTTAACTAAGTATAGAATTGAGGGACTTAGAAAGGATGAGAGGAGTTCCTTAAAACATTATTTTTCCTCATTTTATCAATTTAATTTTTCCACATCCGAATGAAAGTGTAAGTTATCAAAATGGCCCTTGGAGAGGGTATTTTGGATCGCGAGATCCTCCTAGAAAGAGAGAGAAATTTCTGATAGCTCAAACTATATTTCATACTCAAAATGAAGACATGGAATGGTACATAGATAGTGGATTCTCAAGTCATATGACATGGAATAAGGGAAATTTCATATCATTAGAAAATAATGCATTAGGAACAATGAGATTTGGTGATAACACATCAACTAACATTGTAGGAAAATGTGCATTAAGTATTGAAAATGGAAATACAACCACTGAGAATTTTTTGTATGTAGAATTTCTGATACATAACATATTAAGTGTGATTCATATGTACAAGCAAGGATATACTTAAGTGTTTCATGATAAAGAATGTAATATAAGCAATAACAAGTAAAGGAAAGCTATTTTGCAAGGCCAAAAGGACCAAGAAAAACATGTATGTATTGAAAGAGATTTACAAGGAGAAATGCTTCACAAGGAAGGTGGATGATAGTTGGATTTGGCATATGAGGTTAGGAAACCTAAATTTTGAAAATCTCATTAAAATCAGTTCCAAGGGGTGTGTGAGAAACATGCCCAAGATAACTAGACTTTCTCATACTCTTTGCAAGGCATGCTTACATGGAAAACAAGCCAATATAAGATTCAAATCTGAGTACTTCACAACAAGACTACTAGAACTAATCCATACTAACTTTGTGGGACATACAAGGACTAAAAGTATTCAAGGTGAAAGCTACTTCATGCTAATAATTGATGATTATATAAGAATGACTTGGGTTATATCCATAAAAGAGAAATCTTAAGAACAAGAAAAGTTTAAAACATTCAAAGTTATAGTGGAGAATGAGAAAAATGTGAATATGAAAACCTTGAGATCTGATAGAGGAGGTGAATTTTGGTCAAATGAGTTTGATGAGTTTTGTGAAAGATATGGTATAAGAAGGCAATTCTTAGTAACAAGAACACCTCAGTAAAATTGGGTTATGGAGAGAATGAATAGGATTGTGAAAGAGATGGATTGAACCATGTTGAATGAGTCAAATTTTTCACATGGTTATTAGAGGGAGGCAGTCAACAAAATATTTTACATCTTGAATAGATCCCAAATCATAATAAACAACAAAAAGAAATCTTATGGGATTCGAAGAGGAATAACTGTATTTGTAAAGCACATAAGAGTGTTTGGAAGTAAGTGTTTTATTAAGAGGGATGAATACAATCTTGGGAAATTTTATTCAAGGACTAATGAAGGAATATTTTTGGGATACTCCTCAATGATCTTAGCCTATAAGTGTTATAAAAAAATTCAACAAAAGATAGCAGAAAGAAAAAATGTCACAATGGATGAGTCTTACCCAATGAATACCAAATATCATCCTAAGGAGACTCCCTAGAGCATAGAAATTCATGATGATGATGAAGTAGTAGATGGTAATTAAGAAGAAGAATATAAATATTTATAAATACCAGACATAAAAACAACCTCAAGACAAGTCAAGAGAGACTGCAGACACCAAAATTGGGTCACACTCCCCTTAGTCCCTCGACAAAATAACCAACTTGAACACACTCACCTAACCATGGCCCCTTTCACCCCACTCTAATATTAATTTAATTAAATTAATTCATGATCTCATAATATCTATTATTTAAAATATCCTAATTGGATAATGCCCACCATCCACCTCACCTATACACCTCATCTAGCCACCTCACCCTAAGACCTATTCTTAGTATGTTGCCATAACTAACTAAGACCTACCTAAACCCTAAAAATCAAAGCCTACATTCCCTCTAACCACATTCCCACCCGTTAGAAAGGAAGCTTCCATTCTAATCCGTAGAAGAAAAATGAACGAGATCCAAGAAAATCAAGAGGATCTACTCAGTTTAGTAAACCTAGGAAATCCCACCCTAACCGCCGCTTGATTACCTAAAGCGCATTTGGTCAACCGGAACGTCGTCGATTACCATTTAATCCCCAAAACAACCTTATTTCTAGGTTGGCACATTTCTGAGAGAAAAAGGATGAAACCAGAGCTGCATGCAAGTGGAACCAGCATTTGTACATGCATCAGAGCATCTACAACCAACACTAGAAGCAATCATAGAGCCACCTACATTCAAGAGGAGCATCCAGGGAAGTGCCATCACCACACCAAAGCTCCATCCATCTGACCAACTGCCATTTCCAACTAGACATCAAGCTCATACAATAGTAAGTGTTTTGTTAACCAACACTTGTCCATTGTCATTTTAGTAGACTCTTTTACTTTTGTTATTAGTTTCTACTTGCATTCCCATTCACCCATCATTTTCCTTCATACAAACTTGATCAATATTTCACCCATACCATTAAACTACCCATACCCTACTGATAACTATCCCTGAGCACACCTAAGACCCACACGGACCTCACCATTGCCCTTTCCATTTCCATTTAGCCTCAGATCTGTCACCCCACCAAGTTTTTATTAAGTTTCCTATACCCCAACCATACCGATGTTGGTTACCCACAACCATCGCTGGTTAACCTAAACCGACACCGGTCATACCAGACGACGTCGGTCTCTGTGTTTTTACCCTTAGACCAAGAACAGAGCTTAAAACCTCTACCAAATACCCAAAACAACCTAGAACTAGACCTTGACCAGTTCTAGTAATCTGACAGAGATCTTGACCTTCAGATTCAAGCATAGCTTAGCCTGTTGTGAATGAATTTGCTTATTGTAGTTGAATGAGATACCTAAATCATTTTAACTATAGTAGGATTTCCTTTATTGTTAACATTAAGTTGTTTTAAACAGTGGATTGATAGCCGTCTAGGGAGTATCACACTTCCTAGATCTAGCATACGCTAGGTAGTCCACTGCATATACTATTTAACTTTTATTTGGTGGTCTTGTTTTCTATTTCAGGTAGTTCCTCCTAGCCAAAAGGAAGCTCTCATGATCAGTTGTGGATCAAGAAGTCATACACGCGCAACAACCTACAACCAACATTTTAACAGGTATTCCTCCTAGCCCTCTACCCTTATCTATTTCATCAATATTCAAAGAAACGCTCTAGAATGAGGTGAAACAAGACCATCCTCCAAATTAGATAACAGGAAACACGGAGGAAGACATACCAACAAGGAGAATATTGAAGAGTGTTTAAAATCTAGAGAACATTTCCCTCTTATCCAAGATTGAAACAAATAATGTTGTGGAATCCAACAAAGACCAAAATTAGATTGATGTAATGAATGAATAATTAGACCAGATTAAGAAAAATGAGACTTGGGAACTAGTCCTTGGGCCCAAAGACAAGAATATCATTAGAACTAAGTGGGTATTCAGAATAAATCTCAATGAAAAAGGTGAAATCACAATGAATAAGGAAATACTTGTTTACAAAGGATATGCTCAAGTTGAAGGAGTGGATTTTGAGGAAACATTTGCACTTGTATCTAGAATGGAATCCATTATACTCTTCTTGTCATATGAAGCATACAAAGGATTCAAGATATACGAAATGGATGTCAAGTCATCTTTATTGAATGGGAACTTAAATGAAGAAGTATACATTGAACAAAATGATGGATTTTCACCACGAGAGGACAAGGACTATGTTGTTCAGATTGAAGAAAACATTATTATGTTCTTAAACAAGCCCCTGGGGCTTGGTATAGAAGACTATATAAGTACTTGACTGATCAAGGATTCAGGAAGGAGTGGTAGAAAATAATATTTACATAAAAGAAGAATAAGGTCACGTGTTTCTAATTGTTGTTTATGTTGATGACATAATCTTTGGAGGTGATTGTGAGACCATGACACATGGATTTCTGAAGTCACGAAGAAGGAATTTGAAATATCAATTCTCATAGAACTTTCATTCTTCTAAGAAGCGCAAATCATTCAATCTAAAGAATTTATCTTCATATCACAAACCAAGTATGTCAAGGAAATTCTCAAAAGGTTTCAAATGGAGGAATGTAAACCAATAAGTACACCAATGATCATGGGATGCAAACTTAGCAAGAAGAAAAACTCACCCAAATTTAATCGTACCATATACAAATATATGATAGGTAGTCTATTATATTCAATCGCATCTAGGCCTGGTATCACACGGGTAGTTGTTCTAGTTGGAATATTTCAAGAATATCCTAGGGAAAATCACCTACAAGATATCAAAATAATCTTTAGATATCTCATGGTGTTCATGGAATATGGGCTTTGGTATATAAAAATAAATGGGTTTGAGATAAAATCCTTCACATATGCAAATTGGAAATGTAGCATTGTTGATAGAAGGATCACAAGTAGAGGATAATTTTTGTTGGTAAGTGCCTTGTCTCATAGAAAAGAAAAAATCAATATCTATTAGCTCTATCCATGTGTGAAACTAAGTATGTAGTAAGCTGTGTTATGTTGTGCTCAATTGTTTTGGATGAAACATACACTAGAATATTACAAATTTAAAAATGATGTTCCTATTCATTTGTATTATTATAGCACAAGTGGCATAAATGTGTCCAAAAACCCCGTATTTCAATTTCAGACCAAACATATCCTGATCAAGTATCATTTATGGAGGGAACAAGTGAGTGATAAAAGGATCAATCTAGAACATGTTTATACCAAGGAGGAGGTAGTGGATGTCTTAACAAAGCCTCTACTAAAAGAAGACTTTGAACATTTAAGGAAACAATTGGATATAATCCCTTCCCCAAGAAACTAATAAGAAAATAAAATCATCAAGGGGGATAAATTTATTTGATAGATATGCTCCAAAAATTTATAAAGGGTACAAGCACAGGGGGAGCTAGTTCACTAGCTCAATGTAAAGGTCAAGAAGATCAAAAGAAGATATTTACAAAGAGTGAAAAGTTTGAGTTTAAGGAGAATATGTTCTAGGGGAGTTTGTTGAACCTTATTGCATGGATAAAAATATTGTTTGGTGAGGTGTAGTGCTTTCTTAATACCTCACATAATGTATGTTTGAAGTGACTTGGTGTGAATTGATTATTTGAGAGATGTCGGGATGATCTCACAAGGCTTTGGTGCATGTTTCATATATTTGTAAAAATCTTAGTGTTTGGTGTGAACTAAAAGGCATCATACATGTGTCTCAAAGGTGTGACAAAGGTATGGAAGAGATATCATGATGAAAAATAGGAAAAAAATTCTAGATCATGTTTGGAACAAGCTCATTTATGCCTAGTTCAAGGACATAGTACATGTCTGGATGGGTATATGAAGAAAATATAGCTCAAGTAGGGAAACACAAACATGAATTGTGTGTTTTGGTATGGTAGAGAATATGTGGAAGATGTTTCAGACCTTCCTTCAACTGGTAGAGGTGATTTCAATGCATTTTTGAGACATGCACTCGAAAAAAACCTATGTAAGCATCGAGAAAATCATGTGGTTCATGAAGGTACATGCATATTTATGAGCAAATGATCATTTGAAAAGGTAGTAGAGCCTATCTTAATGTTGTGGAAATTTTTTTTAGGGAATAATATAGAATATTTTTGAAGTTATAAGGTTGTTAGTGCTATTGAGCTCTTAGAATGATGATCTTCAGCTCAAGGGTCAAGTTTCCAGTGCTCAAAGGTATGTTAAACTTATGCATGGTGTTCTAATCTATTCATCAGTGATGGATCATGGATTCAAGAACAATTGGTAAGTAGAATGAGTTAAAATGATGCCTTAAGCTTTATGAACAATCCTTAACAAGGTAAGGTGCTCCAAACCCTCTCAAAACCCTCCTTTGAGAGTGATAGGTAATATATGACGTGTTTGGTAATGAAAATGAATGGGAATGAAAATGTGATGATCTAAGATCATAAAAGACTCCTAGATCATGTTTTCATTGGTTTCATTCTCCAATTGTAATTTTATGATACATAAATAACTTTGTATTGCAAGAAGTTACTAGTACATTCTTATATAGAAGGTTTCATATTGTTAAGTCAGGTGTGGAATAAATCTTGGGAGGTTCCAAAACTATTCATGATAATATAATTTTAGGTTATGTGAAAAAATTTATCAACCATGTCAATATTAATGGTTTATCGCTAAAGGAGTAAAGATGCAAAAAACCAATCATGGTGTTTGAGAGAGACCTGATGTAAATGCTTTTTGTGGGGATATAATATGTGCATGAAAAGTTTAAATAAGTAAAATATGACTTTTTGAATACCACAACTTAACATAGTGAATTAATTTAAGGTCCTAGCTCAAATGACCAAATCAGTCCTAGTTACCATGTCAAGAAGGTTGAGAAACTTAGTTGCAAGTGTGAATTTCTCCACACAATCCAAGTAAATGAGTATTTAAAAGTGAATTAGAGGACTAAATTTAAGTGATAAAGGATTTATTTTGGCATAAAATTCAATTTTTAAGTGATAGAAGTCATCAAGGACAATATTGGTTCTTGTGACTCAAGATCCAGCGTGAACAAGTTGAATAATGCACACAAAGCAATGTCATATACCTTGAAATGTTATAAGATGTCGATGTTATGATCTGAATGAGGATGATTAATTTATATAAAATTTCCTTATAAGTATTCATTAGGTGAAGTGATGAGTAAACTTTCTCACTTTGTGAAGATGATGTTTTGTGCTTGTAATCCCATTAAGACCTTATTCAGATCGGTGTTGTATGATATGAATTGATATGAAATTTTTCCCTTAAGAATTTTAAGGTGAACTAGAGGTATTAAAAACTCTCCCCAATTTTTATATGGTCTTGGAAGTGCACGAATTAGTGGTGATTGATCATGCTTGTGACTTTGTTTCTTGATCCTCCATGACTATGAGTTTCAATCTCAAAAGAAGAGTGGAAATGACATCTTGTGCTTTAATTTGTAGGGTACCAAGTATGTGATGATGAAAATGACATCTTGTAGTGCTGTCCTTAATGATTATACTACATGGTATGAGTTAAAAGTGTATTTCTTACTATGATTTTGTAGTTTATGTTGAAGGTATTAGACCTAGAAGAGCTTATGAGTTCAAATGGTAGCTTGAATGTAAAATGGAGAGATTTTAATATTGTCAAGGATGTATATGATAAGGAGGTAACCTATGTAACATTCACACATGGTTTATGGTTTAAAATAGCTACAATACAAATAATTTAGGTTGAAGAAGAAAAAAATGAAAGAAGCTGCTATAAATAAGAGTATGCAAATGTCGGTGTAGAATCTTATCGGTTGCATCAGGATAACATCAAATTAACGAAGGTTTTTCAAATCCTAATAGGAATATAAAGTGTTTGTATAGGTCATGAAGGATCTACACTTGAATCGACATGTTTGCAGGTGCAATGATTACTTAAGCACAACTATGGGTGATGTCATCCCAAACTCCTGTAAGTATGAGTTGAAGAGAGAATTATATGAAGAGTTAGAAGATGAAATGAAATAAGTGTGAGAGTGTGTCTCTCTTGCATATATAAAAACCTAATTTTTGGTTGAAGACATAGTTGAAGGTATGATATGACTAGTGCAAATAGGTTATTGAAGAAGTGTGAAGAGTGAGCATGAGAATGTCCGAGTTGATTTAGAGACAAAAAATATGTTTTTAAGAAACTAGGAAAATTGAATGTGATAAAATTTTGAAAAGACTAAGTAGGTTCTTATCAAAAGTGGGATTTGTAGCTTCCTTGCAAGTAGGATCTTGAAAAAAATATAACTATGTGCTTGGCTTAGAAATTGGAGTTGGTGCTCAACATATTGAGATATTTGTAACATGTTATAGGATAGTTGTCCTCCATATTGCATTGATTACAGTGGTTTTTCTCCCTACAATGGTTTCCCATATTAAATATTGTCTTCATATGTGTTTTGTTGTTGATTACTATGTTTGAATGTATCTTCTTCTTCATGGTACAAGTAGATCAAGATTGAATGGTTTACTGTGATTCAAAATTGTGTTAAAATTTTTAAGGAGAACTGATTCACCCCTCCCCTCTTAGTGTTTTTAATTTCCAACACTCTTTTTAGTAGGCTATGCCCATACTAATAATGTAAAAAAATCATTCATTACCATGACACTCTATAATCTACCTTTATTCATAACATCAATACTATCATTGTATCCACATAACATGCATACCCTACCTTTGATATCAAGGACGAAGATCATATGGATGATGATATATATATATATATATATATATATATATATATATTATGAATTTGACTCTAAGGATGAGATTATGAAACACACTCCCCTCATTTTTGATTTATTTCCTAAGTTATAGTATTCTCATTTGGTTATCCCTTCTATAGTACCTATTATGACATATCCACCTTCATTCCCTCTCTTTTTTTCCACATATCACTATTCTTATACCTTCTAATACATCACCGCTAGGTTTTTTCCATTATGGGTCCTAGCCCACCCATGGCTAACTCACACTACACATAGCATGAGGGTCCTTGACATAATGTTTCTAACTATAGAGCCTCTTGATGACATATGAAGAAATGCTAGGTGGAATTAGTGTAAGAAAAATTCAATAATTCCTATCAATATTCTTCTACTACACAATTATTCTATTCTCATCATGGTTTTTCTCAAATATAGATGAAATTTTTCAGGTTCTCTCCCAAAATTTCCAAGCTTGAGATCCTTATCCTCATGCACCTAACCATTGAGCCCAATATCAACCATCATAAGATTTTAATCCATCATCTATCCCTCATATTTCTCACCCTCCCTCCCTTGATGATATATGTTGTGATGTCCTCACACATACCTTTAATAGGATTGATGATTCTATCTCCTCTACATGATTAGCAGTACATAAGGGTATCAACAACATCCAGGATAACCTTAAAGACCTCATGATTCATACTCACCAGAAAATCCTTCAGGAGATAGTTGTCATCATCAACAATGCATGCTAATCACTCATACATCATCATTAAGATATTTTATCTATTCTCTTTTATCTCCCACTATTGTTTATACATCGTACTTGGGCTTATACAACCATTTATTCCTACCTTAGATACTTTGGTAATTCTTGCCTATTTATCTCTCTCGGTTTATCCTTCCCATTTTGGATACTATGGTCACCACTTTCCTCTCATCTCATGCTTTAGTTTATATCTCATTGATTGGTTTGGCTGTATTGTTAGTCCCCATCCCATCATATTTTATTTACAATTCCCACTTTATCAATACTAAAAACATTTTATCATTTCAATTTTCCTAGTTATAAATGTTCATACATTTGTGCATACATAAGAAAATGGAATCATAAAAGAAAGCATACATCAACATCAACACACAATATGATATCAATATATGTGTGTGTGTGTGTGTGTGTGTGTGTATGTGTATGTATATATACATACATACACACACACACACACACACACATATATATATATACATATGTATATATGTGTGTGTGTGTGTGTGTGTGTGTGTATGTATACACACACAACACACACATATATATATATATATATATACATACACACACACACACACACACATATACACACATATATATATATATATATATATATATATATATATATATATATGTATATATATGTATATATATATATATATATATATATGTGTGTGTGTGTGTGTGTGTGTGTGTGTGTGTGTGTGTGTGTGTGTGTGTGTGTGTGTGTGTGTGTGTGTGTGTGTGTGTGTGTGTGTGTGTGTATCAAAATGAATCATTTTATACATCATCACATATCTCAAAAAATCATACAATCAACCATCCCTCATATTAGATGGAAGTCAACCATTAATTTAAGATGATGGTTCCTTAAAAGGTGGGTGTAGGAATATTTCCAAAGATGTGGCTCTAAAATGACCCCCTAAAGCCTCTCACTCTACTCTAGCCACCCAAACCTCTAATTACACTATGCAGGCCATATTTGCTACCGGAACATTACCAACCCTTGTGCTTCGATAGTCTCATTTATTTCTCCTCCGTAAATGTTTTTGTGTTGTAGAAGGACTTGCACTAAATACATCATATGTCCCACACTAAATTCCATTATCACATCTATATGATTCTATATCTTACAAGATACATGTCCCACAATCCTAAATACACCCACCGAGTCTTTAAATGTTGATGAAACTAGATCTACCATCACATTTGTATCTATCAGATCTGTGACACTCTAAAAAATATCATGGTATGTTCCCTAAATCACCAAGTTCCACTCAACTATGGCACACTCTCAACAAAACAACTGACAAATATTATTAGGCATATATTCAAAATAGATCCAAATCACAATTTCACACTATCAAACACACTTGGAACTAAATATCACCTAGCTCATCAAGATTCTCCAACATGATAGATCCATCTAATATAGCTCCCAAAATTGCCTTTGCCTCTTCATATCTAAGATGGAGGGCCCAAGACAACCATGCACACCTATCTCAGGAAACTAATATCATTTTTCCCTCATCAACACCTCTACTTTCTACTCTATCTATCTCATCATGTGGGACAATGTCTAGGAACATGTATCTAATTAATACAATCCTTTGAGCCTTCATAATCACCACTTTTAGTTCCATCAATGAGGCCTTTCTACTCTCTTATCCTCTCCATTAACATGTATCTCAAGGATTTCCTCTATCTCTAGTATATAATGTTCCTTTTGACCTCCTAGTCCCCTCTCTCATTGATTCCTACCACATATATGTTGGGAATGCCTCACTTAGTGTGTTTGTAATGGTGGTATACCTACAACCAATCCCAATCCCTAATCTCTCCCTAACATATTGTTGTTAATACTATGGGAGAGGTGGGGTCACCACATGAGATAAACACAAAAATATAATTGTACTCTATCCATCTGTTGTTTCTCCACCTATCATATGTAGTGACCTATAATCTCCAAGGTCCCGTATGCTATCAATGTAGTTGTCCATTTAAGCCACTAGTCCACTATCCCTCTATAAGATTCCCACACTAACATCTCTTGTCAAACATGTAAAAACTTCATGAAACCTACAAATAACATCACTAGTAGGATTCTCTCTCACTGTAGAATCCTTAGGGTATCTCTTGATACCTATAGTGTTGTACCTATGGGCCTATGCATCAAGAAGCATTTATATATCCAGGCTAAAAAAATTATGATAATCCTTATTTCCCTCTACTACCCATGTGGTTTTACCCTAATTGAATTTGTATCCCCATATCAAAATTATATATTAGGTCCACTACCACAAAAAGTGGTAATGGTCTATCCACCTTATGGAACAAGACTCATGCCACAACCATACAAAAAATGGTCTTTCAGATATCTAAAATATATGTTTCATATATAATACTCAATCTAATCATCAATGTTCTTGGGTGATTCTCATTGATTCCCATGGCCCTTTGTGTGAGTTATATCCTCTCTCATGTATCCATCGAACATAAACAAAATGTAGACTCCTTGAATTGGTAGTCCCGTAATGAAATTTACATTCCAAAGTGTTACCCATTGTCCTTCCACTGAAGGAATTGGACCTAAAATCCAAGTACATCATAAAAATGAAATTGGACCATCTTCATAATGCCTCCAAATATGATGCCTTACAGCCATGAAATTTCATTCAAACACAACCTCCTCAATAAATTTTGTAACCATGCCACATCTATGGATCCTTGTGGAACATGCAAAACATCAAACAAAAAGTAACCATTAAATATCAAAATAAATTCATCATAAAAGTAAACAAAATGCATATAAAAACATTAAAATATTAAAAATTATACAACATCTTCCCTGTTGGATTAATTTCACATTCCCATAAGAATAATAACACATTTCCTATGCCATTGGCCATTATGGAAATTCCTCTTAACTAGATATCATCGACCGTGAAGTGATGGGTCATCTTAGCATGGTCGATCCCATCCATTTTAGGGTCCCACAATTTTTTTCCATTAATTAAAAGAACCTAATGTATTAGCCTCTAAATTTAAAATTATCCCAAACTCACATAAACCTTAAACTGATCTACATTTCAAATATCTTTGCGGAAAATTTCACTACCCAAAATTTCCATGGCATTTATTTTCCCTTTTATCGTTACTACCCATTCCCAATTCAAAAACAACACCTACCATGGGATGTGTACTATTGTGTGGACCATATTATACACTTCATCCTCCACATCATACTCTCATCATCATTAATGAAATCACTCAATTTAGGTTTTATTAGAGATCTATTTTATTAATATCAAATCAATAAATTAAAAAATTAATTCCCCCTTTACTATTTTTAGAAATATTTATAACTTGTTTTCATTGTGATTTCCTCCAAATCTTCAAACCTTTATATATTTCACATTACCAACCCTAAAAAAATTTGTAAATTGCACCAACTTTGTGACAAGGATCCACTAATTGTGAAATATTACACTTTTTAGTACTTTTTCCAAAATCATCATTTCTATAATTTTTGATGCTCATATACCATCCCTCTGTGACATCCTAGCTAGGTGACTTATGTCTTATTTTACTTGATTATCTTGTAGGATTTGTTTTATTATTGATTATTCGGGGTTCCAAAAAATATTACACCTACAACAAGAAATATGATAAACACTAAAGAAAAAGTATGATGTATGTATATTTCATTTATCATTCTCTACAATACTTCCATTTCAACGCTTTACTTTAAACATGTCCTTTCAATTTCATGTTGTATAAATATTTTTCCACAAACCATCTTATGTTTCAATATTGTAACACATGATTTTATTTGTTTTGGGCATATATGTATGCACCATATTTTTATTCTTCATAACCATTTATTTTGTGTAGGGTTTATTAATACATTTTCCTCTTAAGTGGCTACCTTAAGGGATCCTGGCAAGATTAGGGTATGAAAAGACTGGTCATGTGGGCTAGACCACAACATTTTAGAGATGTTATAATTATCCTTAGTCACCATATACATGGCTCATTTATTCCATTTTTAACACATTTCACTCATTATCTATACTTATCCCATTATGTCAATTTATTTCCTCCTTTTGCACATTATTATCCCTATTTTTGTCACTATGTACCTTATTTATTTATCTCCACTAATCCTATAGCCTCTGTTCATCATGTTTTTCAACATTTTGTTATATAATGAATGAACATTCTTTCATCCACTACATGTAATGTAGGATGAATATATTATTTGAATGTGTGTGTGTGTGTGTGTGTGTGTGTGTGTGTGTGTGTGTGTGTGTGTGTGTGTGTGTGTGTGTGTGTGTGTGTGTGTGTGTGTGTGTGTGTGTGTGTGTGTGTGTGTGTGTGTGTGTGTGTGTGTGTGTGTGTGTGTGTGTGTGTGTGTGTGTGTGTTATGTGTTTATTAAATTATGTAAGTGATTTAACTTTGTTATTTGATAGATGAGTAGATGGAAGATACTACTAAATATAGGAAAAACATACACTCCATACGCCAAATTATTTTAGATCCTAGCACATTGATTTTCCTTTGATTGATCATGGGTAGATATCCCCATGTAATTTGATAACACATATAGTACGAAAATAGGGATTTTGTGTTTGGGGTCATAAACCCCTTTATACATATGAGAATGGTAGCTTAGGGAAAAATACCCAAACATTTTGTTTTGTTTCTAAGGCCATGCTCATTTTGAGAATATAAAATGTTTGAGAGAATGTCTCTCTAGTGCATTAATATTTGGATGAAATAATAATAAGAATACTATGAGCACAAACATCCTATTTGATGAGATTGAGACATAGAATAATGGGTAGAGGAAGCACTTGATGATCCATTGTATTCAATATTATTTTATGGGTTTCCTTTCCACATACATGTATGGATCGTATAACTGCTACTAGATAGACTAAAAACTTGGGAAGAAAGTATTGCTGGATGGAGGAGCACATTATAAAGATGAGGAAAATTGATGAAGTTTGGATGTGCAGTGTTGATGTATGGTGTGATGACACTATAGAGAGTTAACTCTTAGAGTTTGTAATCTTGACGTACTCTTTTTAAGAGGAGGTAGAGTACCAATTATTGTGTGAGTCTAGGGGAACATATATATTTACTATCCCACTTAGGATCAATATGATGTTTATTTATTGAAAAATTGAAACATTACCCATGATGAGATAAATACTTTTCAAAATACTTGTGGATGGTCAATGGAAGGAGTGTGGATGGTGCATGTAAGGAGACTAGATGGTGTGTGAAACTAATTATATATGGAATATCTCATCGAGGTATTTGACACATTTTGAATGGGGAAAAACAAACATTGTATGAAGAAGATATGGTACTCTAAAATTTATCTACAATTGGTAAAAGTTAAAAGTACACGTTGCATAGAGCTAAGGTGGAATGGTGTGAGTGTGATAAGTGGATGAATGTGGTGATGATAAGAGGTATTATATTTTGAAAAATATTTGGTTTGTATCCTCTGGTATTCGACGATTGATGTGGGACCCATATGATGTTTCGGTTGGGGCGTAACAACCGGTGAGGTCCACTCTTTTTTAGGAGGGGGCCCTACCACCTTTATTCACATTATATTGTATGGTTTTTTTACTTATAAACCATTTATAAGACCACATTGTATTTCATATGGGAATAAATACCATATTTTTCCAAACATCATGTAACCATCTCGGTGAGCTAGACTGAGCTCCATAGAGATTTACAACTCTATGAACCACATTCTCCACATAGTTGTCATCTCGTCAACATTACCAATGAACCACCACAACACTATAAACAACTCACCAACCATCGAACTCACCATGGAAGTCAAGTTCAACATATGACTCAACATGATGATTTAGGTGGCAAGCCTAACCTAGAGAAAAAAAAATTTACAAGGTGTGATCAAAGTCTTAGAGTTATTATAGATTTCAAGGATTTAAAATGAAAAAATTCATCCATCACATCATAAATTTAGGATATAATCCCAACCATAAGACAAACGCCATTAATAACAATCATGTATCATAAACACATTACATGTCATCACAAAATATGATTCTAACGAATGGGTTGTAGAACCCAACATAGTATAAAAATGATATTATTGACATACAATGTATTTTTGGGAGATAGACATAATGTGATGGTTTTGAGGAGATTCAAACCAAGGATATTTTTATAAAAGGATATGTCTTGGATGTTATTCCACATGGATAAGAAATAATATAAAGGGGATCACTTGTACTTGAGGGGTTAACTTGGTTAATTTCTTGAGCCTATTGAGAGCCATATATCCATTTTGGAGCATTTTTCTTATGCGAGTGCAAATAGAGAAATTATCATATCCTTTTAAAGATTGATTTTAGACTATTTTTCTAGGCCAGAGATATTTTTGATGTAAATTATCATTGTATATCATGTTTTTGTATCATAATTGATTAGTTTGGAGCTTAAATGGACCTAGAGATATATCTCTTTCTAGTAAAATCCATTAACACTTGGTTCATAGTATGTACTAACATTTTACTCTCATTTTCTCAATGATTTAAAAGTTTTATTAGGTTTTTAAGATAATTTTAATTGTTTTAATAATTGGTGGGAAATTGAGATTGGATTTTAAAGTATCTCGAAAACTATAATATGGTTAATTGAGTCACTTAAATACACTTTTCAGATTATTTTGGTATGATAGAAGATGATTAAAGACTATTTAACACTAATATTTGTATTTGCAAGTATAATTTTGAATCTTGACGGTGAAAATACATATGAGGTGAAGGATCACAGTAAGAATATAATCCTTAATTTGGTTCAAAATTGAAATTTCAAGTGCATGAATGGAATATATTAGAGGATATCCTAGAAGAAATGATGAGGAAATGAATTTTTATAAGGCATTCATGGAAATGAAGAGCATGGTGAAAGATCTATACTCGGAATAAAGACAAAAGTAAAAGGTAAAATAGAAGAAGGAAGTAATGGTAAGGAAAAAGGTAAAGATGAATTATATCATAAACCTCCTCCATCTCTTTCTAAACCTTATATTTCTTCCTTTAGTGTTCCATCGTGTAAAAACTAGATGTCAAATTTTATATTCTAATGTATAATGGGGGTATAAATGCAAAAAAATTGGATTGTTGGATCAAGAAAATTTAAGTTTACTACGGTGGTCTAGAAAATTATGGATGGAGAAGAAAAATATAGTTAGCTACTCTTTGTTTTGGTGTTAAAACAATCATCTAGCAAGAGAGTAATAATCAAGAGGATTTCTCATAAACTATTAAAGTGATTTCTTATTTGGATTATGTTATTTCTACCTTAAAAATATTTTAATACACATGGTTATATGCAACAAACTATAATGAACCAGAAAATATAGGAAAAACTAAGGGTAAGTGTGTACAAGATTACTTTCGGGAGTTTAAGAAGAGAGCTTTAATTTTGGGCATTCCTCTCTATACTCAAGATACTATTAAAATACATTAGTGGATTTTATATTTACTTGAAACATATTATCCTTATGTTTAATCCCAATAATTTGGATGAAGTCTTTGTCTAAGCTACCCACATTGAGTCAAGGGTTAAGAATACAAAGGAAATATTGACCAAGCAAAAATAGCTTGAAAACTAAGGAAAAGGAAAGGGTAAGGGAAAACATACTTCCACAGTGAAACAAAGGATGAGAAACCTATTTTTCACATTTCAAGAAAAAAAGGAATACATGTGCTAAGTGTTGGAATATTCATCTAGAGCCAAAATGGTTCAAGAAAGGGGTAACAAAAACTACTACATTAGTTCAAGATCTTGGATCCGATTATGGTGATGAGACCAAGATCAAAACCATGGGTTTTCAAGGTTCATCTTCTTCCTCTTATAGAATTAATTCTCATACTTATAATTCTAAATCTATAAATGAGTTATTACACATTAGAGTTATTTCTAAACATACAAATATTGATACTCTTTTTGATATTGGATCTCAAAATAATCTCATTTCTAAAAAAATCAGGAAATTGGGACTTCAGACTATATCAAATTCTAAACCTTACCCTTTAGGTTGGGTATGTGATGATGCTAAATTATAGGTCACAAAAACATGTAAACTTAGATTTGTAATCACCTCAAAATTCATTGATGAGGTAGAATTAGATGTGGTTCCACTTGATATTTTTGGCATTGTTCTTGGTAGTCCTTATTTGTTTGATAGAAAGGAAATATTCTATAGGGAAGATAATAATTATTTTCTTTTAAGGATGGAGTTGAATAAATTTTTAGATCTCATTGAATCAAACCACACTTATCATTGTATCTATAGGAAAGATGAAGAGGCTTCTGAATGAAAGAAATAATTTTGTACTCATGATTTTAAAAGCCAAGGATGATGATAAATATAAGGCATTAGAAGGTTGTGATCCTAAGCCTAAAGGTGAGATAGTAAAATTGATTTCTAACTATGATGATGTGTTTCAGGAGCCACAAGTTTTTCCTCTTAAGAGATATATGCAACATGAAATTCATCTATATCAAGATGCATCTCTTCCTAATATTGACATATATAGGTTGTTTTTGGTTGAGAAAGAAGAAATAAAGAACAATATTATGGAATTACTTGAGAAAATATTCATTTGGATAAGAAATTCTCCATGTAGTTCACCAATTATGCTGGTATCCAAGAAACATGACACTTGGTGGATGTGTGTTGATTACTGAGCACTAAATAAAATAATGGTGAAAAATTGATAACCTTTTCCTTATATTGATGAGTTGTTAGATTAATTATTATTTTTTGTTTATTTACTAAGTTAGACTTTAAAAGTGGTTATCACCAAGTTAGGATCAATGAAGGTGATATTTGGAAAACTGATTTTTAAAATAATGTTTTTTTGAATGGTTTTTCGTGCCCTTTGGGATTTTTCATATACACGCCACATTTATACGGGTTATGAATGATGTATATATGGAATTCATAGATTATTTGGTTATTGTATACTTAGATGATATTTTTATCTTTAGTAAAATTTGGGAAGATCATGTTGATCACATTAAGAAAGTCTTAGAAACTTTGAGAAAGGAGAAACTATATTTAAAGATGTCAAAATTTGAATTTCGTAAAAATTCTTTAGTTTACATAAGTTTTGTTGAAGGGGGTGGTGAATTGAAAATTGATCCCTCTAAATTTGAATCCATTATAAATTTTCATAGGCCTACAAATGTAACATGAAGTTAGAATCTTCCTTGGTGCGAGTCCAAAATTACAGAATCTTATTGCTAACTTTTCATTCATTGTAGATCCTTTGCATTCATAGAATAATACTGAAACAAGTATTTAAGTTGGGAGTACCAGAAATCCTTTTAAATTTTGAAAGAGAAGATAAGTAAAACCATAGTGTTATCACTTCCTAATTTATAATTACCATTTGAGATTAAAACCAATGTAGGTGAATAGCCATGGGTACAATGTTGAGTCGACAAAAAAACCTATGTGTTACCATTCTAAAACCTTCACAATTGTAGTAAGGAATTATCCTATATATGACAAAGATTTTTATGATTTGGTGTAGAGTGTGAAAAATGGAAACATAACCTGATGGGAAAAGATATAATAGTCTATATGGATCACCATCCTTTACAGTACCTTTAGTCACAATCCAAGCTACAACAGTCAAGGAATTTTTTTTGGATAGGGTTTTTACAATAATTCCATCTCGTGATCAGGTTTAAGAAAGTTACAAAAATAAAGTTTTTGTTATGATTTTTATACCTCCATTTATTACATCTATTCTTTTATGACATACCCCATGATGCATGAAATTTATGGGAACAATGTGCTAATGATGTTGATTTTAAGGATTTCGTGGAGATTTGACTCATGGTAAACAAGTAGAAGAATTTGACTATCATTTACATAATGGATTGCTTTATCATCTTGGTAAACTTTGTATTCCATAAGATGAAAGAGTTCATTTGATTAGGGAAGCACATACTTCTCTTATTTCGGTCATTTTGGTATTGGTAAAATAGTTGCACAATTACAAAGATATTATTATTGGCCTTAAATGTATGAAAATGTATCTAAATATGTAAAAGGTTGTATTATTTGTGCCACAAGTAAACCTAGTAATAGAAATTTGGGCTTGTATACCCCACTTCTTGTACCAACCCAGCCATGGGAAAGTGTTTCTATGGAATTTGTTGGAGGCTTTCCTATGAAAAATAAAACATGACTATTTGTATGTGGTGGTGGATAGATTCAGTAAAATGTGTATCTTAGTGCCTTGATAAAAATTAGATAACAAGTGAGGAGACTGCACATTTATTCTTCAAAAATGTATGGGTTCATTTTGGTCTACCTACTTCTATTGTCTCGATTCGGATTATCAATTTATTGGGAAAATTTTGTCAGCATTATGGAACCTAATAGATATAAAGTTGGAGAAGAGAACTACATTTCATCGACAAAATGACAATGAAAAAAGTGTTCAACCATACAATAGTGCATTTTCTCCATGAATAATGTAACAAGCATCCCAAACTCTAGGATTAGCATTCATGTTAAATGTAACATGATTATAACCATGCCTTGCATTATTCTACTCAGATGTGTCTTTTTAGACTTTTTTGGTTACTTTCCTAGTTACCTATGGAATTTTCCTTTGGAAAAGAATCAATGGAGGATGAATGTGATGATGCTAATAATACTACGAAGTCAATTTAGAAGATACAAGTGGTACATCAAGCTATCCAAGAGTAGTTGGAAAATAGAAGGAAAAGTAAAAGTCTAGGCATGATCAACATCATGTTGTTCATAATTTCAAGTTGGTGATCAAGTTTTTCTTCACATCGGTAAAGAGATACTTATAAGTGAAAGTAAAAAGTTGAAACCAATTAGGAATGAACCATTTAGAATATTAGAAAATAGTGCTAATAATGCCTTTAGATTATTATTCCTCCATATATATATGTATTCCATTGTGAATGTTTAAAAATTGAAATTGTATGAGCCACCAATGATCATTGATCATGACGATACTATTTAAGTACCTTATATTGATGAATTTTCTCCTAAAGTTTTGGATGAAATACAAGAATATAATATTCTTGATAATAGGATGAAGAATTCATAATGAAGTGATGTTGAGTATCTTCATATGGGTCTGAAGGGAATGCATCCAAGCAAGGAAAAATGGATGGAAACCGGAAGAGCGAGGTAATTATATCATCACTTATTGTCAAAATAAAACAAAAAAATTAGTGGTATACAAGTTTCTCAATGGAGAGTAGTGATATAGGAGGATCATCACTCAAAATGAATAAGATGATATACATAATTCATGAAATACTTCTATATGGAATAACTTTTTGAGTTATTTTTATGCCTTTTAAATGAGGAAAAATGAATGTTGTACCCGGAAGACACAATCCACTAAATTTTATATCCAACTAGAGAAAATAAAAATTTCAAGTTACATAAAGATGAGGTGTACGATGTGATTGAAATAATTGATGAATGAAATGATGACAAGTGGTAGTTTGATTGTACAAAATACGTGGTTTATAGCCTCCAATATTTTGCGGTTAATGTGGGGCCCACATGATGTGCCGAGATGGGGCCCAACAACCGATGGGGTACACTCTTTTCAGGATGGGGACCCTTCCACCTTTTTTCACATTATTTTGTATGTGTTTTTCTTTATAAATACTTTAAAATACTGAATTTCATTGCATGTGGGACTAAATCCCACAAGTTTTCCAAAAATATTGTAACCAACTTGATGAGATGGACTGAGCTCCATAAATATTTACAACTTGATGAGCTGCATTATTTGCCTCATTTACAACTCATAAAAATTACCATGTAAAAACCATAACACTATAAAAATTTACCAAGCATCTAACTCACCATGGGAGTAGAGTTCAACATACAACTCAACATGAGGAACATGAGCAGGAGGCAACAAAGACATTGTAAGATGTAATTGAAGTCACAAAGTTGTTATAACATTCAATGTTTTAAAAATCCAATATTTGTCCATCCCATCATAAATGTGGGATATAATCCCAACCATAAAACAAATTCCTCAAAAAATGAGCCATGTGGTTTGAACACTTTACACGTTGTGACAAAACTATGAGTTAAACTAGTGTGTTATGATCCCAACTTCGTATAGTAAATGATAGGCATAATGTGATAGTTGGGAGGATAGTTAAACCAAGGATATTTCTGGAAAAAGGATATGCCTTAGATGTTATCCCACTAGATTAAGAAAACATATAAAGGTGGATCACTTGTACTTTAAGGGTTAAATTGGTTAATTGCATGAGCCTATTGAGAGTTATAGATCCATTTTTGAGCATTTTCATCATGGAAGTACAACTAGAGAAGTGATCAAATACTTCTAGAGACTGAGAAAAGAATATTATTGTAGGAAAATGAGATTTTTGATGTAATTTATCATTTTGTATAGCATTTTTGCATTGTAATTGATCGGTTCAGGAGCTTATATGGACACTGGAGATGTAGCCCTTTTGGGTGAAATCTGTTAACACTTGGTTTGTAATATTTAATATCATTTCATTCTCATTTTATCATTGTTTTAACACTTTAATTATGTTTTAAATCCAATTTTAATCATTTTAATAATTGCCGGGAAATTGAGATTTAATTTTTAAGTATCATAAAGCTATAATCTGGTTGTGTGAGTCACTTAAATACATTTTTTAGATCAAGTGTGTAGACAAATTAGGCCTATAATGTTACTAAAAGAAACCAAGCATGGAAGAAGTTGATGAGATAGTGCTAAGCAAGTGAATATATAACAAATAGAGGGGCTTGGTGTTTGATTCCTTGCAGACCCATAAAGGATATGAGGATGGTGTGATGACCTTAATTGATGGAGGGATGAATATGACAAATGATGGAGTTGAGCGAGAGTGTAACACCTATGTTATTATTTAACCAATTTAAGGGATTTTTAAAAAAAAAATATTAAGTTCAATATATCCTATAATGATCATCATTATTATTTAGCTTATTGTTAAATAATCCAACATTGTTTAGTATTTCAAAATCCATCTTGATAACATAGATTAACCATGTGTAACTATAAGGGTCCTTTAGATCTCTCCCGATCTCCCTTAATCACTCTACACGAGTGTGTATACCATGTATAATTTTGGTTAAAACTTTTATAGGTTGAGAGAATCTTGTGCATCCCCTCAATGTTAGAGGTAAAGTGTTTAAGAAACTTGCCTCTCGAATCGAGAAACCTTTGATTAGAAGAAATGGTGAACAAAAAATGCAATCAACATTTACATTACTATGGCCATAGTTTTTGTCATTATTTTTCAAGCTAGTTTTGAGAATGCAAACTATCCTACAAAATATCTCTTCCCTTCACCACACAACTATCTCAATATAGTTACCAAGATTATTTTTCTTGATTAAGAAATTAAGTTTCAGTTTTGAAGGAGGAACCATGAATCACCCTTCTAGTGATATAATCATATCAATTCCACCGTAGGACCTTTATGGGAAAGATAGTGCCCACGTAATGAATTTCGTCATTATGTCCTCACAACCTTCCCATAGTCATACTAAGTGGTGTGGGTAGGATACCATTGAAAGGATGATGAGCCTTAGTGACTACAATTCATTTACATTTTAAGTTATCACTTTAAGTTAAGGATATAATTTTTCTTAATGATAGGTTATTTCATATCAATACGTGACATTTCATTCTAGGTAGAGATTCATAGTAACTCACTTTGAGTTACTATCTTTAATAAGTACATCTCATTGTATTATCGTAATATAGTGTTGTTGTTTAATATAGGCCAACTTAACCAAGTCTTGCATTTAAATGATCCAATCATTTCCCAATTATTTTTTGTCTCGAGTCTCATTCACATAAGTTTACCATTCCTTATGAATGGTTCACATAATCTTATTTGGTCATCGTTTGATATAAATAGAACAAATTATTTAGTAGCTTATATTATTAATATAACTTAGTTTATGTTGAATCGTTTTCCCATAATGTACTTTATTTATCAATGACACATTTGTTCATCCATAATGAAACTATAAAATCAGTTATGATTATTTATCCAAATCATTAACTTAAATTTATACATTGCTTATTAGAATCAACACTTAATCACTTCTTAATTTTAACAAGAAACAATAGTGATTTAACATGGTTTCATTAAATTGATTTTCTTTTTGTATTATGTTTATTATAATCATAATTTCTCATTCAAAAGGAAATAATGAAAACATTTATACTTGCATGTTGTAATATTAAAAAAATTAATATGCATTCAACTATTAAAAACAACATTTGATACACTTTCTTATGTCACAATGTATGATTAAAAATAAATTCTTCATTAAAATTTAATACGAGATAATTCCTTAATTTCCAAAATAACAACCATTTATTCAAAATAGTACAATAGGAAAATGCATTTAATCTACTTGTGAAAAATAATACTTTCACATTACAATTAAATACAATAACTGGAACCTAATTTTAAACATTATTACATGAATAAATCATGCGTATACGACCCGATCAAGCACTTCATAAAGTCACATTGTCCTGCACACTTTGTGAGAGAGAGAAAATTGTATGCATGGACAGGTTCTATGAAATGGCATGAGTTATCTAACTCTTATTATTGTTACGATTAAATACAATAATATAATATGTTAATGTTTACATAACGAGATGAATATTAAACATCATAATCCACTAATTAAGCATATATATATATATATATATATTAGTTAGATTCTTGGATTGTTTGTAAACATAGTTTACACTTTGAAGTATCATTTCATTTTATAAATGATTATATATATATATATATATATATATATATATAATCATTTATAAAATGAAATGATATAAAATGAAATGATACTTCAAAGTGTAAACTATGTTTACAAACAATCAAGAATCTAACTAAAATTTTTGTCTTTAATCTCACAAATTACAATGTAATTTATTATATTAATAATCAAAATTAGAGTTTTATAATAACATCTATCAATTATTAAGACTATCTCCTAAGAGTGATATCACGAAGTGAACTTCATCCAAGTACAACTATTTCATCCCAATGAAGGAACTTGATTGAAACATCATTAAATATTGTAAATAGATAACAAGATGCATTGTTTTACTTAAAAATTCCTAGTTTTAATAATGAAGGTTTTACAACTCCTCACACGATCTTTTCAAAAACATGATACAACTTCAAACTTACATGAGGATAATGCAATATCAAATAGTTTACCAACTTCATCCATTTGAAAAGCAATTATTTTTCATATTCATTGTTATCCTTTTAGTTCATCAATAATTTCATTTTCAATATTTTATTACACCAATAGTTCTTAATTCTCAATGATCATTCCTCACCAAAAACAATTAAAAGAGAAGTGGTATAGAGTGTTCGGGAATCCACAATCAATAACTTGGTATCAATCATAGCATCAAAAGATCATGAACTATTTTTCACTCATACAACATTTTCTTTGGTTACTAAATGGTCATGATGATTGAAATCTTCATGAAGGATCCCAATCACACTTTCTCCTACCTAAACTCAAACAATGTAAGGGTTACAAAAGGAAACAACATACTCTTAAAATATATATTAGTGATGTCCACAATATTCACTTCCCAATACCCTCATTTATTAACACTTGTTTTCGATTATACGATTTGAAACTTTGAAACTTTTTATGCCCATAAAACAACTTCAAGATTTCCACCAACAACAAGAATAAAACAAAATCACCATTTTTAAATATACTTTCAAATATTATATGGAAACACCCAAAAAAAATTCCCTATTTTTCTCCTTCATACAAAGAAAAATAACCATCAAAGCCAAAAATTAGTATGGGAGAATGGATGCATGCCTTAGATTTCTTAGCAAGATTCTACTTTCCCAAAAAATCATGTTGTTTTATTACTTACATTTAATATCATGAGTCCTTCTTAACTTTCCCTCCATTTTCTAATTTTCCACAAGCAATGCATATGGTGCTTACTTACCACTTACATGAAAAGTTTGGTCTAAGACTAATTCCATATATTTAATCATTATAACCTTTTAAAACTTATCCATTTATTTTCCAAATCATATGGTAATTGACCATTGTTTTACTAAAAATAATTCATCAACATATTATACACTTTAATCTCCTCACGGTCAAAGACCATTTAAACCAATTTCACAATAATCATTTCATTATGGTCTAAGACTAATAAGGTTTCAACAATACCAACCTTTAACACTCAAAAATGCAATATGTTCTAAGACCTATAAACAAACAACTTGATTTTATCCCTCGAGTCTATGACCATTTTAAATATAACTTAACCATAATAATCTTTACCTTCTAATTTAGTATACAATGCAACTATTATAAACCAATAACTAATAACATTTCACTTATTAACTTGTCAATGGTCCATGACCATGGCTCTCAATGCCAAGGAGGTTCACTTATTATGAAATTTACATATAAACCATTTTCAAATAACGACAAAACTTTGAACCATGTGAATGAATTCAGTTCAAATCATTATCATGCAACGATTATTAACCCAAAAGTGGAAGTATAATAAATCCAACAAATCAATATCGAGCAATAGTGCAACCAAGAAGATGGATATTTAAACAAAAAAATCATTCAAAATAATAATAGAAGAGAAATACACATATGCTCATGTATGAATTTATATAGGTATGTGAATATATTTTTACATATACATATATTTATATATTTGCATGTATAATAATACATGTATAATTATTAATCAACTTTTAAAATCAAATAATTCATCCATTAACAAACATAGTGACATAAAAATCATTTAATGGCGGGGTATGACAAACTTCCCCCTCAAAGAATCATCCTCCGATGATTTAATATTAATATTATCAAACATATCAATTGGAAACAATCAGGACATTATTGTAAAAGAAAATTAGTTCACATTTCATAAAAACTTGACAATTTTCTCAAATTGAAGTGAATTAAAATTCATAACAATAGGTTGCAACAACTTCAAAACAACAATTATTGTTGAAATAATCAGCAATATAGCAACAATTTTCCATTGTAATCAACACTTATGTCAAGTACTAAATAATATATCATTTGGAGATAGTTAAATAACAATTTTAATCATTAAAATAGATAAGGAAAATGCATTTTTCATTTCATCCAAGTTTTCCTAAGTTGCACATCCATAGAATATTGTGTTAGAAGCACTAGGACTGAGAGGGGGGTGAATTAGTCTATAAAAACTTTCATTCAATTGTATTTAGCTTGTGTGAACCATTAACCATTCAATCATGCATCAATGTGAGATTATTAACATGAAACAACCATCCATAAGAACATGAACCAAGAGAGATCACAATAACACAAGATACGAAGTGGGAAAGGGGAAGAAAACCAATTGAATCTTATGAATATATTAATCAATTGAAAATACTTGTATGAATATTACACATCACACAATATTTCTTTAGTGAGACACCAATCCCACAAGGAGAACCTTACCCCTATTTAGTAAGGAAACAACCTCGTAAGGATACTGTAACCCCATAAGATGACCAATCACCAACTCAGCCACATAAATATGAAGATCACATATGGCTTGTTTCTCAAACAACTAATTGTGATCACAATATTAGCTCATACACCTCAAAACCCTCTCAAATAAATCCCTCTCCTTCTTCCCTCGTTCACTTTCAAATTTTGATTAGGTATAATGACCTTGAATACCTTCTAATCTTCCCTTATCACCTTAGATCCATATAACACTCTCTTTCACCTCCTCTATCTTGTTCACAATTCCTTCCACTCCACTAACTCAAATAAGTAAATAAAATGTACTTTTATACATGACTCTAGCTTACACAACCATATAGGTTAGCCAAACCTAATAATTTTGGTCATTAAAAATTTAAAAATATTTAACATCTCATATAAATCACAAAACTATACCTTATAGGTTGGAATTAGGATAAAATACACAAATGCACAACTAGGCCTAAAAGGCTAGTTTCATCTCCACTGAATGCTTCTTGGAATCTAAGGGCACAAGCTAGATCCATCATGACTCCATAATCTCCAAACATTTCATCTACATCCTCTCAACACCTTCTATAAGATCAAGAACATCTACACCATCCATCAACACCATGTCACCATCAAATAGGACTATGTCCTACTCATTCTGAGCACCTCCAACAGACCAATCTTCAAAGATGAAGTCCAAGATTCAACATATCTTCTAAACCATGGAATGTAACCAATCAATGGAAATCCATTGACCCAAAAACATTAAAAACCATGTTATACTTCATGACTCGTCCCATAGAGTCATCAAAACATCTCTATCCTCCAAGATACTTATACTACCCGTGCCACTTGAGTCTTGGAAACAAGAACTTCTTCTACATATAAGATTATAAAATTTAACCCCTCATCACTTTCCCATAGCTATATATCCTGAATAAGGACAAGATATTGGTCATTACGGCTAATTGCACCAAAGAAATTTCATTGTCCTTAAACCTTGTCAAGTAGGTAAACTTTTGACCTCATCCTTTCCAACCAAATTAACCTATAGGATTCATCAAAAACATGGAGCATGTCACATTGAATGTACCCAACACTCTCATTTGTATTAAACACCTCTTATTAGGAAACATGTGCCTAAGAACCATCTTTCACCATGAT
The DNA here is from genome assembly GCA_018340775.1 of Taxus wallichiana var. yunnanensis. NCBI lineage: Eukaryota > Viridiplantae > Streptophyta > Pinopsida > Cupressales > Taxaceae > Taxus > Taxus wallichiana. Next base: position 451,071,127 of record CM031237.1, on the reverse strand, counting down.
CTGTTAAAAACTATCAATTAGGCCTAAAAACTAGTATTCACTTTTAGACCTATGCAGACCTCAAAATGGATCTACCATGGTATGAAATAATCTCAAACATGTAGCATAGCTTCACTTCTAGTTATAACACCAATTTGTATAATGGATCAAATGGAAAACCTGAGAAAAATCAAAATTTCTGAAAAACATGAAAATTTGAGTGGGCTCCACCTACTATCAAGACTCCAAATCACCATCAGCAAAAATCTAGAAAATTCCTTTTCATTTTCAAATCATCACATTTGATGATACAATGCATTTTGAGCTCATACCAATAATTTTTCCTCCATCGCTATTGAACTAGGGTTTTGATAGGGTTTTTTACCACCTTAGCTTCTTAGTGATTGTTCATAAAGCATAGGACATCATTTGATCTCATTTCAACTCAAAAACCTTCTTAGATCCATGCATCAACATCACTTTGAATAGGTCAGGTCCCTATGAAAAAATTTCACGTGCCAAACAACGTAAAACATCTCATATCAAGTTAGAAAATAGACCTTGAGCTTGGTAGAGCTAAAAACATCATATCATGCAAAATCCTCAACATAAAAACCTAAAAATTTTCCCACAACTTTAGGACAACCTCTTTCAACTTCCCTAATGTTCATCTAATCATGTTTGGCTCTACACTATCTCAACCAATGTCGGTGGCCTAGCTAGGTCATGGAATTAGGTCTAGTTCAGACCTAGGAAAAGTAGGTTAACACTATACATGTGTTTCAAATCCCTTCAAAAGGCCTAACATCTTTGATAAAACATGTCTCACTCCTCTACATTCCATCATGGGCCCACATACCTCTGTAAATGACCCTCATGCTTCATTAGGCCACTAAGAACATAGAATAGGTCTATATGTAGACCTACAAACTATACCCAAACCCTACAATCACCTTCTGATACCTATATGAATGTCTCATCTGACTATTAACATGCTATCCATGCATCTACCATGTTTCAAAATCCTTAATGCATCTTTATCCTTCATGTTCCATCACTCATATTGACTATACATCCTAATTAGGCCTATTTGACCAAGTAACTCTCGCCATTTCCACTCTTGTAATCATTTCACTACTTTTTTCCCATGCCATCATCAACACAATATTCCTCTTGCACTTATTATCAACAACCTTTTTCATTAATTCTCTTACACCTTTTACATCAATGACAATACCAACACACACATGACAACAATCTTCCCCTTTTTCATTGATGGAAAACAACATGATACTTCTCCCCCTTTTTACATTAATGAAAAAGTCACATACCTATAACACTTAGTATTCATCTTCATCAACATATTAGGACCACCTCTTGGTTGAAAACATCAACCAAAAACATAAAAAAACTCAAGGTCTTGTTATTCTTCTCTTAACACTATTTTGGCTACATCATATCATGAGAGCATTATAGCTCCCCCTAAAAATATCATAACATACAAAATTACATACTTTATTTTGATAAAATAATCATGCTTTACTCATCCAGAGTCCTAGACCAGTTGGAGACACACACACAAACTGACTTTATCTTGCTATATACTGACTAGTAACATCCTTAGAACTAAGATCCCTAAAGCTCCCCTTCAAACCAAACTTACCAATTTTCTCTCTGCTACGGGAATATACTAACCATATGAAACATTACCTTATTTCTCTTTCCAACAATATATCATAATTTTCTAACCAAAAATGAAAACATAAGAGCACATACCTTAATCAAATTCCATGGAGATAGGTCATATTTAACATCACAGTCCCGAAGTAACTTGTCGGTGTTCTTTGCCTTATTTTCATGATATCACAACTATTTGAGCATACAACTAGCTCTCCTTTTCAGCATGTCTACAAAAATCAACAACTTCTACCTAACTATCCCTTCTTGACACCTTAGACACCTTTTTGAGGATTATTATTGGATCTCCTTATCTTGTGAAATATTCATACACCTTTTACTCACCATTAAAGAACTCAACAACATATTGTGCCCTATCATGATGCATACTTCAACCATACTTGACTGGAAACACCTAGAGCTTCACATCTTTAAGGAATATGATTACTTAAGCTCCCCCTCAACTCATGGAATCATACACATCACCATGCAAATTCATACATAGACATTAACAATATATGCTTCCCCTTACTACATAGCTACCTCCTAAAGATAAACTCATAAAAATAATTTAGAATTTTTTATGGATTTTCACAATATTGATATACCTTCATCAAGATTCAAATTTTCATTCTAGACTGTGTATAGCGTTACATATCTTCTTGATATTCCAAACTCTTATTTGAGAAACACTATTGAAACAAATGACCATATCTGATTTGCAACAATGGTAATCAAATGAAGAACTCATTTTTTTATTTTTCACAGACATGTCTAATCTTAACACTTCTTCATACTATCCTCATGATGCATGACCACACTATTAGTATGAAATCACAAAGCACCCCCAAATGAGTTATGGATCTACTTTTCTAAGGCGGGGTCATTTGGTGTGATTTGCATAACATTGGATCATTCCCAAGTGTGGGACTTGTAAATGGGAATGATCCTCTAGATAAGGTTGGTTCCTCTTCCTAATCCTATCATTAAACTAATTATAAGGAAGAAAATGCAACTATATACTCATAATATAACAATTCCAAGGGACCAAGGAGAGAGAGCATGAAAATAAAGAAATCCTACACTACAGAGGTGATAGCACCAAGAAAAATGGAACCGCTGGTCACAAACCCAACTACCTAAAATGGAAAGAGGTGAGAAATGGAGAGGATGCATAGATGCATCACATACCAAGGATAAAGTTCACACGAACACCATTTCAAAAAAACCTTAAACACAGCTCCCAAAACTGTAATGGACATCAAAGATATGCACAAGTATACCCTGCAATGGTGAGAGGCAAGAAGAGACAACAAAATGAGCAAAGGATGGACAAAACGCATCACGAAACAAATTTTATTTCCTTAGGAGTTCACACAATACACCATTAATGGGAAAGAGGCAAGAAAATGCCATTACAAAGCCATGGGAAGAGGTTAAACTCCTCATTCGAACTGGAAAAGAAAGAGAGGGGGTAGGGAAGAAGAATGAACAATGACCCTTTACAATGAATCCGCCCTTGTATTTATAGATTTTATCAGAGAGAATAAAGAGAGAGGAAAGTGGGAAAAGTGGTTGAAGCTTAACCACCATTGTTAATTCCTCTAATGAAATATCTCCCCCACATCCATCCTTTCTACATCAATCCTTAGTTCGGCACCTTGAAGGAAGAGGAAATGGCAGAAACAGATCAAATCCAATCTGGTTGTTGAGATAGATGGATCCTGTATTGAAGGCCCAAAGATGTTTCCTCCATTTCCTTCACCTAACCTCCTAAAAAATAAAGTCTTAGACCTCCATCACGTGGGTGAGGCCAAGATATTTCCAATGGTGTCAGATCTACAATATTTTGATCCCTGATTCGAAAGATATGCCCCTTCAAAGTTTGTATCGAGTCCATATGAATGGATGGGGAAAATCAGTTTGAAAAATGGGCCCCCTTTTCATATGGGACATGTGGCAGCAGATTAGAGAAAAAATTGGGTTTGCGAGGTCCATAATTTACCTTTTCCCCTTTTCATGAAACACAAAACTCAGAAAACCCCCACGGCCCCAAAGCTCTACCTTTTGACTTTGTTTGACCATTTGCCCCTGCCTCCATTTCATCCTGAGACACATGGAGATGTGGCGCTTGTTTGAGCTTCTCTTTTTGGATTCATCTTTGGAGGAGCACCGTTAGGACACGTGGTTCCCTCTACTGGCTCTTCCATACTTAGTTGATTCTGGATTCTTTCCTAAACGGTTTTGAGCCCAAAGACCTTGGATCCTTTCCATTTTTCCTTTCTTTTTCTTGGCCTCTCTTGTGTCGCTTGCCCCTTCTTATATGACCCTACAATTCCATTGTTGAGTCCTCTATCAACCCTTTAAATAGATTTAAGATATGGAAATGTTCAGAAGAACTGTTTCTTCTATTTCTTCTTATGCAGGGTCAATTTTGACTTTCGGGCCTCTATTTTCACTTTGCTTGGTTCTAGAACTCGAGCTCATGGGTTTGAATCATTTCCTTCATAATTTCCTTATGTGCAGGAGTTGTCTTGTGAAATTTTACAGGGGAAACTTTGGGATAAAAATTTGGCGATTCACGGGGACATCTACTGCTAGATGAAGAAACCAGTGGCCTTGAAGCATCCATTGGACATGAAGTCTACCTGATAAATATGAAACTGATTTGAAATTTTGAAGATCTAACCTCTGATCCTCTTGGAAACCCACTTAACTTGGAGTTGAACTTCACCAAAAGCCAACTGAAATGGACTGTGTGAGAGCAAAACAATAACACCAAAAACTATATACAAACTGAAAATCATACATACCCCAAGTGGGATATGTAAAGTGTGCAAAATCACTTCTTTCTACGAAAACAAACCTACCTACACTACTCTAACCAAGAACAAAGGGACCTCAAACAAAGCCTATAAGCGGCAGGAGAAATACCTTCCCTTCCTAAAAAATGGCAACCATGCAACTGATTTGGCACCAAACATGGCTGGTTGGATGAGTGAAAAATTGACAATAAGCTTGTCCTCCACCCAAATCATCAAGGTATCATCATTAATATAAAATACCTCCTCAAGCTGACTTGCATCAGACTTCTGGAGGTGTTGATGATGACCCTCGGTACTTTGATGCTCATCCTCATGCCCTAAAGTAGGCATGATTGGTTTTGGCTTCTCCCTTGGCTCCAATGAAGCCAAGTACCTAATTAGGCATGGTCTTTTCCTTTGGATGTGCCCAGTTTTGTGAAATTCAACTCCAAAAATGAATTATTCTTGTGGACCTTCTTGGGTGGATGGTGTGGGAGAGATGGGGACATCTTCCTGCTTTTTCTCTTCCTTCTCCTGTGAAGAAAATGGGAGAGCCATGTCTTCCAATCTTGGTTCTAGAGGGTTGTTATGAAGTGCTAGGCTACTGTTCTTGAATGTTCTCCTCCATGGCAGTAGGTTCATGTGCTTGGGATGTGAGAGATGGAGGAAAAAATTATGTGATATCCATGGGTTCCCCTCCATCAAGGCAATCCTCCAAATCGATTGGTAATTTGCCTCCTTCTTCATTACGCTTCAGTGCTCAACCTTCTTCATGGTGTCCTCCTGATCTACAATTGACTCACCATGGTTCCCTTCATCCTCAAACATGAAGTTTGAAAGCTCAAAATCTTCTTCAACATCAAATCTTGAAGGGGATGAAGTGGGAGGAAGAATCTGAAGGTTCTTCTGTGGCTGCTCCGCACTTGGAGCCTCTAAAACTGTATGGTCCTCCTCCACAGCCAGAATGTACTCCTCTTCTTTTGGATTAGGAGTAGCTCCTTCTTCCCCTACTTGTGTTGTAGCTAGAGCTTCCACCACTTGTGGCTTGACCTCAGCCTCCTCTATAGGCTTAACCAACAAGGGAACCTTTGAAAACTCAAATTTAGCAGCCCAACTCTTCAGATTTTCTATCATTTCTTCTTTGTTGGGTTCCTTTATTTGATGTTCTCCTTGGCTGTTTTTTGGAGTCCCTTCCCAACATGGACTTGGGAAGGCAACAGGAGTGGTGGGTGGGTCTCCATTAGTTATTCCTTTGTTTGTGATGGAGGGGAAGGTATTTCTTTTAGCTCTTGTGAGGGGGACATAGATTCGGAAGGGAAAATGGAAGAGGAAACGAAATGAGATGGAAGACTAGAAGATGGAGAAATGAAATCAACACTTGGGGAAGCAAGTGAGGGGTTTGACTCTTGCCTCTGTTGAAATGATAAATATTGAGGGAGAAAAAATTGAATTGGGAGTGGTGATTGACTTACCCATTGACAAGGTTGTCCTGCACTTTTCTCATAAGCCCCAATGTCCTTAATCCATTGTGTAAGCTGAGGCAACACTTCAACCATGAAGTCAAGCTTCTCTTGAGGGCTGTAATGTCTTGGAAAAGGGCCTTCCCATGGATAAGGTGCCCTGCAACCAATTCTAAACACCTTCATTTGAGCTATAGCTCTTGACTGAACCATGCCAATCTCCATTTTTTGGATCTTCTCCAATAGACCAGCATCTTGCATTTGATTTTCTTCATTGTTTACATACCCCTGCTCTTGGAAAGCTCCATAGCCAAACTGATTTTGGCACTGCTGCTCATAGGGGTAACCATGCTGATTTTGGATTTGCTCAAAATGTTGATTTGAAGGATTTGTAAAGCTTATTGGAGTTGGAATGTATTCTCTTTGTTGTAGATGTGAATTCCATTGTGGGAATGAAGTCATGATTGCACAACCTCATGGAATGGGATAAAATGAAAGAGATGAAAGAATAAAATAGATGAAATGAGTGGAAATGGATGGAAAAGGTCTGCAACTTAGAGAATGGGTTTTTGACAGATGGAGTCACCAAATGTGCCTAAAAGTGCCTCCAAAGGCTGAAATCTTCACCAAGAGCACATCAAACCTGATGAAGTGAAGTGGTAAGGTGCTTTAGACCTATCCCACCGAGTGTGCCAAAATTTTAGTGTGAAATCATAGCACCCCCAAATGAGTTATGGATCTAGTTTTCTAAGGCATGGTCATTTGGTGTGATTTACATAACATTGGATCATTCCCCAAGCTGTGGGACTTGCAATTAGGAATGATCCTCTAGAGAAGGTTGGTTCCTCTTCCTAATCCTAGTGCTAAACTACTTCTAAGGAAGGAAATGTGACTATCTACTCCTAATCTAACAATTCTAAGGGACCAAGAGAGAGAGAGAGAGCATGAAAATAAAGAAATCCTACACTACAGAGGTGATAACACCGAGAAAAGGGAACTGTTGATCACAAACCCAACTGCTGAAATGGAGAGAGGTGAGCAATGGAGAGGATGGACAGATGCATCACAGACCAAGGATAAATTTCACATAGAACACCATTTCAAACCCCTTAAACATAGATCCTAAAACCTACAATGGACATCAGATATATGCACAAAGTATACCTGCAATGGTTAGAGGCAAGAAGAGACAACAAAATGAGCTAAGGATGGAAAAAATGCATCACAAAATAGATTTTATTGCCCTAAGAGTTCACACAGTACACTAGTAATGGGAAAGAGGTAAGAAAATTCCATTACAAAGCCAAGGGAGGAGGCTTAAACTCCTCATTTGACCTTAGAGAAGAAAGAGAGAAGGGGGTAGGGAAGAAAAATGAACAACAACCCGTTACAATGAATCTTGCCCCTATATTTATAAATTTGATCGGAGAGAAGAAAGAGAGAGGGAAGTGGGAAAAGTGGGTTAAATCTCAACCACTGCCATTAATTCCTCTAATGAAATATCTCCCCCAAATCCATCCTTTCTGCATCAATCCTTTGTTTGGCACCTTGAAGGAAGAGGAAATAGTGAAAATAGATCAAATCTGATCTGGTTGTTGAGATAGATGGATCCTGCATTGAAGGCCTGAAGATGTTTCCTCCATTTCCTTCACCTAACCTCCTCAAAAATAAAGTCTCAGACCTCCATGGCATGGGTGAGGCCGAGATATTTCCAATGGTGTCAGATCTATAATATTTCGAGCCCTGATTCGAAAGATATGCCCCTTTGAAGTTTGTATCGGGTCCGTACAAATGGATGGGGAAAATAGTTTTAAAAATGGGCCCCCTTTTGGTTTGGGACACGTGGCATCTGGATTAGAACAAAAATCAGGTTTGCGAGTCCGTAATTTACCTTTTCCCCTTTTCGCAAAACGTAAAACTCAGAAAACCCTCGTGGCCCCAAAGCTCCACCTTTTGACTCTACTTGACCATTTTCCCCTACCTCCATTTCATCCTGAGACACATGGAGATGTGGCACTTGTTTGAGCTTCTCTTTTTGGATTCACCTTTGGAGGAGCGTCATTAGGACACATGGTTCCCTCTATTGGCTCTTCCATACTTAGTTGATTCTGGATTCTTTCCTAAACAGTTTTGAGCCCGAAGACCTTGGATCCTTGCCATTTTTCCTTTCTTTCTCCTAGCCTCTCTTGTGGCACTACCCCTTCTTCTCGAACCTAAAATTCCATTTTGAGTCCTCCCTCAACCCTTTAAATAGATTTAAGATATGGAAATGTTCAGAAGAACCGTTTCTTCTATTTCTTCTTGTGCAGGGTCAAATTTGACTTTCTCAGCCTCTATTTTCACTTTGTCTAGTTCTAGAACTTGAGCTCGTGGGTATGAGTCGTTTCCTTCATAATTTCCTTATGTGTAGGAGTTGTCTTGACCGAATTTTCTTGGGGAAAATTTGGGATAACACACACTTGATACACCTCAACACTGAAGAAACAAAACATATAGAATCAATCAAGACACAAACATACCTATAAGTAAACATTACACCCTATATCTGATGGTTTGATCAAGTCATCATACAAAATAAATGAATTTCATTTTCATGAACCCAATAATATAGTTACATGACACCACTGAATCAAATCCTAAGCAGATTGTAGACCTTTAAAAAATCAGTAAAAACATCTTGGCACCATGGTTGCACTCCTACATTGTTACACTACAAATCATTCAATATCCTCCATAACAACATGCTTCATATAGATGATAAATGTCTCTAAGAAGCCTAGTAGAGACATTATACTATATGAGAAGTCTATAAAAAAAATATGAAGAGGTTTCATGACCTCTATGACACCTACGAATCACCTTTTCCTTCTTTCTTTTGATCAGTAACTTATGAACCTTCTTTTTTTGCTTCAACATATTCTTTGGGTGGAATGACATGATTTACTCTTGGTTCCCATAGCCTGCCTTTCCTCTTCTCCTACACTCTAGGAGCCTGAAACCTCTTGGTTTTCCTTGTAGGACCATAAAAATAGTTTCTAGCAACATGTCCAACATTATTGCAATTAAAACATACAATTTCACTCTTACCTCTAGGAACTTCATCTCTCTAATTTTGACTAGATGATTCATAAAGGCAATATCTAGCAGTGTGTCCTCTTTCATGACAGTTATAGCAAGTAATGTTCCTTGACTGATCATCTCTACTATCTCTCCATGGATGATCATATTTGACTATCCTTCTACACTCATTTGTTCTATGCCTAAAACCATTGCAAGTATAATAATAGCCATTGAAATATTTCTCATACCTTGATGCATTGAGCTACCTTACAACCGTGTATTCACATTGTATTTAATTTTACTCTCCTTTTGTTCTTATTTGGTACTTGGAAATTCAATCTCCTTGCTTGTAATAGTGTCTTTTTGCATCACTTATTTACCCTTAAGGTATTCTTTGAACCCTAAACATGTCTTATCTCTTGCAGATCTTTGACTGTCCAAGAGATCACCAAGATCCTTGGATCTCTTTTCAAACTTTTGGAATGTCTCATTCTTGTTAGCTGATTTAGGAATATCTACCCTTAGAAATATCACTTCTTCTTACAACTTAATGCATTATTCCTCTTTGGATTGTAGTCTTGTAGTCATAGAACTCATCTGCATCTCTAAATGTTTTATTGTTTCATTAAGCTTACTAGTTTAGGACTAGTGCTTCTCTTCAAGATCGTGGATCTTTTCTTCATATTATTTTACTTGTGCTCTCAAAAAAATTATTCTTCTCAACATTATTTAACTTTATTTGAACACACATTAGCTTAGTTTATAGGTCATCATCTTCTTCATCAGAGAATGCATGCAGGATTATTCAAGTAGTACATAGTCTTAACTTTTAGGAATTTTAGCATCCTTGGCCATAAATAATAATTCATAACCTACATATTCATGCTTAAACTCATAATCATATTCAAAAACATAAGTATTCCTACTTTCTTCAGATGAGCAACAATATTCTTTGGTGTAGAAACTTTTCTTAGACTTCTTCTTGTTCTCAAATATCTTGAACTTCTTATTTCCTTTATCATACATGTGAGTCCTTTTTCATGATCTTCATCATGCTAGTCACAATCTTCATCCCTTCGCTTTATGAGGGAATTTTTTGAAAAATGACCTATTTCATCAACATTAAAACATTTAAAAGGAAATTTACCCTTGTACTTGTACTAAAATTTAATTTTCTTGCAAACATTGAAATAAGTTTATCAATATCATCAACATTAGTGGTCTCATTTTCCTTTGAATTTTTATCATACTTGAAATCAACCTCCTTCTTTATATTTTTTGAGTCAATGGTCCTCATCTCATAGGTTGTCAAAAATCCATGAAGTTGATCCATTAACATGACACTCAAATCCTTTGCTTCCTCAATGGAAGACACTTTAGGATCAAACTTGGGAGTGAGTGATCTCAACACCTTTTTCACCACTAATTATTCTTTCACATCTTCACCTAAACCTCTGATGATGTTGACAACTTGAATGACTTTGAGTAGATAAGTAGAAATAGATTCTTCTCCCTTCATCATTAGGATTTCAAACTGATTCTTGTATGTCTGGATATTTTCTATCTTTACTTTGGAATATCCTTCATATACGACCTTAATATTTTTCCACATGAATTTAGCGGATGTATAGTTCATAACCTTGACAAGTTCATATTATGTTATTCCACACAAAATAACATTAATTTATTTAGATTTCTCATTACTATCCTTCTTATTTGTAGCACTTTGGTTGGAGGAGTCTAAGGAAAAATATACCCATTTATCACTAATTGCTGAATTTGAAATCCTAAGGACATGATGTGAGTTCTCATCCTGATACTCCAAAATTCATTATTTGACCCATCAAACATAAGATATTTTATAGTGGAAGTTCCATCTTGTTGAATCACAATCATAGTTCTTCAAAGTATCTCCTTCAAGTGGTTAAACTTGATTCAATAGGACCTTGCTCTAATCCTATGATGACACTTTCAACACCTATCAATACATGAAAGAGTATAAAATTTAACCCCTCATCACTCTCCAATAGCTAGATATCATGAATCAAGACAAGATATTGGTCATTCGACCAATTGCACTAAAGAACCTTCATTGTCCTTAAACCCTGTCAAGTAGGTCAACTTATGACCTCATCCTTGCTAACCAAACTAACCTATAAGATTAAATAAAAAACATTTATATGTCACATTATATGTATAAAACACCCTCATAGGCATTAGACATCTCTTTTAGGCCACACATTCTCAAAACCACCTTTCACCATGACTTTCAAAAGCGCCAACTAGGCGTAAAACCAGTCTTCACTTTTAGACCTATGCAAACCTCCAAATGGATCTACCATGGTATGAAATCATATCAAAAATTTATCCTATATTCCATTCTAATTAGAAAACCAATTTATACGATGGGTCAAATGGAAAACCTAAGAGAAAATCAAAATTTCCTAAACTTATGCAAATTTGAGTGGGCTCCACCTACTATCAAGACTTCAAATCACCACCATAAAAATATGGAAGAGTCCTTTCCATCCTCCAATCATCACATTTTATGATCCAATTAATTTTTATCTCATACCAATAATTTTCCCTCCATTAAAATGGAACTAGGGTTTTGGTAGGGTTTTTGACCACCTTAGCTTCTTAGTGATTTTTCATAAAGCACATGACATAATTTGATCTCATTCCAACTACAAAACCTTCTTATCTCCATGACTCAACACACCTAAATGGATCAGGTCCCCATGAAAACTTTTCACATGCCAACCAACATAAAACATCTCATATCGAGCTAGAAAACACACCTTCGTAGAGCTAAAAACATCATATCATGCAACATCCTCAACATAAAAACTTGAAATTTTGCCAAAAATTTAGGAAAACTTATTTTAACTTCCATAATGCTAATTTGATCATTCTTGGTTCTACACCATCTCAATCAATGTACCTTTGTTAGCTAGATCATGGAATTAGGTCTAGTTAGGAGCCTTGATAGAGTAAGTTAACACTTTGTACATGTACTTAAAATCCATTAAAAGGCCCTTACATATTTGAGGCAACATGTCTCACTTCTATGCATGCTCTCATGGTCCCACATACCTTAGAAACTGACATTCATGCTCCATTAGGCCACTAAGCACCTAGACTATGTTGATATGTAGACCTACAAACCATTCTCAAACCTTGCAATCACCTTATGAGATATGTATGAGTGTATCATACCATTATCAACATGATCTTCATGCCTCTAAAATGTCTCACAATCCTTCATGCATAGTTTTCCTTCATGTTCCATCTCTTATGTTGACTAGACCTCCTAATTAAGCCTACTTGACCAAGCAACACTCATCATTTCCATTCATGTAATCATGTCACTACTTGTTTTCCCATCTCATCATCAACACAAAATTCCTCTTGCACTTATTATCATTAATATTTTTCATTAATTCCCTTTCACCTGTTACATCAATGACAACATATTAGTCATATTGGACCTTGCATTATGTAATGACATGATTTTTAGATGCAACTTGTGATCTTATAGCACCCGGATAGGTTCTACGAAGATGATTCCATGGTCATGTTTCTATAATGTGTTCTAACATAATAAATGTGTATATCATAAAAAAACTTTTACACAAACAATATGAAATCATCATGCATTTTAGACAATGGGGGTGTTAAAGCTAATCTTGTAGGCCACTAGACTTATTACTCCTATAACTTTCAAGAGATCCCACATATCTAAGTGACAACTTGGTAGTATTACAACAAAAAATAGAGCTCTTTTTGGGTTTTACACATAAAATAATTTCTCCTTTACTCATTATTAACCGTTGACTTAAATAAGCCAACAATTTCAATTTCCATGTATGCCCATAATATGTTTCATCATTGAACTTGTAACATCCATCTGTCACTTTGTCTCTATAATTTTTTAAAACTTTATGCATCGATTTAAATACCCATATATTTAAATCTACATAAACCTTAATGAAATCCATTTCCGATAACTGTCATGAACCATGTACAACTGTATGAGAGAATATTGAACCTACTTGTTCTCCCTCAATGCTTTATACGAGCCCTTACATGAAATGTAACCTTTGGTTCTCCTTTTTCAAGGTATGATATATAAGTGAATGCTCCTAAGTGTCTACCTAGGTTCCACCTATGAAATCCATAGGCATCCGACAGCTTAGATTAAAGGGAAATCTTGACAGTGTAATCAACAACTTACACCACTTTGCATAAAGTTTTTGAGTCATGTATGCCATGCTCAATTCCATGACAACACACTCATCATATGGAAATTGTCATTTCACCTTAATCACTTATTCAATTATATGGATTCACAACTTAATATACTGTAAATAGCTACAAGCCTTGAATAAGGTACAAACCAATTTAACCTACATGAAGACGTACCTCTATGTCATCCTATGATGCCTATGGGAAAGAAAGTGTTCTCATAAAAATTCACCTTGTTACTCACCCACATATCTTCCGTAGCCATCATAGGTTGATATAAGGGTGCATACCTAGGAGGTCCAATCCATCTTATAACTCTATCAAGGTTTGTACTTAGGACAACACCATACTACAATCTAGTCTCTTGATGAGACAATTCATTACAACTACTATACAACAATATCCAAATGGTGATAATCATCATCATAGGGATACATGTGCATAGAATAATGCATTGGTGTATAGTGTTCGATGTTTTCAAGGTAAATATTATCATTAATGAATAGTTAGGTTTTATGACACTTTCTCCATGAATGGGTCATACCTAAGGTCGGATTAAGTTGATCCCAAGACCCCCAATCTCTATAACACTTAATTACCTTCCAATGTCCCATACCCAAGTTAACCATTGATAGAAATGATACTATCAAGGTCTATGATCATTATTGCAGTTTCAAAAAAAATTGTCCTAGCTTTAACATTTAGGCTCATGTTCCTTATTTCATATTCTAGGGATATATACTTATATAAAGCTAAGTATTTATGAATGATTCATTCCTTTTATTAAGTGCCATAGGCTATCAATGCCAACCATCTTTTCAGTTTAAGCACATCACTTTTCTTAATTACAGCTCAGTAAAGAGCATTCATTTATTTTACTATCTCCAACAAGTAAGATATATCTGGGGTATCCGATATGATATATTTTATGAACCACTTACCCATTTATCTTTCCTGTCATAGCCTTTTAAAATATCTCTAATTCTCTTTAAGAGATAATTACAGTATTGACCAGGGATGAGATTCAAATGCTATGTTATTTTTAACTTAGTACGCATGTTCCCATATTACTTCCATTATATCCGACATGCTTATGTGCTCATAATGATGCATCATGGGACAACCCCTAATTAAAAAATTTCATCTCCTTGAGAAAAATATTTCATAACACAATTTATCACAATTATGCAATTCCTAAATAGTGAAACCATACTCCATTTGTTTTCATGTTAGATTACCATAACCCCTTTCTCTTGTTGCTTATGTGTATCATCCTTATATAGGACTTAATGTTGATTTCACTTAGAAATCAATATTTAATTCTTATATATATGTTAAGAGTTAGTATAACCTATGTTTATAATACATCCATAGCATAGAGGTATGTGATTATCATAACCTTTCCATGGTTTCATGATAATCCAGTTGCTTTCTTAGTAGTGGCCATTAAGATTAGAAAATCTTACTTCTAGATATATTTGACCAGTTGAGTACACCCTATACAAAACCTTTGGAGAACTTAACACAAATATACAAGTAGGTTGATATATTGCATTTTATAATGAGGTAGTTACCCATTAGTAACCTTATCTATTTCCTAGTATGCTTAATGTATGGTTTGTTAGAACATGATATTCTTAGGAAACATTCCACTCATAGTTCCTTATATGTTCCCTAGCATTCACACATATGTTGTGTGTATCTCTTACTACTTGATTTATACTAATGTTTGTTACAATAGTATTGAAGACACTAAATACCTATCTTGATAGATTTCCAACTCATAACACATCATTTTCCAATCACTTTCTTATAATATAATATATTACAACTGGTAATCTGCCTTTAATTCCTTCTAGGAATAAGTACAATTCATGTTTATAAGCTTGATCAAAATCCTACTTTTAATGAATAATAATTACATTAAATAGCAAGGACACTCTCATATACAAAGAGAAGTATTTTATTTAAGAGAATTAAAACAATCATATCTTCAGACTTTCCTCAATCAAAAGATTAGGCAAAACTAAATACTTCACCCTTCCTTCTCTGCATTTATCTGCAAAATTGTTAGCACGAGTCAGTTCACATGAACTGAGCATGATAAGCCTCAACTCATCATAACAACATACTCTACTTAATTATTTCATAAAAAGAAATCATATTATTTTTATGAATCAATATTACAAAACTTAAGAAAATAAACAATTCTTTCTATATCATGTCAAGAGCAAGAAATTTAATGAGCCATGAAGGAAATCAATTTCAGAATTACATTTCAATACAACTATTTCAGTCCCTCAGAAATAGTCATCTAAATTTAAGATACATGAGAATCATAAGTATTAAAAATACTACCGTATAGGAGTATCAATATTTCACTCATGCAATCCCATACTTGCATGCCTGAAATTGTTTTACTCAACAATTAAGTAACCATAAATATATATCAAGAATCACATTCTGCAATCTCTCAACTCTTCTCAACAGATCCAATTAAGGATTTCATAAACCCATAAGGTCTACTAAGGTCCAAGAAATAACACCAAGACGTCAAGAGTATTTAGTTAAAAATATGATATTAGAATGATTAACCTCAAGGATGAGAGAGAGTATTCATAGCATCTTGTCATATAGCAATAGGTAAAATTCAAGTGACAGGTTACATAACTAATACTTTCCTTGACTTAAGAATTTATTGAACATTCCAAGACTAGGAAAGAGAACATAATTCCTTTCTTCAACTTGGTTATTAATATATCAATACCGAATAATTACTAAAGCATTTCAAGTTGTTTTAATGAAAGGGAAATCATGATAACATGAATGTAATTAAACTAATTATCCCAACTGGGCATTCATTATCGCATGAATTTTCTCATAAAAAAATTCAAATGAAAGGTTTCATTACTCCTCACTGAGTCAAAGACTCTATTAGAATAATGAAATAGTCCTACCAAACCATTCCACAAATAATGTTGGAACATGCCCAATTATTCATGACACAACCCAAAAGAAATCAATAAGGGACTTTTTAGATGTCATGAGAACTCCGTAATTCCTAAGGAAAATGGAACACAATCTGCTAAGAGAAAAAGAGTCACTTCCGGGTGAACTTGAATACCACACAATTCAACTTAGAATCCTAACACATATTCGCATGGACTCAATTGGATGGAAAAACTAGCTAACCCACCATAACAATGTAGGAATATATAGCTTAACCATTTTGTCCCACAAAAAAAAACTTATTACACAAACTTGATGACACCAGTTTATTAACAAAACACAAAGTATGGTTAATAAGATCAATAAATTTTGTTCCACATCAATTACTATGAAGAAGTACTATCACCAGACTTTACAATCTAGAAGCCAAGAGGCTTTCTACCACGGACAACTTATATCCCCAGCCATACTAAATGACTTAGATTCAAACAATTGAAACATAAAAACTAGTTTCAGATAAAACTGAACAACTCATTAAAATAATCAATTAGACTCATGGAATCATTCCATATCATTTTCCTAAACCTTATAGAAGCTATAAAATGGTAGTTCACTTCCAAAATTAAATAACCATAAATCATCCATTACAGATTTCTTATCCACGATGAAGGTTAATCAATAAACCCACTAAAAAAGCCAAGAACATAAGGATCTCAAAATCAATTACCACTACTCTTAAAAACACATACATTGAGATAGAGAAGTACCTTCTAAAAGGAAATGTTCGGCACTCATTTGACCTTAAGATCAAATGCACAAGCTCAAGAAGATCAACTTACCTATTTAGGATTGTTTCCTAATGAGCAACAGTAAATGCAAATCCTTCAAGAAGGAGGAGGTTCTTAGTCGAAGTTGACTTTTCTTTCAACTCAACATAACATTGTTAGTAGAACAACCAAGCTTAAGAGAATTCATAACAATAGTGGCCAATAAACTAGCCTTCCAAATATCTTGCAAGCTTTTCTCAAGAGCATATATATCTATACCGTTATCAAGGGTCTATGACTAAAACAAAGGCATTAAGGTGTAATACGAGTTGGGATTTCTCTTCAAAGAAACCAACTCTAAAACATAATATTTCACAACCTGAGGAGAAAAATAAAAGGAGATCAATATGAATTAACATGACGGAGTAACCAAGATACAATTAGACTGATGAGAAATTGTGGAACCTGGTTTGCAAACAAAATGCAACAATTTGATGCTAGGAACAAAAACTCAGCAATAAGTCGAGCCATGATACGTGGCTCTAGAGTTAATCGTAAACATCATTCCAAGATGCCTGTTTAAGGGTCGAATAGGATGACTTAGTATTTACTGCAACTTCCCTCACTTCCTATGACTCAAAATTAAATGCTAATAACAATTTTTTTCCACAACATGCTTCCTTATTAACTCAACCAGATTGACGACAAGCACACTCATTGCCTCCATCAGACAACACAAAATATTTCTAAAAAAAAAGATCAAACCCAGTTACATAAATTGATGTATACCTGAAATGGAAGGTCATCTACAACCATAACCACACAATACCAACTTCCAATTTTCCTCATTGACTTGTTAAATTTTTAGATAATCCCAAAGGAGATGGGTAGAGTTTAAACTAAGTTTTATAGTATTAATAAACACAAAACACAGCTGCACAAAGATTTCAATATAACACTGGCATATTAAGCCAGCAATTGACAATCATTACAGTCACAACACTCCTTCCAATCCAGAAAAATGTTATATCTTAACCAGAATAAACCATATACAAGCATACACCCAACAAACCATTTTCAAAGAGCATACATCACAACTCAAAGGTAAACCACATTCTACAGAAGTAAAGGATTAAATCGATTTCACATCACCAAAGATTAAGAATACAAATTTCAATCCAGGTAAAGTTCTATTTGTGAAATGACTAAATAGAGCAAGAAATTATGACGGGTTAGGGCATATCATGCCTGTTATACCTGCCTTTCTTTCCTTGCAATACTTTCATGATTCTTCAGAAGATCCCCAACTTGGAAGCGAATTCCTTCATCCCCCGAAACACAATGCTTTCACAATATATATGCAGTCTGGGGGACTTTGCTGTCCAAAGATTCAACTGAAGTTTTCTTCAAGAAAACTCACAAAAACACATAGTTCCACTTTTGCATGCAGAGCTTTTGCGAGTTTCATGTAATGAAGCGATTCAATACCAAAACCAAACTTGTTTTCCCCCAAACTGTTCATGCACTTCCCAAGGAAGGTGGGTGTTTAATGCATAATAAATGACATTAATCGTAGGAGTAATTGGATCTTGCCACCAATCTTATCAAGCCAACTATATTTAGCTTCCAACTTTTAGCAAAGTCCCTCCTCTCGCCATGCAAGCATTTTAAGTTTAATTAAACTGAAATATTTCCTTTAAACAATGAATATTTTGGTTGGCGGGAACAATGAATTAAACAAAGAAATAATTCAAGTACAACCACATTAGCGATGGAATGCCAACTCACCTCTTCATTAAATTGGACAACCTTTGATTTAGTATCGATATTTCAAAGAACATACAATATCCAATGAGCTAGCAAATTTGGATGTCTTCACTAATATGCCTTTAGGCTTCATAAAATTTTTATATACATATAAATCCTTTCAAATAGCTAAAGTAATTCCCAATTCAATCTTCTCAATTATGTTAAGTTTAGAACTATACCACTAGGATTAGATTGTCTTGTTTTTACATTAGCTAATAAATCTACAATAGTAGTTACTTAACTACTTTAATCTTTACAAATTCCCTTTCGCAATCTATATATATATGTGTGTGTGTGTGTGTGTGTGTGTGTGTGTGTGTATGTATACATACATACATATATATATATATATATATATATATATATATATATATATATATAATTAAGTCCTAATGTATACTCGTAGGAGTTGATGCCCTTAATTCTTAATAATTAAGTCCTTGACTGATGACTATAGCCCCTTTATCCCTGGAAATATGATCATGATAGCATTAGTCATCAAATGGGGTAGACTATCAGATGGTTGGTTTAAGACCTATTATAAACCAACAGGAAGTCTTGATCGCATTCCAAATTAAGTTGTTAAGCAAACTATCAAAATTGTCAAAGCCTCAACATAACTTAGTTATAAAAACTATAATGTTAACAATTTAATAGAGATAAGCAACAACATCGCAAATCACTTTCGAGGCTTAAATTTACACCAAGGATTTTATGACATACAACATTACAAATGACATAATGTCACCTTAGCGAAAATAGTTCATCAATAAGATAGACCCCGGATTAGCAGGGTTCTCATCTAAGGAGATCATCCTTAGCTTATTCATGATATTGTGATTACGTGTTCACATCAAGTTTCCATTTAATTTTTGATACGCAAGGGTGCCAACAACATAGGATAAAACCATTTGTCCTATCATTACTTTGACAATAATAATGAAAGCACAGGGTGTTACATAACTCTTTCAAAATTTTAGCTCTCATATCATTGTCTAAGGGTACTTATACTATATTATTATACCACAAGACTCTTTTTTTTCAAACTTAAAACATTTTTATTCCTATCATTTAGATTTGGTGCTAACGCAATTCTCATATGTTTATAATATAAATCATTTTGTGGTCATTTCTTCTCTTCTTCCATAAGTTATGTTATGAAGGTCACCATAAGCACAAGTATGCTTCTGTGAATTAGTGTATCAACCACTTGGTACTATTTTTATTTAAAGTAAGTAATCTCAAAATCATATTAGGACAAAACTCCAGCCATATATGTTATCTTCATTTCAATTTACATTACATCAAGATATATTTCAGCCCCAAATGGTATTTTTCCAATTCAAAAAGATTTCCTAGCAGATAATGCCTCGAACTTGTGATGCATGCACTATGAAAAAAATTTATAAGTTATGAGAAGAATAGTTCTATTCATGCACCTTTAGTTTCTACTCTCATTAGCTAGTACATGATCATTATGAAGAATTATTCCACCCTACCCCTCACCGAGGTATTGACTACCATAGCCAAATTCTCATTGGAATCCATAACCTTAAAAAAATTGCTTGTAAATTTTTCCTTCAATAACTAAATGCATTTTCACTCTTGTAAATCCACACAAGTTTCTTTTTTTTTTTGTAAATAATTTATTTGTGCAGCCACTCTCAGAAATATTTCATTAATTATTTGTAATAACCAGTCAAACCTATGAAGCTTCTAACTTCACATATACATTATTAGGTGTTGGCTAGTAAATAATGGGTTTAATTTTTAATGGGTCAACTGAATTCCAAACTCTATATATTATGTGCCCAAGGTACTACACTTTGTTCGATTAAATGAACACTTTGAGATTTCATCATACCATTTTATCTGTCTTAGAACATCCAAAACTATTCTCAAATGTTCATTGTGTTCTTCCATAGTCTTAGAGAAAATCATAACATCATCTAGGAAAACTTACACAAGTTTATCCAAATATTTCTAAAAATATTATTCATGAGGTTCATGAATGCAGTATGTGCATTAGTATGGCTAATGGGTGAAATTGTAAACTCATAATACATGTATCTTATTTTGAACATTATCTTACGAATGTCTTCATCCTTTATCTTTAGTTAATGATAACTAGTTCATAAATTCATCCTTGAATGCATAGATGTACCTCACATCTAATCAAAAAGTTCATCAATCCTTGATAAATGATATATTTATTCCTAACTACAGTCTTGTTAAAAATGCGATAATTGCTTCATAGTCTTAATGTTCCATATTTCTTATTAACGAAGGTGAATGGTGCTCCCCAATGAGACACACTCGGTCTAATTATTCATTTAGAAAAAAAATCATGAAGTTGTGATTTTAATTCTACTAATTTTTTTTTGGCATTCTATATGATGCTTTAGATATCGGTTTAGTTACAAGTTTGATGTTGATGGTAAAATCAAACTCACGTTTAGGATGAAGTCAAAGTAATTTCTCCATAAAAACTTATATGTTTTATGATAACAATGGATAGTCCTCTAAGTAAGTATTACCTTGCTAAAATTAGAAATATTAATTGCATAGAATAGCTAACCTTTTTTTTAGATTCCTTAAGTTGCATAGCATAAATCTTCCTTACCTCAAAATTCCTTTTGATGCCCTATATGCTTAATATTTTCTGCATATCACCTAGGCATTCTATTTTTTTGAAATAGACAACAATTGCTTTATATTGGGACAACTAATTTACACCTATAATTATGTCATGGGACCCTAGAGGAGCTATCTATAGGTCCATTTCAATGGTGAATTTAAGTAACTCCAATGTTGTGTCAAACAAACATTGGTCTATAGTTTACACAAAATTATTCCCATATTTTACAATCCATGCATTTTCATATGAACATATTTCTTATTCATTTTTTCGGATAATGTACTAGATACAAAACACTTGGTTTCACTAGTGTCATATTAAAATAGTAGTAGGAAGTCCACATAACTAAGCTAGAAATTCAATAAAAATAGCTTGTTTTTAGCTTCGGGCGATTAGCCACTGCATCATGAATCCTTTACTCCTTATTCCCCTAATTTCTCTGGTATCATTTATTATCATAGTGGTCACCACCACATTTGAAACATCACTTTACAGGCCCTTTTATAGCACGTCTATTTTTATCATAAGCAACATTGATTTTTTCTCATTCTTACTTGTATTTACAACATGTTTTTTTGTTGTATTCTTCCCGATAATCCTCATTTTACTATTATGTTTCTTCTACAAATATTTTCTATAATTTAATGATGAAGGTGAGATGACACTCTTCTTACATTTTTCTTCTTTATGAGTTTTTATGGCAACTTATTTTCTTTCCCAATGGTTTTTAGGAACACTTCTTCCAAAGTATGCATTCGCATGTTTTTATACTTCATCTCCCATATTTGGGTTTAACCCCATAATGGATTTACAGATCCAAAACTTATCATCATTAGAAAATTCAACAATCAAGTGATTCCCTCATTGATTGCTACTAACTTGTTGTTCAAGTTATTTTTCCTCAAACTTATCATTTTCACCCCTACCAGCTATTTGCTTTAAGGTAGCTATCTGTTTTGGGTATCCTGAAGGATTGTTAGAATTTTATCTAACTTCTTAACCATTGAACCTATGTTATTAACTAAGCTAGTTCTTTCCCACGTTCATCCTTCTCCTAACCATCATATTATGTTAAACAAGAATAATATGTTCAGTTAGCGTATGAACCCATTAAGTCCAAGAGTTGATAAACCTTGTTCTGATACCAAAATGTAACACACATGTTATTATTCAACCAATTTAAGGGATTTTTAAAAACAAACCCCTTAAGTTTAATCTATGTTATAATGATTATCATTATTATTTAGCTTATTGCTAAATAATATAGCCTTGTTTAGTAATCCAAAATCCATATTGATAACACACATTAACCATGTACAACTGTAAGGGTCCTTTAGATCTCCCGATCTCCCTTAATCAGTTTACTTGAGTGCATATACCATGTATACTTTTGGTTAAACCTTTTGTAGGTTAAGAGAATCTTGTGCATCCACTTAGTGTCATCTGATAAAGTACTTAAGTAACTTCCCTCTAAATCCATGCACTATTGATTAGAAGAAATGGTGAACACACAATACAATTAGCATTTACATTAGTATGGTCATATTTTTTCAGCATTTGTTTGCAAGCTAGTTTCGAGACTGCACACTATCCTACAAAACATGTCTTCCCTTCACCACACAACCATATCAAGTATATTTATCATGATTCTTTTAATTGATTAAGAAATTAAGTTTTATTTTTGAAGAAGTAGGAACCATGACTCACCCTTGTAATGTAATAATCCTATCATTACCACCTTAGGATTCCTATGGGAAAATTAGTGACCACGTAATTAATTTCTTCATTACATATTCACTACCCTTCCCATAGCCATGTTAAGATGGTATGGGAAGGATAGCGCCAAAATGAGGATGAGCCTTAGTGACTATGCTTCATTTACATTTCCAATTATCCATTTAAGTTAAGTAGATATGTTTGTCTTAACGATAGGTTATTTCATATCAATAAACGAAATTCCTTTCCCGATAGGGACTCATAATAACTCACTAATTTACTAGGTTTAATAAGTACCTCTCATTGTACTGTTGTAATATAGTGTTGTTGTTTAATATAGACCAAATTAACCAAGTCTCGTATTTAAATGATCCAATCATTTCCTAGTTAGTTGTGTTCTTAGTCTCATTCGCATAAATTTATCATTAATTATGAAAGGTTCACTTAATTTTTTTATTCATCATTTGACATAAATAGAACAACTCACTTAGTAAGGTAAATTATTAATATAACCTAGTTTATTCGCTTTTTCCATAACATAATTTATCTCATCAATGACACATTTTTTCATCCATAATGAAACTATAAAATCGCTTATCATTATTTATCCAAATCATTAACTTATATTTATACATTGTTTGTTAAAATCAGCACTTAATCACTTTTTTAGTTTTAACAAGGAACAATAGTGATTTAACATGGTTTCATCGTATTGTTTTTTTTGTTATGCACTATGTTTATTATAATCATAATTTATCATTCAAAATGAAACAATAAAAAAGACATATACTTGCAAGTCGTAATATTAATAATTTTAATATACATTTTGCTATTAAAAAATATTTGAAACACTTTCTTATGTCACAATATATGATTAAAAACAACAAGTTCTTCATTAAATTTTTATAAGGATAATTCCTTATTTCCCAAAATAATAAAAACAAATTATTCATAATAGTACAATAGGAAAATGCCTTTAATCAACTTGCAAAATAATACTTTGGCATTACAACTAAATACAATAACTTGGAATGTAATTTTAAACAATATTACATGAATAAATTATGCATTTACAAACCAATCAATCACTTCAAAAAGTCACTCTGCATTTCACACTTTAGAGAGAGAAAATTTGTATGCATGGTCAGTTCTATGAAATAACACAAGTTATCTAAATTTTATTCTTGTTTTGATTAAATAAAATAAAATAATATCTTAAGGTTTACTTGATGGATAACTATTAAAAATCATAATATAATAGTTAAACATATATATCATTGATCAAATCAAATGATACTTAAGAGTGTAAACTATGTTTACAAACAATCCAAGAATCTAACTAAAAATTAATTCTTTAATCTTAAAATGTAATTTATTATAGTAATAATAAAAATTAGAGTTTTATAACAACATCTATCAATTCTTAAGATTATCTTGTAAGAGTGATATCATGAAGTGAACTTCATCCAAGTAAATTTGTTTTATCATGATGAAGGAACTTGATTAACATGTCATCAAATTTTGTAAATATCTAAATAGATGCATTATTTTACTTAAAAATTCCTAGTCTCAATAATGAAGGCTTTACAACTCCTTACAAGATATTTTCAAAAACATGATACATCTTAAAAATTACATAAGGCTTATACAATATCAAATATTTGACCAACCTCGTCCATTTGAGAAAGAAATTATTTTTCATATTCATTGTTATCCTTTTAGCTCATAAGTAATTTCATTTTTAATATTTTATTATACCAACGTTTCTTAATTCTCAATGATTATTCCTTACTAACAAAAATTAAAAGAGAAGAAGATATAGAGTGTTCGAGAATCTCGATGTAGGAGCATTTTTCCTTAGGACATACTTTGGGTTTTCAAGTCAAGTTTTTAGTGTGCAAGGTGTTTTAAGAGGTCTACAATCCTTAGAGAGTCATGTGGTGGAGTTAAATATTCAAATATTCAAATAATGCACCTTTCCTCCAAAAGTGTTATTTTGAAATTTGGATTAGTTTAAGCCATTCTTGGATCCCTGGCATGAGTGTTTTGGTCTTAGGTGTTAAAGGGTAAATGTTAATGGTTAATCATGTTGTCTAAGACTCCTAATGAGTATGAAAAGGAGAAAATGATGTAACTAAATTTTAAAAAGGTATTATTCTATCAAGATAGGCAAGCACCAAGTTAGTTAGGGTTAGAAGTTATGGATATTTTATTGGAAAACTCACATTTGGAGTGAGTTTCTCTTTGCATGAGAAGGAAGCTCGTTGCAAGAACTCGAATAGGAAGGTTTTTGTAAGAAATATACACACTATCAAGGAGAACTCTACTTTTTGTATTGGTCAATATCTTGATTAGTTTTGTTTGTTTCCTTGTTTCATTTGCGATTAATCCAATTTAAATAGGTCTTGACATCTCTAATTGGGAGAATTTTGAGTAAAAATGATTTCAAGCTTCAAAAAGAACAATTTTATCATCTTTTATTCAAAATATATAGTCTTGTATATTAAGAATACAAGTGTGAGTGAATGTGATGAAGAAAAGATAATGAATAGTATCTGTGGAGGTTTCTTAATGATTTCTAAATTCGTGAATTGTAATTTATATTTGAAACTGTTTGATATGCCTTGAAAACTCGTGACATTCTATGTTTTCTCCGAGAATTAGACTAGTTGTGATTTGTGCAAGTTTCTTGATCAATATTAATGAATTATATCTTAATAAGGTGAATAACATCTTTGGGTAATGATCAAATTGTAGATGAGAAGAGTTGATTTTGTGTTTGGAGTTGAGAGATTTTTTATTGTAATATTGTCAAACACATTATAATGCATGTGAGTTGTGTAAGAGGTTCTAAAGTTTTCATGGTGAACACTTGATATTGCCTTCTCGAACCTAGTAATACATCATTATAGACCTCTAGTGAAGGTTTAGGTGTTAAAACCAACTTCTTGAAGTTTTATAAGCATTTGGAGGTTTGAACAATCTAAAGCCCATGTTTGAGGGTAGAGAAAGGAGTTATAATGTTATATTTGTTGTTGAAAGGTTTAAATGGACTTGATATCATCATAATAATCTTGGTAATATGGGCACAAACCTTATAAAAAATTATCAGGTCATAAGAGTAAATTTTTATTATTTTATTGCAAGTATTCCTTAATCTAAGGGAGTCTAGAAACCCTACCTAGGGTTTTGTGAAAAATTGTTGTTGAAGGCCATAAGATAAATTTCAAGGGAATTTTTTTTAATAAATCAACTCCATACTGTCCTTAAAAATATCCAAGAGGAATGAAAGAATTAAAAATTTCAATGAAAGGGAAATCATGATAGTTGAGGAATGAAATCGTAGATGGTGATTTTGGAAGTCTAGAAAACAATCCTACCAACTATAGAGTGTCTTAAGGAGCAAGTTCAAGCTATAAACTTTAAATATTACTTATATAGTACCAAAAGAGACCTATAAAGGTGATTTGGAAGGTGGGGAGTCAACAAATTTATTTCAATTCATGACATTCCTATGACAAGCCTATAGAAGTTGATAAGAAAAGTTGATCTTAAAACTTGAAATCTAAGCCTTTGTTCTAGAATTAAGTCTTGAAAATTTATAGGAAGTATATGAGGAGTATAAGAGAGGATAATTTCAAGGTTATAAGGTCTAAAGTTGAACCAAATAGCCAAATTTAATTATAGTTAGTTCGCAGATATGTGCAAGTGGGTAGAGAGACCTACTTACAACCCTTGAAGTTAGAGTTTCAAGGTTTTTACAAAGGAAGTCATCTTAAAACTTTGTGTATAAGAGTAATGGCCTAATGGGAACTTTGAAATGTGTTTATTTTGAAGAATGAGTTTGTCTATCAAAAGTCGGGTTGGAAAAATAAGAAAAGAAGGGCTATTAGAAGGTGAATTAGGCCTAGAAGGAGTGAGATTGAAAAGGTGTTTAGCAAAGGATTCGAATTATGAAAGTTACCACACACCACAAGAAGGAAAATGGGTAGCTAAAAATGTCTTCATCTTGTTCTGGGTGTTGATAGATCATTCTAGACATAAACCTAGCAGAGGCATTGCCTTAAGAAGCCATAAAGGGTAGTTTTGTGAGAAAGAGGTGAAATTGAAGTTCTTGGTTGATTTGAATGAGTTTTTCAGTTGATTTTGCATGGTGTAGACCTAAAACACAAGATGTATTGATTACATGAGCCAATTTAGGATTTTAATCTAAAATTTTACATGATTTGAGGTGATTCTTGACTAGTACAAGTAAGCTATTTTGTAAGGTTGAAGAAATTTGAGTTATTTGAATCAATCCAGTTGTGGATGAGTTATTTTTATGATGTTATGCATCAAATCCACACTCAATAACTTGGTATCAATCATAAAATCAAATTATGATGAACTATTTTACACTCACACAACATTTTCTTAGTTACTAATTGGTCATGATGACTGAAATCTTCATGAAGAATCGCAATCACACTTTTTCCTACCCAAATCCAAACAACTTAACGGTTACAAAAGATAACAACATACTCTCAAAAGATATACTAACAATCTCCAAAATCTTCACTACCTAATACATTCAACTATTTACACTTATTTCGAGTAGATGATAATGGAATTATCCAACCCTCACACAAGAGAAAATCAACCACTATCGAATAAACCTGTACATATTTGGAGATATCATTTTTATGAAAACAAGAACAAAATTTTTATACATGATCTATACCAACAAGAGATAAAAATTCAACAACTTTCACAATAACAAGTAGCAAAAGCAAATCTTTTCAAATATAGATGACCGAAATGTCAAATTTCTTGTACAATAGATCCAAAATATTCAACCATCCCAAATCTATGTTATAATATGACCCCTATGAAGATAGCTCCAATTTATCCTTCAAATTTTATGATTTTTTAAGAAATATTCATATAATATTTTTTATTTTTATTTACAGGTGAACAAAATAGTCATAAAATAGAAGTCTAATAATGTATTATAAAAGAATAAAAGTGGAACTCTCAATGAGATAGTTTCAATACTTCAAAATTTCTTGCTTGTTCCTTATTTTTCATCAAAATTCTAAACTGGGTAAGCCCATTTACAATCCATACATTATCTTAAATTCCCTAAGAAAAGAAAATAGATGAATGACTATAGATTACATAAACAACTCAAGTAATGCTTTCAATTTCAAAATCAATTACCAACCGCTCAAGTCGTGTTGATTTATAAAATAGAATGTGTATTTTTCAGCAAGAAAACAAACCATAAAAACACATACCCATATTTTTATTTAAAAACATCACTAGTCAATATATTTCTATTGGAAGCACAAGAGACTAAGAATGGGGGTGAATCATTCTATTAAAACTTTATTCCATTTTCATTCATCATTCATTATCATTTATGCAACCATACAATCAACCATGAACCATATGTGTGTTTACTTAAGCATTGAAACAACCATACACAAGAGAAAAGGAAAGATAGTACACAAGAACACCAAATTTAAGTGGAAAACCCTCAAGGGGAAGAAAACCCACTAAAACTCTACTTATATTACTCAAATAAAATAAATTTATCAAAGCACCAACTACACAAGAAGCACTAACCCCTAGTTAAATAGATCACCAACCCTACAAGGAGCACTAACCCCTAATTTATTGAATCACCCACTCCACAAGGAATCTAAAACTACCTAATATGATCAAGAACAAACTAAACAATAGGAAGATGAAGATATATTAAATTTTTTTCCATAGTTGATGGAGATCACTAACTCACCTCAAACACCTTTTTCAAACCCTCATACCTTCAACTCATTATATCTCACTCTTTCATGACTTGTCTTGGATTCAAACCCTTACACACATGCTCTATATACTTCCTCATATTTTTTCCAACATCCTCATCTCTGATTTCAATCCCTTTATCAGCCTTTCAAACCCTCACTTAGGTTACATTTTCTCTATTAGTTAACTAGTTCAAAAATGAACTAAAAACACACTTAAATATTCTTTTCATCTCAAAATTAGATATAGGTAGGTGTTCATCAATATTATCAACAAAAAAATCCAAAATCTAACACAATACTCAGATACATTCATTAAATGGACCCATATAAGTGGCCATGCACAAACACACCAAACAAGCTCAAACTTAGCTCAAAACCCCATCACCAAGATGACAAAAAAAAAAAAAACACCATTACCTTGATTATTCAAGATCCCAAATTTATCACACATTATATTGCACCAATAAAATTTATCATAACACTACCAAGAAGGCTCATATCCTTCATAAAACAATTATTTCCAGAAAACAGACCTTCACCTTTGGGCCTCAAGAACACCAAAGAACATCTCAACTGTGTCATGTAACCAATCATTGGAATCCCCATGACCTGTATATCACATAAATAATTTCTATATATCAAGAAACATACATACATGCAAACCACACCAATTTTTCTCTTCACTAAACCGAACTTCCCAAAAATTAGATTTCGAACTCAACTAGCTTGCACCCTTTCTTCCACTTTAAATACCTAGAAATTCCTTCACTAGGAAAAACTTTAATCCCTAATCATTCTCAAAATGATATAAATAATCAAATAATCCATATATCTCCTCTTCTACCTTCATCTTCTAGCAAGATCAATCTTGTCCTGAAAACAAGAAACCTTCTTCTCCACAAACTACATTAGATGACCTATTAAATATCATCATAATAAGACAATGCATACACCATTGTAAATCCCTATAAATAATATTTCCTTGAAACATTAAATTTCCTTCTAACTCTAATTATAAGGCATTCAAAAAGGTTCATCTATGAAATTTCACATTTAGCCTTCTAGGACTCAAGAACTAGTCTTGAGGTCAACTTGCTCTATCACCTCCAAAAACACTTCCAAGATTAACCAAAGGATGTAACACCATTAGAAATTATTTCTAAACACCCATAAATCTTAAAAAATCATGAATAAATATATAAATCATATTTCCTTGACAACTTACATTTCCTTCCAACTCCAAGTGGAAGGCACTCAACTAGTTTCATCTCTGAAACTGCTCATTTAGCCTTCTAGGACTCAAGATCTAGTCTTGAGCTCAAACTTGCACTATCACCTATAAAACCACTTCCAATATTAACCAAAGGATGTAACACCATTAGAAATTATTTCTAAACACTCATAAATCTTAAACAAGAAGGAAGAACTCATAACTCTCACCTTACCTCATGAAGCAACTCAAGACCCTGCTTAACTAGGAAACCTCTAGATTTGACCTTCAAGGAATAGGTGATAACATATTCATACTTTATAAAAACACATGTTTGATATACTACTGGAACTCTTTGAATCAAGATCACAAAGAAACTTTAATCAAGTCCTAAATACACATGTAGCTCCTGCAATTACACTTTTACCACATACTACTCCAAACTACCCCAAAAACCAATCCTCGTAAATAAGGTGAAATTTTCCATTTAATACCTCAACCATAATCTTAAAATTTAATAGTAATATAAAACAAATCCATGACTAAAAATAGTGTCAATTTATTTCACACCTTCTTTGGACAAATTTTCCACAAATTGAAACTCTTCATAAAATTATATTTTTAGGTGGGGCCCAAATATAGTCACATGCACTATATTACCTTTCTATAAATATCAAGGAGTCCTCTACAACCTCCAATTTTCTTTTTTACAAAACCAATAAAAATTGGGCTGGTACAAGTAATTTTCTCCAAGTCACTTTTAGCTAGGGTTTAGCTAGGGTTTCAAAGCAACTTATCTTCTTAACAATTGTTCATAAAAACCAAATGATCAAACCACCTAATTATTTTTTCTAAACCTTATTAGTTCCATGTAAAAACATCCCCCAAAATATTTGGGTCCCATGAAAAGCACAAAATTCATAGCGAGCATTAGAAGGTCAACTTTTAGCACAAAACACACTTTAGAAAAGCCCGGTTTTGCCAAAAGCGAGATATTTTTCAATTCCTTATTTAGAATGACCTGAAACTTGTCATGAAGCATCATGAAAACATTCTCTTTGTAATGTAATTAATGTGAATGAATAATTGACAAATTATTAATCCACAAATAAATTTCTGAAGATTATAGATTATGAAGTGCAGTGATTAAACATAGATTAAGATGTTTATATTACACATTACAAAGTTTAATAACAAGAACTGAAAGTAAATAACAATAAAATAAATGATACAGAACACTAAACTTATAGTAGGGAAACCCAAAGGAAAAAACCCTACTAAAAATAAAGCACTTCCTATATTAATAATTTTGCATAATATTTTACCCAAAGACTTCCACTTCGCTCATCGGTCTCACACAGATAATTACAGAATAGTTTCTCACAATTATACAATACAATGATCATAACGAAAATAACATACCGGTCTAATCCATCAATCCCATGAGGGATCACCATATATATAGGATGGATAAATCGGTCATACCATTTCACTCTAAACTATAGAAGACCGACATTATCAAGTTTGATACACAAAATTTAAATTAATAAGGGGTATAAAGTGGTGGTCCACCTAAACAATATCCCCACTTGACATTATTACCCCAATACCCCCCTTAATGTTAAGTGAAGAAAAAAAAAAAAATCCAAATTACCTTTTTCTAAAAAAGGATTTACAAATCCATAAATCATCAACAATGATTCAGGCTAGCATGTAAACAAGGTAAATCAAATAGATCTTCCCATACAAAAATAAATAAGGGAAATCATACAAATCTTCCCATGAAAAATTCTTAGGTTAATTTCTTTACATATGAATACTTGTATCAAATTATGGCACTTTGTATAAAACAAGGCATTCCCATAACTAATTCTTCACTAGGATTTACAAATAAGTTCACATAACATGAACATTTACTTATCTTAAAATGGAGTAAGTATTGGAAGTTTACAATAGACCGTTAAGAGGTGGAATTTTCATGCACACTCCCCCACAATGGAAACTATGATAAGACCAACAAGGTACGGAACTTGTAAAACTTAACAACACATAATGGTTTAGTGAAGATATTTACAACTTGATCTTCATTGGAAAATAACTTGAGATCAATATCACCATTCAAGAATTTATCTCGAATAAATTGTATATGAACTTCGATATGCTTTGTCTTTTGATGTTAAAATATATTTTTGCAAGAGAAATGCAACTTTGGATATCACATAGAAGAGTAGTTCTTATTTTGATACCCATATGTAGTTCATCCAATGCTCTTTTCAGCCACATAGCTTCCTTTGCATCTTCCATAACACTTTTATACTATGCTGATCTGACAAGAGATGAAAATTGTTGGTTTCTTCTTGTTACTCCAAGTGATGGAACCTTCACCCATCTTGGGAACATATCTGAAAGTATATTTTCTATCTCGTAGCATCACTAACATGGTCAGAATCATAGTATCCAAATAATTTTGCATCATCACAAGAAGAATAAAACAAACCATAATTAATTGTTCCTTTAACATATTTAGAATTCTTTTTCCATTTTCCAATGATCCTCATAAGGATCTTGCATGAATCTAGAAACAACTCCTACTGCATATGAAATATCAGGTCTAGTAATAGTCAAATAAATTATACTACCAACTAGTTGTCTATATAGAGTAGGATCAAATTTAGCACATGCAAGTTTAGGATCTAATTTCACACCAACTTCAATAGGAATGGAAATAGGTTTACAGTCAATCATGTTAAATATTCTAAGTAAATTAGTAGCATACTGAGATTGAGATACAACAATAGATTTATGATCCTGAAATATAACCATGCCTAAAAAATGATTTAGCAAACCTAAATTTGTCATTTCAAAATGTTTTGTAATCTTTCTTTGATTCTAGCAATTAAATTTTAATTGTTGCTTTTAATTAAAATATCAACAACATGTAGAAGAATAATGATAATATGATTATTTTCAAATTTAAAAAATAAATAATTATCAAAACAACGAGTTAGAGAAACCAAGATCCTAGAAGAAATTATTAATCTTAGTATATCAAGCTCAGGAGCTTGTTTAAGACCATATAAGGATTTTTTTCGGTTTACAGAGATATGGTTCCTTACTAGGTTCTTAAAACCTTTAGTTTTGTGCATGTATATTTCTTCTTTCGGTCACTATTCATAAATACATTTTGAACTTCCATTTGGTGAATCTCCCAACCATATTGGGCAACTAAAGCAAGAATAATCCTAACAATACTCATTTTAGCTATAGGAGAAAAAGTTTCAAAATAGTCAAGACCAGGTTTCGAGTGAAACCGCGAGCTAATAACCTTTCCTTGAATTTAAATCTATTTCTTTTACAGAGTTATAATTAATTTTATATAACCATTTGGATCCTATAATGCTTCATTTAGAAGGAGGGGGACTAGTTCCCAAGTTTTATCTTTAATTAACAAACTCGTATTCATCTTTCATATCCTTAATCCATCTATCATATTTACAAGATTCTGTGAAATATTGTGGTTTAACCTCATATAGGGTCATCAAGGCATGATAAGTATGTTGACTATGAGTTATTTTTCTTATACTAATAGGATAAGAGTCTTGAACAAGACTTTTAGCCCATTTCGAGAATCTGGGATGCAACACACTTTGAGATGACTCCCCCTCAATCTACATCATATCTAGATCAGGATAATCATCCTCTTAAAATTTTGTTTCCATATTTTTAGGAGAAGGATTATCAGGCTCTATTTCAGGAGAAATAGAGGAGGGTTCATAAGAAACATCAAATAATGTTTTCTCTAAGACATGAACATTCTTATTTTCAACTATATCATAATTGAAAGGGTCATAGAATCTTAAAACTTTAGTTTGACAACCATAACCAACAAAAATACAAGAATAAGAGGTTGGGTCAAGCTTCTTCCTTTTAAATTTTGGAATGAAGATAAAAGTAGGACTACCAAATATTCTTAAGTGAGATATATCTAGTTTTTGTTTTGTCCATATTTCATGAGGAGTATTTTGATGAAGAAATTTTGAAGGAACTCTATTTAGGATATAGAAAAAAGTACTCATTGCTTCGCCTTATAAAAATTTAGGCACATTTTCTACATGAATCATAGTCCTGGCCATCTCTAAAATTGTCCTATTTTTCCTTTCTACAATGCCATTTTTCTATGGGGCACAGGGAGTAGTCAACTCTCTCTGAATTCCACATGACACACAGAGCTCATCAAACTTTTTTCTAATATATTCACCTCCATTATCAATTATAATTATTTTTATTTTCAGATTAAAATCATTTTCAACAAAGGCTTTAAACTCTTGAATTTAGATAAGACATTAGTTGTTTATTAATGAAATAAGATTAGGTCATTCTAGAGAAATCATTAATAAAGCATACAACATACAAAGCACCATTGAGAGAAGGAACTTCAAGTGGACCTATCACATCACTATGAATCAACTCTAATAAATGAGAGGAATTTGGATCATGATGTTTGTGAAATGGTTCAACATGTTGTTTACCACGCAAGAAACTTTCACATGTTTCATGATCATATTTCATCTTAGGGAGACCAACGGATTTTAGCGAGACATTTCATGCAAAATTCTAAAATTTGCATGTCCAAGCCTTTCATGCCGAAGTTGAAGATCATTTCTAGAAGAAGAAGGAAAGAAAGATTCAGAAACAAATCCATCAAAAATATATAGACCATTTTTTTGTATACCAGATGTAATAACATTATTGAGTTCATCTTTTACATACCATTTATCTTACAACAATACAAATTTATATTTTTCTTTAGTTAATTGAGATCAAGATAAAAGGTTATTTTTTAACTCACGAAAATAAAAGGCATTCCTAATTATTCCATTTTTAGTTTAACATTTCCATAACCTACGAGATATAATGATGGAATTATCTCTTATATATATATATATATATATATATATATATATATATATATACCTCACATTTTACAAAATCGAAAGGATACCGAAATACAGTCATTTGCCTAGAGGTACCACTATCTAGGATCCATTCATTTTCATCCGAGGATGAGAAAGTAGTATAAAAGCGTAGAATGTTCAACATTATTTGCATGATTTTGCTTCGATTGTTAAATTTATTATTTTTAGTATTTTAAAAAAATTGTTAGTTTTTACACGACAATCAAATTCTTTATGACCAAATTTTCCACATTTGTTACATGTGCCATTGAATTTCATTAAAATTATGATTGTTTCTAATGAATTAGATTTAGGATTGGGTTTAAATTTTGATCTAATGTTAGATTTTCTGATTAGGATTGATATTATTCTTATTTTGAGAAGGTTTATGATTCTAAGAGAACAATTCTTGAGAGGCACTCTCTTTTGAATAAAAATTCTCCATTATACTTTCTTCTTCTATTAGAGAGAAGACAATGTGTCCAGATTAGGTAAATCATTCTCATTCTGATATTTAGAGTTAAGGATAGAGATATAGTTTATGAACTTTTTGTTAATATTTATGTGTGTGATAAAATGCGAAGCTTATCCTGAAACAATTCACAATTACATCCATCCAACTGAGCTTTAATATTTTTAATTTTATCCAGGTAATTAATAATTTTCTCATCCCCTTCATGGGAGTTGTAAACAATTCCAAAATTATTTTAATTATCTTAGAAATACAATTTCCTTCATGCATGGTTTCTAATTATTTCCATGCATCAACAAGAGAATCCATATGACCTATATGCATTAAAAATTCATCTCTTATGTTTTGAAATAGGATAGATAACAATTCGTATGATCTTTGAGAGAAGGAGCTAAGGTTTTAGGGTTTTCATGTCTTCTGGTGGGTCATTTTTCCACACCAATTACAAGATCCCACAATTTTCTGGCCATAAAACAAGCTTTTAACCTAACTCTCCAAATATTGTAATTCATTCCATTTAATAAATGAGATTTATCCATTGAGAAACTAGAATTTTTAACCATTTTTAATAATAATAGTAGGCAAAAAGAATCACGGGGTTAAGATGTATCTATCTTATCATGATCTATAAACCCAACTCGGCACACAAGAAGCACAACTTGGAAAAAAAATAACTACAACTCACGAGAAAGTCAACCGAGCTTAGACAAGTCGAGCTATAAACCCACGACCAAAAACTAAAAAATAAAATTAATTAAAAATTAAAAATAAAATTAATTGAAAATTAAAAGATGAGTGACCGAAGTAGAATGTGAAACATGGCACAAATCACAACAATCAAAAGGACACAAAAGATTTCCAAGTAACTTTCCAATAAGATTAGCCCAGCAGGCATGAGGTCCCTGAAATTAAACAAAAATAAAGCTTTTGGCTCCAAATATGTGAAGCAGCGAGATAGAACATAACATACAACCAAAGCGGAAGAAGACACATAGAAAATATTAAAACAAAGAAATAAAATGTGAACAAAATAGGAGGCTACACGCGTTGCAAATCAAAAAACATAAGACGACACGTGTCAAATTTCTAGTACTTACCAAGAAATATTAGTCTGGGGAACATGAGGTCCTAGAAATTTAATCAAAAAACAATAGAATTTCAATTCATACGAGGTTAAAAGGTCAAAGAGATATTCAACGATCAACTAGAGTG